>JAHLJS010000004.1:53895073-55095073 GCA_038502445.1 Eremochloa ophiuroides | reverse complement strand
CACTTATGGTAATCTAGATTAGTTGTGACTAAAAATAATCTAATTTAATTATGATTGATTAGCTAGTTTTGGTTAAGGTTGAAATACATGTGTCGAAGGTCGAGGTGGATCTAGAAAGCGTGCGAACTTGAGCGGATTTGAGGGCTCAAGGCGACATCGACGGTGGCCAACGAACAACAGGGCGTGGCGGTTTGGCCTCCGCTCTTCATCTCTCGCGCCTCTTCTTCTGTGACGCGACTCACGGTCACCGTCGAGGTCGCGATTCAGGGTGTGTTTACCAAACTTACCTAAATTTGAAAAAAATTCTCCATTACATCGAATCTTTAACATTAAATATAGGTAAAAAAATAATTAATTATACAGTTTTCACTAGTATAGAGAAACTCTGTACTGGCGGTTGTAGACGTATTTTTACAGGCGTTTTTGGCAACCGCCAGTGTTAGAGGTCAGTAGAAATCGGCGATTTTTACTGGCGGTTGCTTGTGAACCGCCAAATCGATTTGTACTGACGGTTCACTTAAGAAACCGACAGTAAAAATAATTTTCTAAAAATCGTGTTTTCTAAAAATCGTGTCACTTAAGGAACCGCCACTAGAAATTGATTTTTAGTGGCAGTTCCAGTGGCGGTTCCTTAAGTGACCCACCAGTAAAACCGCCGGTAAAAAAAATACATGGTGCCACTATAGAGCTCCTGTGTACTAGTGTTTTTCTGTATATCAAGACGAATCTTTTAAATCTAGTTAGTCCATGATTAGACAAAATTATCAAATACAAACGAAAATGCTATAATACCAGAATCCAAAAAATTTTCCCAACTAAACACACCCTCATAGAGACGCAGTGACGGATGTGTCCTGTGTAGCCGTTGGCTGGGCGGTGTGGAGAGAAAACTATGAGGGTGTTTGGGACTGCTCCATAAACTCTACTTCACAAACTCCACCATAGAGCAGCTCCACAAACTCCATGTTTTTTATGGAGCACCTCTTTAGGTGCTCTCACAACTCCTACCTTTTTTTCCTGTATCAGCGTGCGTAGAGTTAGACACGTTTGGCAAAAAATTATAGAGCAGAGCTGAAAAACGTGGAGCGGAGCAGTTCCAAACACCCCCTAAGGTTACCTCTTTGGAAGGGGTAAAGTTAAATTTGCTCTTAGGATCATGTGTTCTCACTTCTTTCTCCCTTGCATCTGTATTGAAGTGTGCCTCTACACATCTGACATCTCAATGTAGATCCACATTAAGATGTATGTGTGGACACACTTTTCAATGCACATCAAAGGAGGAGGGAGTAGGAGCACGTGCTCCCAAGAGCCAAGAGTAAAAAACCGCCTCCCTTTGAAAGGGCAATATATACCCATGCTAATTGGGTTGAATATTGGACTTGGGCATTTACATTATGACATGTACTAGCAGGGTGGGTATGTGTAACAGAACCGCCTAAATCACGTGGCCCATAGGCACCTGTCAAAGTCACTAATGTCATCTGACAGCCGGGCTCGTGTTCCATATGACCTAAGCGGGCTCTGCCGGGCTTCATAAGCACCCGTCATTCTCCGACAGGATCCCATTGCGAAGTCATTACAGAGTTACAACATTTTATATCAAAATACATCAGAGTAGAATTTGCGGAAGAATAAATAGTACTTAATATTACAGACCAGTGTTCGAATAAAATTAAGTGCAGTTATTACAGACCATAAATTTAAAAGAGTAGCAGTAGAGCTTGGAACAACAGTACGACAGATAGTTAAATATTTCACGAACCCTGCCCAAGGGTTTAACTTTAGTCTTCTTCACTCTCCTGGACGATAGTGACGCAGCACGGGGCGAGACAAACTTCGGTCTCCTGCTGCCCTCCTGCAACGGGGTTAACAAACCCTGAGTACATGGGGTACTCCGCAAGACTTACCCGACTAAAAGTGTAAGATTAGACTCAGGAATGCAGGCTAAGGGGAGTCAAGGTAAGGCTTAGCAAGAGTTCAAAAATTTTGCGGAAAAACACTACTAATCCTTTCTCAATATTTTATTTCAATAATACTATCCATCATTATCCATTTCTCCAAGTTCTTTCTCATATATCGACATTCTTTCCTTTACTTAATCTATTACAAAACAATCCTAGTTCCGAACCACTTTTCACTGTAGGTGTGAGGATCAAGTCTCCATATCCGAGGAGCAACGACGACTCGAATCGATTAATTCCCAGCTGGGGGTCCCTATCCACACTGCGTATGTAGCACTTAAGCTTGCATACGCCAACCCCGCCTACCACGGCTTTTCATACCCCGGAACCGGTCCTGCGCCACCCGAGAGCACAGTACTCCTCTCGTCTCCAGGCACGACGGCCACGAGGGTACACGCTACTCTCGCCATCTCTCCACTCCCAGTGCGTGGTTGTCGGTTCCAGCAGTAGAGCCACCGGAGTCAGAGGCTTTCCGTAGTATGTGGCTAGTTGCAAAGTCTTGATCACAGCAGGCCTGACAACGAACGGTCCCTAATATTTTTCCGTTAGAAACCATGCATTGGGACTCTAACCCAAGTACACTGGTAACTACCCGGTTTTCACATCCCTTTCCCGATGGCGACGAAAGTTGGGACTCTAACCCAAGCAGTTGGCCAACCAAGCGGGAAAAACCATCCCTGTTGATGACAATGAACTAGCTAGGAACACTGCCAACAACAAGGACATAACCAGTCCCATAAAGTGATTCATTGCATTTGTATCATCATAGTTTGAAATAGCATTTTTGCAAATCTAACCGTCAAGCATTACTAAGCATTTTTCAATACTTTTAATCAAATCAGGTTATCAGTTATTGGTAATTGGTCAAGGATGGTCATGCATCAAGTGGTTGTCAATCAACTCCTAGTAACCTAATGCAATAGATTAACTCAAGTGATAAATATTTTTAAATAACAAGGAGGGGTTGAATGCACCGGGGCTTGCCTTGAATTGCGTAGAGTGTCAGATCCGGGTCAGTTCCACAAATGTCAAACCCTTGTATAACTTCCTGAGTAGTCTCCTCAGATGGACCCTCAGACTTAACCTCTGGATTCTCGGTCACTACACGTTTGCAATGAATGAATGTATGAATGTGATGCACATGAAATGACAGACGAAATTTAATAACAAATAAATAAACCACACATGAGTATATGTCCCTATCTTAGCTAGACATGAATAATCTAATTCATACTGCCCTAGGTCATAAAGGTGATTGACCTAGAATTTCAATCAATCCAAAAATCCACATCAAACCCTAATCACCAAAATTTCCTATTTATTTTATTAATCAATTAACCAAGCATATAATTAACAATTAATTAAATTATTTCTATTTGACCTCAAACTTCACAAACAGATAGACCTTGACTTATAATAGTGGCACATAAAATTTCATGATTTTTGGAATTACAGGGAATTAATTAAAAATGCCTAAAGTTGCATTTTTTTATTTAATATACTGATTTTTAACTACTATAGAAAGTGTTCAAAACCTATATTTAATATTTTTATAAAATACTACACACTATAGAGAGTACTCACAAAAATTTCCATAATTTTTGGGGCAGTATATTAATTCTCACAAAAAGATTAAAACGCAGAACTATTCATTTCAAATATTAATAGAAAACCCTTTGGAAATTCCCGAAAAAAGAAAACGCCAATTTGGCCCGGGTCGGCCCAACAGCACGCAGGTCGGCCCAGCGTGGCCTCTTTCTGCCCCGCGCCACTGACGAACGGGCCCCGCCCGTCAGTCACTCCTTCTCTCCCTCCTTTCTTCTTCCTCCCGCCGTCTCCCACACACGCGCGCGCGGCGGCTCTGCGCCACCGGCGCGGCCGTGCCGGCGGAACCGACACTGGAGATCAACACTCCGACGAGTTCCCCACTAGCGCCCGCTCCCCAGCTACGGACTCCGCACCGCCCCCCGGCCTCCCGAACTCGACCGAGAGCGGCCATGGCGGCTCACCGCGGTAGCGACTCAACTTCCGAGACTTACGGACCATCACAAGCTAAACCGGCGACATCGAGGGTACCACAGAGCTCATCGGGATCATGAATCACAGGTGGTTGAGACGGAGAAGGCTCGGAACGACGAGCTTGACGGTGACGGTCGGAAACAGCAAGTCGGACTCGACGGCGATCTCCCGTTCCGGCGAACCCTGAGCTCCAAACAAGAAACCGTCGCGCACATGAGCACCACGGCGAGACACGGGACGTAGAACACACGTGTTAACGGAGAGAGGCTCACCGAGACGAGCTATCCGCGTCGAGAAGACCCTTGACGGCGCTCGGTCGGTGCGGAGGACGAAGCAGCAGCCACGCAGGACTCCGGCAACGGCAAACCTCAACAAGTGGCTCAGGCGGTGCGCAAGGAAGTTGGCTAGCTGGCTGTGGGATTGAGAGGGTGGAGTTGGTCGGGGCACGACCAATCATGCCGATCGGTAGTAACGGTCGCCGCCGATCGGTAGTAACGGTCGCCGGTGAACCGAGGAGAAGGAAGGCGATGGGAAGTGCTCGTCGCCATTTAAAGCTGCGGACGGGGAAGAGATAAGGGCGAGGCGTCCCGGGGCCCCTCCCTGCGGCGCACCACGCGGCGGTGCCCCGGCCCCGGCGGCCGGACGACGGCCGGCGCGCGGCGCGGCACGCGCGTACGGCGGCGCTCGTGCACAGGGGACCCCCCCTCTCGTCTACTGTAGCACAGGGAGAAGGTCAAAAGCTATTCTATCCAATTAAGCCCTACCCAAGCTGAATCAGTGAGTGGTCCCAAAATAAAATTTGTGGAGAATTTTGTGAAGAATACTTTTGCTTTTTGAAGTATGTTCAAATTCGGTCAAATTTTCAAACTACAGAAAAGGGGGTAAAAAGGGTTTTGAATTTCAAACTGAATTTTTAAAATTACTTTTGATTCTTCTCAACAACTTGAAAATTGCTAAACATGAAAGTTGTTCTTCTCAGAGAGATTGACAACTTCTATGAAGGAAGTTTTTGAAGATTCTTGATATTTTTGAAATTGAAGTTTCAAATATAAATTTCAATATAGTAATTTGAGTTAAATTTGAATTTTTATAATATAACTTCAAAATTTCCAAAAATAAAAGTTGTTCCATTTTTAAAACTCTACAACTTTTATTTAGACACTTTTCCCATATCTCAAATATATTTTGAATTGGGTTTTTAGATCAACATTAGGGTTTAATTCATTTTCTTTTTAATTTCATTTTTGATTTTTGATTAAGGGCTCAAGTACACAATCAATACTTAGCTGAAATCAAATCACTCTAGGCCCTAAGCTCAATCATATGCAGATGCTTAAATTTAAATATGATGACATGGCAGATTAATTGAATTCTAATACCAAAGGTATTACAGTATGTGGGTTTCAGGTATGGGGGCATGGAGAACATCCCAAACCCCCTTGACCCGATGGGGAGGGATTTTCCCTCGTTAGCATACTCATGGGGAGCAATTTTGCCTCTTTTACCATCTCTATCGGAGGAATTCCCTACCGCGCATCGGGGAACTAGTCCTTATTGCAATCCCTAGCTAGTTGTGACCTATTTTTTTTCAAACACTTTTTTTTTTCAAAATGTAGCTGTTTTTTTTCCTCCTCTCACAAAGCGATATGTTAAGATGAAGCTGGAACTTTTCACAACTCTCTCCTTCGTTTCCTTCTCTCAACCATAAATGAAGTCGTTGTTGAAATTGTTTTATTAAACAATGTTGCTAAAACAACTTTCTCGTGAATCTTTTTTTTAAAAAAAAATTCACTAGTGAAGTTGAGCTTTGTAAACGGGGCCATATTAGTCCCACTGCGTAAATGTATTAGAGCTAATTTAAAATTTTCTAATCGCAGTTAGCCCTTATTGTGTCAAAGGGTCCTATGTCTTCTTTTCCAGATCCACTGTCGTACTATTTATGGACGACATAGATGACAAATCTGCATGCATCGTTTTCGTCTACAAACAAATGAAATCACAGATTACGTCACCTACGTATGTAGACATATAGGCTGATATAAGGGTATTATTGACGTGCATCATGTACCCACCTGTTTAATTAGAGAAGACGAGCAATGACTCTGGATTTGCTAAATTTCAGATTTCTAATTTAGTTTTTCTTTTAGGTACAACACATATATTTTATTAAAATTGCAACTTTATTTTGTTACAGATTCTGTGTAATTTTTTATTCCAAGAATAAAAAAACTCATTAGATAAAATCACAAACCTAACAAAATCTGATATATGTTGGCATGAAGATAATTTAATAATTTACAATTCTTTCTATACTCATACAAGGACAAAAAAAGATATGTTATGACGCAAAGACAAATAATAAATTATAAAAGTAACAATTTACTTGTACTAACTAATAGTATAAGAGTGTTACATGAAAATCATCTTAAAATTTAGACACTAGGAATATAGGAGAAGTGGACTACTTTATATTGTAAAAGTATTATGATACGAGAGTATTACTTCATTTGTGTAACAGAACCGGCTAAATCACCTGGCCCACCGGCACCTGTCATTGTCACTAACGACTTCTGACAGCCGAGCCCGTGTCCCAAATGATCTAGACAGGTCTGTCGGGCTACATTAGCGCCCTTTTCTCCGACAGGATCACCATTGCAGAATCATCACAGGATTACAACATTTCATAATAAAATACATCAGAGTACAGTGCGGAAGATTACATAACATTTAGATTACAAACCAGTTGTTCAAATAGGATTCAAATATAGTTATTACAGGCCAGAGGACATAACAGTAGCAGTGGAATAGTTACACAACACTAGATAAGATAACTCGAACCCTGCCCACGGATCCCACTTCACTCATCGCCGCTTTCTTCTTCGACCACGGTCACGCAACAGGGAGCAAGACAGATCTCCGACTGCGGTCCTCCTGCAACGGGGTTAACAAACCCTGAGTACTTGGGGTACTCCGCAAGACTTACCCGACTAAGGGTGTAAAATGAGACTCAGGAATGCAAGGCTATGGGTAAGGCTAGCAGAGGATGAGGAGTTTGCAGAAAAGCAATCTATCCTGTTCCATATTTTATTTTGTCATTATTATAATCATATTCATAGCTCCAATATTCAGACTCATGTATCATCATTCTTTCAATTACTTTATTCATTCAGATAACCTAGTTGAGAACCACTTTTCGGTGTAGAGTGTGAGGATCAAGTCTCCATAACCGAGGAGCACGTCGATTCGAATCCAGAAAGTACCCAGCTGGGGATTCTAACCACACTGCATATGCAGCACGCCGGCATACATATACCAACCCGTCGTCACGGCTTTGCTATCCCGGAACCGGTCCTGCGCCACCCGAGAGCACAGTACTCCACTCTTATCCAGGCACGCCGGCCACGTGGGTACAAGCTACTCTCGCCATCTCTCCACTCCCAGTGCGTGGTTGTCGGTTCCAGCAATAGCGTCACCGAACTCTAGGCTTTCCGCATTGGTATGTGGCTAGGCTGTTCATCATGATCACAGCAGGCCTACAACGAACGGTCCCTACTTCCTTCCTGCCGCCAATCCTGCATTGGGACTCTAACCCAAGTACAAGACTACCCGACAGTTTTTATTATCGTGCCTGTCGGGTGAGTGAGACATAGGGAACGCCGCCCCATGAGCTGGCCACCCAACGAAACACGTTTCCAAAGATATCGACCAGTTCCAAACTATTCCGAAAGCGACCATGCATTGGGACTCTAACCCAAATACACATCGACCAGCGGATAACCAGTTCTTCACCAATCAAAGTATAAGTATAATCATTGCACAGAAAATAATTTTTCTTTTACTGCAAAGCTAAGTTCATTAAGCATGCCTAAGCATTTCTCAAACCATTTTATTTAAATCAGTTTTCAGGGTATTTATTTGAGACAATGCATCTGGATAGGTGACAATCAACTCCTATCAACCTAATGCAGTAGATTAACTCGAATTATAAATATTTTGTAATAGAGGGGCTGAATGCACCGGGGCTTGCCTTGGATCGTGTACAGCGTCGGATCGGGATCAGTCCCGCAAATGTCGAATCCTTGGATGACTTCTGGAGTAGCCTCCTCAGTAGTAGTCTCGACCTGGACCACCTCGGGAACGGGCACTACACGTATGCAATGATGTATGCTTAGCGTGGCATGAGGGCAACAAATGAAATGCTTGGAAGTAAACCATTAATACCTTGAGTACAACTTTCCTTCACGGTAAAGTTGTAAACAATCTACGGAAGGTAAAAGTAATGTTTCCTACTTTTGTTTTATTGACCTTTTTAACGGTCACAGAAAGCCGCTACACAGCTTTATGACTACTATCAAGCACTAAGTTCTCAATTTGCCAAGGATCACACAGCGAAAGATCCTTGGTCTTCATTCAACCCAAAATTTCACACAACAAACCTAAATTCATTTTTCTATTCACTTTATTAATCCCTAATTTCACATATATTAATTAATTGACCAAACTAACTTCAATTGTAACCAAACTTTACCAACAGCTAGGTTTTATCACAAAACAGAGCCACAATAAATTTCATGATTTTTGGATTTACAGAGAATTAATTAAAATTACCCAAACTTGCATATATTAATTAATTTACTGATTTATTCAGCAGATTAAAGGCACTGGAACACCCTATATTATATTTTTAACAAATACTACATACTTCAGATAGCATACATAATTATTTTCACATTTTTACACCTAGCAGATTAATTCATATGAAATTAACAAACATCAGCACTATTCACATGAATATATAAAAGAAAAGCATTTTGAAATTCACTGGAAAAAGAAAAGACCAAATCAGCCCACTACGGCCCAAGTCCAGAGCGAGCCGGCCCACTCGGCCTGCCCGCGCCCGGCGCCGACGGCTTTGCAAAAGAGACCCTGGGGAAACTGGAAATCAACCCGCGGTCCGATCTACACTATTCACATGAGTCATGAACTTCGCGCTTAACCCCCTGGGAAAACTTATCTTCTAACCCGAGGCCCCTGGCCTCTCCTCTGTTCTGACAGAGGCGAGGGCGCCGGCGGTTCGCCGCCCCTAGCTCGCCGACGGTGAGCCGAGGGACGAAGCCGAGGGCACCTACGGACTCTACACTCCAAGGCGAGTCTACCAAGCTAAGACACGACGAGATCCGAGGCGCGCAGCACCTGGAGACACGTACGCGGCGGCTCGGTGGCGGCGGCGAGCACGTCGCCGGCGAGCACAAGCCGGTAAAGAGAGGGGAAAAAGGTGCGCGAGTATCTGGGGCTCACCACGAAGCTGGCCGAGGGGTCGGTGGAGACGGAGGTGGTTCGGAGAAGACGACTTGGCGACGGCGGCGGATCCCGGCGGCTCGGCTCAACGGCGAACACGCGTTCCGGCGAACCTAGGGAACCAGAGAGCACGCCGACGCACGCGTAAGGTTCAAGGGGTCACGGAGATCACGGTACGCAAGAATCCGAGGTCCAGAGCTTACCCAGACTAGCTCGAGACGACGGCGGAGCTCGCGGCGGCGCTCTGCCCGCCCGCGAGGAAGACACCGGCGTTTCGGTGGTTACGAAGCTCTACAGCTCCCGCCGACGGTCGCAGGAGATGCGCAAGGAAGCTAGCTAGCTGGCTGCAAGATGGAGAGGGTGGTGATGGACGGAGCGCGGCGAATTTAGCCGGGGACCGAGAGAGCAATGGCGGCCGAGCGGGGAGAAAGAAACGAGGGGGAGGCGGTCGTCGTCTTTAAGGGGCATAGGAGAGGGGACAGGAGCAGCACGGCGTGGCGCACGTTCGCCCGCGCGAGGAACGGTGTCGGAGACACGATCCCGGCCGGCACGGCCGGCCGCGCGCGCGCGCCCGGCACGGCGGCTGCCGGCTCTGTTCGCGAACAGGGTGAGGGGGCGTAGCACTGTAGCACCTAGACCCTAGGGCTGTCGGTTTTTGACCAAATTCGACTGATTTTGTATAACAACATGAAAAACTGCAAAAACAAAAGTTGTAGGGTTTGAAATTTTGAACAACTTTACTTTTGGAACTAAATCCAAATTCGAAATATTTTTGAAACTACAGCAAAAGGGGTAAACTTGGTTTTTGAATTTCAAACTGCATTTTCAAAATTACTTTTTATTTTACACAACAACTTGAAAAATTGCCAAAATAAAAGTTGTTCTACTCAATGAGCTTTACAACTTCTATTTAGGAAGTTTTGCCAGATTCCAATTAATTTTTGAAATGCCAATCTAAAACTAAGTTTTAAATCATTGTTTTGAAATAAATTTGAATTTTCACCACAGAACTTTGAAATCTCCAAAAATAAAAGTTGTTCCATTTTAAAAGATCTAAAACTTTTATTAAGGGACTATCTCCAAATTCCTTTTAGATTTTGAATTAGGTTTTGGCCCTAATAAAAGTAAATTTTTAAACCTTTATTTGGGAATTTAATTCTACAAACAAATACTAATTAAATTCAAACCACTCTAGGGACCTAATCACAATCATATGCAAATGATTAATTTAAATATGATGACATGGCAGATTAATTAAATCCGTAATACCCGGGGTATTACAATTTGTTCCAAATTATAACATTTTTATTTATGTTACACTTCTAAATTATTTATGTTGCATGTAACATTTTTATTTTATTATGCTTGTCAGGATTCAAACTCGACATCTCTATGTTTAATTTCACATATTGGTTAAATGCATGGATCAAAGGTTTAACCTGAAGGGAAAAAGGGAAATTCAATCCATATTCGAACAAGTATGGCTGCGTTTAGATTCATTTGAAATTTAGAATTTTGACACTGTAGCAGTGGGGAGTCTTTTTCAATAAGTGTCCAACAATATGGCCTAAGTAGGCTTAAAAGATTCATCTCGTGATGTACATGCAAGCATTTCGTCTATATTTAATGCTCCATGCATGTACCGCAACATTGATGTGACTAGCTTTTTTTAACATTTGATGTGACTAGTTGGAATTGAAAATTGAAGTGTATTTAAACAGGGCCTATGTGCTACTACTTGGCCTTGTTTAGTTCTAAAAAACCCATAGTATTTCATCCTAGAGTTTCATTCACATTAAATTTCATTACTCATGGAGAGTTGGTAATCGTGTCAAGAGAGTTTCATCTAGATAAACTTATTTCTTCTTTTTTTAAAATACACTGCCATGTCATCGAATATACCTATATGGTAACATATTTAATGCAAATAAAATTCAGTTGAAACCTCACTTAGACTAGCCTAAATACCGTGTTTATTGGAGACAGCTGACTGGCTAAGGAGATGAGCGGATGAGCCATCCAGAGATAAACACGTCACGTCCCACACCAACTATGAATACCACACATAGCCTCCGTTTAATTCCCAAACTTTTCAAAAAAAATTTTAAGATTCTCCATAACATCAATTTTACGTACATACGTGAAGTATTAAATATAGGTAAAAATAATTAATTACACAGTTTGTCCGTATATGTCGAGACGAATCTTAAACCATAGTTAGACAAAAGTTGTTAAATACAAACAAAAATACTATAATATTTGATTTCAAATTTTTTTCCAACTAAACAGCCCCATACTCAACCATTAAACTTAGATTTTCTTTGGTTGTCCATCTTCATTGTCATGGTCGTGTCAGTCATCCGTACCTAGTTTGTCACGCAATTTGCATGCAAACTGTGTAATTATTATTTTTTTATCTATATTTAATATTTCATATGTTAAAATCATTCTAGCTTATTAAGAAGTCAAACACTGTTAATTTTAACAAAAAAAAACATATAATAAAATATTAATATTTATAGTAGTACACAATTACTAGAGTTAGTTAAATCAACAAATCTATTTTTGTAATAAACCTTTTTAGAAGTATAAACGTAATCAGTATTTTCTACAACCCAGTTATATTTAACATTTCCAGAGAGACGGTTCATCCGATCGCCTTCTGTTATTTCTTCTCCCGTCGTTCCATTTGACAGGCGACAGGACTTCTTTCTTTCTCTCACCAACATGCATTACAGTTGCCAGTTGATAATGCAATTATAGAAAACGTGCCCATTAAAGTAATTCAAATTTGACCAAGTTTACAATAAATAATATTAATGTTTATATTTTTAAATAAATTTATTATAAAAATATATTTCATAACTAATCTAATGATACTTATTTTGTCTATTAAATGTTAGTACTTATTTATATAATTTTAGTTAAAGTTCAAACGATTGAATTTTTCGAGAAGCGAGAATTACATGTTCAAATGGACGGAGGAAGTACTACTAAGGGTCTGTTTGGGGCCGTTGTGAACTATTCTCTAGAACAGTTTCACGGGTAAATTTATTTTTCTTTTTTTTTCTCACGAAAGTATAAGTTGGAAACCGTTTTGCTAAACATCCTCAAAACATGTCAGCTTCACTAAAAAATTGCTTATAAAACTAATTTCTCGTAAAAGAGCATCACTTGTAAAGTTGAGCCATACCAGACCTAAGTTATTTTGGCTCGCTACTTCTCTAGTCTCTCAGCAAATAAACTCCACTTTCCCAATAATATGGAACCTACTCGTTGCCGGCCGATGGAAGGAGACAGAACACAATAGAGACCCGCAACGTGAAAAGCGTGCATCCATCGGTCCACTTCATATTATGCTTAGTACTACAAGATTAAGATTTTTACATTTAAGGCGCAAACGCAATTAAGGTTTTTTACCATTTATTAATCGCTAACCAACCAAGTCGAGGGTTTATTTGTTCCACGAAATTTCATTAAGAGGAGGAATGGTCGTCACAGATACAAATTTCTCCGGGACACCGGTACAAAAGTCACAGTATAAAAGTCATTTCTCTCGATGTTGACTTTCTTTTTTGCATAGGTGGTTATTTTTTATGTTGACAAGTAGAGAACAAACCGTTCTAAATCGCCACTAAATTTTTTTGAAAAACCACCACTAGAAATCGTGTATCTGTAGTGACCATTATGACGGTTTTTTACAACCGTCTTCCATTTTTTTTACGGCTTTCTTAAGGAACCGATACTGCAAGCAGTTTGAAATTGATTTTTTGAGTTTGAATGATCTCGTATAAAATAACCCAGCAAAATGAAAATTGTATTTTGAAAAGTTACAAAAATTATAGTTGATAATCGTGTTAAGAGAGTTATTTTTTGAGTAAAATGCACCACAGGTCTTTAACCTTTTGCCTCTGTGTTATATAGGTCCATCACTTTTGAAAGTGCAGTTTTAGGTCCCTAACCTTTGGTCCGTATGTCATATAGTTTCATGACCTTTGAATGTGCATTTTTAGGTCCCTAATCTTTGCATACAGTTCATTGGTAGTCCATTTCTACTATAACAGTGACGTCGCCTTTTTATTTTCACTAAATTTCTCCCTAATTTCTGTAATAACTTGAAAAAGCCCCAAAATAAAAGTTGTTCCAAATTTTATGCTCTACAACTTTACTTTTTAAACTATTTTCGTGTGTAAAGCCCTAAATTTGAATGCAAAGTTTCAAATTTAAACTCTATTTTTAAAAATATTAATAATTTGGTGATAAGTCTTAAATAAAAGTTATAGATCTCATTATTTTGAAAAACTTTTATATTTGGAAATTTTGAAGTTGTTAAATAAAAATTTAAACTGCAAACCTCAATTCAAATGACTGATTTATCCCCAATTTAAAATTTCAAAAACTAGAAAGAATTTGAAAATAGTTTAAAAAGTAAAGTTGTACAACATAAAATTTAGAACAACTTTTATTTTAGGATTTTTTCAAGTTATTACACAAATTTGGGTGAAATTTGGAGAAAATAAAAAAGTGACGTCACTGCTACAGTAGAAATGGACTACTAGTGAACTGCATGTAAAAATTAGGGACCTAAAAGTGCACTTTCAAAGGTCATGGACCTAGATAGCACACAAATCAAAGGTTTAAGGACGTAAAACTGCACTTTTAAAGATGATGGACCTAAATGACACAGAGGCTAAAAGTTAAGGATCTGTGGTACATTTTGCTCTTATTTTTTCTCTCTCTTCTTAAATATACACTGTCGTTCATCAGATATGCTTACGTTACTATCTGCTTAATGGCTCCGTTCGGTGAAGCTGAAAAAGCGCTGAAAAGCACTGAAGTGCTGTAGAAGTGCTGAAATCTTGTGAGAGGAAAGTATTGCTGAAGTGCTGAAAAATAAGCGCTTATCCCTCCAGCCGAACGCAGCCAATGTAAGGCTGCGTTTAGTTGGAGAAAAGTTGAGAAAAAGTGTACTATAGCACTTTCGTTTGTATTTGATAACTTTTATCCAATCATGATCTAATTAGACTCAAAAGATTCGTCTCGAGTTAGCCAGGCAAAAAGTACAAATATGAAACAGCTACTACTTCATTTAGTGCTCTATGCAGGTAGAAAGTACAATCGATATGATGGTAAAAGAGAAAAATTTTGGAGAACTAAACGCTGCCTAAATAAAACTAAAGTTAAAACTCCCACGGTAGTCTGAGACTGGCCTTGTAGTCTGATTTCTATAGCATATTCGTTTCTCTTCTCCATCCCACCTGCACCGCATCCGAGATACTGTACAGGCTGTCGCTGTACAGGCTCTGGCCATGCACCACTCGATTGTTTGTTTGCTATAGGCTGCGTTTAGTTCCAAAATTTTCTTCTCTCCTCCCATCACATCGATTGTACTTTCCGTCTACATAAAGCACTAAATGAAGTAGCACTTGTTGCATGTTTGTACTTTCTGCCTGGCTATCTCAAGATGAATCTTTTGAGTCTACTTGAGCCATGATTGGATAAAAGTTGTCAAATACAAACGAAAATGCTACAGTTACAAAAATTCCCAAAACTTTTCAACTAAACGCAACCATAGGCGCCGTTTAGTTGGGAAAATTGGGTAAAAAGTTGCACTGTATTAATTTCGTTTGTATTTAATAATTTTTATCCAATCATGATCTAAGTAGACTTAAAAGATTTATCTCGACTTAGCCAAGCAAAAAGTACAAATATATAACAGCTACTATTTCATTTAGTGATTCATACAGACAGAAAATATAATTAATGTGATAGGTAAATAGTGACAAATTTTGCCAACTAAACAGGACCATGCTTTGCTTGTACCCATAGCACCTGGATTGAAGAAGAGCTCGCACACACTGGCTGCGGACTCGCGCATAGCCAGGGTTGCACGAGCAGGGCACGTGTAGATGCAGCTGCGCTAGTTGGATCAAACGATTCCCTCCGTTCATTTAATATGCAATTCTCGCTCTTCTTCGAGAAATACAGTACATGACATTGGCCATGCTTAAAACGTTTTTTCCAACTCACGTACTCTCTCCGTACCTTAAAAAAAATGTCGTTCTTATTTTCGAAAAATATCTTTAACTAAATTTATATAAAAATATTAATATTTATAATACATAATTAGTATCATTGAATAGATCTTTGAATCTAGTTTTTTAAAAATTTATTTAGATATGAAAATTTTACACGCATTTTCTACAAATCTAATCAACTACTGGCACAAACATTCAAAACAATGTTATTTTAGAGACGGAGGGAGTAGATTTTAAGGTAAGCGAAGATTTTTTTTTTTTGGTTTTTCGGTTTTTTAGTTATCGTAGTATAAACTTGTAAAGCGGCGGACAGAGAAAACAAAAATAAACATGAGATTGTTCGCTTGTTGATTTGCCGCTGAAATTTACCGGCCAAAGCGGACGATTAGCGCGCATCTCGGGACACGACAGTCGCATCATGCTCGTGTGCAAGAGAATAATAGTACTCCAACTAGCTTTGAATGAGGTTCATCCACGCGATGCGACGATGCGATGCCATGCGCCTCTCGTCTCTCTAGTCGTGGGGGCCGACGTGCCGCTCCCATCGTTTTCGTTTTTCTACCGAGCAGGAGCATTATATACGTGTGGACGTGTCACTTTGTCACCCTCAGAACCCAGCTACCACAAAAGTCCAGCTACCACAAAAGTTGGCCACATAAACGTGCCGGTCCAGTCCGGTCAGGGTCACCAGCGACGACACAGAAGAGCAGGATCGGAGGACACAAGCGGACAAAGATAATTGATTAGGCCCTATTTAAATATCTTCCAACTTCCAATTTTAACTAGTCACATCAATATTACGGTACATGTATGAAGCACTAAATATAGACAAAATATTTGTATATTTACATAGTTTGGATGTACATTATAAGATGAATCTTTTAAGTCTACTCAGGCAATGATTAGATATTTATTAAAAAAAATTCTCTGCTTATATAGTGTCAAAATTCTAAATTTGAAATGGATATAAACGCAGACTGAATAAGCTAGCTACCCTCGTCAGAGTACTCCTACCACTGCACTGAACCTAGGGGTACTGTACTTTTTATTAATGTGAAATCAGACGCTACAGTGTATTCCTCCGTCATTTAAAAATGTCGTTGTGAATTTATGCGTGTAGTTTGATTAATAAAGAGCAACTTTGTCCTGTGTGTCATTTAGGTCCATCATCTTTGAAAGTGTAGGTTTAGATTCCAAACCTTTGCTCTGTGTGTTATTTAGGTCCATCATCTTTGAAAGTACAGTTTTACGTCTCTAACCTTTGCATGCAGTTCACCGGCAGTCCATTTCTACTGTAACAGTGACGTCACCTTTTTGTTTTCTCCAAATTTCTCCTAAATTTATGTAATAACTTGAAAAAGTCCCAAAATAAAAGTTGCTCCAAATTTTATGCTCTACAACTTTGCTTTTTAAACCATTTTTAGATTTTTTCTAGTTTTTGAAATTTTGAATTGGGGCTAAACTGGTGATTTGAATTGAGGTTTGCAATTCAAATTTTTATTTAACAACTTTAAAATCTCCAAATATAAAAGTTTCTCAAAATAATGAGATCTATAACTTTCATTTATGACTTATCACCAAATTTTTAATATTTTTTAAAATAGGGTTTAAATTTGAGCATAAAATTTGGAACAACTTTTATTTTATGACTTTTTTAAGTTATTACACAAATTTGGGACAAATTTAGAGAAAACAAAAAGGTAACGTCACTGCTACAATAGAAATGGACTGCCGGTGAACTGCGTGCAAAGGTTAGGGACGTAAAACTGTACTTTGAAAGGTGATGGAGCTAGATGACACACAGAGCAAAAGTTAGGGATCTAAAACTGCACTTTCAAAGATGATGGATCTAGATGACACACCGGCCAAAGATGAGGAACCTGTGGTGCATTTTGCTAATTAATAAATTTATAGAAAGTACCTACAATATCTATATCTTTAAATAAATTTATTAAAAATTAGACTTAAAAAATTATTTAATGAAATTAACACATATTATAAATATTAATATTTTTTTATTTAAATTCACTCAACCATATTTTTCGGAAGGTGAGAACGGGAACCATGGCTGACTAGCTACACCGTGCGTGATCCATCGTCCTCGTCCCAATACATCCATCGTGGAGACGGGGACGGAACGGAACCCGCCGATCGAGGACGAGGAGAGGCTACCGCGCCGGCACGCCGCACGCCCATGTCACACGCCAGGTGTGCGTGCAAGTGCAGCCGCGTACCGGCGTCGGAGGTGGCAGAGCAGGACGCATCGTCTGATGGAATCTTTGGCCCGGTTTAGTTGACGAAAAAAGTTTAGGTTCTGCTACTGAAAAAGAGAACAGAATTGCTCCAGATTTCGACTGAAATAAGAGAAGATATCATGTTAGTGGGTAGAATGAAGGCTTAATTTCGTTTTGAAGATCTTGACAATCAATCAACTCAAACTTGCCTTTGTACTATAATAATTTTATTTGTATTTGATAACTTTTGTCTAACTATCTAAGTAGATTCAAAAGATTCGTCTTGATATATATAAATAAACTGTACAATTAATTATTTTTACTTATATTTAATATTTCATGCATACGTTTAAAGATTCGATGTGACATGAAATCTGAAAAAACTTTGAAAAAGTTTAAACTAAATAGGGCCTTTGATCTCCATCACGAGCAGCTCCACAAACTCTTTTTTTTATGACCAATGTGAATGGGCTAAAAAAGAAATATAAAGCGGAGCTGAAAAAACATAGAGCAGAGTAGTCCAAACACCCTGTAAGCTAGAGCAATTGCATACTTCATGCATACCCATATTATTTATCGTTTTGAATAAGGTTTTGGTCAAACATTGAGAATATAAATCATGAATAACTTTTAAGTTTTTGAGTTTGAAAATGTGAAAATTATATAAATAGACTTGTCTTGAAGTATACTTTTATAAAAGTTTGCATATATCACTTTTTAATAAATATTTTTATAGAAATATAAAGTCAAAGTTATGCTTTAGAGATCATGTCGTTATCCAAAATGACAAGTAATATAGGTACGGAGAGAGTATTCCCTCTCCCATTGAAAGTGTCGCTTTATCCTTGGTGCCATCTTATTTAACTATTCAACTTATTTAATTTTTTATAAATATTATTTATTTTGTTATGACTTACTATCTCCGTCCCATAAAACATGCAACTATGGGTTGCGTGCCAAGAAAAGTAGTTTACGTTTGATCAAGTTTTTAGCAAATAATATTTGTATTTATGGCTCAAAAATATATTATGAAAAATAAATTTCATAATGAATCTAATGGTGTTTATTTGACATTATAAATATTTATAATTTCTTATCTATAATTGGTCAAAGTTGGTATACTAAAACATGGTACTGTGCTAAAGTTACATGTTTTTTGGAACGGAGGGAGTACTCCATATTTACTTATTAGACATACTTTGACGATAATTTAATTATTTTATTATTTGCATAAAAATTTTAGATAAAATAACCGTCAAATAAAAAGTTGAAAAGTCAATAAGGACACTTCCTAAGGGACAGAGGAAGTAAGTTGAATTTAGCTTTCAATTAGAAAACTGATTATTTAGACTCTTTGAACTATTGAAACCATCTGTTCCTCTCAGCATTTTTTTTAAGTGGTTTTGGTGTCAAATCAGCCACGTATGAGGTATGTTTGAGGAAAATGCAGATGAACTTCTATATGCCTTCCCACTAGAATACCAGATGAACACTAGAGAGAGTGAATATTAGTGAAACTTGTTTCCCCTTTTCATTATATATAGATGAATACATGTTCTTTTGTATAGCCTTGACCCTTCAAAGGTATATTTGGTAGAAGCTCAAAAGTATCTCTTAGAGTTATGTTTTCCAACAAGGTAAAGCTGACTTTGAGCAATAGTCTAGGGAGGTCCATTAGACTTTACACAAACAAAAAATTGTAGAAATATAAAAAACAATCCATTTTTTCTTGAATAAATATGCACTAAAAAACTAAAAGTGCAATTTACTATTAAAAGATTTATTTCCACGGAAAGATATGAAACATAGGATGGACAAAGATGACTTCTTGCAGATCGGCTACGTGGACTGGCATGCAACTCTCCATGCAAAATTAAAAAAACATTTACTCAGTAATAATGTCTTGCTTAACCATCAAGACATGCATGAAAAAAAAATCCAAATAAAACATATAATTTAAACTCGCATTGCATATTAGCAACATGTGGTTTAAATATGTTGCGGCATTGTCTTTAGGGGACATCACGATAATGTCATGTGTACTCACTGGATCATCATCAACAACAGTCCTCATGCGACTTCCTAGCCTCCTGAACCGACTCCTGCAATACCGACAAAATCCAAACGGACACAACTGCTTTCTTGTTCGTCGTCGCCGTAGTAGATTTGCACATACTCTAGATTGTAGTGCCTAGCTTAGAAAATATTGAGCATGACTTTAGGAAAAAAAAATGAAAATGGTTTCATAGTTTTCTGAGTTGAACAAGTTTTCTATATCTAATACTTAAAAATTCTTTGTCCTTTAAATACATATTTAGTCTAGAAATATTTGGATATAAAAGGGGGGAAAATCACATTTTCCTGATAGAAACCAAATTTTCAATATTAAATCTTATTTTATTTATTAAAAATGAATATGTATTCTAGAAACAGTTGGGTACTTTTTTAAAAAAATGCATTTATATTTTTTTAAGTCTAATTGACCTTCCTGAACTATTGTGAAAGTCCGATTTACCTACCTCATGGTTGATTTAGCGTCAATAGGACCGTTGATGTGGCGCCACGTTAGGCAAAACCAAACTAGTGGAGCCTTTGCTTTCGTTTAGTATAATTTTCGCAACATCTTGAACTCTACTTTTGGGTTTCAACTTTTGGTTGCAAATTGAGATGTCTTATAACAATTTCAAGATAGATAAAGAAAGAGCTGAAACCAAATGCTTTACAATTATGTCACAACACGATAAAGATATATAGGTCATATTTTATAGTTGTTTCAACCAAATAAATTATAATATTTTCATATCGCATATAATGTACAATAGCTTTTCTATACAGCTCATAGTTTACAATAACTCAATCGGACCAAACGAACTCAAGTATCCGTTTCCAACAAATCACATATAAGACCATGAGCTCGCACGTATTGACGGGTTTTGAATAAAATCTTCAAGACTTATTTTTTTAGCTCTAAAATAATGTTTTCCTCTCACAACAAATTAGAATCAGCCAAAATCAGCTCATCAATCCAAAAGATGGCTTGCTCAGGTAGCTCGTTCAAGAATCTTTGATATTCAGCTCATGGACTATCCTGATATTCAGCTCGGCCCATGAGGCCATGACCATGTATGTGGACATACACGAAAAAAAAAAAAGACAGATTACTTGCCATCCACTGTGCAGTTTCTCGCCGGCCCATCCCAACTACACGAGCGTATGGTATCAGTTTCGGAAAAAAAAAACGAGCCCATGTTTGTTAGCGGTAGGACATAGGAGACAGAATCGAGTCGGCGGCCATAGGCCCAGCTCCAGCAGTCGGCACTCGGCAGATGTGGTCATGGTATTATACCGTGCATGCTCTTTATATATCGGGAGAATTAGGCTATGGACTTGGAAAAAGTTGAGTTTAGGTATTTGGTTTTTTCTGAACGAATTTAGGTGTATGACTTCCAGCGAAATTTTTGTTATCTCTATAGCCTTCCGTCCAGTTTGGTGACTTAACGGTGTTAACTCTGGAGTTAAAAGACCATTTTGCCCCTAGCTGGAAAAAAATAAAAAACAGTATATTTGCAGTACAAAAAATATAGTATATTGGTTTATTGTATATTTTGAGTTTATAATGATATATATATCTCCAATATATAAGAGGTTGATTCATTTATATTGATATATATCTCCAATATAAAAATACAGTATAATGAAATATATCTCCAATATAACAAATACACTATAATGATATATATCTCCACTATATGTTTCCATTTATCTTGGATCAGATTGACAATCAACAGAAGAAGCAATATCTGTTGCCTAACACATGCTCGTACTAAAAATATTGGCAGGTAATCGTGCGACATGGCTAACCATCAAAGCTTTTCTCCACTTTGCAGTTATTTTGCTTTGACAGCCTAAAAGAATATCTCTCTTTGTAGGTACGCACATATAGAAGAGCTACGGTTGCCATTGCTATAAAATATTCAATTGTTGAACAACCCGAGAAAATAGATGAAACCATGTACTCTGAGATATCCACTTTCCTGATGATGATTAAAGACAGCGATAGGGTAATGACACACTTGTTTCTTGATGCTGGCTCAGAGGCGATGGCCGTGGCCCCAGCCCGCCAGCGAAGCCCCCGCACTGGCCGCGACCGACCTACCCTTGGAGGCGGCGAGCGCGGCTCCTGGTAGCCAGCGGCGCCCCCCACGCTGGGAAGTTGAGAGGGAGAAAGGTAGATCGCGGAAGGAGGGAGGAGCAGCCGGGGCTCTGCCAGATCCGGAGGGACGCGCGCTGGCCGCGGCGCCTGCCCGACGGCGACGGCGGCGGCGGGCTGGTCGTCGCTCATCCTCGTCTTCTTCCCGCGACTGGGAACGGGAAGGTGCGAAGGAGGAAGGACCAGCCTGGGCTCTGCCGCATCCGGACGGAGGCAGGCCGGCCGCGGCTCCTGCCCGGCGGCGGGCTGGCCGTCACCCGTCTTTTTTTTTTTTCGAGCGTTGGGGGCGCTCGCAAGTCGCGATCCTCGCGCGCGTGACTGGGAACGGGAGGCTGCCGGCTTCTCCAGTCTTGGACAAGGGTATTTTAAACTTTTCACGTGTGAGGAAGTGGATGACCTAACAGAAGTTGCTAACAGAATGGACGGAAGGCCATGGAGCTAACAAATTTTTCACCGGAGGCCATACAGCTAAATTCGATCGAAAATTGGCTAAATACCTAAACACAGTTTTTTCGGAGGCCATACACCTAATTCTCCCTTATAGATTTTATTTACTGACAACTTAGCCATTTCACTTGGAACGTGATATTCTACCAATTTATAAAGTTCACATATCACTATATCAGTCTACCTCAAATTCATAGGATGAGAGATGAAATTTGATTATATAGAACACCATGTTATATTTCAACTTTACAATTTATAGCACTCTTCAACTCACTTCTATATGGTAAAAATACAACATATAAGTATCTCTCTCATATAGCCAATAATAATATATAAATATAATTTATATACAATGATATTAAATTAATTAATATGTGTCTACATTATTATTTTTAAAATAAATACAATTCTAAGAGTAAAATACACCGTGACTCTTTAAACTTTTTGTGTATTTTCACTTAGCTCTGGATCCCTCTCCAATCTCAGGCACTGACCTACCTGTAAACACACCCAGACCAGCAACTATTCCTGGGATCCAAGCCATTCCTATCATCGCCATTGGTTAAACCAGACCCTACTAGCTAGGAGTTGTATACCTATTTCATGGGCAATGGCTGTCTCCTGGTGTCGTGCTTTTGCAGAGCATGAATGTCACGACAGCGGACAACGCGACTGCTATTGTCAGACAGTGGGTGTCCTGGTATGACAGGCACGACACTTGGCAGGGAAGGTCATGTTGGAGATGGCGGGGACCATGGTGTGGCGCGCCGATCCCTTCTACCTGGGTCAACACAGGCTCCTAGGTGGTGGTACATTGAAAGGTTTTTATTTGATTTTGGTAATTGAGTGATAACTGAGGTGGGCTAATATGTGTTAAATTATTGATTACACAGATGATTAGTTTATAGGTATATGTACATGAGCATCATGCCATGGAGATGGAAATAGCTTGCAGATGATGCTTAGCTCACACATGTGATGATGAAAGAGCTTAATGCACATGAGACATGACATAGAATCATGTGGTTAGGTGGAGAAGATCAAAATATGACTTGGCGTCGATAGACCGGTTGCAAATGTGAAGGGCAAGCTAGTGGGCTTGGCGCTGATGAACCAACGCAACGGTGAAGAACAAGTGAAGTCAAGAATCGATGGACCAAAATCCATGTGATGATATGAAGTGGATCATATCATTCATGAGATGTTAGTGCATGTGTTGCACCGATATCGATGCTGTCAAAGACAGAGATGAAGACGATGATTAGAATAGAAAGCACAAGGCACAGGTATAACCTAGGGCGTTTCCATTTCACCGGTCTAAGGTTGAGTAGAGAAGTGCTTGACCGGGTTTAGGATAGATAGCCGTACTATCAAAAGAGACAAACTTGTTTGCATATCGGTCATCTAGTGCCATTTGAGCAATCTAACTTTGCACACGTTGCTACGATCGAGTGGCGCAGTGAAGTGAGTAAAAATCCTTTGTTAAAATGTTTGTGAAAAGCGAACACACAAGCACATGACGTAGTAAAATTTGATTTGCCAAAGGAGTTGAAGGTTAAGAGGGTTTGGGTTATCTCTCCCTTCTGCCAAGCTTGCGAGGCAGGATTCAGAGCTTTTCAGTGGTGTTCATGTAGAGAAACACGCAGCTGACGCTACACCAAACGTTGAGGATTAGCGACCGGACACGTCCGGTGTTGAGGCTGAGGCTATGCTCTAAGTGGAGCACCGGACGCTGGTTTGAGCGCACCGGACGCGAGGGGCGCACTGTGCGCGCGTCCGATGGCAGTGACGTGGCAACGCTGCAAGAGCAGGGGAGCACCAAACGGTGTGGTTCGTCCGGTGGGTGCGCACCGGATGCGTCCGATGGCACTTTGGCGCTCTCGGGTACTCTCTGGTCACGCACAGGAAGCTGGTGTCCGCACATCCGGTGTGAGCACCAGAGCGTCCGGTGGCTTGGCGAAGGCATTGGCACGAGGTAGCGGTTGGCGCGTCACGGTAACTTTCAAACGGCTAGCTGACGTGTCACCCAGCGGTACACAGAACGCTAGGCGTTGGACACGTGCGGTGCCCCGGTGTCGATGGAATATCATCGGCAGTCAACCGAGGGGTATGCCTGCGGTACTAGATTAATCGGTGGAGGTGCGTTTGAGACAATCCAGATGTAACATAAGAGCATTGAGACACAAAGTTTAGATAGGTTCGGGCCGTCAGTGACGTAGTACCCTACGTCCTGTGTTCTGATGTATTGTATTGAGAGATGTTGGATGACGTATCATATAGAGGACCCTTGCCCCTCCTTATATACTGTGAAGGGATAAGACTACAAGTAAAGTATCCAGGTTGGTACAATAACCGTGCGGTGCATGCCGAGCAGCGCCGTGCTAAAAGCCCATGTTTGGTTTTGGGTAATTGATGAAACCTAGTATGCTAATGTTTTGCTCTAAGTGTTTAATGAGAACAATTAGCAAACAAGATAGAGCAAAGGACCGGGTCGGTGGAGGCCACAAGTGAAGACCAATGACGACATCTATGCAAATGGTGTAAGTCCATCAACAAAAGGAGAAAGTCCTAATGACGGCATCCATGCAAATGGTATAAGTCCATCATCAATAGGTGTCCACAAGCTTCATCAAGAGATGAGAAGAAAGATGGTGAAAAACTAGAAGCTCAAGGCAAAGGTATAACCTATAGGAGCTCTTTTGCTTTTGGTGATCAAGAGTCTATAGAGAGAGTGATCACATTTAGGATAGATAGCCGTACTATCAAGAGGGGAGAAACTGTTTGTGAAATGCGGTTATCAAAGTGCCACTAGGTGTTCATATTCATTGCATATGCATGTAGATGCTAGTGACACTAACAAAACTCGTGGAAAACTCTTTGGAAAATGCTAACACACGTGCACTAAAGTGAGAGACACTTTGGAGTGTTAGCGATTTTAGAAACAGGGTGAAGTTTGAGTGGTAGAGAGGGGTTTGGGTCCTCTCTCCCTCCTGCTGAGCTTTGCGAGGCAGGATTCAGCACTTTTCTGTGGAATCTCAGTGTAGAAAAGTGCACCGAAAACTTACCAAAGTCTTCCGATGGCTAACTCTTTGAAAAGGTGCAAAATCGTGTGCACCGGACGCTGTGAGCGTCCGGTGTGAACCCTGTGCTCTCGGGTCGGTTCGGTGAAGTTTTCATCGGACGCGCGAAAATCTTCACCGGACGCGCTGGGAACAATGTTCCAGCGTCCGGTGCCTCTACCTTGGCGAGCAGCAGAAAGCCGTTGGCGCAGCGGACGCCGAGCAGCGTCCGGTGACCCTGCACCGGACGCGTCCGGTGAGCAATTGTGCTCTCTGGACCCTCTCTGGAACCGCATCGGAGGGCGTCAGAGCGTCCGGTGTGATGGCTCCGCATGCGGTGTGAGCGCGCGCAGCGGGAGATTTCAAATGGCTAGTACACGTGTCGCTGGGCGATACACCGGACGCGTCCGGTATGAACTAACCGAGCGTCCGGTGCCCCCGAAAACAATGAGTAACGGTTGAATCTTTGAGTAGGGGCTATAAGTAGTGGAGTGGCCGGCTTGTGCTCTCCCTCTTGGACATTTTCGTTGACATAGCAAGCTAGTGAGCCTCTCAACTCCTCTCTCATACATTCCATTTGATTGAGATCATCATTTAGTGAGATTGGAGAGCATCAAGTGCATTGCTTGAGTGTGTTCATCTAGAGGCACTTGGTGATTGGAATTTTGCAATGGATTCTCTTGTTACTCTTGGAGTTTGCCAACTCCTAGACGGTTTGGAGCTGCGTGGATCGTTGAGAGAAGTTGGTGATTGTCGCCGCCTCCGATCGGTGATTTGTGAGGGGTTCTTGAGCCTTCCCCACGGGAGATCGCGAAAGGCTACTCTAGTGGATTGCTCGTAGCTTGGTGGACCCCCATCTTGTGTTGGTTGTGCGACACCCTTGAGAAGGGTTTGGCGTGTGATGCCAATTAGCGCGTGAACCTCCAAGTGGGTGTATCGCTACAACGAGGAGTAGCTTGCCGGCAAGCAAGTGAACCTCGGTAAAAAATATTATGTCATCTCTCTACCGAGGATCTCTGTTGCTTATTGTGATCAACTTCATTGATTGGTTCATATTCCCTTCACCGGCGGTATAAGAATCACTCTCTACTCTTTACCTTCTTATATTTACCCTTGTGTAGCTCTCTAGTATAGTTGTTCACGTAGGAGTAGAGTAAATTGGTGACTTAGCTTTGTTGGTGTGATATCTAGAGACAATAGCCTAGAACGGTTAGGTGGCTTGCTTTTTTTATAGGCTAGCGCAAAACTCGCTTCGCCGTTTAATTATCTAATCGCTTTGCTTAAGTGTTGTTTGTAGAAGTTTTTATAGGCTATTCACCCCCTCTCTAGCCATTTAGGACCTTTCACGTGCGCCGCACGCCTTCGTCTTCTAGACTGGGCCATCTCTAATGGTGTGGCCCATGTAATGCCATGTTGGTATACGGGCCTATACCCCCACACCCGATTGCGCGTCCGGTGCGGTTGTTTTCAGTGGAGTGAAGAGGTAACGACTCTATTTGGCTTGAGGGCTATAAATAGAGGTGAGGACCGGTCAAGAAAAGCAGCTTAGCACCTTGGGAATGTGTTTCGCTTGCTTGTGCCGGGCTTGGTGTTCTCCTACTCACTTGTGACTATATTGCGCGAATCAAAGAGAGAGATCAATCATTAGTGCATTGCATTGAGAGAGTGCATCGAGTGGCACTAGATGTTCGAGTTGCAAACTGGTGGTGCTTGCTACTCTTGGAGGTCGCCACCTCCTAGATGGCTTGATGGCGAGAGGCTCCGTGGAAGCAAGCAAGTCTCCGGAGAAGCTTGTGAGGGGTTAGAGCTCACCCTACGGGAGATCATGAAGAGCATCGCTAGTAGAGCGAGACGTGAAGAGCGATAAGTGGTCCGGCCGGATCAAAGAGCAAGATCTTGCAGGCACTCCACGTGGGAGTTGTGGCTTGTGGTGGGTCACGTCTTACTAGAGGATCGGCGACAACATTGGAGCTTGTCTTAACGGAGAATGTTGCTTGTGGCGATAAGTGAACCTCCGGGCAAAAATCACCACGTCAACATCTTTCCATTCCTTCGCGGTGGTTTGCTCCCATGTTGGGCATCTTGATCCTTTCACACGGCGAAAGCGTGTTGAGAAGAATCTAGCAGAAACAGAAACCACCATGACAAAATAGGACACGAAACCCTGCCAGGTGGGGTCGGACGACCTAGGTGGGCCCTACCTAGCAGCCACCTTCTTTTAGGGTTTCTCCACCGCCTTAGGGTTTTGATCTCCGTCGTTGTCTTAAGTCGGTTTGATCCAAGGGCTCTTGTTCATCCGACTTCCCTATATAAGCAGGCCCCTGGCCCTGGGATCAAGGCACCAACCTAATCATTCAAGTCTCCAGAGCTATAAACCCTAGCTCTCTAGAGTAGAGCATAGCTACATAGGTTAGAAGTAGATGGAGGTAAACTTCGCTTGGATTCCGAATCGTGTCGGGAGCGCGACTTGGCAGAGCCCTTTGTAAGCTCTCTCTTGTATCTTTCTATATTTCTTTGCTAGTTACGATAGATTTGACATTGTTGTATATATTGATTATGTTCTCAATTATGCAACTCATTATCTATTATGGTTATATGCTTATTATAGTTAGGATGTCTTTATATTCAAATATAAGATCGTATAACACCCGCTCTTTGGTACCATGGGTGAATGGCCAATGTGCAAGCGTGGTGCTTATACGTTGTTTGCCTGCAGATACAACCTATATTCCGGGTTACGTGGTAGATAGTGGATGTGGCGCCGTTTTAAATTTAATTTAATCAAATTTAGAAATAAATATGAACACTAAAAGTTTTATCAAAGCAGCTTCAACTTTATTGATGGAACCGCTTTACCAGTGAAGCAGAGCCCTACTAAACAAACCATAATATAGTTCTGTATATTTTTTTTTTTTTGCATAACTCATCCTTTTGAAATTATTCAAATTTAGGATGGTTTGATTTAGGATATATATTTTTTAGCTCGGCATTTGGCTCCTGCGGGAGGACACAGAATTGCATCTCCCATGCACAGCGGGAAAGCACACCAGTTGGTACCACTATGGGAGAAGGGAGATTTGCCGAGTGCCGCACGGTTTGCCGAGTGCCGAAACATGGACAGTTAAATTATATTTATATATATATATATATACACACACACACACACACATTGTTGTTGACATGAAAAAGGAAAAACAAAAAAAAAATAGAGATGACTTTGCCGAGTGCATTGACCATGGCACTTGACAAAGAGATTTTTTTAAAAAAATAAATAAACAAGCTTTGCCGAGTGCTGCGCGCTGCGGCACTCGGCAAAGAAGATTTTTAAAAAAACAAAAAATCTTTGCCGAGTGTACTCGACGAAGAGGATTTTAAAAAAGAAAAAAAATCATTGCCGAGTGTTGCACTTGGTAAAAAAAACTAAAAAACCGCGTGACTATATGACGGACAGCGTTAAATATTTGCCGAGTGCACGTGTTCGACACTCTGCAAAGTGTGCGTTTACCGTGAGACCTTTTGACGGAGGGCTTTTATCGAGTGTTACACTCGACAAAGGTTTTGCCAAGTGTAATTTTGCCTTTGTCGAGTGCAATAGGCACTCGGCAAACCGTTCAGTTCCTGTAGTCTAGGAATCCATTTTTACCTCATGCTCATGCAAACGGCCCGTTTGGTTTGAGCTCCGGCGGCTCCGTCCAACACAGGTACTGTTTTAACACATAATCTATTTTTCTTTTCTCTTAAGAGTTGGTGAAGCCACTTTTTTTAACTTCACCGGCTTTAGCTCCTCAAGCACAGTCTTTGTAAAATAGGAGCCGGAACACATGAATCTATACTAAACGAGCCTATAGACACATATGTGTTCATGTGCCTATGAGTATACTTTATCTATATCTATTAATAAGGAGGAAATATTTCTTTTTTTTTTCAACCTTTCTTTTGTTGTGGTGTCCTGTGCGCTCCCGTTTTTGTTCGCGTCTGAGCCCGTGCGCTGCTGCTCCCATCTCCCGCTCAAGCCCGTGGAAATCACGGCCCATTGCAACACCGCTAGCGTCTGCCATGCGTGCGTTAATTAGGAACTTTGCATGTGTCGTTTTCTCTCTCTCATTTTTTCCACAACAGATGCATCATAGGCTATGTACTTAGTTCGGTTTAGTTTTGTGTGCCCGATTGACATTAGTACCATATGGTAAAGTGAGGGAGGATAACCAGATGAGATGCAAATAAAACAAGAGACATTTTGTTAAGAAAACTCATATTTTTTTTGGATTTTTTAGCGAAAAAAAGAGATATTGATACACAAGTTAAACACGAATAATAATTACTTTTTTCTAGATTAGTTATGAAACCAATTGAGTTAACAAAAAAATTATTTTGACAGTATCCAGCTGCAACGCACTTCTAGATTGGTTACGAAACTAATTGAGTTAACGAAAAATTTATGTTGACACTCTCCAGCTGCAACGCACGGTTACTAACAATTGAGTTCACGAAAATTTTATTTTGATACCCTCCCGTTGTAACGCACGAACAGTTTTACTAGTTAATTAATAAAGATTCAACTGACGTGTCCTTTATTAATCTCAAAGATCTAGCATTCCAATTGGTGGATTGCACTCGAGCATTATTATTAGTTTGCTCTCATGCATAGGCCGGCCGCACCGTACCGCATATGCATGCCACTGTTTCATTGTTTTCCGTTACGTTCTTCCAAAGTGAAACCATGCATCGTGTGTATCTTAAAAAGGGTATCGCGTATCCCAATAACTAATCTTTCCAATCGACTATCAAATAAACAAACTATCAAATGTACTACATTTTTTAAAAAATATCTCAATTTGTAAAGTAGTTTTGTAACCAAAATTGATTTAGATGTCTTTCACTTCGCTGCTCCCCTCCCATTTATCCCAAAACAGATCAACTCATAAACTTCTGGTAAGTCAAACTATTTTAAATTTGATCAAATTTATAAAAGACATAAATATTTATTAACACCAGATACATCATGAAATATATTTTTAATGTATTTATTTAGTGTTATAGACGAAATGTTACTCTTTTCTATAAAGTTGGTCAAATTTAATATAGTTGTTGACTTCAACTGATCATAGAAATTGATCAAGTTTGAGACGGAGATAGTATATAATATAGACCACAACAATATGTAGTGGCCATCATCCAAAAAAAGAGAGAAATATACTAGTACTTAGTTTCTACACATGTGAATTAAACATTTGTTGACATTTTAATTAATTAGCAAAAAACATATACAGTACATGTGAAGAATAAAACATTTGCAACCTAAATGTGATGAATTAAAAATTTGTGCACATGTTAACAGCAAGCATATAAATCATAAACCTGTTTTATTATATCACTATACATATATATCCATAATAAGTATGTATGTGCTTATTAATTATTATTATTAGGCAAATCTGTTCAACCTTTATAGATAGACATGCATATATGCAGAAATCCCTGCCATATGTAATATGCACTGTTATACATCAGTACGTAGTGAATATGCTATATATATATATATATATATATATATATATATATATATATATATATATATATATATATATATATATAGCATTATAGTTATAGTAGCAGTGTAACGCTGTAAACCCCAAAGCATTAGTTGGCACAAAATTGTGCATACCTCTTCTAGGAATTTCGCAAACAAATGCATACACGAAGCCAAAATCCAGTATCAAGACATGAAATGATCTTTCTATAGAAGAGAATACGCCTATGAAATTAAAAGGCAGAGCATCATATATATATAATTTCCCTATATATATCACCCTGTTCGGTTGGCTGGTCCAGCCAGCACCAGCCAGCCATTCAGCAGTGTTTTTTTCTCAGAACAATCAGCTAGTCAGCCGTACCGTACCAGCCAGCCGAACAGACAATGACTTTAACTAAAACTATGCCACCATATATTACCCATGTGGCCCTATATATGACACAGGTCTATACACCCATAAGCTAAGTGTACTCCCCTTTAATTTACTCTAGCTTCATCACTGATAACAAGCATTGTTAAAATAGGTACTACAACACAGACCCATTTATGTTATGCACACAAAAATTGACGAGTGTGTATGCATAGGAAGACATATTGTTACTATGTGTATTGACCCCTGACGGTATAATCATCGCTGATAAAGGCTAGCTGAAGCATGCATCCATTCACAAAAAATGCCAGATGTATATATACTTAGAAATAATAAGGTAGATATTTTCCCCGAGCGCACGGGTTTGGAACCCGTTTTTCATAAGCTAGATTTGAAGTCCATCTATCTTTAGCAAAAGGCTTCACTTGTGTATTTCACCAGTGCCAGTATATATTATCATAATATCGGACCACAACTATTTGAAGTGATAAAAATCAACACAAAAATCTCACAAGAGTGCATATATATGTAGTGGAGCTGATCATCATAGCGCGCGGTAGAGTTTTGCAGAAGACAGATCAAAGAGACATACAGCATATATATAATAACCATCCATCATCTATTTATCATGCTGCATCTAACAAATATCACAACGGAAACAATGCAAGGTCAATCGTATCTTGCGCTGACATTTGGCACAGCCACAGTCACATGCACGCAGTTTAGCAGTATAATATATATAGTACTAGCTAGTAGTTTACCTTCTTCATTCGCAGATTACTGTTTGTATTAGCTAGAATTGATCAATCGAAGAGCGAGCCTTTTATTAGCTCCTGGCAGCGTGCTTAATTCGATCTTCAGTTCTAGCTAGTAGTAACTATATAAATGATGATGGTGATGATGATGCTGCTGCTGCTGATGATGATGAGTTGCAGTCGTCCTTGAGCTAGCTGCCGGTGCGATGATGGTGAACGATCCTCCATTTCTACTTCAATTCCTCGGTCATGGTCATGGTGGATCCCCTCCTAGTATGGCGGTGGCCGTGCATGAGCCCATGCAATCCCGTCGTGCCCGAGCTGCAGGCCCGCACCGCCGGAGGCGGCGGCGCCGCCTGGCATGAGGCTTGGCGGCACGCCGCCGGCGCCGCCGAACATTGGCATCGCCGAGGGATCGGCCATCCCGCCCATTACCATAGGCGGCCCTCCACCGGGGCCGGGAGGCAGCTGCGGCGGCGCCTGGCCGTGGCCGGGCTCCTCGTCGGCGTCGTCCAGCGGCAGCCTCTCGTAGGTGGCGTTGGCGAACGTGGACGCCATCACCATGACGGGCCCGGCGGCGGTGAGCGTGCCGACGACGCTGCCGCCGACGACCTGCCCCTGGCCGCCAGCGAGGTACACGGTGAGCCCCGTGGAGCCCGGCGGCGCGGGGCCCGGCAGGAACGTGCCGGTGAGCGAGAGGATCTCGAAGCGCCCCCGGAGCGCGACCACGGCGCCCGGCGCGGCGGGCTGCCGGAGCGCGACGTCGGTGACGGTGCCGGCGCCGCTGAGCACGCAGACGCCGCGCTGCCTGCGGCGCGCGAAGTGGGCGATGGACTCGGCCACGTCGGCGCCGCCGGCCACCTCCATCACGTGGCTGCGCAGCGCGTTGGGGCTGTCACGTGTCACGAAGATGGGCGGCTTCGGCTTGTTCTTGGACCCCGGCGGCCGCCCGCGGGGCCGCCGGTTGCCCGTCACCACCGCGCCTTCCTTGGGCTCGCCGGTGCCGTTCTCCCGGTCGTCGCCGCTCGTCGGCTGCTCGGCGGCGCCGGCGTCCTTGGAGGAAGGTGCCATTTCTTCTTGGTTCTTGTTGCCAAGGGATGATGGCTCCGGCAGCGGCAGGCCGAGCCGCCCCTCGTCCCACCACCTGCTCGCCAGCTTCAATTCCTTCTCTTCTAGTTCTAGCTAGCTAGCTTTGCTAGTATATAGATAGGGTTTCGATAATCGATCGAGCTGCCTTCTTACTTGCTCTTCTTTCTTAGAACAGTCGGAGTCGACGGATCCTCGATCGATCGGCTTGTTCCAGATTCTTGAAGGAAATCGATCTCTCTTGCTCCCTGCTAGCTCTACGCCTTTGAAGATGCAAAAGAAAATATAATTAAGAGAAACATATTAGCTGATGACCCGACATGTGTCAAGATCCAAGCAGCATGTTTTGATCAAGAAAAGATGGGAGCTAGCTGCTAGCATACGAGTCTGAGAAGGAGATCATGAGAGCACTAGAGTTCGATTGGACCGAAGAATGATTGATGAAATCAATAAGCGAGCAGTAAGATTAAAGACCATCAAGAAACTTTTACCATGTGTTTTGCTGAATCCACCAAGAGCTGACCTTGAAAGAGGCAAAGAGGCAAGAACGAAATCAAAGGAGACTTGCCCCCTCCACCATCATCCCCTCCTCCCTCCTCCTCCCTCCTCCCTCTTGTAATTCTCTTCTGCTACTTTTCCTTGAGGTTTGGTGTGTCTTCCCTCTGCTATATACGGGGAGAAGACTTTAGGGAGAGGCTGAATGTCAGGGTGGATTATATATCTATTTTCACTTGCTCTATTCCAAGTTGGTAGACATATGTAATATGTTCGTATGTGTACACAGGCGCATGAAGCGCCATTATTTAAAAGAAAAGCAGCAGGACAAGAATATGAAAACGCTATGGCCACCCCTGCAAACTACACACATAAGTTGATTGGTGAACCCATGAGAAAAATATAACCTCCTCATCATATATACGGCTTCATATGCATATGGACCACTGATGTATATAGTTTTTAGAAGTTGTTTTCTTAATATTAGTTCCACGATGACTATGGTTAGCGCATATGTTACGCTATAAGATATATAGTTAAAGAAGCCTTTTTACCTGTCAACCATCTGCTGTCGTATACCTATGGTTTAGATTTAATTTTAACGTATGTGTCATAGTAACGTACCACCTAACCGAATGCGCAATATACTTTTATCTTATACCTTCCTCACCACGAACCTAAGAGACGCAATCCTTGAGTGGCGCTTATCCAAAAGAAACAACATTGCTTTCACTTGTAATATTACTTCAAATTAACCACAGGAATTTTAATTAATATGTATAGCAAATAATGGTCAGCAAAAAAATTCATAGCCAAGACTTAAAGAAAATGTTAATGCAGTATATATGGTGAAAATCTAAAACAAACCTAACTGTGTTCCCGTTTAACTTAACTTCAATTTGGTGCATCATGCATCTTTTGGCAGCTTAAAAGAATTGCAGCATATTCGATCGACCAATACTCCAATAGGTAGTGTGTAGGAGTCATGGATCCCCGCTTCAGATTATTATTATAAGATGCTTTGGTGTGTTGCTGGTGAGGCATACACTTTTACCTGGCAGCTGTGTGCTTTAGGTAGGATTTAGGACTCTGGAGGTTAGTTTGTAGGAGACCAAGGTTCCTTTGCTATCTAGCTAGCGTATGTGTCGCATGCATAGGGGGCTGCTGGCCTGGGGAGGCGTAGGTCAGCAAGTAATTCTATCCGTTTACACAGAATAAACAAAATCACATAACACATTAGTACATCACTACCAAAGTGGTGGACTTCTAGTATTTTTATTCAGTAGTAAAACACTACTATTAGTTATAGCACATGGGAATATCACTAGGAAACGTTTAGTAGGGAAATTTTGTACTAAATTTTGAATAGCAAAATACTAGAAGAAGCCCACCTCACTAGGAGAAGTCTAAAATCCTGGTTGTGCATGTACTATATCTGCTGTTTCATTTGTACATGTACTTTCATATGCAGTATAATATGACAGCAAATATTCCGACCAATGCATACTTTCATATCCATCTTTTCGTTATAGTCATAATACCCCTCCTGTGAAATTTGGGGCACTTTTAGATGCATATGCAAGGCAATAAGAAGAAGAGTAAATGTTTACATCTTGGATGTTGCCTTTTTTTTAAACCCCCTCCCCCACTGATAGATCTGTAAGAATGTATCCTTCATTGAAAATCTTTAAGAAAAACATAATTAAGATAACAGAAAACAGGACTAAAATTACAAGGGCGGAAAGGGAGAGTTGGTTTAGGTACGGTTAGTATAACACATTCAACTTGACGAAGGTGTGAAGAATTTATTTATTGTCGACTTGTCGATCATCATGAAATATGACTGGCCTTTTCCTTGAGTCCCTTAGTTTGTGTTAGTAAAATACAGAGTTAGTTAATAAAACTAATGCTCCATGGAAAAAAAAAATTACGATCCAATCATCCGTACTGCTGGATCGGATCAGGATGTCAAACCCTGCATAACGGACGGAACCTTTGTTTTGCATTAATTGCTTCAGATGCATGCATGGCTTAGCTTGTCTGGTCGGATCATATATGATATATGTATATGCTTGCATATATCCAAAGCATCCATTAACGTCCAAATCACTTGAAGGAATCTTAATTTCTTAACTGGAAATGTTTAATTAATAATCAGCCCCGACGGCTAAACTGGGTTATTTTTCTCCTCCTACTTCTCTGAACATAAAGGAAAAGGACAGATTATTTGAGCTAAGGACCCACTGCGCATGCAAGCTAAAAATGCTTTGTGCATGGATAATGAGGTTTTCAACTAACATATATGGTCTTGCACTGTGAAATGTGATGACAAACACCCCAACACCAGGGGGAAAAAATACAGTAGTAATACCATCTTGGGTAGTGTTCTGGTACATCTCCAAGTTGAAAACTCAGTAGCTAGTTGCTAGTAGTGTAGTGTAGGAGTACTTTAGCTAGTACTCCTAAGTTGGATGGATATATAGGACCACATCGGCGGGGCAGCATACATGCATGAGATCGATGAGAGCAAAGGGCAAACACGAGATGAGTGATTAGTTTAGTGGCGACGGCCCATATAAAGCTCCTAATGATGCGTGAAAGGAGATCAAAGACGTGTTAGTGATCTTTAATGACAGACAGCTGCGTGCTAATATATAAATCAGATGGGCACAGATTCCTGTAGTGTGGCTAGGCTAAATGGTACGGTGGTCCATGCACAAGTTGCGCAACAGTACAAGCTGCAAGGGCGCCGGGGAGGGGTCGGATGATCCTGTTTGTCACGCCTCCTCCCCTTCCTTTAATCTTAAACCCCTCGGATTAATTAATTAGTAGATTAAGACAAGGGCAAAGCTCCGTTAGCACGACACGCGTACATCAAAAGAAGCACAATTAAACTTACAACTAGAGCAGCAGCAGCAGCAGGAGCAGGAGCAGCTATGCTGCTGCTACTATACATGCACTGTCGTTTTTCCCTTCTAATGTGTATTTTGTATATAAATAGAGTAGCGAGCAAGCAGTTTTAAATTTGGCGATCTAGTGTAGATAGTTGCTAGTGTCATGCATGTTCATTATACCAGATATTTGTGTTATTACGACCTTTTTTTCTTCTAATTTATTTAGTAGCTATATAACGCCTGCTTGGATACATTCAACTAAAGTTTAGCTAGTTAAAAGTTCAAAACTAAATTTTGGAGTGCTAAAAGTTCTCCTAGTTAAATTTTAGCTAGGTTGTTTGGATCCTCTAGCTCATGGACTTAACTAAATTTTAGAAGAGTTTAACTAGATTGAAGCAGCTAAACTCAGCTAAACTTTGGCCGGTTTTATAGATGGGACATTTAGATCCCTAGCAGCTAAATTTAGCTACCTAAATTTTAACTGGTGGATCCAAACATGTCTTATATCTTAGTGGAATTCAATCTATCAGAGCGTGATTCACTTTTTGTACTTGAGATGCAGTAGTTGTCCATATCATTATCCAAAACGTCACAATTTGCGAGAGTGCGAGAGAGAATGCATATGGTAGTGCATGGCCACAGTACAACATGGCTATTTCTTTTTCACGGTGCTGCTGGTGTTTCAGTGGAGTTGCTGTCTGGTTGTGCAGCATGGCGTCAGTTGGAGCCTCAAGGTACATACAATACAAGTGCTCCTTTCACGGCGTCGCTTTATTAAGGCCTTTTGGATTAGGATAAGCACAACTAGTACAAATTACCTTCCCTCCCAGGGCTGGGCATGCATTGTGGAAAGGAGTAACATCAGATAAGCTTTGCATCGTCAAAGCTAACAGTCTTCAATATCGAGACTCCCTTCAGTCATGTACAGGGAGATGGGTGCATATATATACAGTAGATGAGCAAAGCTTAAGCGTAACAGTAACACATAGTAAAACTGCCATCTCCTGCAGCCTGGAGTCGTCTGGTTAGGCGCCGGCTACAGTAGCATGAACGTCAAGTCGCAATCAGAGTGAAGGAGAAGGCAAAATACTCCTTTGGCAAAACAAGACGGCATCGCCACCAAAATGCTGGTTGCGTCAGAGGAATGCATTAGAAAAACCAATGTTCAGGTTCGATTCACTCCCCACGGCAAAGTCAAATTTGGGATTTTTGCACCCCTCCTCCCAGTCCCACTTGCACCTTCTACACAGTCCTTCGACAGGCTGCATCTCCTGCTGAAAAATCCGATGCCAGATACCCGAATTCACAGCAGGAGCACGCATGATTACATGAACCAAAAAAAAAAGGGTACAAATGCGGCAATAACGATGGTAAGTCAGCATATATCAGCCCCAGGTTTTGTATCTGAAAAACACCATGTGAGAGATCAGATCGCAGCAACACACATCACCTCACAATCCCCAAATCCACCAATGCTCCGTTTCTTATGAGAACCAACGTTCTGGTCATCAAGTGCGAAAAAATGGGGCCATACAATCAGGCAATATACATCATCACACGCAGCGACACACAAGGGGCTGCAACCTTATAGCCAGAACAGCCATGCTGCTACTTGGTAAGGTAGTATATGAGCAAGAAGACAAGAATGAAGGATGCCACCATGGTTGCCATCCTGCGGCTTGATTTCGTCTCAAAAACCTGTTGAGTAAAGTTACAATGAGAAAAACAGGGTACTAGCGGGAGAAACTGATCTACCGATATATACGGAAATCCTCACCATCTTGAATTTGTCCACCGTCCCGGAAAGGAATCCTCTTGAGGCATCCATATCATTACCCTGAACCGGAAATTAATGTATCACGGTTCTATTGACAACAAGATAAATGTATTCAATGTCTCCGGAAGGAAACCAAGTACCATTCTGTCCAGCATCCGGTTATGATTCTCCACTTCTTCATGTATATCGCCAGTCAACTGAACATAAAAATGTATTCAGTAAAAAAATAGCACAGTCACAATATACCCAGAACTCAATGATGCAGTGTGAAACAGAGTATAACACAAAATTTAAACATGATGAGTTGATGACCTGTATCACTGTATGCATTAGTCCCAGATGTGCATTTTACTAATGCAATTTAATGTGCTCTGTAACACCCAGATTGGAAGATGACATTTTACTTATTCAGTTTACTGATTGTATGCATGAAATCCCAGATGTAAAATAATGTCCAGTTGATCCCAAAGGCAAAAACACTCCAAATGGTACATGTAACCATGTCATACAAGCTGGTTTGATCTAGAAACCTGTACCAGTACTAGTATACCTATATGAATGAATTATATAATAATTCCAATTGCCAAACTATTGCTTTATAGTCATCTTAAAGATCTTTGTACAGAAATCAGTAATTTGGCAGCAATTGCTAATTATGCTCATCATCTGTCAATCAAATTGACAAACAATCTCATCTTAACTTTTGGAGGATGCAGCATAAATATAAATTATCAACATTAAAGAAAGCTGTTTCAAATATTTCCAATTATTACCATACTCAACACTGTGGCCCTTTGCTTTCCTGTTTTAGTAGGATATTAAGGTTCTGCCAGGTCCATTGAACTCAAAAGAATGTTGAAATGGTCTGCAAAAATTGGAAAGTACAGCATACATACTCTTTTCAGAACGCTGACCCTATCATGCAAACTGTCCAGAGCTTGATCATTCTCATGCTCATGAATTTCACGAGAAGAATAAGCTGGAGCTCTCACCCCACCTTCTTCAATGCCATCAAATAAAGCAGCTCTATGGCTGCGAAAGTCTCTGCAAAGAACAAAAATGGATAAATGGCATCATTACCATTTTGCTAACAACCAAAGTAGTGGAATTAACTACTGGTTGTCTGTACTTCCAATGACTGCAGAAGGAATATAGGACAAAGTAGCCATTTTTCATGGTATCTGTCTATTCTTTTCTCACTTCTGTATAAAATAGGGCACTTTATAGATGGCTAGTCTCATATCTTACGGACCTTGTCAAATTTCATATAGATGGCATGTAACCGCACCATTTGCTTAGATCGTTAATGGAAAAAAGGTAATTTTGTACAAAGCCATTATCACGAAGCCGACAAATGAAATTAAGAGGAAAGAGTGGTAAAATGGAAAATTAAGGATGAGCTACAATCCGATGAGGAAACTAGAAAGGCTGTATGCAAGCACTTGCTAGTTGCTGGTCTGTTGACTTTCTTGAATTACAATTAGATTGCAATTCACCAATTAAACAGAACAAAAGCAGAGCAATTTCAGTAGTTAAGTTAAACTACCAGTAGACCAAGACCTGGAATAGTGACAGTCTCAATGAGTATGCATGTGCAATTAGTTAGTAACGCCATTGGCTTGCAAAATGATAGTGTTGGGAAAAAAATCAGGAGAAACTAATGAAAACAACATTTACAAACATTGCCGACAACTGAATGTAAACATCCATTTGCATGTAAAACGAGATACCAGGAATATACAAGCTTAACTTAAGGGGATGAAACGGAAGATTATCATATCCTACACAACTGTAATCTAAGAGAAGAAAACAAAAACACAGCATTCAGCTTTGAATTAGTTCGATGAAAATGACTCATACGACTAAACCGGTTGTCCAAGAGAAAGGATCATACATGATGGACAATTTTTTTTGTGAATGCAGCTCAGTGCCTATTTCATTAAGAAGAGAGCAAGCGTGCCCACCTGAACCCAGAAGTGACTCAAGCAGCACAGAATTTAAAAGTAATTAATACATTCAAGCAACCGAAGAAACAATCTAGGCCTAAGGCGAAAATTAAAACGAGGACTATCCATCAAAATTCATAACTGTCAAAAAAACTTCTCATGATTCGATAGAACTGGCTGCTAAAGTGGGGCTTCAAGCGGGGTACATGGCATTAAATTCGTAATTCTGGGACACCAACCACTAGTACTGAGAAATTAGCAGGGGCGTCACAAGAACAATGGGATTTACTTCCCCAGGCACCAAGGGACAAGTGCAGGCGCGCAGCAGAAAGTACTCAGCAGGTAAGGTATCGGAAGCTGGGAAACAGGATCCACCAGATGGTGTAACGAATGGTATCAAGTATACAGATTTGCATGAGCAGAATTGTTCGGCACCAATACATTCCTAAACACACAAGCTCAAGTTATGACATGAACCTGTAAAAAAAGAATACCACGGAATGGTTCGTCCTACCCACTAAAAACAGTCGAGATAGATATAGACAGATCATGGCCTGGGGATTGCTAGCTAGGGTTGGGATATTAAGGATCCTGACCTCCTCGAGTTCATCGGACTCGACCTTCACTCGCGGACGAGCTCTCACGGGTGCGCGAAGAAGCCGACGGAGCCTTCCTGCCGGTGCGGGTGGGCGGCGAGATCTGATGAAAGCTTGGTGCGCCTACCTCCGTCCTTCCGGAGCAAGACGACGCAAATGGTGGAGTGGGGGTCGGAGTTAGTGGGCCCAAATCGTAACCGATATTGGGCGGGTGGGCCGGCCTGTTGCCGGGTTAGGTGGCAATGTAGCATGGACAACTACGAGAGATGGCCCGCCCATCGCTTTTCGGTCACATTGCGGCCCATTTCAACATTTGTTCTGCGCGGCTAAAATGCCTCCGCCTCCGCCTTCCCGGCGATTGACGCCGTCGCCCGCCGCCGCCGGGGAGTCCTCCCGCATCCAAGCAAAAGTCTCCAGCCCCGACGCCCAAACGGAACTTCCTCACAACCAGGTAACGCATGATCTGGTTCGTACGGTGACATTGCTATCCAGCGATGCTGCATTTGCAGCGTTGGTGCTAGTTTACACCGGCCACGCCCAACACCTGCTCGATGATGCGCTTGATCAGACCCGTAGAATAGTATGCCACACCAGAGTCACCGGCATCATATGGACGTCGGTGTCTGACAACTAGGTATGTCTGTCATTACTCATTAGTTTATTACTTCCTCCATCCCAAATTATAAGTCATTCTAAGAATCTTGGAGAGTCAAACTTTCTCAATTTTGACCAAGTTTATATAATAAGATAATAATATTTATAATATCAGCCAAGTATTATTAGATTCTTCATCAAATATATTTTCATGGTACACTTATTTGGTGTCATAATTCTTCATATTTTTCTCTATAATTTTGGTCAAAGTTAAGATAGTTTGACTCTCCAAAATTCTTAGAACGACTTACAATTTGGAACGGAGGGAGTACGTGCGTATTATTCTGCTCGACCCGCGTGGAGAAGCTGCTTATGCTGTTCAACATAGGAGCTGCTGTGAAATGAGATTCCCAGGTGTTTTGCGCACTGTTATGGTTACTATACCTGATCCTTCTCCCTCCCTCCATCCCTCTCACCCTCTGAAGAGAACCAACAGACCTGCCTTCTATTGCTTCTTTAGTTATCTTCTCAAAATATGTAACTTGGGTGACTTTTGCATAACATGAACAATAAAAAAAGAAGCCTATCGTGGGTGATGTACATGGCTCGCTTTGATAAAACGTCTACATACATTAAGGGCTGTTGCTGCAGGCAACATGAAATGAGAAATGACAGTGACATGTAATGTAAGCATGAATTTCAACTGATCCTTTTACCACTAGCTTACAGGGTTTTATAGCTTTCACATGAAGCAGAGGCTTTGTTCAGGGAAAAAAGAACCTTGAGTCCGTCCGGTTCCCCTTTCTTGAGGTTCACATAATGTTCTTCATTTTCAGTCCATGTAACCATACTTTATTACCACCATTGTTATCTTTTTGGGAAAAAAAGAGAGAAGCAATGGCTAAAGATACTTGCTTACAGAGTCCAACAGATGTTCCGTACAAGCACTAAAATTACAATCATACACTCGAGTACCTTTTGGTTTCCACATAACAAACCGAAAGCAGTACTGTTACTGTCTATTTCTCTTCAATGTTCTAATTAGCTGCACCAAATGATGTGTTCCTAACTGAAAAACGATTTCAATTTAATTCTACTGCAGGACTTCAGCACGCAGAAACTAGGATTGCTAAACTACAAAAGTGCAGCTTGATGTTTTAGTTATGAGTACATCATCACACAGCTTCTTCAGTAACTCAATGCCCATGCTAGTAAACTTGATTGATATCTGTAAGATATTGTTACCAAAACTATTCAAACTTGTAGAATAACTATCAAATTCCTCATTTTTTCATGCTTCGTGCAGATAAGCAAAGGCTACTGACTGAAGGTCATCCATATCATGATACCCACTCCCTTGCATGGTGCAAGAAGGATTGCTGTTGTTGTAGTAGTCAGGCATGCATAAATCTGGCTCATAACCTTCAGAATGTTGAGTTGACATTGATGTGAGGCAGTCATTTGGAAAATATAACTGCCTCTCACTCTTTACTGAAGAATTGTTTGCCGTAGTTGGGTGGAAAAAGAGCTGCCCATCTTGAATATAAGGTGCTAATCTTTCACAGTTTTCTTTCTGAGGGTTTGGTGTCAAGGATCCGTTTCCATATCCTTGTGTTCCTAGAGCTTTAAAAGACTCTAGTTCTGCTTGCAGACTGACCACCTATGAAATGTCACAAGTAATACACTTTGTAAGTGTTGATTTCCTTGCAGCGTGAATTATTACGATAGAGAGAGAGAGAGAGCTTTTTAAATAACGAAGAATACTATAAGTTTATGCATTATAAAAAAGTAAAGAAGCGGCAGTCTCATAAGATAGGAAGATATTTCTATTATAAGATACTATAAGAAACTGCATTTACGAAATTATATGATAACAAAACTCTTTCATGCTAATATAGTTAAGTTTGTTGGGAGTATTATTTCATATGAGGCTCATAGTTTTCAGCATTTGCCATACTATATCACATTTCTGTGAGGCTGCAGCTTGACTGCTGAGTTACATTTCCCCTTTGTATATTGAATGTGAACCAAACACCTCATTTATGCATAACTTTATTTTTGGAAATGAGTGCTAATGTAGAATCTGCTTACCTGTTGTTGCAGAGAAAAGATGTGAGCAACACAGCCATATATTGGATCCTGAAGCCTGGCCTGCGCCTCATATGACATAGTGACTGCAGCCTCGCAGCGGTCACTTATCGGGAGATGCATTAGGATCTTTGAGGCATTGCTAGCCCCAAAGACCTTATGGATAGCAGCAAAGTGTGCAGCCCCTTGCTCATGACAGAAGTATGGAGCGAAGACACACCCCTTCACACACTTCCTGCGTAGGAACTTGCATGCACCACATGGTGAGCCGAGGCCTGTCATCTTGGATCTTCTTCTTGTTGATGCTGTTGTTAGTCTTATTCTTACTTCTTGATGTGAATGCTATGAATCATGGGGTCATCATTCTCTGCTATTTATAGAGACTAGCTAATGCTGTGAGTAACTTAGTATATTGAATAATTAATTCATCTTGGTCTCCCTAGTGGACTACAAGTTCAATTATTTAATCCTGGTTGTTCCACTCCTTTCATGTTCATTTAACTCTGTATTCTGCTTCAGATTCCTTCCAAAGTGGTTAAATGACAAACGATGTAACACTCCAAAGTATTTATAATTTTGATGTTGATTGTTTATTAGTCGATAAACTTTACATTCTTTCCCGGACTACGCAGGAGAACTCGTTGCCATGTCATCACGATAAGGAAAAAAAATACAAGGACAGAGGCTGAGCCATCTCCCTAACACCCTCGGATAAACTTTACTCGTATGCAAGTTATATGTTAATCTTACCTCTTTTTGCTAGTTCAGTAAGGACAGAAATCTCAAATTGTGCTGGAACAAAATTTGGTTTTTCTATGTTGTTGTCATCTGTAAGTACATGTTTAGAAGCTTTACATTTTCTTTCTGAGATGTATCATATGATTAGATTAGAATTAGATAATCACTTCCGTCAACTTTGTGTACCACCTATATGGCTAAACAGGTGGACCTCTGATGATGTTTAATCTACCCTACTAGGCTGCCTAGACCACCACAAATATGAGTTTTATTCAGTGTCGCTGTTTTTTTTGGGTGCTATTATAGTACTAACAGCAGTTAGCTTATTTTTTTAGCGAACGAACAGCACTTAGCTTATTTAGTTGGAATCTCATGGAGGTCACACTGCTCATTATGTAAATTGTGGTGCTTCTGCTTGGCAATTTGCAGAAATAATGATAAAGCTTGCCCACACCAAGTGTGCCACTTTCCAGACTAATGAAAGTATGTAAAGGAAATGAAATGATCAGTTGTCGCTACCTGCCATACCAGTGGCAGGTATTTAGCCTTTACTATCATTCTATTCCCAACTAAATTGCGCTGTAGACCAAACAGAGCATAATTAGTGATGCTTTTTCTCCTAATCTAATCTTTTCTCTTAGCTGGTTCCTATTGATTAAATTCTGATGAGAAAGCTGATCCTTTTGTTGTTTTTTACTTTACTGGTTATTTTAGTCACCTATGAATTTTCATTTATGTTGACTAAGCTATAGAGTTACCTATAAATATAAACAAAATTTCCTTTTCTTTTCCTGTAAGGGAGTATAATAAATATTCTCAGGAAATGGCCTTACTATTTCACTGCTTTCTGCATCAATCGAAAGCTCAATGTACAGCTCATAAATCAGCATCTTTTGTTGATGGTTGATCAGACCACCTACTTGTTTGTGGATTGGCATGCAGGGTCCATAAGCATAAGCATAATTTGATTTTGGTTTGATTAAAGTAAAGCTTCCTGCGTCAGTATGCACCAGACCTGCAGGATCCAGAAATTAAGAACAACATGCAAATTGAACCAAATAAAATAATTGCAACATATCATGGAAAGAGTAATTTGTTACTCCAGTAGATGGTCATATCAAGCTGAAGTATGAAGCTCAGCAATCTGATCTGTTGTCTTGGATCTTGATATGGTAACACATCACCACAGGCTAAGTTGCCTAAGGGCAAGCAAAGTAGCAGACCACCTATAGGGGGGAAATGATGCATGGAGAAACAATTATGTCTTCATAAATTCAGCAGTTATCTGCAAAATTTGCATTCTCTAGCTCATGTTAGATACCAAATCTTTAGTGATAGAGACCCACGTGCAATTGTAAGTTAGTAATGGAAGCATGGTTATCTAATTTTCGGAGTATAGTGAAGGGCCCACTCTGTTGTGTACGTGTAACCAGTTGAAGTGGTTGGTGTTGAGGATTAAAAGATAGAACCATCCTAAAGCAATATTGTTCAGCTTTATGAGTGCAGGCCATTAGTACCATTTGCATTATTTTGCTAATGCATGTCTAGTATTATTAGTATCATGATATGCGTCATTTTTGTTACACAGAAAAGGGATTCAATCCCATAGCTTTAGCGGAGTGTTCATTTACCTCGTTTCGTTGGCTGTTAGCTGGCAATGGAGGCGATTAGGCTGATATGACACATTTGACCTGAGAGGAACCGGTTTGTGTTTCGGAAGAAGTAAAACCCCTGGCCTGGTGGGTAGTTAAAATGTGAACATCAATGAGTTGCAGCTGATTGCACGGGGCTCTGATTGGGTGGTCAAATTTGTCAGTATTAGGATGCACTAGCTAGCACTAGGGTAACAGTGGATACATACATCTACATAATTAAATTAAGCTAGAGTTACCTGCACGCACACACCAAACTAATTGCATAGGACCGGTCAAGATTGAAGATGGTGGACAGTAAGGAGATTATAACCCCAATTGGTATGCACGTGTATGCATGATTGGCCGGCATCTGATACCTCTCTATCAGAGGGATGGGGGAGGCGGTGTGGCATACTCAAGCGGAGGCTCGTAAGCATCTAGTTAACTGCTCAATACTGCTTGCTTTTATGACTAGTTACAATATATTTTTTAATTAAGCTTGATTGGCAGACAAGCTATTGTGATCATCTCCTTGCTTGTATGCATGCAGGGCTCCACTGTACCTGTGAGGCACGTCCTGCAGAAAACAAGTGTGTGTTGGTCTTCGCTGAAATCCAGGAATCAGTTGTCCAGCTACTCCTTCTCTGCCGTTGGATTACGTCGTCACAGGGACGACTAAGCTTGGTGCAAGGGGACATGTGAGCCCCCCGCCTCTGGCATTGCCGGAGGTACGCACGACGCAGTGAGGTGACGTCGTTTTCCTTCCTTGTCTTTCTCTCTCTCTCTTGGCCGGCCGGTGAGTTGCTAACTCTTACACGTACGGTTGTTATTTCTTTGTTGCCATTAGTAGATAGATTAACTTAAACAGGTGAGCGGGTTTCAATTTCAGTGTAGGACAGCGACAGCATTCTTGGCTTATCTGGAGGCTATGCTGTAACCCATTACTGATTAGACTTGCTAACTCAATTTTAGTCCAATTTGATGATGCTGATGGAGCGGGAGAGCATTGAATTAACTGAACTACTGAAGTAAGCATAGTGGATGCCAAAAGGTCCCCCATCACAGCACATGCTGCAACTGCAACTGCAACTGCAACTGCAAGCAAGCTGTTGTTAGCTACTTGCTGCATCGTCTGTATTAACCCGTGCCGTGCCGGAAGAGCAGGTAGCTATCTTTGACCAACCGACTGACTGCCGGATGTTGGTGCAGCTACAGGACTCGTTAGAGAGAGACGGTAATGGTCTGGCATCTTGTGGGTGAGCGACTGATGCAAGCTAGTGCGTGGCTCAAGAAAGAAACCGAAGAAAAGCTTTATTAGGACATGACAAGTGCAGACAGCGAAGTCCGTTTCGCTGTATCAGCAACAGCAGGTCTGACCTCCGTCCCGTAGCCCGGCGGTGTGTCCCGTCCGGTCGCCGTTGTACGCAGTATGTATTCCTCCAGTTCCTGCGATCTTGAATTGATGGTTTTCTCAAACTTTTGTTGTGATCTGGGACAGTAGTAGACACACGTGGAGCTTCAGGAGCAAAAGGACGGTGCTGCGTATGGTGGTCTTACAGTTACAGTCGCGGTGGCGGTGTTCAACACGCACTGGTAAGTGGTAAACAGCTAAAACTCTGCTATGCAGTGTCCCAGATGCATGCATGGCAATGCACACTCTTGTTACCTACCGGCTTTCGTGTTGCTTTGGCTAGCCATGCCCGGATGATGATGGGTCTCGTCTGAATGCTTACGCTTGTGTTCTGTATTGCAGGCAACTAGTGGAGTGGAGTGGGGTATGAACTCCAAGCAAGCAAGACGAACAACCTGATGCACGACTATCGATGTGGCGTACGTGTGGAGTGGTAATTCACAATCCCAGTTTTCGCGCTGAAGGCATGTCTGATGCATGGTCCATCTCATTGCGTTGTTGACTGGATAAGTAGTCCATTCGCATCTCCATAAACAAACCTAGGCCGTTTAGTTCTGCACTGTATCACGTTCGTTTGTATTTGACAATTTTTATCCGATCATAGCCCAAGTAGGCTTAAAAGATTCGTCTCGTGATGTGCATGCAAAAAGTACAAACATGTAAACATTTCGTCTACATTTAATGCTCTATGCATGTGCCGCAACGTTGATGTAACTAGTTACAATTGTAATTTGCAGTGGATGTATACAGGGTCCTACTTATTTGTTATATGATGACCAGGAATATAAAGACATATGTATAATGGGCTCAAATTGCTTGGGCCCAACACAGCATTGAATGGATTATTAGGGTGGGCTCAGCATGGACTTGGGCTCATTGTAATTAGTAAATCAGGCCATAGCCCATCACCTCATTGATCTCAACCCTCACATGTCTGCCTCTCTGCATCCATCGGCCCAGGCCAGGCAGCTCGACAAGTGAAGAATTACGAGCAATAATATTTCCTACTCTGTCAAGGATCCCAAGTCCCAACCCCCCAACCCTCCCTTGTCACTGATCTCATTGATCTCAACCCTTAAGAACAGTAGTCGCATCTGCCAGGGATACCAATGCCCTCAACTGAATTGTCGGCCCAGTGACAATTGCTGTTTAATCCTCATGCTCACCGTGTCATGTTACGATGCGTGCAACACTTCAATTTTTCATTTTTTTGTCAATTGTTTCATATTTTTGTTCTGGAACGCAGCACAAGAGGTGTGGTAGCATCTGCTTCTCTGAGTAGTGCCTTTTTTGCTGTTGGCAACGGACCAATAGTATACTGTTTTTGGCATGTGTTTCCGCGTACCCACCAAACGTAATCATGTACGTGTACGTCGTACTGTCTGAGGCACCGCATGCGTTGTCCTACGCATACAATATAGAATACTAAGCCAAGAAATGTGTTCTTTTCTTTTCTTTGTGTGTGTGTGTGGGGGGGGGGGGGGGGGGGGGGGGGTCCTTTTTTTTTCTAGTGTTGCCAAATCACTGACGTCGGCTGACTCAAAAAGAACCTGTTTCATTACAGAAAAAAACGCTGATAAGCTAAAGTGAATACACGTTGTTTAAGATTGAGATTCGATGCTGGTTCAGGACGTACGCCTTCTTTCTCTCTTGCAAGACGCGCTGCAACCAGAGCGACAGGGAGCTAGCTGGAAATGGATGAGCCATGAGCGAGATATTGCAGTTTTCACATTTGTATCTACGTTTTAAGATGATTTTGGATACGAATTCAAATATCCCTGGATATGAAAATAATTGGATTGTACCTGAGTTGAATCGGAATTTGGATTTCTCACCCTTATTGGGTTAATAATATTACAACTATTATGTTCTAAAATGACACTTCATATTTTTCTGATTTAAAATGAATTGGTCATGAAAATTTGGAAATAAATGAGTTATTATCATTTTTTTTTTTGCAAAACCACCATTTAAATCCCAAAAATGGCTGGTATTGATAGTTGGTGGTCAAAGGTTTCTGTCCAAAACAAACTTCGTAATGATTTGATGGCCAAAAATGGAATCCACCGGGACATCTATTGCTATATTGGGAGTCCAATTGTCTAGATTTTGGCTTCTTTTGGCCGCAGAATTATGTTTTTCTCTTAAAAAAAGTGAAATAAGCGATTCTTTCGAGAGAAGCGAATAGCACCGAAGTTTTTTTTAAAAAGGAAAATGGCATTAAGAATCGAACTTGCTCAACGCCATAGCTGTTAATTAATTTAATTAACTTACAGCATACACATCATATTGTCAAGCAAAGTATCTAAGCTACAGGTCAAGAAAAGGAAGAAGAGTTGAAGAAGTTAAATTTTAGGGATGATGATGCCGCCAATTCAGAGCGGCAGGACGGCACTTCGGGATCCCCTGCTCTGGCTGAACGAGAAAAAGGACCTGCGCAGCCTCCTCGACGATGGTGGGCCGCCGTCTGCTGCTCCGGCGGCGGCATTGCTGCTCTCCGCCTTGCCGTCCCCTTGTGAGGCATTGGCATTGCCGCCGGAACTCTGCTGCAGGATGCTCTGCAGCGCGAGGTAGAAGCGCTTGTCGGTGCTGGAGTCCATGGACAGCGACCGGCGCATGGGCAAGAAGCAGCCGTCTCCTCCTCCTCCTCCTCCTCCTCCTCTGTTCAGGTGCGCGGTCTCACGAGAAGGCGCAGCCGCTTGTTCGTCGGTGGCTGACGGGGAGGAGATGGTCGTACTAATAACATCAATGGCGATGTCGTCGGCGGTGGCCCGGACGGCGAGGTGGCGGCGGTAGTGGAGGGCGGCAGGGTCGGAGACGGCGGCCCTGCAGAGCGGGCAGGTGGCGGCGGACTGGAGCCAGGCGTCGATGCAGTCGATGTGGAAGGCGTGGAGGCAGGGCGGCAGCACGCGGAGCCTCTCGCCGTCGCGGAAGTCGGCGAGGCACACGGCGCACTCGGCGGCGACGCCGGCCTGCTTGTTGTTGGCCTCCGCCAGCCGCGCCAGCATGAGGTGGTGGTGGTGGTGGGGCGCGCCGCCGTGGCGGTACCGGAACGTGGGGATCCGGCGGATGGCCGCCTCCTCCAGGCCGCCGCTCCGGCCAGGCGGCGCGGGCTCGTGCACGGTGACGACGACGTGGCGGTGGTGATGGTGGTGGCGGTGGTGTCCGGCGGCGGCTAAGACGTCGTCGTCGTGCGTGGCCTGGCGCCAGAAGAAGAGGAGGCCGCAGCGGGTGAGGACGAGGTAGTAGACCAGGAGCAGCAGCGAGGTGGCGAGGATGCCGACGATGGAGACGGAGAGGATGACGAAGCTCGTGCCCGCGAATGGCGAGGACGGCGGCGGCGACGTCGTGGGCGCGTCCATGGATGGAACCGAAAATGGATGGAGAGTAGAGTAGGCGCAGGCGCAGCAGCAGCAGCAGTGGCAATGGCAGTGGCAATGGCAATGCAGCTGCAGCAGTGGAGAGTAGAGTATGTACGTGCACAGATGCTGATGGGAGTGAGAGATGGCAGGGACGGTACTAGTAGTGGAGAATTGGTGGCGAACGCGGCGGGCGGTGCAGGGGTGTCCGTGTGTGAGTGTGAACGTGCGTGCAGGGGGTTAGGTTGCCATTGACCACAACTGCTACTGGCAGGCGGCAGGTATTGTCGGTCAGCGTATTGGGCATTGACGGCCTTGACCACCATTGCAAAGACAGGACAGGAGGAGCCTATTGGAGAGAGATGAGTACCGTACCGTATCTGTTGATGGGATTGCAAGTGCATGCAAAGCATGGGATTATCATTCCATTCCATGTCACTTAAAAACGATGGGAAGGGAAGGAAGGGAAGGGACGCCGCAGCTCGTCGTGGCCTGCCATGCCGCGTTATTTCCAACTTGCCCACCCAGAGTTCAGATGATCCCGCCCCGCCCCGCCGGTGGAGACGCGTTTCCCGTTCGCGGAGCCAAGCAGAAGTAGCCGCCGCTCCCATTCCCTCCATAGTTAAGGTTAATATACTACGCCCGCTTGAGTTACTTTTGATTTATTTTTAGTTATGTATTTTCCTCTCAAAATAAATTAGCCATAGAAATCAACTAGAAGGGGCTGTTTCGTTGTAGAAAAATTTTAGGTTCTGGTACTCTAACACTTTCGTTTATATTTGACAACTTTTACCTAAACATGGCCTAAGCAGACTGTACAGACAAACTGTGTAATTATTTAATTTTTACCTAAGTTTGGGAACTAAACTGAACCTAACTAAAATAAATCATGCTAAACAGGACGAATTATTCAATTAGCCCGTACGAGTAGAAACGCGAAAGAATGGGAACGGCGAGGTCGGTCGGAACAACAGTCAACTATTGGACTTGACGGGCAAGCAAGTGATGATCTGAACTCTGACACTGCCATCGATCAGCTGTGGATGCCTTTTGACTCGGGCAGCAGCAGTGGACAGGGGAGTCAAAATAGCCGCGCCTAACCCAACACATGCACATGCACCACCAGCGGTGCACATGGCCGTTGCTCTTGTCCCCTGACCATATATGTCCCGAGCCTGCAATCCATACTGCTAGGGATGATGAAGACCAACGGAAAACCCTTTTTTTTACTTTCGTTTCTATATTTTTTTTTCTTTGCGGAAACGGAATCGATTCGGAAAATACGGGTTCAGAAACGAAAACAGAATATACAGATGTACGGAAACAAACAAATATGGATGGAGAGCCGAAAAATTAATTTACAATAATATTCCTAAGAATTTATGAATAAAGTCACAGAATAATATACACATACGAAGTTATCGGTCAAATATTCACTATCATAACATGTGTTAACATATTAACATGCATAATTGGTGATTAGTAGGCTTATAAACATATAAACTTTTAGATATATCTCATATATATTGAAAACGGGACGAAAAGCGGAATAAATACGGGTCAATTCCGCATAAAAATAGGGTTATGCGGAAACGGACGAAAAAACCCCGCTTTTACTTCTGTAAATACGGAAACGGGATATATAAATACGAAAACGGTTCGATAAAATGTAGAAAAACGAACGGGTCGGGACGGAAAAAATTCCGTCCATTTTCAACCTTACATACTACCAGACCAGAGTATCAGGTACGTCTTGGATCGCAAGTCATCGACTCGCATAGGCCTTCACCAACACTCGGCGACCATTAAGGCCCTTTTTAGTTGCCAAAAAATGGCAAGATTTTCCATCACATCAATTGTCCTTCACGTATGCATAGAGCATTAAATAAAGTAGCGGCTGTTGTATGTATGTATTTTTTATCTGACTTTCTCAAGACGATTCTTTTGAGTCTACTTGGATCATGATTGGACACTTATTGGAGAAAATTCTCCATGTGATACAGTGACATTTCATTACCTTTTTCGCGAACTAAATAGGCCTTAAAGCTTATTAGTCCTTTCATAACATATTTTGATACCAATTAAGAAACTTAATATAAGCTCATTAGAGCACTTCCAATACATAAACTATGCTATAAAACAGTCTATATATAGAAAAATATACTCTCTAATACAGTATTCTTAGTGAGATCTAGCAAATAAATCAGACCAGTCATTCGCCGCGCTCGTTTCTCTTCCATTCCTTCGGATCCAATGCGAATGGGTGTATCTATGTCTGTGTGTAGTGCAACTTGCTCGATCCGTTTCCAAATAGATAAAGCAAAAATCGAGTTTTTACCACCGCCAAAAAGCAAACTGTGCACGTCTGCTTTGCTCCTGAAACACATATAGGCAAGGTTGTACGTGCCTTTGCTCGACTCAGGTCCTGTTTAGATGGACTTCAAAATTTCAAAATTCTCATCACATCGAATGTTACGATACATGTATGAAGCATTAAATGTAGATAAAATTTTTATATATTTACACAGTTTAGATGTAAATTACGAGACGAATCTTTTAAATCTACTTAGATCATGATTAAACATTTATTGAAAAAGATTCCTTTTCTAAATTTCTAAAGTTTTTCCCGTCTCAACGGGGCCTCAGGCATCAAAGCCTTCATTGGCCTGCTCTGACTCTGAGTTTGTGCTCGCAGCTCAGGCATGTAAGGCTGCATTTAGTTACCAGTTACAGTTGCAATTCTACACTCTAGCATTTTTATTTATATTTAACAACTTTTGTCTAATTATGATCTAAGTAAGCTTAAAAGATTTGTCTCGTGATGTGCATACACAAAGTACAAATATGCAAATATTTTATCTATATTTAATACTATATATATATACTATAATATTAATATGACTAGTTATAATTATAATTTACAGTCTATCTAAGCTCTCCGTGGTCTGCGGGCGAGCCTAGGGAGCATGGTCTCTGGCGTCGCACGAGGTCTAGTGGCCGCATACTACAAGCGAGAGTGAGGCTCTGCAGGCACTGGGCATCGCGAGTGGCCCTGTTGTTAAAAATTTAGCACATATATTCTTCGTCACATCAATTATATTTTCTATTTGGATGGAACACTAGATGAAGTAACAGTTGTTATATGTGTGTACTTTTTGCCTGACTAGTTCAAGATGAATTTTTTTAGTTTACTTGGACCATGATTAGACAAAAGTTATCAAATACAAACGAAAGTACTACAATGCACTTTTCACCCAACTAAACACCCATTATCAATTTGGTTCTTGTTACTTGCAACCTCTATTTTAAATTATAAGTCATTCTAAGAATCTTAGAAAGTCAAAACATCTTAAGTTTAACTAAAATTATAGATAGAAAAACAAAGATTTATAAGTGTACTATAAAAATATATTTAGTGAAGAATATAATGATATTTAGTTCATGATGTAAATATTATTATCTTATTCTTATCATATAAATTTGGTTAAGTTAAAATAGTTTGACTGTCTAAGATTTTTAAAAGAGCAAAATGCACCACAAGTCCATAACCTTTGGCCTCTGTCTCATTTAGGTCCATCACCTTTGAAAGTGCAATTTTAGATCTCTAACCTTTGACTTATGTGTTATTTAGGTACATGACCTTTGAAAGTGCACTTTTAGGTCCCTAATCTTTGCATGCAGTGCACTGGTAGTCTATTTCTACTGTAGCAGTGACGTCACCTTTTAGTTTTCTCCAAATCTCTCCCAAATTTGTGTAATAACTTGAAAAAGTCCTAAAATAATTAGAACTTGGGGTTGAGACTAAAATAAAAAAGGTAGATCTTTTAATTGGAACAACTTTCGTGTTAAAAGATTTTGAAGTTTCTAAACAAAATCATGCGCAAAAACCTAAATTTGAATGCAATGTTTCAAATTCAAACCCTATTTTCAAAAATATTAATAATTTGGTGATAAGCCTTAAATAAAAGTTGTAGATCTCATTATTTTTAGAAACTTTTATATTTAGAGATTTTGAAGTTGTTAAATAAAAATTTGAATTGCAAACCTTAATTCAAATGACCAATTTAGCCCTCAATTCAAAATTTCAAAAACTAGTTAGAATCTAAAAATAGTTTAAAAAGCAAAGTCGTTGACCTTACAATTTAGAACAACTTTTATTTCGGTACTTTTTTAAATTATTACACAAATTTTAGAGAAATTTAGAGAAAACTAAAAGGTGACATCACTACTATACTGCAGTTGAAATGGACTACCAGTAAACTGCATGTAAAGATTAGGGACTTAAAAGTGCACTATCAAAGGTCATGGACCTACATGACATACAGGCCAAAGGTTAGGGACCTAAAACTATACTTTCAAAGGTGATGAATTTAAATGGCACAGAGGCCAAAGGTCAGGGACTTGTGGTGCATTTTGTTCTTTTAAAATGACTTAAAATTTAGGATGAAAGGAGTACTTTCTAGCTGCTAGCTCCACCATGGGTCGGACCAGCGCACACTGGGCCTCGCCTGGCGCTTGGGCCTGGGAGCTGTAGGATTCGTGGACCTGTCGACTGCGTCGTCATTGTCTTCCTGTTCCTTGTCATGCTTTGCCGGCATGGTAGCAGCCTAGCAGGGCGGGGTTTGGCAGTATCTAAGAGGTGAATTTCATTATCCACTCGGCTCCTCTTGAAGGACATTTAAGCTGAGGACCCATCCTCAAATAAATCAGCCACCTTTGTTCGGTGGAGTTGAAAAAACTCTGATTTTAGTTTATACTGATTCGTTGTGAGAGGAAAATACTGTTATGAAAAAACCAAAATATGTTCGTTTGACCTATCAGCACTTATTACCAGTCACGAAACAATATTTTTCTTTTAGAACAAATCAGCGTCAACCAAAATCAGCGTTTGTTTCTAGCCCAAACGAATAGACGTTACGCAATATCATTGTACATAACATAGTCACAACAGCAGTGACCGTCTCTTCTTTTCTATACAAGTTTTGGGCCCTACTTAAATTAGTTGGTTGCCCAGTTGTACCGCTTCATAGCCCAGCAGAGGACCCCAACTAACATAGTAGATCAGCCTATTAACGTTACAATATATACCAACCAATCCAGTAACATGATTGTATAATAAATAAATTAGCATATTAATTAGTATGTCCATGCGTCCATGGATACTGCCATGCCAGATCGCTTTGTATTCAACTTATTATTTCACTCAACATTGGAACAATAATATAACTTGTCCTTCAACCTTCACTGCAAGTTTGCAACAATCCAACGTAGACAAATTTTAATTGCATTTCTGCACTTGTTACATGTTTGCGTTTGGTCACACGTATACTTTATTCAAATATGCTTTGCTTTGTTAATTTTAGATATATACAGAACATGAACCGTTTGATCGAGTCACAGTTCACAAACCTAATAGATTCCTCAAAACCCTAACGTGCATGGTGTGTGCGTGTGTGTTCTACTATGATGTATATATACAATTAGTCAATTATATACATAGATATGCAAGTAAGTAATGCTATCTTTGTTTAGAGGGTACATAATCAGGCACATATAACCTAAACACTCTACATTCGCATATCTTTCTCAGAAATTACCATGCGACACCGGTTCGAACATTTGTATATAGAACTCCATTGGACAATCTTATCATTTGACTAGGCCCTTTCGCAGGCAATTGATGCTAAAGCAACAACATATCTACCTTTGTGCACCATAGTGGAAATAAACAGTATACATATGTGCAGTACAATAATTATATATAAAAGATACTGCATTTATTCCAAGCTATAGTTTGTTTAAATTTTATTCTAAATTATTAAATTTATGGAAAAATGCTAATATCAACAAAATCAAAATATGTTTATTAAATTATTCATAAAATGTTTTAATAATGTATTTGTTGAATTTATTGATATTAATTCTTAAAACTGTCAACATTATAAAAAATGGTTTATGGAAAAAATGTGAGTAAAGTATAATTTGGAATGGTGGGAGCAGAAATGCAGAATACATATGACATGCATGCATCCACATTCCAACAACCTAAGATTCTACGTATGACTAGCCAATATATATATAGTAGATAAGGGCCATTAGTCTCCTCCCCATTACCATCTCGTTATGATAACATATTCAAGCTAGCTACGTACCCTGTTCCACAATTTGCCATAAACTATTTAATCTAGCAATTGAAACACGTGGTTTAACCATAGGCTCATAAACTAATAATAAATGTTTGTCTACTTTACTACAATGTATCCGTATTATTCTTCACATCACCATGAACAATGTATATGATATATTTAGTCACATCCACATATATATATGCTGCATCATATGGATTCTAGTCTAGTATTCCATTTCAAAGTCATGCTAGCTTTTTTAGATTCATAATTAACTTTTCTATGTATATAGATACAATGTATTTCCAGACATATAGCAGAAGTATATATATATACACACACCCCCCCCTAGAAAAGCTTGAACGGAGGGACGGAGTACTATATATGACAACCACAAATCATAGCAAACAAAGTGCAACTTAGGCTTGTTTGCATTCATAGAGCTAATATAGTTAGCTGCGAATAATTAGCTTTTTGATCCGAATAGGTCTAGCTAGCTAACTGTTATCTGAGTACCTAAATGGTAATTATTTCACTACTAGTTGAACCAAACTAGCTAGCTAATATTAGCTATGAACTGCTATTAGCAGCTAGTAGATCCAATCAAGACCTTAGTACAATAGATTCTTTCTCATAGAACATATATATGAAATCACCCCGTTCTCTAACTCGGCATCTTCTTCTTAAGGCAGATCGAGTTTTTTTTTTCCGAATTCCAATGCAGGCGACGTATGGCACAAAATCAAGGTCATCTATCTACAGAGAACTTTAAACGCGGTGACTTAGCTACAGTAACCAACAGTAACGGACGCTCCCCTCTCATGCGATACTGTTCGTATACAGTAGACCCGTTAAGGAACAGTACCTACCCGTTATGGAATAGTACCAACCCGTTATAAACAGTACCTGACCCGTTATGCAACAGTACCTACCCGCTATAAAATAATACCACCCGTTATGGAACAGTGACAACCCATTAATAAACAGTGTCGCCCGTTACTGTTTATAATGTTTTTTTTCTCTTTTTTTTTATCCCCTCTCCCTCCCCCACGCGAAGCGTGGGGTGCTCAGCTAGTATATATAAATATACGCTGAACCTCTGTGCTTGTGTCCAAAAATTATAAGAATAAATAACGACCATATATATATTGCGACGACCGTCCACATACAACGCATTCAAGCCCGGCATATTGCATATACAACCTGATTTACTAATTAAATGACACAACCAACTGAGAAAATTCTTCATTAGTTGTTCTTAATTTAAAATAATTACATATACAGACGCACAAATAGCTTCTGAAAAAGAGAGTGAGCTGAGGGTCCCGTCTTCCACAATCTCTCTTCTCGGAGAATCCGCATCTTCCTTTAATTGTCACACGAGCCATGACCTTCCATTAGCTAAGCTTCTAGGGTTTGTGCAGAGCTAGCTAGTCACCTTAAATACGGCGCCACTATCGCCATCACATCACAACACAAGCAGCAGCAGCAGCAACCACACAAACTAGCAGCTACTCACAGAGAGACAGCTACTCACCTAGACTGCTTGTTGTTCTTGACGCTGCGTGCATGCTAGCTTCATCACCTCGTGGATTTGGATCCAGTTCAGTATAATCTTAGTTAGGGTTAACTGATCCTCGTAGATCCGGATTGATCAAGCTTGCTAGTTGAGATTTTCATAAGCATCAGTTAGTAGACCACTGATGGACGACGGCGGCGAGCCAACCAAGTACCGCGGCGTGCGGCGCCGGCCGTCGGGCAAGTTCGCCGCCGAGATCCGTGACTCCAGCCGGCAGAGCGTGCGCATGTGGCTCGGCACCTTCGACACGGCCGAGGAGGCCGCGAGGGCGTACGACCGCGCCGCCTACGCCATGCGCGGCCACCTCGCCGTGCTCAACTTCCCCGGCGAGGCGCGCAACTACGTGCGCGGCGGCGGTTCGTCGTCGTCTTCTTCCCGCCAGCAGCAGCAGCAGGGAGGAGGAAGCGGCGGCGGCCGGCAGGTGATCGAGCTGGAGTACCTGGACGACCAGGTGCTGCAGGACATGCTCAAGGGTGGCGACGGGAAAAATAATTAGCGTATGCGTATCTCAGGTGCACGTTGAACTTAATTATGGCTTGAATATGACCAAGCGATCCATGCATCTTGTACAGGCATGCACCGGTGTGTTTGTGAGTTTGTTTTCTAATTACGGGTGCATGCATGTACCAAGTTTGGAATTATATCATGCTCTTGGTGCTCAATTAAAGTACTATATGGTGTGATCCATGTATTGAAAAGGTTGATTTGCTTAATCGCATCATGATCGCACGTGCTTGTTTTCACTTAAACAACACATAGCCTTTGAGAAGCTGTACTCTGAGCTCCTGATGCACATATCGTCGGTAACTCATGCATGAAAAGTTCTAGTTGCGAGAGGGGGCTGCTACTGCAATTTTTATGAATTCATTTAGTTACTAATTGACTGTATATATATATTTGCAAACCAATTGGAGCATTTTCACTTTTTTCAGTAAGCACTGTAAATTCTAGATTAACCTGTCTCGCACCAGAGATAATTTGTAAAGGCCGCCCGACACTAACAAGGCATATATGATTTGTTGGTTGCACACAAATAGGAGGGCATACAATGTTCTGGAGACCATACACATACTATACAAATGTTACCTTTTCTAAAAAACTATGCAAATGTTACTGGTTGTCAGAAAGCCCAGTAGTGCGTATGGATACTCTGTACGGTTAATAATGGATGCATGAAGAAGGCATGGCATACATATATACCTTGTTTTACGGCAAACCTTACTTTCTGGCCTTTTGCAACTAAATTCAGAGCAAATGGTTCCCGTATGCAGTCAGATTTGCATTTGTGCCATGTTGAAAATTAGAGCTGCCATACAAAATTTGGCACTAATTTCAAGTTGTATTGATATAGTTTATTACAGTCTCTTTTGTGGCATGTTACTTTGTCATTGTGATGATTTGCATTTAATTTTTTGATGCTAACTATATTAGGGAGCTGCCTGAATTGGATAAAGTTATACAATTTTAGGTTGATTTCATAGGACACTCCATATGTGGAACAATTTTTGTAAGCTGCTACCCCTGTCCTAGAAAATTAACTTGATATTTTAAGATTCAAAATTTATCCTTGAAACTTGATATTTTAACTCTTCAAACTAGGTTGGGCCCATACCAGCTTGGGATTATAGTCTACATGTCTCCATGCATTCCTTAAAATTACCGGACTATTAATTGCTTTAATGGACCACATGGGTAATTTCAATTGAGCAGTATTATGTCTCAAAAATCTTTACATCAAGTTTTTTCAGTATATAGTGAGTATCTGTGAAATTGTACTAATTAAAAGATTTATTATGTAATTTTGTATCTTCTCATGTACTAAATACTCCCTTCGGCTTTAAAAGACTCTGTTTCTAGTTTTATCGTCCCATGTCAATCTATATTAAAATTGATCAAGTTTATACAAAAGATTATCAATATTTTTAATACCAAAGTATAGTTGGATTCGTAATCAAATATATTCACGGTATACATATTTGGGGAATAAATGTTTCCTCCTCTCAATAAACTTAGTGAAAGTTGATAATTTGAGTTAGGAAAAAAACCTAGAAACAAAGTCTTTTGAGGATAGATGGAGTAATACACACTCAACAAGGTAAGTGGTAATTTGGAGATAAGGTAATAATCCTAAGAATTTTAGAATTGTTCTTCTTCCTCAACCAGAGTTGAATGTAGTATAGGGATTGATTTAGAAAAACTGTTTGCAATAATGTAAAAGAGATCCAAAAACAAAGAACATGTGCATCCTGAGAATATGAAGCAAACTTGCTAAACCTGAGAATATGAAACAAAATTGCGTTCAGGAGGGTTGTGGCGTACTAATCAGTAACTCAACACAGGTAGGAAGAGCACAGAGAACTATTGAGTATATATAGCACAACCTGGAGCTGCATGCATCTAGTCAACACAAGGAGAGATGAACTAATCAAGTGAATAAAATATGGGAGAAGATCGTTCATTCTTAAGGAAGAAACATGAACTTCTAAGTATTCTATCCCTATTGACCAATAACTGTTAGTAACTAGCATGAAATCCAAGAAAAAAATATTTCCAAGAAGAAAATGATAAATACATATCATCTAACGTGTATCAAGTGTTGTACAGATAATTCTCGTTTTATTAGTCGCCAGGAACACAATAATAGAGCAATAATATCCATAATGTAGTCCTAGTCTCCTAGCCTGTTTATTAGTTCCCAAGTACTACAGTTGTTGATGTTTTCTTGGTAGACTTTGGTAGCTTGTCCTTGCATTGTAAAGTTTGTTCTTTCCCCCCTTCCCCTCCCCTCCACCCCCCCCCCCCCCCTTTCCCCCTTTTTCTATCGTCTAATAAAAATTTGGCAAAGTTTTTTTTACTGTCTTTCTAAAAAAAACTACAGCTGTTGCTTTCCTCACACCTTTGATCTTCAGTGAATTTCCACATCCATCCACTATTTTTTAGGACTTAATTAATTTAACTCTATACTCAATAGTTGTCGTCTCGCTGTCGAGAGGCACATTGTTAGAAACATTAGCCGTAAATTACAGCACCTGTATTGAGTCAGAGAGTCAAACTCGAGTGATGATCAGACTCACAAGCAAGAAACTTAAGTCTTTAGCTCGATCAGGTTTGATTCTCTCTAGCTCCTATCCTCAACCACATTCTTGGCTAGCTAGTATCTCACTCGTAGTACCCTTTGGTACATCTAAGGCCTGTGCATCCACAAAACCAGGTTACCAGATAAGCTAGCACACTAACTAATTAATAATATACAAATAATCCAATCAGATGGGATAGATTTCAATTTGACTTACGAATTCACTGCAGAGTTTTTTGAACACACCATGTTTATTGTTTACATAAACATACCATGGTTTTCAGATGAACTGATTTAGTCTTCCAGATGATTATCAACGTCACATTTTTGGCGTTACTTTCGATCTGTCTGTCAGTCGAAATGGTTAGATGGATGTAAAAAGCTACGTTAAGTAGACAGCATTTGGATGTGTTTTTGTTTATTTGGGCGTGTTGAGCATTAATCCTTTTACAAGATGGAACCGAGATCCATCACATGTGTAATTTGTCATCACTTGATTAGTACATATAATAAGGTTAACGCAACTTGGAGAGTTTAATTATAGCTATGAAAAGTATGAGCTTTACTGAAGAAATTAACGTACAGCTCGCTTGAAACTGTAACAAGGCTGAACTTTGAATGGTTTGTCCTCGTTCTCCCAAGAGGAAAATGCACCATCGGTCCTCTAACTTGTCTACGTGTGTCTCTTAAGCCTCTAAACTTTTGAAGTGATATATATGGATTTCTAAACTTAACAAAAGGTGTAATTCAGGTCCTAAATTTTTAAAGTGATCATCGTAGATCCCTAAACTTAGGAGAGTGTGTTATATATCCAGGTCCCAAACACCATAGCTAATTTCGGAACATTTTTTTTAAAAAAATAAAATATTGTTTTGGGTATGTAGCTACAATCGGTAGAATTTTTAAAAATTGTATCTTTTTTATACGATCTCGAATGAAGATGATTTTTGTATAAAAATTATAGATCTTGATAAGATCTACAACTTTATAGTTTTGAGTTTTTAATTTGAGATCGTTAAGATGCTTAAAACATTAAATAAATTTTTAGCAGTATATTAATTGCGTATAAGCGCTTATTGTCTTGGAAAAATCATATTATTTTTATATGCTATGAAATGAAGATACTAACTATATGAAAATGTTAGTGCTCGACGAGATCTACAACTTTATTGTTTTAAGTTTTTCGATTTGAGATAGTTAAGATGTTAAAAAATTAAACCGCTGATTTAGATTTATGCATAGTGCTTTTGTATTTTTAATTTTTTTTAAGTGTCTTAGCGATCTCAAATTTAAAAACTCAAAACTAGAAAGTTTTAATTTCGTCGAATGCTACAACATTCTTATAGAAAGTATCTGCATTTGATAGCACATAAGAAATATATGATTTTTTCAAGGCGACAACAGCTTGTACGTGATTATTATATTGCTAAAAAATTATTTAATTTTTTGAGCAATTTAACGACTTTAGATTAGAAAACTCAAAATTAAAAGTTGTAAATCTCATCGGGGGATTTTTATATAAAAATCGTATTCATCCGAGATCATATAAAAAAGATATAATTTTTGGCACATTCTACATATTACAGCTACAATACCCAAAATTAGATTTTCATAACTTTGTGCCGAAATTAGCTACAATGGACCTGGTTAACACCCTCTACCAAATTTAAGGACCTGCGATGATTACCTTGAATGTGTAGGGCCTGGATGACAACATATGCTAAGTTTAGAGACCCATATATATCACTTTGAAACTTCAGAGACTTAAGTGACACCTCGATGCAAGTTGGAGGTCCGGTGGTGCATTTCCCTCTTCTCCCAAATTAAATAATGTTTATATTATTTTATCCAATAATAATTTCTTTACATCTTCCATAGGGACAGTTATGAAAAGGGGTATCTTTGGATGCACTGGTTCTAGCTAGCTAGCTATAGTATGACCATGTTAAATGATTGTTAGGGCCTTGAGGTATGATTCTGTTTGGCTGGCTGGATTGTATGACTGGTTGGCTGATTGTTGTAAGAGAAAAATACTGCTCAATGACTATGCTGGCTGGTAAGTTCAAGCGAACAGAGCGATAGTATAATAGGTAATAAGTGGTGCATATTATGCAGAGGTTCAAATCATGCTTCTTTTGCGTACTGCTGATGCTGTAAAGTAGTGCCATGTATACGTAATCGAAATTACGTAAGATGTGGCGTAGGTGTTTAAACAAGAGTATAAAGTGGAGGGGGTAAAGGCTTGAATTGATTCAGAGATAATTAAGTTCGAAACAACATAATGGCTATACATGATCTATATCAGGAGGAATAAATAATTGAAGACCTCGTAAAAAAAAACTAATTTAAGCATGTAGGTACGTGTAGCAGAGACTTTTCTTGCTTTGAATAGCTCAGCAGAAGTAGGCATGGTTTCAGATTGACTTTGTGTGGCAGGCATATATATAGATACAAAACTATATATTGAGTAACCAGTACTCTAGAATCAGATTCATTTTTATCGCTAGCTGGTCCTTGTGCTGAGTAAAGGTTAGGCTTTTTTTGTGCTTTTGTTAGATTTGCGGATCAACCTTTTTCTAATCAGTTGGGAGCTGAGAGTGAGCAAGCAGTGCAAGCTTCTAGAAGGAATTATTAGCTGCTGGAGACATATGGATCCTCCTGGCATCAAAATTTTTGTTTGACGACATAGGCACAAAAAGAAGCGTCAGTGTCCCGTGTCTGAGCATAAACTAAAGTCAAATTTTAGTTGCCCAAAAACAAACGCAGTATATATACTATGTAGAGCATGTGGAGGTATGGTGTTTTATAACATTATGTGTATGCTATTATATTGGTGAGAATTCGATGCTCGACTGACGACCGGGGCAAGTTGAAGCCAGCCAACAAACAAGGTTATGGATGCATGCATGCAGCAGACAGTCATGGATGTCCGTAGGGCATTTCTCTCTTCTCTGAATTATCAGAACTAAAGGAGACACGAGGCCACTGTAGAATAATTCTATATCTCTAAAGTTGACGTGCACATTGATACACACTTAGTGTGTTACCATACTAAATTAAAGAAGATCAACAGGTACAAATAATATAATAACCATCATTCTTTGGTGGTGAAGAACGATGAGGTTTACAAGAAAACCACCAAACAATAACTAACATGATTTCACAGTAAAGAGCGGCTGCGTTTACTAGCAAACTATCAAAAGATAACCAATCGTGTTTACGTGATCAAGAACGGCTAGTTTTCATGAAAAACTAGCAAATGAAGCGTCAAAACACTCACCTGCAAGGGACCTGTCAGAGTAAGGATATTATATTACCGGGGTTGGCTTATGTTGGCTGCCAAAGGCTAAGATTAGGACAGATGGAAGAGAACAACAACGCAAGGGTTGGAAGAGATTAGGACAAATGGAGTAGTAGTAGATGTAAAAAGGTTCGATTGGATGTTGGATTGCCCAATCAACCATGATCCTCTAATATAGAGGAAATGGTCTTATCCTAGTAAAAAACCCTTCCAAGACATATTTTTCAAGTTTTCCACGAATTAACAAAAGTTTGGATTCGAATTCAAAAGGTTATATCTGAATAGGGTCTTTTTTTAGTCTGTCCGAAGTTCTATTACCTATCGGAACTTTCCTTCTGTGGGCGTAACTCCATTCAAACTTCAAATTGGATTAGAGGAACACAATCTCGACGTGAGGAACGCAATTGTGAGGTTTATTTAATTTTGACAACTTTATAAAATGGACAATTTGGGGTGCATAATCTTACTTCTTAGATACTATAATACTGCCCAAATACCACAATGTCTCTTTAATTTTGGGTGAAGTGCAACAATCCTTGTATTCCTTATATTATACTCCCTCCTTTCTAAATTATATAAAAATTACTTTGACTTTTTTGGTACACCGGTTTTTTTATGTGTCTAGACACATTAGGAAGACGTGTGGGTGAGTGATAAACCATTTAGTCAGGTTTATCCTAATATTTATAGATTAGTAAGAAGGAAATAGGTTTCTGTGGCTAATGTCCTAAGGTCCACACCTCTTAACGTGTCATTCAGAAGGGGTCTCGATAAACTTTCTGCCTGGTATGACATAGTGTCAAAAGTCGTTTTGGTTCAATTGAATAACGCAAAGGACAGATTTCTTTGGAAAGCGAGCCGAAAAGGTTGTTTTTCGGTAGGATCAATGTATAATCTATGGATTAGCAACGGGATACTACCGGTAAAAAATATAATCTAGAAGTTAAAAATTCCATTAAAGATTAAAATCTTCTTATGGTTCTTAAAAAGGGTGTAACGCTTACTTTGACCAAACGGAATTGGAAAGGAAGTGTCAAATGTTGTTTCTGTAGCCAGGACGAGACGATACAACATCTCTTCTTTGAATGCCACTATGCAAGATTTGTTTGGAGCATTGTACACATCACCTTGGGAATTCAACCTCCCTCTAGTTTTTCGAATTTGTTTGGATCTTGGCTGATTGGTGTATGTAGCTGAAATCTCAAATTTTGCTTGGAGTGGAGCGCTATACTGGTGTTTATGGTTGAATAGAAATGATATAGTGTTCAATAAAGTAAAAACTAACTCTTTCGTGCAGGTAATGCTGAATCCGTCAGTAGTCTCGGTTTCATGAGGAGAAGGAGAGAATGGTGTTCAGAAGCTGATGCAGAAACCTAGAAACGCTGATTATGTCGGCTTTTGCAAAGTTTGGTTGGAGTTCACGGAGCCGAATTGAAGCTTTAGTTCCTTTAATTTTCGTCTTTGTGGGTTGTCGTGGTTTATTGGACTGGATGTTGTTTTCTTTTTTTTTCTTAGACGTGTTGGTGTGGTTAGCGTTATGGCTTAAGTTGGTGTCATGTATCTCAGCTGTGTATCATCTTCAGATGGTAGAGGCTGGAACTTTATTCCTTTATCTAAAATATATGTCTAGACATATATTATATTTAAATGTATAACAAAATGAATGTATAAAAAATATTAAAGCGACTTATAATTCGGACCAGAGGGTGGAGTACAGATTGCTTCTTTAGTTTGTGTGCAATACTACGTTTTCTGAATGAAAATTGACAGCATGCATTTGTAATTGGGTTTGTCGTCTGGCCTTGTGAAGCATAGCGGGTAATGTTTTCCATTTGAATCAGCCCATATATATCTTTTCTTGGGCTCTTGGCCTATATAGCCTTAGTTAACTCCACCTTGAATTCAGTTGTATTCTTTGTTCTGATAGCACAATATGTGTTTTATTTTTCAGCTTCAAAAACTGAAATACGAAGTAGCGCACCGGTACTAACTAACCGGAAACAAATGATATTTTGTTGTTGAATCAGACCATTGATATAAAAAATGTCAGTCCCATCATTAGTCAGAGAGTACAGTTTGCTATTGAAACAAGCTTTAGACGCACCCGGCAACCTGTAAAGCGAACGTTAGAGGCGCGGGGCCCGCTTGACAGGAGCGGTAGAGATCAAGGGGAGCTGCAGCGCGCTGACCTCCATCGGCACCGCTATCCGCTCCTCCTCTCTCCCTCCGCCTCCCCCTTCTCCTCGCCCGACCCTCTCCCTCTGGCGTGGCCCGACCTCTTCCCTCCGGCGCGGCCAACTCCTCTCTCCGGCGTGGCCCGAGCTCCTCCCTCCGGCGGCGGCGCGGGGACCCGGCGGCGGCGCGAGTTCCGCTAGCACGAGCTCCGGCGGCGGCGCGGGATCCGCCGGCGCGGGCTCCGGTGGCGGCGCAGCTCCCTCCGGTGGGCCCTCCTCCCTCCATCTCGCCGGCGCGGCCTCGGCGGCAGCCTGGCCCTGCGCGGCGCCCTCCCTCCTCCCTCCATCTCCCCGGAGCAACCTGCAGCGCAGCGGAGGCGGCGGCGGCGGACGGCTGCAACGACGACGCACGGCGATGTGGGGCCCGCGGTGGAGAGCATAGTGTTGCTACACCGCACCTCCAGACTTCCAGATTCCCTGTAGCAAACGGAAGGGTGGAGATCGATATAGCGCTTCGCGATGCGGGAGTTTTACCGGTAAATGTGGCGTTGCGTTCGGTTTACCGATCAGCAGTGCGGACAGCCTTAGATTCCATAGAACCCCCCATGATATTTATCAATTAGGGGGGTGTTTAGTTCCTCTTCAAAATCCAAAAACTTCCGTCACATCAATTTTGCGGCACATGCATGAAACATTAAATGTAGACAAAACTTTTGCATGTTTGCACAGTTTGCCTGTAAATCACGAGACAAATCTTTTTAGTCTACTTGGGCTATAATTGGACACTTATTGCAAAAGATTCCTCGCTGCTACAGTGGCAAAATCTCGAAAAATTTGGAATCTAAACAGCGCCTAGATAGATGAGAAATCTTGTGTTTGCCCGTTGAAATTTTAGAAAAATAGAGAAAATCAATAGCCATGTAATAAGTATCGAAACAAGACACACACAAGACTGTTTATTTTATATTATTTAATGATACACAAACTTAGCGAAGCATATACATGCATCATGGATGCAACATGCTGATGGAAACACACGGGAAAAGGTGGGTACACACACCTCGTCCGTACGCACACATATATACACACACCTATAATTTCCCTATATATATATATACATACTGTATATCTATACTACACCTGGGTGCATTCTCTATATTGAATGCATCTACCCTGATTGTAACTGGTTCTTCCCCAGTTGCAACTGGTCCAAATCTCATTGTAATTGGATCGCGTCAAGTTGCAACTGGTTCTTGCCCAGTTGCAACTAGCCTGACTTTAGTTGTAATTGGATATCGTCAGATTGCAACTGGTTCTTGCCTAGTTGCAACTGGTCCGACTCTAGTTGTAATTGGATTGCGTCAGGTTTGCAATTGGTTCTTGCCTAGTTGCAATTTGCCCGAATCTAGTTGTAATTGGATCGCGTCAGGTTGCAACTACATCAGGTCCAGTTGCACAGGATCAGATCTGTTGCAATTAGTTACGTCAAGTTGCAATTTGTATGATGTTATAGTTATGATTGGTCTAGTCTCGCGGTTGCAATTGGTAGAGAATACACACAGTCGGTATATAAAATACACATTGTTTACTAGCTAGACTTTGCATGTAGTAGCAACTTGGGTAAAAATTACGTTCTAAGTGGTTGCAATAAGAGCTAACTACGCTACAGCGAAGTTGCAATTATATTGTAATCATGATGGCAATTCATAGTACATTGAAGTTACAATTACATACTTAAAAAAAATTCATCAAATATCGTCTTCTTGATCTCATTTTTTGTTAAGCACATTTTTTCAACAACCTAATGCAAACGGATCTGAAATAGGGGCTACGGTTTAGGAGACATTGCATTTTTTCGATCCTAAAAAAAGATTCTCTGCATGCGGGACGGATGGGTGGGGCGAGAGGTGGGCTGACAGGGTCTGTGCATTTGGTATAGTAAATACATCTTGTTGCATTTTAGTTCCGTCCTATATATATACTCCCTCCGTCCTCAAAAGAATGCAATTCTTTAAGTTCTATGATTTCTGTTTGATCATTCGTCTTATTCAAAAATTTATAACAAATATTATTTATTTTGTTATGACTTATTTTATTATTAGATATATTTTTATAATAATTTATTATTTGTATAAAAAATTAAATAAAACGAATGGTCAAAGAGTAACAGTAGAAGTCAAAGAATTAGGTTCTTTTACGGACGGAGGCATATATATATTTCAATGAAGCCAAAGAACTTGAAGAAAATATCAGATTTGATCCTTCATATTATATGGTTTTTCAGAATAAAATTATGAGGATCTTTCTTCCAGGACTTCAAGGAAATTCTGATACAATCACCAGATGTGTCGAGAGACTGATAAAACCATATTACGGCAAGGAGACAGAACTACGGAAAGAATATCGCCAGTTCATGTCTTGGCAAGAGATGTGGCAGCCAGATGCAATTGATGGCATAGAATGTGCGCCAATGATAGACTATGAAGAAGATGAAGACTAGTGTCATGATAAGATAAGGATTCCTCACTATTGAAGATAAGGTTATCTTCAAGATAAGGATTCCTCACTATTGAAGATAAGGCTATCTTTATCAAAGTCTAAAGGTATATCATGAAGACTTTTTTGCTAGTCAAAAAGAGCTATCATAATATTTATGAATGGATAAAAAAACATCATGAAGATGCTTCATCATCACCTTGGTGAAGTCAAAGAAATAATTATAAAGATTCCCCAATAATGCAATTATAAGTCAAAAGTATCATCATATACAACTACAAGTCAAAAATGTCATCATAAAGAAGGGGCTCCACAATACCTTTGCCATCCCTATATAAAGAGAAGAAGAGGCAAGGGAAGGGCATCGCTTGAATCACCACCTCAACGATCACTCGAGCACGCTCTCGAGGTTCATCCGTCGATCGCTCGAACCACGAGGATCACACATCGCTTCCACCATCCACCATAGTATTGTATCCAGTATTGTATCCTAAATAAAAGACTAATATCTGAGTCTATGTGTGAGAGTTTGTAAGAGTCTAGTGAGAGTTTGTAATCAAGTTTGTACTACTACGTGTGTATCAAGAACCTGGTGTACTACTCAGGAGGATTCACCTTCTGACTATCAAGGTACCTAATATAATTCAGGACTATGTTTTATTAAGCACGTTCTTCATTTATCATATGTGTGTTCTTGTTATGATGAATATATAATTAAAAATCCAAAAAATATTTATACTTATCCATTGTTCGTGTTGTTCTGCATTGCATTCTTGTTTATGTTCTTTATCTAGTTTATTTACTTACCGTTGCATTATCACTTGCTTCCCTGCATTGCATATAAACTCCTGAAAAAACCAAAAAACTCCACCATTACTCCACCTTCCCGGACATACCCTCCTTATCCTACCTAGACCTGACCACCTGGGTGTCGATCTGGTATCGGAGCCAGTGTGTGCCCGAGCTCCCCAAGCCATCTTCTCCGAACGGGGGGGGGGGGGAGAGGGTGTGGTAGTAAGCCGTAGTCGCGGAGATCCCGTAGAGTGTTGGTAAGCCGTAGTCGCGGAGACCCTGTTTCTTTTGCAAAAGCTTGGACGGACCCGTTTGCCCGGACCCGTGAGCCTCTACCCGTGAGCCTTTTAACCGAAGATAGGCGTTGTTGGCGTTGGAGCGTTGGAATAGGCGTTTGAGCGTTGGATTAGGAAGCGTTGGATTATCCAAGCCTAGCGAAAGAAACAAGTTGGTCTTAATTGTGAGGTTTAATTACCCTGCCGTTGGACTGGAAACCATCTACCCTACAGGTTGATCGTAATTGTGAGGTTTAATTACCCTGCCGTTGGACTGGAAACTACCCATCTAAACTCCTTTGTCTTCGTATAAGGTGTCTTGCTTAGTAAGGACGCTTACTGCTTCTGACCGGTCTATAGCCTCGTGTAGCAGTGATAAGTCGGTTAAGATTATGTCCGTGAAGAATGCATCATCTGTTTGCTTTGAAGATATTGAAAAAAGTATTGCTAATTGAAAAATTCCTAAAATAAATATTAGAGAAATTTATCATGTAGAAACTCTCTCTCTTCGTTCTGACTATTTCATTAAAACCATCGAAAAAACATTTCGTGTTAGTTCCATGCATGAAACCCCGCATCTTCTTTCTGAAAAGGAAATAAATGATATAAGAGCTAAACCCCAGTATCATTATCTACACTTCGGGTTAGTCCAAATAGCCATCAGATCCCTAACTAGAAAAGGTTTAAATGTATCCATCTTGGCTTGCCTAAGGGATCGTAGAAACAAAAGATTTCAAGATTCTTTGCTTGGGATGGTTGAAGCCAGCCTCAGCAATGGTCCAGTGTTTTTTAACACTTTCCTAGATTTCTCAGTATCCTTATCAGATCCAAATATCCACAAAGTTCTTACCCTGAATTTACAAACATCAGACTTTGATCTTGAACCGGGAAGCGAAAATATCTCTGTAACCTACAGGATATACTATAAAGCCATGACCTCCTTAGCTCCATGTGCAAAGCAAAATACACCCAAAGGCTTGAGTACTCTACTCCAAGCTAATCCTAAAAACAATGTTATCACTCCAAAAGCCTTAAAATGGGACGAAATAAAACTTCCCGAAAAGTGGACGTTGACCCAAGCAGTTGAGCCACAAAATCTTGAACAAACTGAAGTCCAATCTGTCACTGAGACTCCTGATGGAGATGTCGAGGTAATGTTCTCTTCAAAAAGAAAAGTATTTATCCAAGCCAGACCCTCTGTTAGTATTGACAATAGACCCCAGATGCGGCCACAAAATATTGTCTATGCTACATATGAAGATAGCTTGTATGAACCCTCAATCTCTGATTTTGACATCAATGTTATTGAAGTTGATGACCCTGAATGTCAAACAGATTGTATCATAATTCTAGAAGAACAAGAGTTCCAAATAGATAAAGAGTTTCTTCTAAAGGAAATAGGTCTTCAAAAAATAAAGCAAAAAAGGAAAGATATTTCAAAAATGTGGATCGACCTTTTAGGCTAAAGATTAGAGAAGTTTGGCATAAAGAAATGATTGAGTAAAAGAAGAACATATTCTTCTTTGATTGGTATGAAAATAGTCAAATTAGACATTTTGAAGAATTCTTCAAACCAGGTTCTCGGCAGAAAGAAAAAATTGAACCAGAATCTGATAATGAGAAGATAATCATGATAAAAAGAACTTCTAAAGATTGGAAGACTACTAGTGGAAAACAGATAGAATCCGTACATCCACCATTTGAGTCTATCCAATTAGAAGCAAAGGGCGAAAGCATCAAAGCTTGCCCACTCAAAAACTTATCCAAAACTACAATATATATATATATATATATATATATATATATATATATATATATATATATATATATATATATTTTCTATACTCCTGAGAGTAGTTACTCTCATCTTTAATAAACCATATTGTGTATATGTGTATATTAATTTATCAATTTGAGTATGCTTAGATACTTAATTTAAGATACTTAAATTTTAATATGCGAAATTTTTTCATCAGAGCCCATATTATTAAATATATTACTAAAATATCACTACAGTAGTATATTAAAAAGTATAACCATATACTATATGGGTAATAGAAAAATATAACCACATACTATTTTAGATAGTTTAGTATGACCATATATTTCGTCTACATATTTTTTTTTCAGATCATAGATGATTTAAATTTAGAGATATAGACATGAGAGTAACTACTCCCTAAAAGTAGAAAATAATTTCTCTTTATATATATATATATAGTTTTACTATATTACACCTACGTATAGAATAATATTTAATACCCGAGCCAGCCCAACGCACCGGATTCCCGACCGAATTCAGCGCTGCCCGGTTTTCCTCTCGCACCACACCAGCTTCATATTTTTTTTATTAGTTCTAATAAATAATATTCGTAGATGGTGGGAGACGCCGGTTTCTTCTATCCGCTGCCGTAGCAACCAGCCAACCACAGACCCGGCCGTCGCCCCCACCGCACGACCTCAGCTCGCCGCCGCTCGTGCTCTCTGGGAGCTCACAGCACCTGGGCCCGCGGTTGCATCACATTGCCTCGTCGCCCCCGTCGGTCCAGCCAACAACCCCGTACTTTTCTCACCCCATCAGGTTACCGCCGTCATGTGCCGAGGTCGAGATATCCATGGTGATGGGCGGCCGGAGAGCTGGTTGTGCGGGCAAGACAGACTCTGCTGGCTTTGGAGTGGTCAGCCCCTCCGCACAGGTACCATATCCACATGATTTTGTTCTATATTTTTCGTGAATCTTGGCTAGATCTGTGGAGGGACAGTTCGTATTTCTCACATATTATAACCTCACATGAAAATTGCGTGGCGTCTGCAGGATCTACGGAGGGAGGCAATAGATATGCAATCCATTGTAACGATGTATGATATTGTGCATGCTGCTGGAGGGACAGATCTGCCCACTCAGCCGTAATCTTGTACTGCCTCACATGGTTTGTTTACAAAGGTTCGTTTGATACTTGGAAAGTGCATATTTGTTCTGATTTTTCTAAGGTAAACGATCTCATGCCACTTGTTATTTTTAGGACCCATTGAGGAGGCCAGGAGTGCATGGGGGAATCAACAAAATCGATGATCATGCACAACTGACTTGGTTCTCCAGGTTAATTTGTCCACACATGCTACAGCCAAACCAGAATGTGTCAAATGTGCTCTTGCTCTTCAAGTGTCAGCCTGGAGTGGAAGAGGCGAGCAGCTTAGAGGTTTGCTCCTGGATTCTTTCCTTGTTATCATGCTCGAGCCATGTGTTTCTTTATTTGCTTTCACATAGATTTAGCAACAATATGGCATTTTTCCTATCTATGATGACAGGTATAGAAATAAATCAAGGGGACTATTTTGATCTTGTCACTGTAATTGGGATCTTATGTACTTATGAGCTTGCTAAATTGGTCATGATAATGAATTACACCTAAGGAGACACTCACCTAAGAAACTATCGAATTAGAGCCCAATTATTATTTTTGGTAGAACACATATTTTCACATTTGAAAATTACCTTTAATCAGTGTGGTGTGTCATTATGCTCAATAGCCGATAGGTATGGACTCTTGTGGTAGTTAGATCCAGTTTCTGGTGAACAAGCATAAATTATTTTTCTTAACCACAGTACTCCGGGAAGTCACATTTTTGGCTTAATAAGGGCTTAACAAGAGTTTCAAAAATGACAAATTCACAGGTATGACAATCACCGAATTTATTATTTGTGACTATAATACCACTTCATGGTACAATTTGCGTTCAGCATCACACATAAATCATGGCACCATTTGGTTTACTAGTAATACTAGTATCAACTCTTTATGTGATAATATTACTGTTTTATATTAGTTAATACCTTTTCTTTTCAAGATCACTAAACAGAGATTAATTAAGGCTGAGCTGCTGCAATACCTTACTTTCCATCAATAGAATGAAGCTGACAAGATGCCCAATCACTTTCTTCAATTGTATTGAGGGACTCTCATTTTAAAAACTGTTCTAAGATATAGAAATATTTGTGTTGACACATAACAAAGTAGCCTTTTTGAATAATAAAAAGATTTTTTGCTACTTAAAACTTGTGAAGTTTAATTAATTTATTTTCTATTTCTTTCAAATCCAGGCTTTGCTCTATCAGGTTGATCATGAAGATACCCATTCTGTAATAACTGGATGCGCAGCTTGCTGCTTTACAGGCTCTGAGCTAAAAGCTCACTGAACAGTACAGACAGATTTCTGACTGTTATTTGTGATGCTGAACACAAATGTACTATATGCAAAGGCATCGAGATTCTGCTGCAGGTTAGTTTCACCTTATCTGTGCTAGCTCTTTTTCAGGTGTCATTTTTTCGTGCACAATTTATGACAGTGGTTATTTAATGAATACATGCTGATGTGGTGCTTCCTAGAGTATCCTATTTTGAAAAGGATTTACACATGCCAATCTTGCTTTATTTCTTGAACATGCAGGAGAGCTGTGTATCATTGTATTAATCATAGTTTTTAAGGCGTCACCAAAGCGTCCGAGCGCGTTTCCAAATAGGGCGTCGTATTCGCCGTGGCCTGCTCGCCTATGGCGTCGCCTGGGCGCAAAAGGCGTCGCCTAAGTTTGCTCAGGCGGACGCCGCTGTTGACGGTAGTTATACCATGTTTTTACTCCATCAAAACCGTCAACAAGACATTCTTTCTGGAAGGAAACCACCAAACACATAGTGACTTAGGTATAAATACTTTGTTTCCACATGTACTTGTCATTATTTGGTTGCAGGCACTTAGAACAGGTACTTTTCAGTGTCCGGAAGCTCTATATGAAGGTTAGGCAACCAACCAAGTATGGCCAAATGACAAACCAACTTCACAGTCATTAATATCATAGCTTTTGGAGACGATGTGCAAAAGATGGGCACAATGAGTGGTTCGGCCGAACCACCCATGGGCAAGTTAGCACCACCATTGTACTTAGAAGTGCATGAAGAAGCCACCTACAGAAGATGTCCACCAAAGGTGGTTCGGCCGAACCACCCATGGTGGCATCAGACCATGACATTCCAGTACATGAGTCATATCAGCATACACAAGGAAGATCAGGGCAAATGGAGCACATGCATGGTTCGGCCGAACCATGCATGGGGCCCACAGGACTCTGGTGACGTGGCACGATCCAGAAGAAGTACTCCCGAGCCAAGTTCCACTCTCGGATCACAAGTGTGTTTCCTCTCAACGGTGAAAGATGAAGTCACATGGATCCATGGACCCACATTTCCATCATCCGAGGTGATCAGGGGGTCCCACCACTTCATACCCACACTAGAGATGGAGGAGAGGGCCCACAAGCAAGGGGGATGGTCCCACCTATCAAAGGGGGGTCGCCCGAACCACTAAGTGTGGCCTCCCGGGCCCACTTTCTCTCCACCGACTTGGTATGTCTTCTAGAAGACCAGGCTAGGCCCACAGGTCAGTGGGTGGGTCCGCCGAACCCCTCAAGGTGTCCATCCAAGGTGGTTGGCACTCCACCGACTCCCTGCACGCTTCCCACGTGGTGGTTGATCTAAGGTGTCCATCCAAAGGCGGTTTGGAGGTCGGTTTATCCAAGAGTGGAGGTGGAGAGGCACACGGATCGCTGACGTGGTGATGGAGTAGCCCCTACTCCACTTCCCCCTATAAATACCCCCCATAGGCCTTCATTTAAGAGCATGATTCAAAGGAGAAAATACTATGTAGTAGCTTTACCTCTGCCATAGTGCTGTGCTAGTTGGGAGAGAGTGAGGGAAGTCTTCAGGAGAAAGCCCTGGGCCTGTCGGGAGTCTTCTCCAAGGTGTACCTCAGCGGATGCGAATCTTCAAGTAAGTTTTACATCCGAGTCCTTCTAAATATTTTATATTCTAGTTCTGGTATTTTAAGTATGTACTTGCTTTACTTGCACATTGTTTTACTTAGTGAAGTGCTCTAGTCTCTTGCAAGAATTAGAGTAGTAAGTATAGTGTAGACGTGGTGTCTAGGCTATATCTTATCAGTGTGGGCCGCTTGTTGTACGGATTGTTTGTGGTAGCCAGCAAGTGGTGACAGCCTTGTTTGGTCTTCATATTCCACCATGTTTGTAAGACAAGTTATTAAAACAGCAAGGCATCAAGACAATAGTATAGCCGCTTCGGGAGGAGTTATATCTCCTCCTGTTTCGCCTATCGCTTCTTGTAAAGGGAGGAGGTGGTAAACCTCTTTATACTTAGAACACCAAGACTAGATATCTTTGCTACATAAGAACCTCTCTACCCATTTATCATAGATCTTTTGTCTCATCACTGGACAGTCTTGAACCTAGTTAGAACACTTCGCGTTCCCCGTGGAAAATACGATACCTGAAATACTCCCGGTGAAGGCTACATTGACTACCGTACGCTTGCGGTATATCCGTTTGCCACTTCTGGTGCCAACAGCCGCGAGTGAGAATAGGAGTCAAGAGGAGGGAAAGGGAGGCAAGAGGGAGAGAGCAGCGCTGGGGGTCACCTGAAATTGGGTGGCGGCACACCTACGACGCCTGTGACACGACCCACGTCGCCTCCGCTTCCACGACCTCCGCCCCGTTCACGACCGCGACCGTCTCTGGGTCTTCTCCACCGGCTCCTCCATCACCGGCTCGGCTTCACTCTGGAGGTATGCCCTCCTGGCCTCCCGTCTTGGCCTCTCCTTTCTCTGTTCTTCCTCCAATCCTCCACCCCTCTCTACTGCGGCTCTGCTTTTGCTCCCCACCTCTCCACTACGGCTTTGCTTTTCCTCCCCCCTTCTTTCTCTGCTCTGCTTCTTCCTTCTTGTGCTCTGCTTGGCTCTACTCCTTTCTGTTATGTGTATGGCGTCGCCTGGCCGAGCGCCTAAGTCGCCTTGGCATCTAGAAGGGGGTGGAGCGCCGCAGCTCGCCTTAGCGCCTTAAGAACTATGGTATTAATAGAAGAAGAAATAGTCGACCCAGCACTCCACACACGCACTGAAATGACCTCGATTTCCGCGAAGGAAAATCCACAGGCTCGAATTGTAATTCAACAGATTGCTTGGGACAATCCATGAAATTACCCATATCTCAGTTGACACCAGGATCCATACAACGGTAATTAAGTCTTACATAAACACTTATTACATCGCCACACTGGCGGAATCAACATTCAGAGAAGCTTTAGAAGATGCGGAAACGTTTCATCCTTCACGGCCAACTTGAGTATAGCACGTGACCCTATTCTTCGCCATCGTCTTCCTCGAAGTCGTACTCATTCTCGTCACCTGACAGCAAATTTATCAGTACGATTTGTACTGGCCACGGAGCCCACCTATGTAGCATTTGCTTTGTGGAAAGTGGATGCAAAGCTATACAAGCAGACCTATAGGCTGAGGTTTCCTATGCAGCTGTAATCAATGTTTAATTAGTCAAGTTTTATCTCCAGTTAACACCATCATCCCTTTTCCCATCACCACATCTCACTTACCCACACCTCGCTCTCATTCGACAGGCCCAACTCCCTCTCGGGCCTATCTCAGCGGCACACTACCACAACGGGTACACTGCCGGAAAATGTCATCCAGGGGGAGAAGAGAACACTCACTACACTAGTAGAAGCTTCACAGGAAAGGTCCATAGCCAACAGGTTGGCATATGTATCGATCGATCAACCGTACACTCTGCAGAGGTTTCACTACCCACAAGATTAGCCATCATAGGTGTTGCGCAAACACCTAGGCAGAATTCCGGGTGCTTGCTTGCCTAGGTTGATGCCACCCTACCACTCAGCCCTGGGATATTCCGGATCCTACACCGTTATGCTGAGACTGGGAGACAGTACCGGGCCCATCCAGTGGTACTGCGTATCTAGAATGGAACGGGAACCCATCGACCGTCTCCGCCCACCCTTATCACCTCTCAACCTAGCAGTATTGGCACCGTCCTACCAAGTAGTCCAGCCGTCTCCCGCCCATCAGAAGCGAGTGAGTAGAAAAGGATTCCCATGAACCTGAAACTAGTCCGTCCTAAGTTTGACCAAGCAGGCATCTTCACTTAGGGGATACTCTCCCCGTGCCATCACAGCACCTCCGTCCACGGGCTTCAAACCACCAAGGCTATCCCACCCGGAACCTCCTCAACAACTTTACCCGCCACAGGTATCTCGCATGGGGATGCCCAGGTTGCACCCCCGGCACGACTTGCCCCACGGGCTTGTCTCACATCCCACTTGGTCGACATCAACCCTTACCACGCACCCAAGACGCACGCAGCACTCTCTCCCAGTGGTTATAATCAGTTATACACCGTCCCAATTCCACCACATAGCATATAGCAAGTAGCAAGTAGTAAGTAGTGGAAGAGTAACAGTAAATTAAGCAGCAGCTAACCTAGCAGCGGATAGCAGGGTATAGTCTTATCAAGGCAGGGAATTCAAATATACTACCATGCAACCAATCCATACATAATCATAAAGCAATAGCAACAATGTCATTTGCAATGCGTAAATAGGATCTAAGGATTTGGTGGGACGTGGCACCTTCGTAGTCGTCTCCTAGCTCCTGAAGGTACTCGTGGTCGTCTTCCTTAGTCAGATCCTCCTCCGGCTCTGAAATCGAACACGAAATAGTCGCGTCAGCGACTCCTATAGAGTTTTTCAGAAAAATCCAATAAAATAAAGAGCCAAATGCACACAAACATAGTCTTAGATTGTAGATCTCATTTTTCTGAGAATTTTGATATATGGTGCGCAATTTTTGGACATCGTATGAATAAGTTATGAATTTCCGAAGATTATCCTATTTTCTGAAAATGGAAAATGGTCGATTAATCAGGGGCAGCTCGGGATTGGTCCACGTGGCGCGCGGGTCCAGTAGTGCGGCATGTGGCGCCTCATCAGAACTCAGACCCGATGGTCGCCCACTAGGTGTTCGATGCTGGTTCCCAGAGAGTCGCCGGCGTCGGCGTAGCTCGGCGGGGCTCGGCGGGGCTCGGGCGAATCGGAGATTTGGGGCGCCGAGGGTGCCGCTCTCCCGAGCTCTCCCGGGGAGGCTCGGGCGAATCGGACATTTGGGCGCCGAGGGTGCCGCTCTCCCGAGCTCTCCCGGGGAGGCTCGGGCGAATCGGAGTTTTGGGCGCTGAGGGTGCCGCTCTCCCGAGCTCTCCCGGGGAGGCTCGGGCGAATCGGAATTTTGGGCGCCGAGGGTGCCGCCCTCCCGAGGGTTGGCTGTCATTAGCGAAATGATGTCGTGGGCCTCCTTCTCTCCCACGGCATACGGCGGTTCTCCGACGAGGTGGAGGCGCATGTAGCCAAGGCGACAGACATGATTCGGGGCTCGGCTATCTACGCGGCGGTGCCGAGGCAGACTTGGCGAACCTCGTCGGCCTTTCTCCGCAGCGCGAGGCGATCGGGGGTGCTCGGAACGGATTTTAGGCGAGGCGGAACGTGTCGGCGGCGATCACGTTTCCCCGAGAACGCAACTCTCGGTGTTCCGGGCTTGGAGGTTCGATCTTCCGCAACTAAGCTTGTCCGAGGTGGTCGGTGAGTTGGTGGTCACGCTAGCGGGTCGCGTCGGCGGTTTCACGGCTTGTGCGCGCGGGAACGCCGTCGAGGTGACGGTGCTCCGAGCACATGTGACGGCGATGCCCGTCGGAAGTGGCCTGACGTCCATAGCCGATGTCCAGTGGTTTGATGGCCGGTCTTGTGCGCGTGTTGTGCGAAGTGTTCAGGGGCCGGAAACAGCCCGCGGCCTACACGCTCGTGATGCCGAGCGCCATGACCGTAGCACGGCGAGGTTGGATGAGGTGCTCGGTGGCTCACCGTGGGGCTGGTGAGGTAAGGATGGCGGTGCAGTGACGAGATGACGCTGTGCAGAGTGATCGCAGTGCGTGCCGCTCCTCGTCCGCAGCTCGGGCTTCTCCTCCGTGTCCGGCTCCGGCGTGCTTCGCGGCGGCGGCGCTCCGGCAGCTTCTCCTCCTCTGCTCCGCCCTTCTCCTACGCTCTCTCTCTCTCTCTCGGTGTGGTGCAGTGTGCCGGTCTGTGCCGCGGTGGCGGCGAGGGGAAATGAGGGTAGAGCTTCGGGGTGAGCTCCTTTTTATAGGCGAGCTTGGCCAGCTCCAATGGCGAACGGTCCTGATCGCGCTCGACCGATCGAAGGGCCGTGGCTCGAGTGGATCTAGGGCTCCGGATGGGCGCGGGTTCTCTTGGCGGCCAAGAAAGGAGGGGACAGGAGGGGGACAACTCTGCGGGGCGTGGTGCTGTCGGCCGTGGGTCCGGGGTCACGCCATTCGCGTGACACCCCCGGCAGGCGCGTCGCCTTCGTGAGGAAGAGAAACAGTGGAAGGGGAAGGCGGCTGACATGCGGGCCCGGGTTGGCAGCGAGCGCGAGCGCGAGCGCGTGTGTGCCGGTCGCGCGCGCGTTGCCGGGCCGCAACGTGGGGCCGGCCCATCTCACGTGTGCGGTGGGCGCGAGGAGAGAGGAAAAGAAAACGGGGCCGGTTGGGCCGGTTTGGACTGGCGTCGGGCCGGTTCTACTCTCCTTATACTCTCTTCTTTTTCTTTTTCCTTTTCTATTTTCACTTAAGTGTATTTATATACATATATCACCCTTTTTAAGTATTGAGTAAATACAAACATAAATTGCAATAAATCTCAAATGTGATGCATAAGCTATTATTCTATGTGAATGGAATTAAAATGCAAGCTATACTCCTTTATTTACCAAATTCATAATGAAACATATATGCTTGCACAAGAAAAATGGGTTTTCACAATAAATAAATCGAAAATTTTATTTGGTTGGGATTTTTAGGTTGTGTGGATTTTTAGAGTTGTTACACGCACACACTACTAATACATGACAATCTCCCTTCTTTGACACTACGGGTAACGAGTCAGGCCCTGTTCTAATTTCGCTGGATAGTGCTAACCTTTTTCCTGTAATTCCCAACTAGTAGTGTTAATCAGAATACTATATGTTTCTAGATTCAAACCCAAGTTCTTTGAAATGTTCATCTGGCTTTGGACGCTGCTTCCTGTAGAATATATATGCAATTTAATTAGGACTATCGCATATTAATGCAAACATCGCCTTCATTTATTTCCTGAACTTGCTGTGGAAATATTCTTTTGTGGCAAGGCTACACTCTAGAATTTTCTTTTTATGATTTCAGCAATGGGAACTTCAATCAGGCTCGTCACACACAAATCATATGAGCAAAATATGATGATTGGTGTCTGGATATGTTTGGTTTGATGTGCAATCAGTTTTATTATTATGATATTATCCATCAGCTGGGAGCAGGGGATCTAATGCAGGCCACTTCAGATCTAGTAATTTCTCTGTTCATGCGCTTATCTCATTTGGCTTTAGAGCTCGACATTTCTGCGCTAATGATTACAGGAATGAAATGTCAACATAGCAGTAATCTAATACTCCCTCACGCATTTTTGTTTACACTCAATACTTTAATTGGGCCTGACTGTTTTCTCTGCTCTCTGTTTTTCACTATTACTTGTACAGTCTTGAGGACATCAGAAGCTAATGGTATTGTTGTATGGATCATGTCCGCGTCACAGTGTTGAACGGTCGATACCCATCAGCCAGGTTCACGGGAGGTGGGTCAGGAGCATTTTCATTTAATTGCTTAAGGTATATTATTCCGTAGAGGTAATAGGAAATGTAAAATGTCCAACAAAAGGGGAGACCCAGCATTGCACATGCTCCTCCACACCCTGCTCCCTGGCATTCTGCAAAAGAGTAGGGTGGGGCTGTGGACATTACTCCAGCGCAAGAGAAGCACATCCGTAGCTGCAAGATCCACAATGTCTTATGTCCAAAGTTATATTTAACCATAAACATTCATGTCAAAACTACAATGGCTTACTCTGTTATTAACCATGAAAGTTCTTTTTTATTTAATGCTTTCTTTTGTTCAGCGCTGGATTCGGTCGCGAATCCGGTGCGTTGGGCTGGCTCGGGTATTAAATATTATTCTATACCTAGGGTATATATATATATATATATATATATATATATATATATATATATATATATATATATATATATATATATATATATATATATATGGAAATTATTTTCTACTCTTAGGGAGTAGTTACTCCTATATTTATATCTTCAGATTTAGGGCATATATGATCGAATGAAGTGTATGCGCATGAGGTATATGATCATACTAGACCATCTATGGTAGTATATTTATTAAGTATGCATGCATACATCGAGTATGTGGTCATACTTATTTTATATACTACAGTAAGTGGTATTTTCGTAATATATTAAAAAGTATGGGTTCCTTTAAAATTTTTTCGCATAGAAAGATTTGGAGCACTATAATATGAGTATGTAACCATACTCAAAGTGATAAACAAGTATGAATACATACACAAGGTGATTTTTTAATGATAAGAGTAACTACTCCCGGGAGTATATATATATATATATATATATATATATATATATATATATATATATATATATATATATATATAGTACTACAGTAGTACAATCTCTCTTCTATCTATATATATATAAAAAGAGAGCCCACTATTACACGAGTATAGCAGTACTTATTAGTCATTGGTCGTAGCCAAAAGCTATAGGTGGTATGCATATTGATCAGTGCCATTATACCCCTCTTAGTTCCCTTCTGTGACGCTGACGCCCGTGCAAATGGGTGGTGAAAGAGACAGTGGCTCTAGCTTCAATGGTTCTGGTTGGGGTTTTGGCTCTAGCGTAGGTTTGCATTGGGCCTTGGCTCAGGCTCTGTCTTGGATGGTTCATCTTGGGGTTTTGGGCTTGGTTGAGGTTTAATTTCCGGTGTAGGTTTTGCGCTTGGCTCAGGCTCAGGCTTTGGTTCAGGTTGCGGAGAGGGTGGCTGTGGTGTTGGTTTTGGTTCAGGCTTGGGATCTGGCTGCGGTGTAGGTTTGGGTTTCGGTTTTGGGTCTTGTTGTGGTGCAGGTTTTGGTTCTGGTTGTGGTGTTGGTTTAGGTTCCGGCTTTGGGTCTGGTTGTGGTGTAGGCTTCGGTTCCGGTTGCGGTGCTGGTTTAGGTTCTGGTTTTGGATCTGGTTGTGGTGCGGGTTTTGGTTCAGGCTGTGGCGACGGCTTGGGTTCTGGATTTGGGTCTGGTTGTGGTGCGGGTTTTGGGTCAGGCTACGGTGTTGGCTTGGGTTCTAGCTTTGGGTCTGGTTGTGGTGTAGGTTTTGGTTTAGGTTGCGGTTTTGGCTTGGGCTCTGGTTTTGGGTCTGGTTGTGGTGCAGGCTTTGGGTCTAGTTGCGGTGTTGCTTTGGGCTGCGGCTTTAGGTTCATTACCCTACTATGAGCAAGACCAGGAACACTTGCAGCCAGTGTAATGGCTAGGGCTAGTTGGAAACATAATGAGAGGAGGCCGGACCTCATGTTCGCCACCAGTCCAGATGGGCGCTTGATCTCACTCCACTCTCTATCAGTTCGATCTCCAGTGCAAGCTGTGGATGCTTGTGCACAGATGGCATGGACGGCATGGGCGATTTATAGGCATTGAAAGCCAACCGAAGCTTGACGCGTGCCCATCTCCCAGTTCGTGATTTTGCCAGGGCACTGGCCGGTAGCATGCAGCTTTTGGATGTAGATACTACTATAACTTCAGCGCCCACTAGTCAAATCACTGTGTCGGAAAAGAGAATTATCAATTTTGCAAAGGTCATTTTCATGCATGTTCTATTACTAGTTTCATTCTTCGTACGACGTAACTGCAGCAATATATATACCAGCATGTAGTAGTCACCGCTACAGATTTTGGAGACCAGCATTTTTATTTTTTATTTAATTTAAGAGATGAGCAAGCGGTCTGTCTTTAACCAATACCCTCCGTTAATCTTCAATTTGTAATTTATCATCAATTAGTTATTTATAGAGGCGGTAGAAAACTCAAAAAGTTTTAAAAAATTGTCCTTCAAGATCACAATCTGCAATACCACCTCATCACACAATGTCCCCCATTGATTTTACCTCCGCCACCACTCGTCTTGAACTTACTAGGCAGCATCAGCCAGCCATTCAGCAGTGTTTTTCTCTCAGAACAATCAGCTAGCCAGCCGTATAATCTAACCAGCCGAATAGAGTGAATGTTTTATGTACTAAGCACAAACTAGTGTGAGATGCATGTTACAGGTTTCACGCGGTTATTTGATCACAAAGTCAGAAAAGAATAATAAAAAAGAAAATTATAGAAAGCTCCACGGATCGTGCGATAGATCAGACGACCTAACTTAGACAGAATGACAGTATCCGGGTATAGTGCGAATCGACGTACGGAGAGATGGAGAACATCATGCCCTCATGCAGCATGCTGAATCGCCGGCCAGTGCGTAGTAGATGCGTATTCTTGTTTTTTTTTATTACATAACAAGTTCATGATGCATGCATATATAATATGTTGTTGTTGTGCAGTTAGTTAAGATTCAGGAGAACTAAATATATTTTAATTAAAAAACCTTGAGGGGGTAATTAAGATAACCTTGGGCATTGAACTTAAAAAAGACATTCTTACGCAGAACCTGTGTCCCACCCATGATTGGGCACCGCAGCTCCTATGAGACTGGACTGGCCTTAGACCTATGCTTTATTGGCATGGAGCAGACGAGGAGATTTTTTTTTAACATGTAGATAAACAGCGTCTCCTCCAGCCAACAAATCCCTCTGGGCGGCAGGGTGTAAAGCGCACAACCATACCAACTGGTATAGCGTTCGCTTGCCTAAATGTAAAATTGAGGTTCTTTGCCCGCACACCGCACTGATTATTTTAATTATTTCTCAGATTTGCGAAGAGAGAAGGTAGGTAAAATGACTTTTCTGTCCTCATATTCAACCTCTGACAGGTCACTAAATTTTGCTTTACCACATCGTCACCAAGGGGCTCGAGTCTGCGGAGCTCGCCCAAGCTCGCGGCGAACGCGCTACTGGCATAGTGGGTGTCGTCGGTGAACACTCTCTCAGCGCTCGTGCCTTCAGCGTTGACGTCTTAGACGTCGCGCGCGCCATCGGCGGAGACGGTGGCAGCGGTGTCAGTAGCAATAGTTTCATGGACATCGGTGTGGGGTTCGGCAAGCCGAGCCTCTAGCGGGACATGTTGAGCCTGGCATAGAAAATGGACCTTAGACCCATTTTAGTAGGATTTTGATGTTTGATGATTAACATGACCAAATTGGGTTAATGATTTTACAAGTGTTTGTTTTGTAGTTCAATAGAATGCAATAAAGTGTTTTCGACTTAAGCAACGGTGTGATTCGAGTGATCAACATCTCCAGCAGGACAATAGAAGGCGTGTTGAAGACCTCAAAAATCAAGCACAAGTCCAAGACACAAGGAGGAACTAAGCCGGATGCCAAAAGCGTGAAGAAACAAGTGAAGAGAGGGTTTGGGTTCAGCAATTTCTGTTGATGTCTCATGCACCGAACGTTGGCCTCATGAGCACCGGACGAAGGAATACACCAGACACTGAGAGAAGGCCACCGAGCACGACCGTCACACTGTGCATGCATCCGGTGCACACATGGATGAGAGCACCGGACGTCGTGATCGTCCGGTGCATATTCAATGCTCTTAGGAGCTCTCTAGAAGGGCGTTGGACGCTGGAGGGCAAGTGTCCGGTACTGCCAAAGGAGCCTCCGGTGCTCAGCAGGAGTTGGCGGCAACGGCTAGTTCAAATGGCCGGCTGATGACAGCACGACACGTGGTAGCACCAGACGCGTCCGGTGCCTGCAGAATCGGCTGGTTTACTTCCAATGGCTAACTCTCTTTTGAGGGCTGTAAATACTATCCCAATTGGCCAAGACAAAGGTGGAGAAGTGTGGGGTCATTCCAAGGGTGTTGTTACACTATTTTAAAGCTCTCCACTTGCATAGTGCTGAGTGATACACTTGTTGAGTAGCATAGGTGTTTTGAGAAGTGTTTAGGTTAATTAGACCCCTTATGCGCTTGCTCTAGGTTTATGTCTAGTATTTAGTGAGGTTTACATACCTCTTATCCAAAGGTGCTTGTACTCGGCAGGGCTTGTGGTCTTGCGAGACCACATCAACCGCGCTTGTGGTACGTTGTGGCCGCCACTGTATATCGGAGGGAATAGGGCGCACGGCGGTTCGGCCAAAAGCTTGATAGTGAAGACGGCGGGGTGAAACATGCATGTTGCAAAAGTATGTATCCAATGTTTCAGTAGTTTTTACAAGTATGTTGCAAGTGTTTCGTATCAATGTTGCAGAAGTATATTGGGCTGTTGTATATGTTAGAAATTTTTTTATCAAAACATATCCATATGAGATCTTATTTTGAAGAATTAATTGTAAGAAATATAATGGTACAATCAGATTTTAATTAAGATACTTGGTTTAGGAGTTATAGCTTTTTTGACATCAAAAATCATCACGCAATATTAGGTGATAGAGATGCATTGGCTGACATGCAGCATGCATGCACGTGGGCAACCAGCCTAGCGCCCTGGCACGTGGCCAGTTGGGCCTGACACGCGCTCCGGGCACTCGTTGTTGCCACAACTGCTCGTCACGGGTGTCCGAACCAGCTGGTCCGTCCGGACGTCTGATGGGACGCAGTACCCTAATGGCTTTGCTGGACGCGCGGATCTGGAGTCGACACGACGATAACAAGAGGCACGGTAGGTGGATATGCATGTGCAAGGAGATGCATGGATTGGAGATGACCGGCACGGGCGCGCGCGCGACGGCGCCCCCACAACCGCACTAATCAATCGACCGGCAAAGCAAAGGAATACAATTGAAACACGACGGCCGGATGACGGGACACAATAAACGACGGAGTGAATGATCATGTACTAGCTAGCTAGTAGTCCTTTGGTTGCCAGCGTTTTACATAATATAATCCATAACTATTTTTGGTGTAAGGTGCAATCTCAATAATTAGGTTACTATCTTGATTAGACCTATGGTTGTACTGTTTCTCTATCTCTTGATGAAAATCGTGCTAAGCATGGTCGCTAAAAAAAAATAGAGTGAGTGATCATGTACTAGCTAGTAGTGGCGCGTACGCGGAGGAAGAAACGAGTAGCAGCGCAGGCGTGCCGGCGTGCGCGGCGGTGTCTCTATCTACTGTCGATCATGCAAGAGCAAGCCGGTGCGTGTGTGCCCCGCGCGTGCATAAAGCGAGCTTGCTACACCGGCCGGTCCCCTTTTGCTTTCCACCCATCAGCATTTACGTCAGATCTAGCTCATTGCCCTTCACAAGCATAGGTAGGCACAGATCGGAGAGCCAAGCTCTCCAATTCCATGCTTTGCATACATAGTATAAGGCATGGCATGTACTCTCTGCCCGGCTGCCCCTGCGTAGAGCAGTAGAGGGGGAAGGGAAAGGGACCTAGCGTCGCCGCTCGCCGGCTCGCCCTCGCTGCATCGCCATCGCTATCGCCATCGGTCTCAGGAGAAAAAAATAGTAAAATACGGACTCGCGGGCATAAGCAGCTACTCTCTCTGTCCTAAAATAGATGTCAATCTCGCTTCTTGAGAAGTCAACTTTTTTCAACTTTAACTAATTTTATATTAAAAGGTATTCATATCGAACGTGCACAACTAGTATTATTGGAAAGATCTTTAAATTTAGTTTTTTAACAAATTTATTTAGAAATAAAAATATTGTACATATTTTCTATAAATCTAGTTAAAGTTGAGAAAGTTTGATCGGCACGCTTCTCATAACGTCATCTAATATGGAACGGTGGGAGTATGCTCTAGCGAAGAGACAGCCTCCTAGGCTCCTGGCCCCTTGGGAGCTTCCGTGCCTTCTCCTAGAAGGAGCCAGCGAGGTGGGCTTGGGCAGTTTGGCCTCTTCAAGGTGCTGCTTGCTGGCCAATTGGCCTGGTGGGGGGTGCCTCGTTTGGACCATGGGGGTTGCACAAGAGGTGAAATGTTGATATTAACAATGTATTTTTGTTTTTGGCTTGGGTGCCTAGGCACCCGATGGGCTTAACTGGGCTCCGCCTCTGGCATGTACAATAGGATCTTATAGAGGTATATGGCAATAGAGTCACCTCTAAAAAATTAATTTTATACAAAGACATGCGATATACCAAATATATGGTGGGGAAACTCGAAATCGCCCGAACACCCATGAGGTTGCAGTATTCAACAGGTTACTGTAAATCCACACAACATATCAAGCAGTTGCACTTTTCTCTACGTATTTGGAAATTTTTTGTGTCACAACATAATGACCATACTTCTCTTTCCATATTTACAACTGTTTTCCCTTCCTCTAAGAGCATGAGCATGTGTGTGGCAGTGTATGACTTAACTAATAGCCTACATTTGAGTTGCTATAAAGCAACTCTTAACTCTATTATTCATATGTAAGTTAATGAATATTGTGCTACCACTGTGAAAGCTTATATATTGACATTCAGTTAATTTTACTGAACACTCTGCTGCCTCTAAACCGCATACAACTATAGGCTTGTGAAGACACCATTGGCGCGGGCGCGCAGCGAAGCGCACCTACCTACCTAGTATTACCTTCGGTCCAATCATCTTATGGACAAAGAAAAATTCAAATATGATCAAATCATACCTCTGAGGAACAGAATCCTTGAAGAAAGCAAAGCCTAAGATAACACCCAAAGCCAAGTACCAGATTACAAGGAAGAAACATAGGTAAATCAATAATTTTCAGGTAAATGCAACGTAGGATCAAAAGATGACATGGCAGGTGAAAAAAAAACATTATAAAATAAATTTTGGCATGCTAAAGCCCACACAACAAGCAACCTCTTTATGGGCCACAAGTTTTTCTTCGGCTGAAATTATATGGCCCATTTTCATTTTGTTTTTTGGCCTATAAATTGCAGCCCATGCAATTTTTTAGCACCCATATTTTTTTAGCCCATCAAATTTTCGGCCCATGTAAATCAGCTCCTAGAGCCACCGGAGACTTGGCGACGGCGCATGAAGGGCTCCCGACGACCTAGAGCCCGTCGCGCAAAAAGAAAAACTGCCAAAAAAAAAAAAGAAGGTACACCCAAATTTGATATATGGACCATCTTTTTCCTTTCCTATACCTTTTGGGGAGTTGCAAAACAAAATATTTTGGAGAGTAAAAAATTGGGTACTCTTTTTTTTTGCGAACAAAAACAAAATTGGGTACTCCTGCGGATGCTTAACCCACGGAATCGGATCGGACCAAGGCAATTCTCACGAAACCGTCAGATGACCTCACGTTGGATCAAGTGATTTTTCAAACGTGTTCACTCCCCAAAGCAAGTACGGAAGCACCCTAGTCGCTTGATGTTAAGGCCTCATTTGGCATAGCTCTGCTTCACAAGTAAATCTGTTTTTTTAGAAAATAATTTTATGGGCAACTTGTTTGATGAAGCTGAATTATTTTAAGAATGTTGTTTGGTAAAACAGCTTCACCAACAACATGCATGATTGAGAAAGAGAAATGCGGGAAGAAGCTATGCGCTACTTTTTTCAGCTTAATGGCAACTTATCCTTTTGTGAGAGAGAGGGGAAATAGTTTCACGTATGAAACTGTTTTAGAAAATAATGTTTTTTAAAAAACAGCTCACAATAGCTCGTGAACTGTTGTGAGCTATACCAAACAGCCTCTAATTAGTCAACACACTGTAACAAGCACATTATTTTATTTGTTTATCGTACAAAACAACAGGTACAACAAGCAGCCGTAGTACCGTACATTAGGTGGTAGGCACAGGAAGCAAACAACACACATACAGTACTCTTTTACACACACGTACACCAAACATGACACGGACAAACACGCATGGCCTTGCAGGCAACGCATCAGTTCCTCTGAAACAAAGCATCCTATGCAGCATATGCATGCATGCCGGGTGTTTATTTATATTTATAGTGGCTCATGCAGAGCTTGCTTTCGTTTATTCAGCATCACCATCAGTGGCCAGGCGTGCCGGGCGAGTATGCTGGGGGCTTCGGCTTGGGTTTGCCTCGGCCTGGCTCAGGCTCCGGTTTCGGCTGTGGCTTCGGCTTCGGCTCGGGCTGCGGCATGGGCTTTGGGTTGGGCTGAGGTGTGGGCTTTGGGTATGGGTGCCCTGGTTCTGGCTGTGGTTTGGGTTGGTAGGGCTGAGGCGTTGGTTTCGGCTGGTCGGGCTGTGGCTTTGGCTTTGGAGTGATCACTGGCCTCGGCTCCGGCTTATCGTCGTCGGCGCCGGCGGCGGTGGCCGCAGCCATGACGACAAGAGACAGCCATACCACCAGTGTGCCCCTCATCCTAGCAGTATGCTGCTAGCTCACTCTCTCGAACGATGATCGATCGAGTTCTCGTTGTAGGTTTGCAGCTATATGATGATAGTGTTTTACTTCATGCTGCTGGATCTGTGTGTGATGAGCACAAATGGCTGGCAAGGGCAAGGGAATTTATAGCCAGGCCGGGCAAACTGTCGTTGGACGCGTGTACGCGTTTTTTACCTATATACTGTATGATTTACCACCCGGTCACTGACTTTGGCCCCGTTTAGATCCACTGCAAATTGTAATTACAACTAGTCACATCAACGTTGCGACATATGTATGGAGCATTAAATGTAGACGAAATGTTGGCATGTTTGTACTTTTTGCATGTACATCACGAGACGAATCTTTTAAGTCTATTTGGGCCATGATTGGACAAAAGTTGTCAAATACAAACGAACGTACTACAGTGCAGAATTGCAACTGCAACTGAGATCTAAACGGGGCCTTTGTAAAGTGTGTGGTTTGCAATGTGAATGCCAATGTACCATTGTGGTTATTGCTAACTAGGTACGCACTGGCGCTCCTGCATTTCATCTTTTCCGCATCCACCAGCAGCAAATATATATGATAGTATTATCTACTCGTTGGATTGGATCAAAAGAGGGTAAAGGATCGGACACCTGGCTCTTAAAAAATGAGTAATTACATTTGTGTTACGTCGCTGTCATGCAAAATTGGAGGCATGCATTGTTTCCACTGCTCTCTAACTCTAACCGTTCATAGTATTCTGTTGGTGACACGTTACAACAGCTAGGTAAATTTTCATGCAGGCCTAAGGGGTCATGGAGACTGCCAGGCGCCAGCTGTTTTGAGATACAAGATAATACGTGAATCAAGCATTGATATGATGTTATTAGTTAGGCATGCGAGCCTACCTGCTGCAGCGTCAATCTAACGGTAGTTAGTTAGGTATTTATCACATGGTAATTTGAACAAAATGACTCCTTAAGTGCATTATTGTATTCATGTTTGTTGTTTCTTTTCTCTTTTTTTTTTGTTTGAAATATGATTGTAGAAATAAATACGGGTTTCTACTGGCGGTTCTCTTTAGGAATCGCCTGTAGAAATTGGTTTTCTACAGGAGGTTTACAGAAAAGCGCTAGTAGAAATGCAGATTTCTACTGGCCTCTCCCGCTAGCGGTTGGAAGAAACGTCTGTAGAAATGCGTTCGCAACTGCCAGCAGGGAGCTTTTGTGTACTAGTGCACACCACTTGAATAAGTATGAATCCTAGTGTCCCTTTGACCAACTACACATGATACCAGGATTTACTCGTTGAAGGTACCAAACGTTGATGGTTGGCGCAAAAAGTAGGGTTCTGTTGTTCATAGATCAATATGAATAGAGCATATGGATTCATTCACTAATGGCATTAGAGATATTACTTTAGGTGGTAGCATCACCTTTGGCAGTGTATACTTAACCATTGACTCGATGAGGCAACTCCATCTTGCTCCTACCTTTGCTAGTAACTAGGCCTTTCATTTTAGGGGCCTAGACTTAATTCATTGTCGACAACTTCAGGAGGCTTTACCTTTGTGATTTGGACCTAAACCAGTCAATAGAGGCATCACCACACCCCTCTCTCGAGTTCCTAGATGAGCTCATCAGGGAACCAGTGTCCGTTAGCGCACACAGTATCGTGCACCAACCATGGTAACTTGCCACACATGAATCTACTATGGTACACATGAATATGCTAGGACGACGACCTCCTCCACCACACATAGACCTACATCTTTCCCATGGGTCCCCACCCTAGAGAATCCCTCCTTTGTTGGCATGGTTGACGTCCTAGAAATTCTTTTGAGATTGACTTTACCGACGTCACTTGACTGAAAACTTAGAGAGGGCTTCCAGTTTTTCCATATCCATCTCCAAATTTGACCTTGAGAGCACCAGGGAGTTACCACCCATCTCAAGCCTGCTTCATGGATGTGGCTCCATGCATGGAGCATCCCATAACACTACCTCTACAAATAGACTTCCGAAGAGCAAGAGGCTTATCTTCGCGAGAAGTCTAAGCACCTCAAGGCCAACCAGGTCAACCTTAGCTAGGTAATTTAAATACAGACATATGAGTTACTTTATGTTTCTTTTAACAGTTGTGGATGTAAGTACTTATTTAGAAAATAGAATAGATTCTATGATTATGAGTTATATATGGTGATTAGAGTTTACCCAATAGAATACTAGATAATTATATGTTCTGTGACAATTCTAGGTTTTGTTTTTTTTCTAGCACATCTCATGAGGGTTAATGTCGAGGTTGGAGACCTCTAGTTAGAAAATCTAGAATTTTTTTCTACCAAAATATGTATTTGGATGAAACCTAAGCTTAAGTTAGTATAAACTTTGGTTGCATCCCTCTGCATGGCACCATGATCTATATTTTAGCTTTGAAGTTTTAATCATCTAGTTATCGGTGTCCATTTGTTATGTTCAAATTCTAGTGCTTATTATATCTTTTATTTAAAACTTTTGATGTTATTATTTTTTTTAAAAAAGACTCCAGATCCAATGACCAGGGTGGGTAACTTAGATGTAAGTTTAGATGTTCAGTTTATGTATTTTTTGTATGGCAAAGATAGATTAATATAATAGACCCAAATTATTACTTGTGATGGTGATTAGAGCCTATATACTAAATTAAAGGCCAATGTTTCTGACTATTGTGATAATCTCTAGGATTTGTATTTTTTTAGCGTGGTCTCATGAGATTAACGTGGAATCACCGTTGTAGCCTCAAATTTGTAATAGTAACATAAGATGGGACATCTAGTGATCCAGTTGATTTTGGGTCAGCACTCTGCAGCCCATTAGTCGTCCATTCTGCAGCTGTGCGGCAGTGTCCAGTAGGCCGGCCTCCACTTTTGGCCCAATTAATTGCTGGACTTCTCTCACTGCAGCTCTACTAGTAGGGTCTCGAAATAATTAATCTCTATTGTACTGTTTTCTTTTTCTCGCAGAGCCTCTCTAAAAAAAGTAAGCCTAGGCTTAACGGGAGCAAATGGGGCAGTGCTACAGATGGTTAGTTACAGTAATGGATGATCGTTTTTTGCGACCAAGACAACCAAAGAGATAAGGAAGGGTCTGAAGACGCAGAGACAACAGTTAGAGCAAATTCCTTCATTGTCACTGGAAATTATAGCAATCCCTTGACTGCCACCCAAAAATATGCATTACCTTCATTGCCATTCAGGCCTCGTTCGTTTTGGGCACAATAACACCAGGAATTATTCCGGGTAATGAAACGTGTATAAAATTGACTAATTGTTCCGGCCGGAATTCTTCGGTGGAGTGATTTCGGATGAAACGAAGGGGGCCTCAATTATATTTTTTCCTTCGCTTAGTTGCCATTCCGTCAGCTCGTGCTCACGTCCCGTCTCTTCGCCGTCACGCACGTCACCACCCGCGCGAAGGGAGCAAGACAGAGGGAGACGGGGGAGCAGAGCAGCGGAAGAGATGCGCCGACGGAGGGAGCTGGGCTCAGCAGGCGATCGGTAGCGGCCCAGGGGCGGCTCGGCTCTTGCCGGGGAGGAGGCGCGTGCGAGGTGGAGGCGACGGGCGGTGCTTCGGCGAGCCGCGCGGCGGCGAGCTGCCCTCCTGGCGGACTGTGCGAGCGCCATGGCCACGCCCGGCGAGCGCCATGGCCCCGCACCGCGTGCAGCCCCTCACTCTCCACCGCGTCACCGTCGGATTCACGAACACCACAACTCCGCCGTGACATCCAACCTTGCCGCGCCGCTGTTAGTCGCAAGGGAGGCCCATGGGCCGGTTTCCATTCCAGTGCGGCTGGCGCCATTGCCGCCGCGAGCTCTCTTCACCGCCCATCGTCGTCGGGTGACGTTCCCCGGCCCAGGCCGGAGTTCCGCGCGGCGGACGCCATGGCTGCCGAACGTGCGCTCGCACGTGGCCGGCTCCCTACGGCCTCTTTCTGCTCTTCCCCTCCCTTGCCTGAGCACCACCATAGGATGTAGATGGTGTACCCGAGACCGTTTCACCCCTATCGCCCTGACTTCGCCGGAACGCTAGTCGTCGTGCTCTGGCAGCCGCGCCGCCATGCTCGCGAACCCGTGCCGCAGTGCTGCCATGTGCGCGGCGCACGACCGCTGCCACCTCCGCGCTGGGCATGCCATGGTGCCGCCGTGCTGCGTGGATGCCTGCTGCCATGCTCGGACCCGTGAGCAAGGAATACTGGTGCCGCAGTGCTGCGTGGATGCCTGCTGCTACGCCACCTCCGCGCTGGGGCATGGCACTGTCGTCTCCGTCAAGGCGACGTGCGTGGTGCTGCGTACGCCGGCGCTCAGGCCAGGAACTTGTTGATGTTGAGCCTGTCTGCGGCCTCCAGCACCCTGCCCCTGTTGTTGAACACGCTGACGGCAAAGAGACGGGACGTGAACCTAACATGCACAGAACTGACGGAATGGCAACTAAGGGAAGGAAAAATATAACTGAATGGCAATGGAGGGAATGTATATTTTTGAATGGCAATCAAGGGATTTCTATAATTTTCAGTGGCAATTGAAGGAATTTGCTCCAACAGTTAAGCTCGCCGGCTTTTGAAGATGCATGTCTGTTGCCCGCCATGATTGATCCGTTGCTCCGTTTGAAAGTAGGCCCCTTCCGCAATATCCAGTGAATGCCCCCTCCAGAATCTATTAATGTAGCCATTAATGAATTCAGAAAACACTCCGGCCGGCCCTGTTTACTTTTCAAATTTTTTTCTCTTTTTCTATCACATCGATTATCCTATATGTCTGCATGAAGCATTAAATAAGTAGCAGCGGTTATATGTTTGTACTTTTTACCTGACTAGCTCGAGATGAATCTTTTGAGTCTATTTGGACCATGATTGGACAAAAGTTGTCAAATACAAAAGAAAGTGCTACAGTATACTTTTCACCCAACTAAACAGCCCCTTAAGCCGGAACCATCGCCGTGCTTACAGTGCAAAGAAGTGTTGTTTGTCTCTAACACATACTCCCCCTATACTGGTAATAGATGACGTTTAGGGCATGGTTATGCTTACTAAGGAGTCATTAATTAAGGGGTATTTTTTCCTTTATGCCGCTATTAAATATGGCTCTCCGGGTGCATCTCATACGAGAAATTAGTGAGGCTTACATGGATAGTGCAGCCAGCAGTGTGTCCACACTACCTAAGGTCCCGAGTTTTGCTGCATGGAGATTTTTGCATGGCGCGCGTTCAGCCGCGATGAGGCGCCTTTAAGCTAGTTAGTTTGGTTCGTTATTTTGCGTTTGAGTGCACTGGTGCCTTGGCGCGTTGCTGCAGCTCGGTTCGTTCGCAAGCGACGTTAATGGCCGCGAGCACGTTGATGTCGGCGAGCGGCAAGCAACCAGAGGCGAACGCAAGCAACCAGATGAGAGCAAGCAACTAGCGGGTCTTTTTGGCGAGCGGCAACCCGAGAGGCGAACGAGAATCGAGGCGCCGTGCGGAGTAATGCAGAATAACTGCGTTATGTAGCGATCGAGACAAGGGCAAAGACGTCCGTGGAGACGGCTGTGGCTCAGAACGTCTTCTTTTACCGCAGTTGGACGAAGGGGCCAGAACGTTATTTTTTTTTTTTCATATGGAGGGAGTATAATCCAAGTACCGAGAGTCAAGCTCTTCTCTTATTTCTCCCATCTCTCTACCACGTTAGTATTTGCTTGACTATAAACCAATTATTGCACTTGCTCTTAACCATACTATCCCTCACTGTTCTTCGTCTAAATCTTCTCGACGCTGCATTAAATAGGCCATGGCACAAGGTTTTGGATTGATGAACACTAAATTACAACAAATCAGTCAGCAGTCCAAAAATAGGTGTTGGTCTTCCTGTCCGATCATGGAAGCTACAGAAATATTCTTATTGCCAGGAAACTTCCTTCCTTGCACGCACGTGCGTACATACGTTTGCACATCCAGTGTTGTGTCCAAACGTGCATCTACTCCAACTCTGAAAGTTACGGCCAAAATGAAGTGTGTCTGTCAACATAAGACGACGAAAGAGAGCCACGATCTTTCTTTGTTGGTTCCCGTAAATTGTTAAGGGGTGAAGTTAACCAATCAAATCATGGCGGACAGGTCGACGGATCATATCTGAGTCCTGGACCGGTCAAATATTACCGTTCATTGTGCAGCCACAATTCTGAAACGACCGAGATTTCTAGGTGGGGAGACTGTAAACTATACATTGCATTGGGCTCAAAAGCTTTCCACATACCTACAAGTGTCACTAAATTCACCCATGTACACTGAGATTAAAAACAAACAATATAACTTCACCCATGTACTTGATCAAAGAAATCCAGTAATCCACGCTTGAAAGATCAAGAAAGCAAAGCATAAGAACAAGATAATACATTACACTCCCTCTGTCCCTTTAATAGCGTCGCTTTAGAGCAAAGCCAATAAGCTTGGCTATAAGCCAAGCCAGGTAAATAAAAGAACACTTCAATAGACAAGGTATACAATAAGCTAGTCTCTTCTTCAATTATAAAATATATTTTTATCCGTGTGGGACCCACCTTTCCTTTTCTCTCTCCGTCTTCCACTCTTTTTGGCGAACCCCGCAAACCTACTCACGGACGATACGCAAGCCAAAGATGGGAGCACGCGGTAGTGGCGGGACCATGACCTCGACACCTGCGCAAGCGCTTGTCGCTGGATGTTGTGCCAAACTGACCATTTTTGCTCATTCCTCTCTCTTTCAACTAGGATTGTGGTGACATATCTTGGCTATAAGCCAAGTGACGTGGCCTTATTGTACTTGCCCTTAGAAGATGGCCCATGTATCAAGGCAAGTGGTAAAGTATGCATGTACCCCTAGTCTATTACTACAACCAACAGCTGCGATGGGTGTGTTTCATTTTTTTCCTTGATAAGGCTGACCAATTGGATGGGGGGCATGGGGCTGTCGGTGGCATGGGGCACTCGTTTGGGTGTGTTTTTGTTTCATTGATAAGGCTGACCTGGTGTGGGGCACTCATTTGGGTGTGTTTTTGTATCGTTGATAAGGCTGACCGATTGGAGAAGCGTTAGGTTGTGGTATATACAGGCGACACTTTCAGCGGGACAAACGTTGAAGTCTAAAACGACTATATCTAGGGGGTGGAGGGAGTATATTATACATTCCATTATGTTGTCATTTCTTTTACCCTTTTTACAGGAACATAAAAAACAGGAATGGCTTTGAATGACATAGCACCTGCCGTCTTGTCTTAAACCAAAGATTTTTTTGGTGGCGTGGAAGGAAGGAGAAAGTCAAGTAATCTGGATTAGATTCTGTAGAATCGTTTCATGCAAACTAAATGATAAACATAGTAAAATATACTAAAGTAACATAAAAGAATGGAATTGCATCAACATCTGGATTTTTTGTATATATATAATATTTATTTTTATTCTAGATCCTCAATAGAATGGATTAAGGTGGGCTTCAGAAAAAGGATTGCGCTAGTCTTGTGTCGGATAAACGGCTCCTCGATGAAATTGTAAGGTAAAACGACATAATAGACCCTGGATTCCCCATTTAATTCGAAGAAAAAGAGAAATTCTTGTTCATGGAACATTGATAGAAATAAAAGCCGACTATCGAATTAGAACCGATGACCCTCGCATTACAAATGCGATGCTCTAAGCTTTGTGCTAAGTGGGCTTACATAAAAGAAATAGTGTAACAAATAAAAATCTATAGGGAATCCATGAGATGTTAGAATGCTCATTTTTTATTTTTGAGTTATCAAGGAGTCATCTCTATTCGGTACTTCTCATTAGAGCAACCGTGCAAGGGCCTAGCTCCCGTTGATCCTCATGATGACTAATTGCTCTTTAGTGGTAGTCCATTCTCCATAAACAAGGCTAGCAAACTCCAAATTGAGCACAACTTCTTGGATTTTTCACAAGTATCCTCCTAAAAAGATCAGTAAGAGCATATCTAGCACTAGCAAAATCAACAATACTTTTTTTTGCGAATTTAAAATCAACAATACAACTCCCCCATTTGGGGTAGTATTGAGATGACACCAATACAACTTTTCTGATTATTGAAAAAGTAGTTTTTAGATCATCAATCCAACCAATAGATATTGGCCCCACGTGTCAACTCAACTGTGACTCCCTTCTCATATACTTCTGTAAGTGCATTCGCCCCCGTTGTGGGTTTTGGATAATTAATGACAATCAAATTAGGGACTAACAAGTTGATTCAAGTTGTATATGCAGGCGTTAGTCTACTGAAAGTTTTGAATTGATCATACTTGGTGAACAAAGCACCCCCAAAATTTCTTTGGATGGAAGCGGCTCAACTCAAGTGGCTCAATAGATTTCATTTTATTGCTTGAGTTATAGGTAACGCCGCACTATCAAGAGGGATGCAAATAAAGGTAGCTAGATGGGGACAAGAGTGCTCATGTCGATCTAACTTATGCGCTTGAGAGACACCTTTGCACTCACAGGCACTTAGAATTTCTTCCTACTTGTTTTTGGTTATCTTGTATTCCTTTGTCTCTTCCTTGTTTATAGGTTGGAACGGGTCGATCTATGTTTTGTTGAAGCTCCAAGCGAAGAGAACCTTATCTACATCCTCAACATCATCTTGGAAAGTGGGGTAAAACTCATATCTGAAATCCAAACTCATTTTCTCTGATTTCTTAGTTTCAGTAGGGCACCGGTAGTACCGGTCCAAACCTACCGATGGTACCGGTTAGGTATTTTACTTCCGCTTTGAGTTTCAGGTTTTTAAAATATGCCTATTCATCCCCCTCTAGGCCAATTAGATCTTTCAACTTCTCACCTCTCTTTGCACCTAACCTACATATCTGTCACACAGCTACAGCTCTTGTGCGGCCAAGCCCAATCCCTCTTCTCCTCTGTCTCTAACCACGAGCACCACTCCCACAATTGTATATCCTCCATTAGAGGTCATAGTTTGGTTCTGATAATTGAGTGACTACCAAGGATGGATTAATGCTGTTTCATGTGAGATGAACATGTGATTAGTCCACACACTAGGTTGGGTAAGGCATGATTGCCATAGTGTAGAAGTGTCATTTGCATGTGTTGGGATTGCTCATCTAGTGAAAATAAGAATAAGATTATTGAACATGGACATGGCATAGTCTCATAGACGGTGAAAATCAAGGCGAGATTTGGCTACGAAGGACCATGTGCAAGTTTTATGGGCAATCTAGTTGAGGTGGTGAAGTGCGAAGAAGGATTGGCACTAGTAGACCAAGACAATGGTGAAGAGCAGGCAAGGTTATGATTGATGGACCATGAAGGCCATATGAAGCTATGAAACGAAACCATATCATTCATGGAGATCAAACCAAATGATGATACAATGATTGATATCAAGTGGCTTGATGGAGTGAAGATGGAGGAGTCTCATGCTATGGACAATGATCATGGTGGTGTGGGTGGCCACACTTGAATGATCATTCTTCATCATATGCTCTTGATGAAGATGGATATTGGATACTTGTGTGTGCATAACTGACATGGAGATAGAATGGAATACACAAGGCAAATGTATATTTTCATGACATTTTATTTTGAGTGGCAAATGGTGTAGAGAAGTGTGTGGTTGGGGTTTATACCAATACTAACAAGAGGGTTTTCTTGTCTGTAATTGGTTATCCAATGCCATTACGTGAGATCAAACTCGACGTGCATTTAGATTGTGAGTGGCCTAGAAAGGAACCAAGTGAAAACCTTTTGCAAAATGTTTTGAAAAAAAACGCTCATCTTTCATGTTGCTCCATATCATCACTCTTTATCTTCTTAATTTCTCCTCCTTTGTCTTTTCACATCTTCATGCTACAAAATTTAGGGGGGGAGGGGGGGAAGAGGGTTTGGGAGGCTCCAATGCTCCATGAGCATTGAGCAACATAAGGGTAGGGGCTAGAGGCTCCGCAACTCTCACATTGGATTCATCCTTGCTTTAACCTAGGTAGATAGATTTGACTACAAGGAATCTAACCAACCAAGGGACCCTTAGTTCACTTCTCATGTTACTTTTGCGTAGTCTTCCTATTCCTACATGTTGCATGCATATATAGGCCCTGTTTGGATCCATCCAACTAAAGTTTAGCTAGCTAAAATTTCAAAGCTGAACTTTAAAGAGCTAAAAGTTGTCCCAGCTAAATTTAGCTAGGTTGTTTGATCCTCTAGCTAATAGGCCGAGCTAAACTTTAGGTGATTTTTGTTGGGTTGAATTAGTTAAACTTTAGCTCGTCTTTTAGCTTAGACTGCTTGGATCCCTAACGGCTAAATTTAGCCAGCTAAAAGTTGGTGAATCCAAACAGGCCCATATAAGATTAAGAGTAAGTATGCACTAGTATAGTACATCCTCGGTTCCAAAATACAATGAATGCAGGTACTTGAAAACTCAAATTTTATTACATCTTTGAATAATAATTGGCGTAGTTATTTGAAAATTTTATAGTACAAAAGCATAATAGATTTGTATTGGAAAGAACTTTCTAATGATCAAACTTTTATATTTAGGAGACTGGAGAGTAATTTTGATTTAGGAGACTGAATATAGAATTGCATTGTACTATATGCACTACATATTGTATTTGAAACAGCACCTCTGAACCGTCGTGGGCCTTCATCAAGCTCAAAGGCCAGGGGTCAGGTGCACACGCATCCATATCACACTGGCAAACAAAGGGAACTTTTAGAGAACGAACACACAAATAAAGCAACGCAATTGAGTATAATTGACTAGTACAAGTACTCAAGCTTGCCTGGACTCGGAAATAAGCAAGGCGCCATGGTTGCTCATTCAGAGGAAAAATAGGACGTACCCAGACGGGTCACACTCGAGTGACTGAAAGATTGAAACTGACATTAGTTTGAAGTGATGAAACGAAAAAAAAAAGTTTGAAAATGACATTGGATTATAGGGATCATATGCAATTGACTGGTGACTGAAATTCAATTCTTTGTAACAAACCATATTTCTGACACGATGGATAGAGTAATATCTGAGCAGAATCAACTCTTCGGAAATTGATGAGGCGAGAACAATGATGCATCGACATTAAGAAACAAAAGGTTGTAGTAATGGGGAGGTAAAAGGAAGGGACAAGAGAAAAATATCAGTATCAGAGAACGTGGCGTCTCGGAGAAGTGGCCGCTAGAGGGCAGCACATTGGGAGGTCAGGAACTAAAGCAGCATGGCTACAACAGCAAGTCCCAAGTTAAATAACCTGTCCGACCCGACCCTTAGCATGCTTTTACATGCTATGCCTGCATATGCTTGTGCATCATTCTGCCCGCAACGTACATTCTCCAACAAGCCCCTCTCTCATTACCACTTTAGCCTCATTTGACCACCTTATATTTCGTATTATAAATGATCACTATTGACAGTGCTCTATGTTATTATACGGCTAATCTGACTGTCACCATAATGCTTTGCTTAGAGTTCAATCATTCCGTTCAATATTTGATATAGACCCAGCCCTTTTTTGTTCTATAATCTATACTGGTAGTTGAGTTTCAGCATTGCTAACTTTCAGAAGAAAAGGATTCCTCTGTCAGCTGCAATGCAGCCAACAGAGCACCACATATTGACATAAAGTGTCACTGGCAAATGAAGGTGATCTGAACTTGCAAGACCAATGATTAAAAATCTGAAATATTTTTCGGAAAGATCTATTGACAGATAAATAAAAATTCTCCTAAAGAATAATACCTGCCTCTTAATTGAGGTCTAATCATCAAGTGATTTTTAACCTCCTCGTCTGTCTTTGGCCACTCGTTTGACATGAAAATCTTACCAATTCTCAGCCCTCGCCTCCGGTCCTCCATTTACATGCCGAATTCTTGTTGTTTTTGAAGCAATAGGCAATTTTATGATTGTTTCTCTACAGAAAAAGTATGAATTGTCTCTTGTGAGCTATATTTTTAATTGTACGACTTAGCTGTATAATATTGTTGTTTGAAATCATCTTAAAATTTGGGCATCTCAAATATAACAATTCCTTATCTTTTCTCTGTCGATAATCAATCTATCTCTACTCACCACCACAACTGACAGTTGCAATCATTTACATAGATTTCAAATTCTAAGACTTTCTATTTTATTTTTTACATAGATTTTATTGTGGACTTAAACACACAATGTGTCTCGATACATAGTAAAAAGCAATGTATGTAAAATAACCAAAATATTTTACAATTTGGAACACGGAGAGTGTATACATAGTCCATATGTGGTTTGCTACATTTTAGGCGTCTAATTTTTAGAATATTACAAAATCAACTTGTACAATTAAAAAGATAACTTACAAGCCATAATTTATAACTTTTTCTATACCCAAACAATGATAAAATTATATTTTGTTTAAAAAAAATTCGGACACTTGAACAGGTGCAGTAGTCTCTATGTCATATATGTTATCTTGTTTTTTATTGTAAATATATACTCCAAATGTCCCTTATTAACTATCGTTCTTGCTTTTCGAGATATAGTCAACTTTGACTAAATAAATATATAAAAAACATCAATGCTTATGGTACATAATTAGCATCATAGATAGACTATTGAATCTATTTTCATAATAAATTTATTTATAGAAGCATAAATATTGCAAATTTTTTACAAATAATAATCAAAATTAAATAAGTTTGATGCAAACCATAACAACAAATAAATAGAAAAGGAGAGAGAGTATATGTTACTTGTTTGATTTAACCTGCATCATCAATTTCTCATAATCGTGGGACGGAGGGAGTATATGTTACTACTTGTTTGTTATAACCCGCATCATCAATGACACATAATCGTGCTTTGAAGCAGAGGAGGAAAGCATTGAAGCAGAGCGTGTGACCGTGTGTAAACAGCTCATCCGAGATTTTTCGCAACAGAAGAGGAGGAAAGGTCCAACGACAGTCAACAGGCTGTCCGTGCGCGTGGGCCCCACAGACCACCACCAACAGGCAACAGCGCTCGACGGTCAAACGGCAATGGGGATTTGGGGAGGCCGGGCGCGTCGAATATTCGGCCGCGGCGGGAAGAAGATCCGTCGCCGCCGCGTATAAATAGCGGCCGGCCTCCTCCCTCGCTGCCCCAACACAGACAGACCAGCCATTAGCCGCCGAGCATCCAAGCCGCCGCCGGAGAAGACAGGTTGAGGCGCCGGGGCGGCAATGGCCGCCGGCGACCTTCAGGTCCTCACCGCGCTCGACACCGCCAAGACGCAATGGTACCACTTCACGGCGATCGTGGTGGCCGGCATGGGGTTCTTCACCGACGCGTACGACCTCTTCTGCATCTCCCTGGTGACGAAGCTCCTGGGCCGCATCTACTACCGCGTGGAGGGGTCGGCGGCGCCGGGCACCCTGCCGCCGCACGTCTCCGCGGCCGTCAACGGCGTGGCCTTCGTGGGCACGCTCTCGGGGCAGCTCTTCTTCGGCTGGCTGGGCGACAAGCTCGGGCGCAAGAAGGTGTACGGCATGACGCTGATGCTCATGGTGCTGTGCTCCGTCGCGTCGGGGCTCTCGTTCGGCCACACCCCGGCGTCGGTCATGGCGACGCTGTGCTTCTTCCGCTTCTGGCTCGGCTTCGGCATCGGCGGCGACTACCCGCTGTCGGCCACCATCATGTCCGAGTACGCCAGCAAGAAGACGCGCGGCGCGTTCATCGCCGCCGTGTTCGCGATGCAGGGCTTCGGCATCATGGCCGGCGGCCTGGTCGCCATCGTCGTGTCAGCCGCGTTCAGGGCCAGGTTCCCGGCCCCGGCGTACGCCGCCGACCCCGCTGGTTCCACTCCGCCGCAGGCCGACTTCGTGTGGCGGATCATCCTGATGCTGGGCGCGCTCCCCGCCGCGCTCACCTACTACTGGCGCACCAAGATGCCCGAGACGGCGCGGTACACGGCGCTGGTGGCCAAGAACGCCAAGCAGGCCGCCGCCGACATGTCCAAGGTGCTGCAGGTGGAGATCATCGAGGAGCAGCAGCAGGATCACACGACGGCGGTGGCGCCGGAGCCGGCGTTCGGGCTGTTCTCCGGGGAGTTCGTCCAGCGGCACGGGCTGCACCTGCTGGGCACGTCGGCGACGTGGTTCCTGCTGGACATCGCCTTCTACTCGCAGAACCTGTTCCAGAAGGACATCTTCAGCGCGGTGGGGTGGATCCCGCCGGCGGCGACGATGAGCGCGCTGGAGGAGCTGTTCCGGATCGCGCGGGCGCAGTCGCTGATCGCGCTGTGCGGGACGGTGCCGGGGTACTGGTTCACGGTGGCGCTCATCGACGTCGTCGGGCGCTTCGCCATCCAGGCGACGGGGTTCCTGATGATGACGGCGTTCATGCTGGCGCTCGCCGTGCCGTACCACCACTGGACGACGCCGGGGAACCACGTCGGCTTCGTCGTCATGTACGCGCTCACCTTCTTCTTCGCCAACTTCGGGCCCAACGCCACCACCTTCATCGTGCCCGCCGAGATCTTCCCGGCGAGGCTCCGGTCGACGTGCCACGGCATCTCGGCGGCGTCAGGCAAGCTCGGCGCCATCGTCGGAGCCTTCGGGTTCCTGTACCTGGCGCAGAGCCGGGACCCCGGCAAGACGGAGCACGGGTACCCCGCCGGCATCGGCGTGCGCAACTCGCTCTTCCTCCTCGCCGGCTGCAACCTGCTGGGCTTGGGATTCACGTTCCTGGTGCCGGAGTCCAAGGGCAAGTCCCTCGAGGAGATGTCCGGCGAGAACGACGAGGCGGCGGCGGCCGCCGCCGCGAGCTCCAACCGCACGGTGCCCGTGTAGGAGTAGCCACTGGCCGTGGTCGGCATATATATGCATGCATGCATGCATGCAAATGCTACATAATGTGTCGTGTGGCTGTGTTGCACGGTAGGGTTGGCACACGGTTTCTTCGATCTGGTCGACGTTGTCGAGTCACAGCCGTCGCCGTCCGTCATTGTTTTCTTTCTTGTTTTATTATCTGGTGCTTGTTCTGTTGAACTTGCAGTGATCGATCGGAACGGAGACGTGGTACTAGAATTCTGTTAAAGCACGTGCTCCTAAATAATCAGAGGTCCGTCACCGTCGGATATCTCTCTGACCAGTGGCCACATGTGTCCACATCAGATGATGTTGTACTACACTTGTACTACGCGCGTCATGCTGCTTTTTTATTAAGGTATACTGTTGTTTTCGTAAACATTTTAGTGCTGCACGTACGTGTTTGGAAAATCCAATGCAATTCAAAGTATTTGTTTGTTAGTTAATGTTTGCAAGGAAAAAAAAATGTTGATATTTTTTTTAAATGCACCCCCCTAATAGGCTCAGCATGAGTATATACACAACCAAAAACAGTTGTCAAATTAAATTCAGAATATGTATGCATGCATGGTTCTACCAGATAGATTTAAAACGGTTATATTACCCCACCATGCCTGGTCCTTGGCATTCGGCCCAAGCACAACACTACGGGAAGAAATCTGTGTAGTGACGACCCACTAAGCACGGCCCATCCAGCGTGCCGGGCTGGCCCGACATCCAACAGAGAGGGAAGGGGAAAGGTGGGGTCGCGTGGGGAGGCATGGAGGAGGCGGACGCCATGCATGCACGTGGGAGACCAGAGACCGTGGCTGCACTCTTGAATCCTACCACAGACACCGCGAGCGGGAGAGAGACGACGCTCACTCATGGGGAAGAGGCGTGCACGAGCTGTGACTCTACAAGGTGACAATGAGAGAAGTGAGGAGGCGAGCGGGGCTACCGAGAGTGTGGCGTTGCTAGGAGGGGGTTGTGCGCTTACACAGGACGGGTGTGGGATGGGTGAGAAGTGTGGTAGGGGTGGAGAAGAGTTAGGGTTATTCTAATGAGATCTTAGCAGGCCGTGTTGTCAAAGGGCCGAACTCTATATGGACCGTGCCGTGCCATGTCGTCGCGTTGTGCTTGAGCAGCGGCGCCGTGCCATGGACCGGGCTGCATGGAGCCATGGACATATATATTAGTAAGGACGGCGATGGCAAGCATTTTTGTCTGTCTGACTTTGTGATAGATGGTTAATTCTCAAAATACTCAAAATGGTAATAAAGTGCTACCGGTTCATGCCATGGAGACGTCGAGTCGAGAACTCGAGATCACAGTTCACAGAATACTCACCAATGCCGGCTGGCCCGTGCATGCGCGTGCATACAATGGTGACAGCAATAACGCGTTGCCAATTTGCCATGCGCCTCACGGCATCGTCGTCTCGATTCCGAGATCATTCACTAGCAGCTTCACTGCATGCCTGTCAAGCAGACTGAAAATCCACTGGCATCTATCGTTTCTGTCTGCCATTTTTCATTTTCACGCGGTTTTTTGTTAGAGGGGAAGTAATATCGATCGATCTGTTACTACCAAGCAGAATATAAAGTTGACAGATAGGAGTATATAGGCAATCAAAAGGAAATATTGGACGGATCGAATGAATCTTGAGTGCATGGCTCACTCAGCGAGTCAGTTTGTCAGTGCAATGTATGCCGCAGTGGATTGCAAAGCCCAGCTGGCACAAGCTGAACCATCAAATTTGTGCTGCGGCCTGCCAAGATGCAAAGTCCCAGCTGCGTGATGTGCGGTGCCCTTGCTTTATGAGTTATGACGATTGACGAGTGACGACTTTTTCCTCTCTCAAGCCGTGATTCTACTTTACTCCACACACAGGATTGATCGATGTGCTTGCGTGCGTGCATGCTTTGCGAAGGGTATCATGCTTGTCCTTCGGAATATGCCATGCCGGAAGCTACCTATGTCAGGATTCTCGACCACTTTTTCTGCACCAAGCAAGTTTCTGCCAGCATCTCCTCTTCTCTTCCAAAGTCCTATAGTACACATGATCGATCAAGGCTGGAAAAGGGCCTAAGAAGATCATATTTGCTGGCGATGGGAAAGCTCCGGACAATTCTCTGCAAAATACGCATACCACATCCAATTCGTGGGAAATGTTGCTTCAAACTTTCCCAAGCTGATCTGTAAGATATGGGCGTCACTAAAATGCAAGTTCTGGATTTGGCTCCTACTCCAAGATCGATTGTAGACAACGGCGTGCCTACAGACACGAGGTTGGGAGAACAACTATTTTTGCGGCCTTTGCATCAGAAGCTTGGAAAATGCTATACATCTATTCGTCGATTGCCCCTTCTCCCGAGTGGTTTGGGAACTTGTAGCCAAATGGAGTAATTGCCGTTCTTAACCCTTCTCATTGGATGAAGCCATCTGAGGTTCCTCGGCTTCGGCAACACAGGTGTTGGTGACCGAATTTGGCTTCATCGATGAAACCGGCTAGGCTGGGTTGCCAACCCGGCTAGGCCGGGTTTGGCCCTTGTGCTGGTCCTGCCTACATGACACGGGTCACACCCACAGCAGCCGTGAAACCACGAGGTGCGGAAACCCCTCCGGCACTTTGTTGACGGTGGATAACGTCAACTTTTATTAGAATTTTAGACACCAAACATCAAAGGATACATAAATACACATTAGTCTAGGGTTTTAACTGACAGTTTTCACGAGTTTTGCATGTTCTGTATTTTCCAGAGGCTATTCTAGAAAAGTATAAAAGAAGGGCTAAAGAGCATAAAAGACACGAAACTTAACCGCGAAGGAAACACCATCATCGGAATACTAGAAGCATCTGAAACATACCCGAGCAAACTGGGGGCCGAACCCTGCCAGGGTGGGGCCGGCCGGCGCCCCCCGGCTAGGGTTCAGCCCCGCCTTCTGGAGTCTTCTTCCGCCGCCTTCGAGGAGTCATCTCGGCCCTTATTTTAAGTCGGTTTGATTCTACGACACACGTGCATCCCACCGGACTATAAATAAAGGGGCAGACCCCCTGGAGGCATCTCACAATCATTCATCTAAGGCATCAAGTCTTCAAGCCATCAAAAGCCTCCTAGTTCATCAAGAGCCATCTAGTTCATACTTCTAGCCTAGTTAGATTAGAAGTAGAAGAGTTCAAGTTCTTCGACGGATTTGGAGCCCCGGCATCTGTCTGGAGCGCGGAGTTTAGTATAGTTCTAGTTCTTTCTCTATTATTATATTCTTCATTATGATTAGGGAAACATTGTTCTTAATAGTTTATATGTTCTTGATTACAATAGTCATTGTCTATTTTGATTATATGTCTAGTATAGTTGGTTTGATCTTATTGAATTCATGTAATTGCTCGTATAGCGTTTATCCAAGCGATCGTTGGGTAGATGATGAACAATATGTGGACATGGTGTCTCGATATTCTGTTTATCTGCGAGTGCACCCTGATGTGCCGGGTCGTGTGGTAGATCGCGTAGGTGATAGCTGCGTTGAGTCCTTTGTAATCCACCCCCCGTATGTAGGCAAGTAAGCACGGTTGCGAAGTTGGATGATGACTCTGTTTCACATCCTTCCTAAATGATGCCCTTTACATATGATCATGATATAAGACTAATCTAACAATGATTGCTAGATATAATTGCACTAATTGGAGTTATTCATTGACGTAGTTATAGAATTATCTTAGATATTAATTCCCTAGTTTATCCATTGGCTAGCTATTGCTATGACTAGAAAGTGCTCTGATGTTTATCATTTATTTATGATGCTTGATTATGCTTATCACTTTATTTATCTTTATTACCTTGTGACACCTGTTGTGAGTAGAGAGAATGACATCGATATCACCGCTTATCCATTGTATATAATCACTATCAATATAATAGATTAAAGTTTATTCTACTCCTTCCCAGTAGTATAAATATAAATCGATAACCTGGTAGAACTCCGTAGGTAAAATGTTACAATGATATAATTATCTGTCCGCTTGTAGAATTGAATTTAGTTTATATTTACATTTATTTCTGCCTAGTCACATAGAATAATATATGAAACCTTTATTTATTCTTAGCATATATAATTAGGGATGATAACCTAGTTCATGCATAAGAATGTTGGTAATAGATGAGTGGCTAGTTGCTAATGACAAGTTAATTAATTACTATACATCTTCTAATCACGTCTCTTGCATTAAAAAGTTATATAGTTATATTTGGCGACGTTAGTAGATGTCAACAAGCATTTTTGGCGCCATCGCCGGGGAAGACACATTAAACTTAGAAAATATTGATAATATATATACATAATGGATAAGATTGTGTTATCGATTGATCTCTAACTCAAACAGACACACTCTTATTTTTATCATTTACTTATCTTATGCAGGGTGATGAATGAATGGTTTTTCTCTTCCAAACAATTTCACTGACGATCCAGAGAAACTTCTAAGAAGGAAGAAGGTTGTAGAGCGAGGGACAATTTTGAGCCACTATCAATAATACCCATCGCCGCTCAAACTCATCCGTTAGAGGAGCCAGCTCTAACATTGGAAGAAGAACACTTAGGAGAAGATTTAGCTCCTTCACTTGAAGACATGGCCGAGAAGACGCTGCGCGAGTTCTCTGCCCCAACAATAGAAAACATCCGTACTGGTCCAGCAGTCAACACTGGGGAGAATGGATTCGAGCTCAAGTCTGCTCTTATCACCATGGTTCAAGCCAGTCAATTTTGTAGAAAAGCTCATGAAGATGCAAGTGCACACTTACAACACTTTCTAGAGATCTGTAGCACCTTCACGATTAGAGGAGTACCAAGCGATGCTATTTTACTCCATCTTTTCCCATTTTCACTTTTGGGGAAAGCCAAGCAATAGTTCTACGCCAACAAAGAAAAGAACACTACATGGGACCGATGCTCGACTACTTTCTTGGCAAAGTTCTTTCCTACAGGCAAGACGAATGCTCTGCGTGGAAAAATTTCAAGCTTTCAACAGCAACATGATGAATCATTCACTGAAGCATGGGAAAGATTCCAAAATTATATTGAAGACTGTCCTCATCATGGGGTAGAGAATTGGCTACTATTACAGACCTTCTACCACGGGCTTATCTCTAGCACCCGTGAGTTCATATATGCTGCAGCCAGAGGAGCTTTCCTGTCACTTAAACTTCCAGAAGCCAAAGCACTTGTTGAGAAGATAGCCTCAAATTCAAGCTGTAATGAAGAACGTACTCAACCTCGCAAGAGAGGAGGAGGCATCCATCATCTCAAAGAAACTGACGTGGTCACTGCCAAGCTAGACCTCATCATGAAGAAGCTCGATATAGAGAAGAAGGAAGTCATGCACATTAATGATTCTCACGTGACCTGTGAAGAATGTGGAGATTACGGGCATTTAGCTTTCATCTGCCCTAAATTGCAAGAGGATGTGAACTTCATCAACAATAACACCTACTATCGTCCTCAACAAAATCAAGGATGAAACCAGCCAAACCAAGGATGGAATCAGCAACCTCGACAAGGTAATTAGCAAGGTAACAACCAAGGTAATAATTATAATAATTATAATCTTCCACCTTTAAAAGATTTAGTTGCTGATCAATCTAAATTGTTAGATCAAATGTCTAGAAAGTTAGCCTCTAATGATAAAGCTTTAGGAAACATTAATAGTAGAATGGATGCCTTTGCTTATGCTATAAAGAATCAGCACAGCTTTAATAAAATGTTAGAATCAGAATTAGCTCAGCTAGCTGCTGCTGTCCCTCTATTTGAGAAAGGAAAGATTCTGGGCCAGCCAGAAGATTTAGAAACTGCTAACCTTGTTGATATTCACAATGCAACCCAATACCATATTAAGCCTGCAAATATACAGTGGATAAATCACTCACTACCTGAGAAGATGGGAGACCCTGAAAGACCTGTGATTCCTATCTCTATAGGATGTCACAACTTTCCAGAATCTATCTGCGATTTTGGTGCAAGTGTTAACATAATGCCCAAGATAATTTATGAGAGAATTTTAGGTAATCCTTTGTTGTACATAGATATGCGTTTGCAGCTTGCAGATCAGTCCATTTGCTACCCCGAGAGAGTACTAGAAGAAGCTGTTATCAGAGTGGGGCAATCATATGTCCCAGTCGACTTTGCGATCATGGAGACGGGAGAAGATGAGAAGGCACCCATTATTTTGGGACGACCATTCTTGTGCACAGCCAAGGCCATCATCTATGCGGAACATGCCAAGATTGTCCTCTCCATCAAGGACAAGAAGGAGAGATTCTCATTCAAGAACCGCATCCTCAAGACTCCTGCAGTCCGAAGCAATTCCATCAACAAGAAGAGCAACAACAACCAGCACCCAAGAAGAAGAACAATAGAAGATGGAGGAAGAACAAGCCCCAGCATGTACCTGAAGAAACCGCTCAACTAATCACTGCTCTCAACACAGAAAATGATCATATGCTCCCAAAACCATTTCCAACAAAGAAAGGTGACCCAGGTGTACCAATCATTGAATGCACGATCAGAGACACGACTTTTGCCGACACCATCTGCGACACAGGATCAGGCGTCAACGTAATGTCCAAACAGGTATATGATGGTTTATTTACTGATTTACTTCTATACCCAACATATATTCAATTGTAGATGGCGGACCAATCACTGAAATTCCCTGAAGGCATGGTTAAGGACGTTATGATAAGAATTCAAGATAAATATATACCCGTAGATTTTCTAGTCCTTGACATGCAGGGAGACGATGAATCACCTGTCCTTTTGGGAAGACCATTCCTCTACACTGCCAATGCTATCATCTACATCGGGGCTGGACAGATCCACTTCAACCTACCCACGGAAAAGGTACGCTGTCAATTTAGAATACTTGTTAATCATGAGCAGGTCAGAAAGCAACGCAACAGGAGAAGACACCAAGCCCGCCGTCAGGCTGTCTAGCCTCACTGTGGATGGGAAGAATTTTCTGGCAAGATTGTGAAGTACGAAGACTGCTACAAGGAGCAAGAAGAAGTTATACAAGCACCACGCTGGAGTGAGTGGGAAGCGAAAGCTGAAAGGATGGATCAGATTACTAAGGCAGAGAAGGAAGAGATCCATGCGCAACTAGAAGAATGGATGAAGAAAGATAGAGAGTCAAGAGAAGCGCACCTGAGGGAGTGTAACAGGGAAGAGTTGGAGCTAGAGAAGAAAGAAGCAGAAGAGACAGAGATGAGATGGAAGGAGAAAGAAGCACCTACTACACCACCGCAAAATGGGGAATTGACTGAGGTAACCTCAGACAATGAACCTCCCGAGTAAGTACTCTCCTCTATCTAAGTCTTGTCGGTAGACTTTAAATTCTGTACCCTAGCCATAAGGTTAGAATGATAGTTATCTAATCAAGTTATCATTTATTAGTAATTTTGCTTTAACGCATTTATTAGTACAATCACTTTGCACAGTAAACATAAAACAACAAAAACATTTACTGCTTTATTCACTGCATCATAAAGACTAAAGCCCCATGTGAATGCACTTATGGTAAAACACGTAGAAGTATTTACTGTGGTGGCATAAAAATAAAAAGAAAGAGCATTCATATTTATTCCATGTCTTATCAGAAAATTTAAATTCTAAACCCCATAAGAATAAATATTCTCCGTGGTGGTACAAAAATATAGCATGCATACATATTTGATTATTGCAAAAGAAAATTAGAAAATCCTAAAAAGAGAATCCTGATTGGAATCCTGCTAGAATCTGTCAATTAAGATCAACTCAGAGAATAATCAATTACTCATTGGCTAACCGCTAACCCTTTGTTAAATTCGAGCCTCGAGTTTTGGTTTTCTTGTTGGAGTATAATTATGCAGGAACGATATTATGACTAAGGAGAGAGTCTACCAGTGGCACCCACCAGGACTACCACTGACCAGCTCACTCTGAAGATCATTCAACGTTAAGTATTGCAAACATCAAGCTTGGAGGAGGAGCATCCCCTAGTTATCAGGTAACTATACCTTTGCGATTATTAAGTCTATTTTATAGTCATAAAATACCAAAAATACGTGAGCACATGGAGGTTCACCATAGTATCATAGGAAAATCTAAAAAAATACCAAAAATATGTAGGCACATGAAGGTCCACAAATCATCGAGTCCTTTTGAGTCCAATCAAAAATAATTAGAAAGTTATAAACACTTAGCTATATATTAAGATATGTTCAGAGTCAGTCTAGGGTACAATTAATTAAAATTGATGAACACTAAAATTTTATCTTGGAAATGATGAATAGTTGCTCTGTTATCATACCTTTCAAGTACATAGTTGTCAAACTTAAATTCTCCTGAGTTTTTGCTATTTTGACTTGAGGATTTACTCTGAACGTGAAACTTGTGAAGGCATATGTTTGAGCTAAGTCTACGTAATTGATTGATATGATTCATGAAGGTTGAGCTGCTATTTATCTTATTCCTAGCATTACTAAATTCTGGAGATTTATTTTGAAAATTTAAAATTTACATGACGAGCTCTTATATGACAAAGTATAAATTCCTATCAAAGCCATATATGATACATTTAGATAGGAAAACCTTTGCATATTTATGCTGCTTGTTTTGTATTGAGTTCAGTCAACCTTTGTTGTATACCTCATGAGAGTCCTGTCATGCTTTTAAAACCAAGATCACTTACACACTCTATTCACTCATGCATTATTCCTACCTTGGGAGTAAGCGCAACTATTTCCACTTCCATCAATGTTCATCATGAAAATATTTTCTCCTACATTGGGAGTAAACACCAAAAATATACCCCATAGGATAGCCTTTTATAATTGCTCTAAGTTCTTATCATTATCTCTTCAATTATTTATTCAAAGGATACATGTGGCTATGCAAAAAGTATGAGAAGAAAAGGGAGTAAAAGATGGACAAGTGTCCCAGCAATTAAAACAATGGGTACTAGATGCCCGCCTCCCTATTGAAAAAAGAGAAAAAAAAGAAAGAAAGAAAAAGAGAGAAAGAAAAGAGGATAGCCCTTGTTTTCCTACGAATACTAAAGAGAGAATTATTTTCTAAAGAGCATAAGTAGAATTAGGAATAGCCACTAAATACCACATATACACCTATCCACCATATTCCATACACATGCACATCTTGGTTTGATTGTATGCCTCGATTCTCTGTGGATCCATTGGTTGACTTTACAACATATGAATTGCAAGTATGCTTAAACCTTGTTATTGCCACTCCTATGAGCTCCACTATAATCCTTAGTTATAGGAAGGCATAACATCAATGCCTTAAGCGAGATCCATAAATACCACATATTGAGGGACTTGAAGGTGTCATACAATTAAGCTCTGAGTTTTATTTCAAAAGCTTATAAAAAACTCCAGAATATCGGTACTGTGAAGAATTTGAGACATAGTGCTTGACTTGATTGTTCTATCTTTCAATGACTCAAGACTTATGCAAGAACTGTAAAGCTCCATAGTTAAAGGTAAAATAGGTAAGTCTGAGGGTTAGAGCAGTTAATGTCTAATCCGGAGGAGAATCTATGTTTGAAGCATGTGTACTCGTAAAGCATGAAAGCATTGTAGCAACTCCTGATCCAATTACATTAGTAATTAGGCTTAGTTTGTTTGCCAAGGGACTGGCAAACAGGTAAGCTTGGGGGTGTTGTTGACGGTGGATAACGTCAACTCTTATTAGAACTTTAGACACCAAAGGATACATAAATACACACTAGTCTAGGGCTTTAACTGACAGTTTTCACGAGTTTTGCATGTTCTGTATTTTCCAGGGGCTATTTCAGAAAAGCATAGAAGAAGGGCTAAAGAGCATAAAAGACACGAACTTAACCGTGAAGGAAACACCATCATCAGAACACTAGAAGCATCTGAAACACACCCGAGCAACTGGGGCCCGAACCCTGCCAGGGTGGGGCCGGCCGGCGCTAGGGTGGGGCCGGCTGGCGCCCCCGGCTAGGGTTCGGCCCCGCCTTCCGGAGTCTTCTTTCGCCGCCTTCGAGGAGTCATCTCGGCCCTTATTTTAAGTCAGTTTGATCCTACAGCGCACGTGCATCCCATCGGGCTATAAATAAATGGGCAGACCCCCCTGGAGGCATCCCACAATCATTAATCCAAGGCATCAAGTCTTCAAGCCATCAAGAGCCTCCTAGTTCATCAAGAGCCATCTAGTTCATAGTTCTAGCCTAGTTAGATTAGAAGTAGAGGAGTTCTAGTTCTTCGGCGGATCTAGAGCCCCGGTATCTGTCTGGAGCGCGGAGTTTGGTATAGTTCTAATTCTTTCTCTATTATTGTATTCTTCATTATGATTAAGGAAATATTGTTCTTAATAGTTCATATATTCTTGATTACAATAGTCATTGTCTACTTTGATTATATGTCTAGTATAGTTGGTTTGATCTTATTGAATTCATGTAATTGCTCGTATAGCATTTATCCAAGCGATCATTGGGTAGATGATGAACAATATGTGGACATGGTGTCTAGATATTCTGTTTATCTGCGAGTGCACCCTGATGTGCCGGGTCGTATGGTAGATCGCGTAGGTGACAGTTGCGTTGAGTCCTTTGTAGTCCACCCCCCGTATGTAGGCAAGCAGGCACGGTCGCGAAGTTGGGTGATGACTCTGTTTCACATCCTTCCTAGATGATGCCCTTTACATATGATTATGATATAGGACTAATCTAACAATGATTGCTAGATATAATTGCACTAATTGGAGTTATTCATTGACGTAGTTATAGAATTATGTTAGATATTAATTCCCTAGTTTATCCATTGGCTAGCTATTGCTATGACTAGAAAGTGCTATGATGTTTATCATTTATTTATGATGCTTGATTATACTTATCACTTTATTTATCTTTATTACCTTGTGACCTCTACCTGTTGTGAGTAGAGAGAATGACATCGATATCACCGCTTATCCATTGTATATAATCACTATCAATATAATAGATTAAAGTTTATTCTAGTCCTTCCCAGTGGTATAAATATAAATCGATAACCTGGTAGAACTCTAAAGGTAAAATGCTACAATGATATAATTATCTGTCCGCTTGCAGAATTGAATTTAGTTTGTATTTACATTTATTTCTGCCTAGTCACATACAATAATATATGAAACCTTTATTTATTCTTAGCATATATAATTAGGGATGACAACCTCGTTCATGCATAAGAATGTTGGTAATAGATGAGTGGCTAGTTGCTAATGACAAGTTAATTAATTGCCAAACATCATCTAATCTCGTCTCTTGCATTAAAAAGTTATATAGTCATATTTGGCGACGTTAGTAGATGTCAACACACCTCGTCAAGCACTCCACGACACCCTCCAAGGGACCACGCCGCCGGCGAACCCAATTCCGGCGAGCCCCTTTCCCTTTTCTCTATTTCGGCGAGGGCGACAGTCACCGTCGATGCCGTCTCCTCATCCCTTTCTTACTCTCTGACTGCACGTGGGACAGAGCAAAACGCCATCCGTTTCCATCCGTCCCCTCCGTTACCCTTCCGCCAATCGCGTTTCACCACGTGGCCAGGAACTCGGACGCCGTCCCGGCCGGATAACGGTTCAGCTAGCACGCGGGTCCCACCGGCAAGTCACACACGAGCACCTTGTTGACACTAGATATAGCACCCCGATAAATCCGCAAGCGTATGGATGTCAAGGTAGTTTTTACCAAGTAGTATTCCTAGGTACCGTATTTCCACAGGGGACATGAAGTAAACTAGTGAAGAACTAAGTGTATCCAAGGATAGGTGATAAACGGGGTAGAGAGGATAAGTAATGGATAGAAGGTATGATAATCAAAAGGCTGTGATGATAATAGGTGTTGTTTAATGTGAGCATGCAAGGGGCCCAAATGCATCCAAAGACTAATTGGGAGCCTTAACACACGTGGCTCTATGATTTAAAGAACTAGACCGAACGTGGTGGAATACAGAGAACCGTAGGGCTGTCACCACCTAGCACCTACCACAACTATCCATGGGTCTAGCCACATTTACAGGTAAACAATAGCCTAAGCACCTTGCTTAATCTATAAATTTACTACTCTAATCCGGATCCTTGAACTAGAGCACACTATAAGAGCGGTGAAACAATTAAACAACTAGAATGTATGAACTTAAATTAAGTGGGGGAACTAGATTACCATAAATGAAGTGAAGAAGTACACTGAAGAAGAGGTAGCCGATAAGCCTGGCTCCTCCTCAGACTTCTACTCTTCTCTCTTCTATCTTCTACTTTAGAGAGGCGACTCCTCCGATGAGTACTCTCTCCCTCTCTTCTACTTCTCACTAGGAGAGCTCTAAAGCTACAACTCTCATGTGGAGAGTGAAACTAATCTAGAGATGGAAGTAGTGTGTATCTATCAGTGAATATGTGTACAAATGAGCCGAGCACCACTATATATAGTACTTCTAAGTTGGTTTGGAGCAGGGGGTGCTTGTAGGCGTGGAGTAGGTCAGTTAGGGGGGCGGGCGCCGCCATGGGTAGGGCGGTTGTCGCCCTTAGATCCACCAACATGTGATTCAATGCTTGGGATGCACTCTGGATGGCGGTAGGAGGTGAACCGACTTTGGTATGGTACGTTTGAGCACTGACTTGGCCGTGGAGAGTCGATAGCCCCACACGACAAGGCTACCGTATCGTAGATCTTTCACCGACCTTGGATCGAAGGTGGACAAACTTCGAGGTGTGTTATTTGGCATCTCCCATGGATTGGTGACGTCGAACATGGTAGGGACAGGGTGGGCGCCCCCAACATGGGAAAAATAGGCTCATTTTTGGTGAGCATGTAGGCCTCTTAGTTAGCTTTCCAACGCCTAGTCATTTGCCTGATTTCGAGTCTGGATGCATCCTGGGTGCTCATTTTACCTGGAACTGCTCCTGTGACCCGTTCTCCAATCTTCGGAAAGCGTAACTTTTATCGTCCGGCCTCCAATTTCGGTGAACCAAAACTCCATATCATGCTCTATGATAGGGTGTAGTCAAAATAGGCATGTATGAAGCCTTTTCTCCTTATATATAACCATTTTGTACTTACCTTGCACCTACACTCACATGGCCATCACAACTTATGGAAATGGTTAGAAATAAAACCTATGACTATGGTTTGTGTCATTTTTATGACCAAATTAGGCATTGTTGATGTTATAAAATGGGGTGTTAAGGATCATCAACAAACTCTCCCCACTAAACCTTTGATCGTCCCGAGCAACGCAGAAAGTTAAAGATTCAAATGGAACTTTAATGTAAAGCAAGGCTTCTGAAGATAGGATGCTATCATAAAAGATATTCCAAGTCATACTCATACCTGTGGATTTTGAAGTGGCTACCATGTCACCTTGAGTGGTTGAAAAGTGGAACAGCATGACACCAAGTCATCACTATCCCCATGAAGAACACTTGGAGTTTTTATGATTTTTTGAAATTAAAAGCATAGCTCATACTTCTCCACAAATGGTACTAAAATCACTCAGTGGTATATATATCCTCACCAAGATATTTTTTGTTGCCTTTCTTCCAACTTCTAAAAGGCTTATGTGGAGTTTTAGGTAGGATAAAAGTAAGGCACACTTGAAGTGCATATATTGCTAACACTAGTAGAGAATGGACTTTTGATCCGAGGTCGGGAATGGGCTTTAGTCCTGCCATCTTTTGTGTTCGGAGTAAAGGGACCTTTAGTCCCAGTTCTAGACACCAATCGGGACTAAAGGTCTCTACCCAACGGCTACTGGGACGGGCAGATGTGTCAGGGGAGTTTTACTCCCGGTTGGGATTACCAACTGGGAGTAAAGGTCTCTTTCTAAGAAGATTGGTGGCACGGACGAAGAATTGGTGAAGACCAACATGACGATCAGCGGAGTTGGAGGCGATGATCCAATTCTAGCTTTGGGAGTTGCAATGATGGAGGTGACCATCGGCAGCAAGAAGTTGGCTATGGCATTCGTCGTCGCCAAGGTGCAAGGTAGCTATAATCCTATCCTTGGTCGTGAATGGATTCATACCAATCGTTGTGTTCCATCTAGTTTGCACCAATTCTTGATTTAATGGGTGGGAGACTAAGTTGAGGTTGTCCATGCTGATTCATCGGCCTCCGTTTCTACGGCCGATGCTCCCTCACTCGGGGGCACGATGGTATTGCTTATTTATTTGGTCATGACTTATCTGGCACTGAGTTTATTATTGTTACTAAAGAGGGTTTTGTGCATCTGTTATTGAAGCAGATGGATAATCGGCTCAATATCATCGTGGAATTAATTATTTTTATAATGGGTGCTAATATCGAATGGTTAAAATATCGTGTTGATCAATATCAAGCTTCTATGACCGTTGTAAAACAATTGATGATTTTGATGAGCTCAATAAGTTGGGCCAAGGTTTTACGTCGGTCGACCCTTTAGAGCAAGTTGATATTGGGTATGGTTCTATACAAAGGCCAACGTTCATTAATAAAAAATTAAAAGCCAATTATAAACCTGAATTGATCGCGCTTCTGAAAGAATATGTTGATTGTTTTGCATGGAGCTATAATGAGATGCCCGGATTGAGCCGAGAGCTTGTTGAGCATCGGCTTCCCATTAAGCCCGGATTCCAGCCTCATAAGCAGCGTCCTCGCTTCTTTCATGTTAAAATTTATGACCAGAGTAAAGAAGAATTTAATCGGTTGTTGGAAGCGGTATTTATTCGTCCATGCAGATATGCGGAGTGGATCTCTGATATTGTGCCCGTTAAGAAGAAAGGTTCGGGCAAGATTTGAGTTTGAATTGATTTTAGAGATTTAAATAGAGTCACTCCAAAAGATAAATATTCTATGCCTATAGCGGATATGCTTATTAATGATGCTTCAGGACATAAGATTTTTAATTTTCTTGATGGTAATGATTGTTACAATCAAATATTCATGGTCGAAGAGGACACTTCCAAAACAACATTTGTTTGTCCTGGGTGTGTTGGATTATTCGAGTGGATTGTCATGACATTTGGATTAAAAAATGCCTGTGCCACTTATCAAAGTGCTATGAATTTGATCTTTCATGATTTAATTTGCGTGATCATAGAAGTTTATATTGATGATATTATGATCAAATCGGCTACCAATAATTCTCATTTGACCGATTTGCGTCTTGCTTTTGAAAGGATACGCCGATATGCTTTAAAGATGAATCCACTCAAATGTGCTTTTGGTGTGTCGACGGGCAAATTATTAGGATTTATTATTCATGAGAAAGGCATAGAGGTTGATTCCAAGAGAATAGAAAGTATCAAGCAAGTTCAGGCGCCTAAATGTAAGAAAGACTTGCAAAAATTTCTTGGAAAGGTGAACTACTTGAGAAAACTTATAGCCAATTTGTCTGAGAAAGTTATTCCTTTTACCCCCATATTGAGATTGAAAGATGAGAGTGAATTTGCTTGGGGCCAAAACAACAAGAAGCATTTGAAAAGATCAAGAAATACTTGTCAATGCCAGCGGTTCTTCGTGCTCTAAGAGAGGGGTTCCTTTTAAATTATATATTGCTACTGAAGAGAAAGTGATTGATGCGATGTTGACTCAAGCGGATGATGGCAAACAACATGTCATTGCTTAATTTGTCGTAGTCTTCTTGATCTTGACATAAGGTATGCCCATGTTGAAAAATTATGCTTATCATTGTACTATACTTGTTCAAAGATGAGACATTACTTGCTTGTTTGTCAAGCCGATGTAATTAAACATATGTTATATCGGCCAATCCTTAGTGGAAGAATCGGTAAATGGGCATATGCATTAATTGAATATGACTTAACTTTTGAGCCTTTGAGAGCTATGAAAGGTCAAGTGCTTCCTGATTTTATTGTTGAACATGCAATTGATTTAGGAAATAAGATCAATTACATAACTTATACTCCATGGAAAATTTATTTTAATGGATAGTTGGCATTGTTATTATTTCACCACATAGTGCTGACATAGATATATCAAACCGATTGGAAAATTATTGCACTAATAATCAAACCAAATATTTAGCTCTTTATTGCGGTTTGGAGATGTTAAGTTCCATGAAAGTAAAACATGTTGAAGCTTATGATGATTCTTTATTAGTTGTGCAAAAAAATTTGGGTGAGTGTCAATGTTCAGCAGAATCACTTAATGCTCATATTAATACTTGTCTTGATTTAATTATCTTTTGCTGAATTTAAAATTCAACATATACCAAGACATGAAAATTTAAGAGCTAACATGTTAGCTCAACGAGCATCAGAATTTGACGTCAGTGGGCGTAAAACAATAAAGATGGTGCAAAGTTTTTCTGTTTCCTGTGGAGGCACGTGAAAACCAGCCCAGCCAGGTCTAGAAGGCGGCCAGGCCAGCTCTGCGGCCAACCCAGCCAGGCCCATTCAATAGCCAGGGGTTCATATTTGTATTCAAGGTCTTATCACGAGTCCTATCCAAACACGATAAAAGAAAAGACACATAGATAATTTGGAATTCAATCTTTCCCTTCTGGTGAAGTCGATCCGTCGTGTTCAAGCTCTCTTAGGTTGGCGCAGATTCATTTTCTGAGAATAGCTGCCTTTCATTCACCGCCATGCTATTTAGCCGATTCGGACGCCAAAGAGACGATCCGAGCAGAATCCGTCGACTCTGGTCTTCCTCCTTCATGGATTTGTGATTTGTGAGTAAATCTTTTCTACTAAATTTTGGTGTCAACAAATACAAAGTCAGTTTTAGCTTTGTGGATTTCACTGTGGGGCCTATACGTTGATCTCACTGCAGCAGTTTGCACAAACCATCAACTGCTATATTGAGTCATATGCAGCAAATTTGAGTAACTTCCGATGAAAGTTTAAGGTGTAAACATGGGATTTTTAATTTTAGGGTCTAATTTTGACATTGGCATCACATATACATCCAACGAGACCGATCTTATGAAACGGTCGCCCGTTACAGCGACTCGTCTCCAACTATTCTAGTTAATTTTTTCTTGAATACACCAAAGATTTGCCTCGATGTTTGACCTAGTCAGGTTGTCGTCAAAGATCCAATTAAAGGACTCTAGTTCCGACGCGGATAGCGCTAGTGGACCCTTAGCGTAGCCCAAATATCATATGATCAAGGCCTCACCTCACTTAGAAGCATCTACTCGACAAAAGGCTCCGAGCCACCAGCCGCTTGCTCCGCAGATAGAACGCTGGCTTAGTGAAAGGCTGCTTTCATGGGAGGCTCACGAATAAGCGGAAAGTCGACCTTCTTCGGCGCTCGCTTGGTGAAGCTCTTGAGGCGGCGTGCAGCGAAGCTGTAGTTGATGTCCACCGTGTGCTCGTCAATTCACGAGAATCTTAAGGAGTAAATGTTAAGTTTAAATACATTTCAGGGTTCAATTTTTAACGCAGGCCCTAAATTGCTCATTGCTAATTGCTATACCAAGTGATTTTTAGATATGAAAGCGGTGCTTTTTTTTTTCCTGCAGGGTTTCTAGCTTTGCATGGATAATGATAATATGGAATTGGGCGTGGAAAAGTATGGATTATATTTATCCACACCCTCGCCAGCAGATATAGGCTGCACGTACGTACAAATTCGGGAACAGATCCAAAGTGATAACCGACTCGGTCACGGCCGGGTTTGGCCGTGAGGTTTCCAATCCAAATACGTACACCGAAACCGATGAGGATTCCAATAGAAAACTATTCCATATATATGTTACGTACGATTGTAAATGTAAATCTAGGTGGGGAGCATCGATCGAGTTGCCGGTGTCTGGGTTTAGATCGATCTCGCGCGGGCGCAAATTCCGGCCGCAGCAGCCATGGACATCTTGTTCGACCGTTGCGTGAATTTCATCATCGACGAAGTAGAAGAGATCATCGAAGAGAGAGGAGGCCAGCCGCAGGACCAGACCGTCTCCTCCGTCTACAAGGCCCTCCCCACGATGAGTGACATGGAAGCAGCAGCGATCACGCGCCACGAGGCGGATGCGGACGTGGAGGCTCCGGCGCTGGCTATCCTGCGCGAGCGCAAGAAGGCCTCCTCCAGCACCAGCAGCAGCAGCGCGTGGCGCAAGGAGCCAGTGACCTTCGCACGCGCCGACGCCGTCTACTACCGCAAACTTCTGGACGGCGTCGACCCTGTCCTTCCCCAGCAGCTCGCCGCCGCCCCCGCCGTGAACTCCTTGACGCTTCGGGTGTCTTGGCCGAAAATGACCGGCCTCGTCGAGAGCTCTCATGAGAACTTCCTCGCGCTCTGCCTGGGCGACTGCTACCGTGAGCGCTACAGCCACTGGCGCCAACTGCCAGGGTGTTACCTGGTGCTCGACACCCGCGCCAAGTCGGTCGCCGTCGTCCCACCGCTGCCCGCCGCCTGGGTCAGGGCCGTCAACGACCACTCGCACGGCCGCATCGCGACCAGTGTCGCCATCCTACGCACCAACGTGCACGGCGGTGGCGGCTACCTTCTCGCGGAGCTATTCCGTCATACTGATCGGGACAGCTTCTCAACGAACAAGGGCACCCTGTTCACGTGGCGCTCGCCCGGCTCCAGCGGCGCCCCGCGTGCTGCCGACCAGTGGATATGGAAGGAGGTGGTGCTCCCGCTCCCGGATCCTGATGAATACGGAGACTGCTTCAACTTCAATGCTGAGGCGGTGTTCGCCGTCTCAAGCACCTCCATTTGCTGGGTAGACCTGTGGGCTGGGATCTTGGTCTGCAACAACATCAGCAGCGGCGGCACCAGCACCGAGGAGGACGACGACGACTTGGTGTTTACCTTCATCCCGTTGCCCGAGGGATGTGCCCCCAGATATGTTGGCTCGACGGACCGACGTTCCGTGTGCTGCGTGGACTCCGAGACCATCAAACTCCTGTGCATGGACGACGACGGCGGCGAGGTCACGGTGGCGATCACGACATGGACTCTCAAGTTCCCGCTGACGGACAGCTGGAGGTGGGAGAAGGACGAGGACGCGTCGTGCTCCTCCCTGTGCGTCGCGGACCTCCTGGACGACGCTATTCCGGTGGACGGCGGCGGCAAACACAGGCTGCTGCGGCGGCTCGTGCGCTGGCCGGTCATTGGCAGGGCGCAACCTGGTCTCGCACATGTCTCCGTAGTGGACATTGAGTTCAATCGCAAGCTCAAGGAGTGGGAAGGCAGGGGGTTGCACGAGGTCATCCTCGACGTGCCTCGTCGCAGGGTCGCGTCTGTGTTCACATATCCTGCAGGATCGTCGTCTCGTGGCGATATGCTGATGGCACTTTGAACACTCGAACGACGATGTGCTTTTGTGACGGGGAATCAACAAACGGTTATGATAATTATTCACCCGTCGTGTCGACGCCTGCAGGTCCAGGCTGTTCAAGTTAGCTGTGTGCGGGAAGAGGTTCTATCTCTTCTTATCTACTACTAGGAGTACTAACTAGTATTTGTAAAGCTTTGGTTGTTTTGAGGATCCTACCAGCCTGCTCTGCTCTTTGGTTGCTATATATGGAGTGTATTTATTAATCTATATGTCTATATCTTCTATCTATACCTACCTATACTTATACCTAATAATAATAATTTTAATAATAAAGCGGCAACATTTCTAACGGTCTGGACGTTATTTCATCTGCCCTCCACCGTATTACGCTGCTGGACTTCCGGCGAAAACAACGGTTCCAACACGAACATGACACGATCCCAAAACAATGCGCGCGCGCGCGTGTGTATATATATATATATATATATATATATATATATATATAAAAGAAATCGAGCACAAAATCGATAGCGGTCAGATCTGGACGAAGGCTACAGGGGAGGGAAGACGACGATAGCACGAGCGAGGGCGGCGTAGACGAGGCTGGCACGTAGGTGAGGGAGGTGCCGAAGCTGGGTAGCAGCGTAGGGCGAGGAGTAAGGTTGAAAACGCCGAGGAGAGGCTGTGCTTTCGGCACGGAGCGGCATCCTCACTGTCGGCGTCCTTGTGGCCAGTGCGCTCGCCCACTGAGTACAGCGCCTCCACGGCTGGCGCTCTCGCCCACAGAGGCCAGTGCCTCCGATCCATGGCTGGCGCGCTCGCCCCATGACGGCAGGCGCACTCGCCACTACCAAGGCCAGTGTACCTGCAGCCGGCTGTCTTCACTTCCGCAGCTATGTATGCACGCGACGAGGGTGGGGGAAGAGGAACGAGGAAAAAGATCTAAGCGAGCATGGTTGGACGAGGCTCGATCTGGACGGGGATGGGTGGCCCTTCAAGAGGATCCAGGAAGGGTGCCGAAGGAGGTCCAACACGGAAGCAGTCCAGAAGGTGAACGAGGGAAGACGAAGCGAGTGGACGAGAGGGCCTTCTACCCGTTACATGCGGTTGCTGGCTTGCTGTCAGCGGCAGCGGCCTTTTTTTAACTTGCGAATTGTGTGCGCCCCTGCGCGCAAGCTTAGCACCCTGATTGTATGTGTGAAGGTACGAATTCGGAGAAAGGAAGAAGAAATTCAACTGATGTACGAAATTATATTGCACATAAGTGAGCTATTGTTGGGATTGCTTCAACGCATTATGATGTAGCGCTGACCCAGTACCCGCCGCACGAGCTCGCCCCGCGGCAACGGCGTTTTGGAGGTGCCGTCGTGAAACAGAGAGTGGCAGCATCGTTGGGGAGGCACGACCGTGGCACAGGGAGGGGTGGTGGCACGCGGTGCTCGTGAGAGCAGAGGTGCGGGCCAAGGGGTAAGGCGGAGGTCGGAGAGATGGGGCGGAGGGATGGTCGGACGTCTCAAGAAGAAGCTATGCACTTTTTCCGGTGCAGTGGGGCGAGAGCTAACGTGTAGAAGGACATGCAGGTCAGGACTTGCAAATGGGGCCATCGTACATCGGCCAATAGCCGCTAGACAATGGCTCGGCGCGGCCAATACAAGGCGGACAAGGACATCAGACCGCTGTCAATCTGAGTTTGCCATCCCCTGCACCCCGGTCAACGAAACGAGCACCATACACTAGAAATCTAACGGTGAATATTGATTTAGCTAACGTGGACACTCCCTGCGCAGGTTGTGGCCTGATGCTATAATACTATAAAATAAAATGGCAGGATGGGTCATAAGCAGCTCCTGGATAGAAAAGAGCTTCCGTTGATTTATTTTCCTTTTTTTAGTTGTGTTTGCACCCGAATCTGTGCTGGCTGGTGAAACCGGTCTGGCCGGGTTTGTGACCCGGCTTGGCCGGGTTTGGCCCCTGCGCCGACTTTTGGCAGGTTGCCACGTGGCGTCCCGAGAGGCCCCGTGAAAACCGGCTTGGCCGGGTTTGGCAGAGTCCGAGCCGATTAATAGATCTAATCGGTTTTTGGTAGTTTTTGGACGTGGGAAACTTGGAGACTTGCCTAGATACGTGTTTCCTACTGGGATAAGACCTCCCCTCTATATATATGGAGGATCATGGCCGATTGAGATCTTAACCATCCAATCGTCAAAACACATCTGCCAAGTAGATTCTCGCGGTGGTTCATCTCTATCCTGCTGTTCGGCTCGACTCTCCGCGAGTTTAGTCGGCGTTCTAGGTGATCTCCGCGATTCCTAGGGCAACCTCTACGTGCATCTCTCCGACGGATCTTTCCGAGGGGTGTTCGGGAGTTTCCGGCGAAGGACGGGCGCTACATCGACCACCAAACGTCCTCTGCTGCTGAAGACGGTCGTCCCGACGACCAGAAGACCAAAACCCTACCTTTCTCGGCGAACCCGAGGAAACCGGCCTAGCCGACTATCAAAGTCGACCAGGCCGGGTAGGCGGCTCAGCCGGGTTCTGAAACCGGCCAGGCCAGGTTTCGCGGGTGTGCTGCTCCGTGCTGTTTCGTTTCGTACGCGACTGTGCGATCTAGCACCTTGCTGTGTGTTGTCCCGTTTCGGCGTCAACACACTTTTTGGCGACTCCGCTGGGGAAGAAAGCTCAATCCCAGATCCAATCTACTAGCTGCATGGCGGTCGACGACGGAAAGAAGACTGACAAGAACGTCAATGAAGACAACGTCGTCCGCCCCAAGACTATCGACGAGCTTCCTGAGGAGCTCCGAAAAAAGCTGGAGGCCAAGCTTGCTGCCGATACCCAAGCCTTCCTGGATAGCTGTACTAAGGACCGGCGCGACAAGGTCACCCAAGTCTCCGAGTCTAACTTCGGCGACTCGTCTTCTTCATCCGGCGGAGGAGGCGGGAAGACCAAAGCGGAGAGGGCTACTAAGGAGGAGGAAAAGCTCAAGGCTAAGGTAAATAATGATGAGAACCCGTCCACTTCTACCCATGATGGTTTTGCATATTTAGTTGAAGATATGGGTAAGCAAATTAAAATTTCTATTGATGCATCCGAAGCTAAAATCGGCAAGCGCATATCTAAAATTGAGGAAAAGTTAGTTGGTTTTTCAGATCTCGATAATCAACCTGAATTTGGTATGCCTTTCGATTTTTATGAAAATCAACCTGATTTTGCTATAGCTAGCCAACTTCAATCGGGTCCTTCGGCGCATGAAACCGATAGAACCGATCGCGGCATGGCTAGCTCTTCAGCTAGGCAGGTGAATCCGACTAGGCCATCAGCGGGTCGTAACACTGTTTTACCTAATCCCCCGCCGTCACCTAGTTAGATTCCAGTGGCTAATAATGTGGTCACCGATTCCTCCAAGACCGATGTAGACGCTATCGTAAATCGGTTCAAACCTGAGATGACTAAATCCATTGAGAGGAATCTGGGGATAACCATTAAGCCTATTCAGAGCTCATACCAAAAACCATATCCTTCCACCTATGATGTTTTGCGGGCACCGATTGGGTGGAAGATGCCCGATTTCTAAAAGTTTAATGGTGATGATAGTAAAACCACTATGAAGCATATTGGCATGTATCTGGCTCAGTTAGGAGAAGCTAGTCCTCATGATTAAATGAAAATTAGATGTTTTCCTTTATCTTTATCTGGTACAGCATTTGCATGGTTTTCTTCATTGCCACCATATTCAATTAGTACCTGAAATGATTTGGAGGAAAAATTTCATAACTATTTCTTTACTGGTGTTCAAGAAACTAAACTGTCACATCTCACATCGGTTCGTCAAGGGCATGATTCTGTACTTGATTATGCTAAACGTTTTAGGGACGTTAAGAACCGATGCTTTAATTTGAATATTTCTGATAGAGATTTGGTAGATTTATTTCTTAACGGTATGAACTCTAATATTAGAGAGAAATTAGAGCACTATGAATTTTATAGCATTAGTCAATTATTGCAAAAGGCTATTGCTGCAGAATCTCGTTTAGCAAGTGAATACAAGAAATCTTATCGAACCCATGTGTTGGAATGCTCTGACAACGAGGACGATGAGAATTTGGAGTGTAACTCTGCTGAATTTGTTTGGTCTCCAAATAAAAAAGGAATTTCTTGCCCATCTCTGAAATCGATTTCTAAAAATCGGCAGGATGAAATTAAATTTACTTTTGATGTTTCTAAATGTGATCGGATCTTTGATGAATTGCTTAGAACCGGTAACATTAGAATTACTCATACCTTGTCGTCTAGTGAAAAATTGAAAAAACGGTCGTATTGCAAATTTCATAATTCTTCTAGTCATGCTACTAATGATTGCAACTATTTTCGTCAACAGATACAATCGGCCCTCAACGAAGGACGATTGAACTTACCTGAGATGATGGTTGACAAAGTGCCTTTTCCGATGAATGTCATCGAGAAAGGGGAGCCCGCTATTTTAATTCGTCCAGAGCAAGCCGACACCACGCAAGGCAAGAACGTGATTATTGGCGAACCATGGGAGGCACCGAAACAAGTTTCGGGACGTCAAGTGGTGCTTGAGAAGGACGAAGGCGGCAAGACAAAGCTGACAATCTCTGCAGGTTCGTTGCAGTACTTATCTCGGCAGCGGCGCTGGGAGGCCACGGCGGTACAGCTGAGGCCGGCCAGGCCGGTTTCAGGAACCGGCCCAGCCGGGAACACGGCTCAGCCAGCTACAGAAGCCGGCAAGGCCGGTTCTGGCGCCTACCCGGCCAGGCCGGGTACAGTAGCCGGCTCGGCCGGTTTCGTCGGGGGTGGCGGCTCTTCTTCCTCTGCTACTCCCAGGGCTGCCAGCACTGGTGGTGCTCAAGTGATCAGGACGTTCGTCCCAAAGCGTCCAGAAATTGGCATTTGGAAGACGAACGCAAGTTCAAACAAGGGGAAGTTCGTTCCAAAGAAGCTTTGCACGTTTGACCGGCTCATGGAAAAGTACCGGCAAGAAAAGGCCGATTCCCAGAATCGGCCCATAAAAAAAGAGAGGCTACACCACCAAAGCGAGTTGAGCAACCAAAGATGATGACGGTGGCTCCAGCAGCGTCTCCGGCGCAGGAGGTTGCTCGCCCTCGCGTCTCTCATTGGGGTCCCCCACCTCCACCTCAGCCGCATTGGGGCCCCAATGGGGTGTTCGTGCCGTATCCCTTCCTCATGCAGCAGCAGCCGATGGACGGAGCGTCTTCATCATCGGTGTTTAGCCGATTGGGCTACGGTCAATCGGGCTACGGCGGCCAAGGGGCGTCGCTCCCGCCGCCGCTGGCGAGGTTGGTGATTGGTGATGGAAGAGAGAAGGCTCCACCGCGACAAGTCTATGTGCCTAAGAGGGTCGTGGAGTCTCCCATTGTTCCTATTGCTCCTACTGCACCGCCGCCGAAGGAGGCACCTTCGGCAACAATTCTTATCGGCTCTCAAGAGGTGCCTATCGTTGACAACGACGAGCCGATGAGGATTGAGGAGCCATTTTCCACCGCTCCGGAGGTCGCCGCGAAGGTTGTGGAGAAGAAGCCGATTGATCCAAAATATTTGCAACCGAAGTGGTGCTCGCCGGGATTGACCAAGACGCAGCGGCGGAAGTTACAGCGAGCGCGCCAAACTCAGCAAAAGCGGGAGAAGTTGGAAAAAATGAGAGAGGAGATCTTCAATGCTGCACACCCAATTTTTCCGCGAACTCAGAAAGAAAGTGATCCGGCCTGCTTCGCAAAATCTGCAGGGAAGGTTGCTAGGCAGAAAGATCTGCCAGAGGCGAAGTGTGCACAGGTCGCAGAAACCGGCCAGGCCGGGTCAGAGCCGGCCCAGCCAGGTTTCCCAGGAACCGGCCAGTCCGGGTTAGAGCCGGCCAGGCCGGGTCTGCCTGAAGCCGGCCAGGCCGGGTCAAACCCGGCTAGGCCGGGTTTTGCGGCTTCGTCTCCCGCCGCCGCCGCCGACGCTGGTTCACTGGAATCAGCTGTCGCTGCTGTTTCTTCTGTTGTTGCAGGTTCTGGTGACGCAGAAGATGAGGAGATAGTCGATTATGAGCCGACGCCGCCGCGCGCCAAACTTAATGTCGTTTACCTGTCTTCCGATTACTATGTAATCGATGAAGATGAAGGTTCGGCGACGGCTCAGCTTTGCTTCGCCGCCGAGGATACCATCTTCAAGAAACCGGAGGATTCCGTCAACCACCTTCGGCCGCTCCATATCAAGGGGCATATCAACGGCACTCCGGTTCATCATATGTTGGTGGATAGCGGCGCGATTGTCAATCTAATGCCGCATTCGCTCTACAAGAAGCTCGGCGGCACGGAGGGGGAGCTAGTGAAGACCAACATGACGATCACCGGAGTTGGAGGCGGCGAGCCAATTCGAGCTTTGGGCGTAGCGACGATGGAGTTGACCGTCGGCAGCAAAACGTTGGCAACTGCGTTCTTCGTTGCCGTGGTACAAGGTAGCTATAATCTCATCCTTGGTCGCGATTGGATTCATGCCAATCGTCGCGTTCCATCTAATTTGCACAGACTTTAATTCAATGGGTGGGGGATCAAGTTGAAGTTATTCATGCTGATTCATCGGCCTCCATTGCTACGGCCGATGCTCCTTCGCTCGGGGGGCACGATGGTATTGCTTGCTTATCTGGTCATGACTTGTCTGCTGTTGAGTTTATTAGCGTAACTAAGGAAGGATTTGTGCCTGTGTCATTGAAGCCGATTGATAATCGGCTTAATATCATCGTGTAATTAATTTTTGCAATGGATGCTAATGTTGAATGGTTGAAACATCGTGTGGATCAATATCTGGCTTCTATGACTGATGTCTGTGAAACAATTGATGATTTTGATGAGCTCAATAAGTTGGGCCAAGGTTTCACGTCGGCCGACCCATTGGAAGAAGTTGACATTAGAGATGGTTCTACACCAAGGCCGACGTTCATTAATAAAAATTTAAAAGCTGATTATAAAGCTGAATTAATCGCGCTTTTAGAAGAATATGCTGATTGTTTTGCATGGAGCTATAATGAGATGCCCGGATTGAGCCGAGAGCTTGTTGAGCATCGGCTTCCCATTAAGCCTGGATTCCGGCCTCATAAGCAACGTCCTCACTTCTTTCATGCTAAAATTTACGACCGCATTAAAGAAGAAATTAATCGGTTGTTGGAAGCGAGATTTATTCGCCCATGCACGTATGAGGAGTGGATTTCTAATATTGTGCCCGTTGAAAAGAAAGGATCGGGCAAGATGAGAGTTTGTATTGATTTTAGAGATTTGAATAGGGCCACTCCAAAAGATGAATATCCTAGGCCTATTGCTGATATGCTTATTAATGATGCTTCAGGACATAAAATTCTTAGCTTTCTTGATGGTAACGCTGGTTACAATCAAATATTTATGGCCGAAGAGGACACGTCTAAAACGGCCTTTGTTTGTCCTGGGTTTATTGGATTATTTGAGTGGATTGTCATGACATTTGGATTGAAAAATGCCGGTGCTACCTATCAACGTGCTATGAACTTAATCTTTCATGATTTAATTGGCGTGATCATGGAAGTATATATTGATGATATTGTGATCAAATCGGCTGCCAATGATTCTCACTTGGCCGATTTGCGTCTTACTTTTGAGAGGATGCGCCGGTATGGTTTGAAGATGAATCCGCTTAAGTGTGCTTTTGGTGTATCGGTGGGCAAGTTCTTGGGATTTATTATTCATGAGAAAGGCATAGAAGTTGATCCCAAGAGAATAGAGAGTATCAAGCAAGTTCAGGCACCTGCATGTAAAAAAGAGTTACAAAAGTTTTTGGGAAAGGTGAACTACTTGAGAAGATTTATTGCTAACTTGTCCGGGAAAGTTATTCCTTTCACCCCCATATTGAGATTGAAAGATGAGAGTGAGTTTGCTTGGGGGGCAAAGCAACGAGAGGCATTTGAGAAAATCAAGGAATACTTGTCGAAGCCACCGGTTCTTCGTGCTCCAAGGAGAGGAGTTCCTTTTAAATTATATATTGCTGCCGAAGAAAAAATAATTGGTACGGTTTTGACTCAAGAGGATGATGGCAAGGAGTATGTTATTGCTTATATTGGTCGTCGTCTTCTTGATCTCGAGACAAGGTATGCCCATATTGAAAAATTATGCTTATCATTATACTTTGCTTGTATTAAGATGAGACATTATTTGTTAGCTAGTACATGCATTGTTGCTTGCCAGGCCGATGTAATTAAACATATGTTATATCGGCCAATCCTTAGTGGAAGGATCGGTAAATGGGCATATGCATTGGTTGAATATGACTTGACTTTTGAGCCTTTGAGAGCCATGAAAGGTCAAGTTCTTGCTGATTTTATTGTTGAGCATGCAATTGATTTAGGAGATGAGATCAATTACATAACTTTTGCTCCATGGAAATTTTATTTTGATGGATCGGTTTACAAACAAGGGCAAGGTGTTGGTATTGTTATTATTTCACCACATGGTGCTGAGATGGATGTGTCAAATCGATTAGAAAATTATTGCACTAATAATCAAGCCGAATATTTAGCTCTTTATTGCGGCTTGGAGATGTTGAATTCCATGGGAGTAAAACATGTTGTGGCTTATGGTGATTCTTTATTAGTGGTGCAACAAGTTTCTGGTGAATGCCAATATTTAGGGGAATCACTTAATGCTCATCTTGATACTTGTCTTGATTTAATTGCATCTTTTGTCGAATTTAAAATTCGGCACATACCGAGACATAAAAATTCAAGAGCCAACATGTTAGCTTAGCGAGCATCAGGCTTTGACGTCGGTGGGCGTAAAGATTTAAAGCCGGTGCAAAGCATCTTTTCTGGTTTCTGTGCAGGTACGTGGAAACCGGCCCAGCCGGGTCTAGGAGTCGGCCAGGCCAGCTCTGGACCAAACCCGGCCAGGCCGGGTACAGAAGGCGGCCAGGCCGGTTCTGGCCAGGAACCGGCTAGGCCGGATATTGCGGCTTTGATCCAAATCGGCCAGAATTGTGCCAAGTTGATGGGCAGGCCGATTTGGAGGATTGGAGGACTCCCTTGTTAAATTTTTTGCGAAATCCCAGCACTAAAGCCGATAAAAGTATTCGGCGGATTGCGTTTAAGTTCACTTTGTATAATGATGAGCTTTATCGGAGGACCGCCGATGATTTGTTGCTCAAGTGCTTGGGACCTGGTGAAGCTAAAGTGGCTATGGGGGAAGTCCATGAAGGTGTTTGTAGTACGCATCAATCGGCTCCTAAGATGAAATGGCTTTTGAGATGGGCGGGTTTTTATTGGCCTACTATGATAGCCGATTGTTTTCGCTACTACAAAGGATGTGAGGAGTACCAACGGTTTGGTAATATTCAGTTAGTGCCTGCTGCAATGCTTCATCCTATAATCAAACCGTGGCCTTTTAGTGGTTGGGGACTAGACTTCATTGGTCAAATTCATCCTCGTTCTTCAAAGGGTCATTGCTTCGTGTTGGTGGCCACAGATTATTTTACTAAGTGGACCGAAGCGGTGCCTTTGAAGAATATGACACATAAGGAGGTGACTGAGTTTGTGACTGAGCATATTATTCATAGATTCGGCATTCCTCAGACTTTGTCTACGGACCAGGGGAAGTCTTTCATATCAAAAGAGGTGCGAGAATTTGTCGAATCATATAAGATTAAGTTGCTCAATTCATCTCCATACTATGCTCAAGCCAATGGCCTGGCTGAGTCTAGTAACAAGACCTTGATTAAGCTTATCAAGAAGAAGATAGAGGATAATCCAAGAAGGTGGCACGAGGTATTATCAGAGGCTCTGTGGGCTCATCGTATATCTCGTCATGGTGCTACAAAAGTTACTCCTTTTGAGCTAGTGTATGGACAAGAGGCTGTGTTACCCGTCGAGGTGAATTTAAATGCATATCGGCTCGCTAAGCAAAATGACTTGTCTGCCGTTATGTATCATGATTTGATGATGGATAATATTGACGAGGTGACTGACAAAAGATTAGCGGCTCTAAAGGAGATGGAAAAGGAAAAGGTCTGAGTTGCTAGAGCTTATAACAAGAAAGTGAAGATCATGTCGTTCCAAGTTGGGGAATTGGTGTGGAAGACTATACTACCAATTGGAACAAAGAGCAATAAGTTCGGCAAGTGGTCGCCTAGTTGGGAAGGTCCTTACAAAGTGATCAAGGTGATATTCGGAAATTCATATATGCTAGAGACGTTGCAAGGTGATCGTCTCCCAAGGGCAATTAACGGGAGTTATTTGAAAAAATACTTTCCAAGTGTTTGGCAAGAAGCCTAAAAGCTCTCCAAGCAATGGCCGATACATGTATCGCCCTTAGAACAAATATGGCCGATGTATGCATTGCCCTTAGTCACTAAACAGCCATTGGGTTAAGTATCGTTGCTGCTTAGTTATTTGTTTTCAGGTTCATTGTCAGACCCAATTTTAAGGATAAAATTGAATGCATAACCTTATGTGCGCCCCAGGATCAGTCACACACATAAGCCGACAAATACAAGGTAATATCAAAAGACAATGATCAAATACATAACGTAGTAATAATTAGAATATAACCTTTAAGAATCAAACAGCGGAAAGACACTCCGATCTTCGCGTGTAGACGCCAACTCCACAGGGACACAACTGACTGGTTGACCACAAGCCTAAACTTCTCCTGAGGTGTGGGGGGAAATAGCAAGAGTGAGTCCATGTCGAACTCAGCAAATATAACATGGGGTTTATGAGGCTCAAACAGGATAGACACGGGTTTACAGCGGTTTGCTTTTAATTAAGCATCTTTTATGCAATTGGATAGCAACAAATTGAATAAGCCCATAATTCATGATCAAAAATAAACATAATTAATGAATTGCATCAATCAATTAGCAACAAGTCAACATCACCCAAAAAGATAACTACTCCGTGAGTTTTCCGGGCCACTCGTGACCGTGAGCGCGGCTAGTATACCAGTTTTACACTCTGCAGAGGTTGTGCACTTTCACTATGAGCCGTGATTCCCATTTGCTCGGGGTAGCTAGCCCCATAACACTACCAAGGTGAGCGAGCAGGGTTTCACTATGAAGCCTTTCAAAGGTTCGTCTAACATGTTAGGGCCGCGAGGTTTCCTCGGCAAGCAGATGTAGAGCCCCCCTTCCATATGGCACAAGGTCACGCAGGTTATACACATATGGACAGAGGCCGCACTATACCCGAGTCGGCAAGCCCCTCTTGCGCCTTTCGGTAACCTCTAACAAGCTAGAAAAGGTCCTCATACTGAGCTAAAACCAGAGCCATATAGCCCTCATAGTTGCACTGTAAGTCCCAGCTTTTGCTGACAGATCATTACCAAGGGGGAAGGATATGGAGCATCACAAAACTATGCTCGAATCCCCTAGTTCCATGTTGCTAAAAAGACATCTTTCAATGTTATTGCATATTCAATTAATCAAGTTTACATGATCATGATTCCAATAGCGCGCTAGCATCAACTACCCAATGCATAAATCCCATAGGTGATCAAGGAATAAGATAACAATTCTAGGTAGAAACTATGGTTAACAAGGTAGACACATGCACATGAAATTAATTATTACGGTGAATAGGATAACAAGGAAGATCCCATGCTATACTTGCCTTGATCATAGTGCTCTGGAGAACATGGATCCTCAACGTACTCTTGATCACCTACGTATTGCTCACCGTCTGAACTCGATCATAAAATCACCACACAATCATCGAGGCAAACATACACGAAGCAAACAAGATTTAGATTAGAAACAGTACACCAACAGTAGAAAAGCAGATTGAAAAGTTTATAAAAATAATCTACGCGTCGCTTCGATTCCAACGATATAAAGATCACGAAAATCGGAGTTCAAACGGTGAAGTTATGAAATAAACAAGTTTTACTTTAATAAAATAATAGATTAAATCTAATCTCGAATTTTAAAAGTTGAAAACATGAGTAACAGTAGCATCATTAGGTAGATTACGAAATTACGAATCTAACGAGACTTGAACGGATCAAATCGGAGCTAAAACGAATAAATTATGGCCGAAATAAACTGAGTGGCAAATCTGTAAATATTGAAAACGCCTTTTGAATTAAAACCGAGGAAATACGTTTTCTAAATAGGAAAGCGTAATCTGAGAAATACGCCAAAGGATCGCGGGTTAGAGCATTAAAAAGCTCAGGGGCTCTTTTGCAAAAGTGCCGGCGAAAGGGTATCTCTCATTGTGAGCCGTTGGATCGGCCGTGGACGGCGCAGGTAGCTCGGGAAAAAAAAGGGTGACTCTGGTCGCCGGAGTCGGGCGGCGCCCGGCCGATTCCTCGCCGGCAAGGTGGCCGGAGATGGCGTTTTCGGGGCTAGGAAGCTCGGCACACCTCGGGATCTGGTCGGGAAGCAAGAGGAGTTCAAGGCGAACCTATCTATGGTTTCGGCTGCCACAGAGGTAGCTCGGGGAGGGTGCGGTGAGCTAGGTGGCGGAACTATGGCGGCGGCGAAGCTCGGCATCATGGCTATAGGGCACGAAACCGAGGGAGAAGGGGTCGGGAAGGTCCCTGACCTTGCTGCGAAGCTTGGAGTACAACCAATTTCGACGGAAAAGTCCTCCCGAGGAGAAATCGACGGCGGCGGCGGAGCTCGGGACGGCGGCTAGGGCAAGATCGGAGGGCGTGGCTTGCTCGGGAACTTGTGGGGAGGGACGGCAGGGCTCGGCCGATCTATATAGGGGCGCGAGGGAGGCGTAGGAGATCCGGACTCGTCCGAGGATCCCGGCGGCGGAAAGCTTCGAGCAGCGGCGGCTCTGTTCGCGCGAGGGCAGGAAGAGGCAATGCCGCTAGGGCTGGATGGCGGCAAATAGGGTTCGCCCAAGCTTATATACACCCGAGGCGCGAGTAGATAGCAGATTGGATACGGCTGATTCGTAGGAGATTGAATCGGAGACGATTCCTCCATCGAATTCGGCCCCGTTCGTTTTCGGGAACGGGCTCTGCTCGCGGCAGAGGGGATTGAGGAGGGAAGACGCTAACCAGTGGGGTCCATGCGGCAGCGAGTCAAGGCACTGGGTCTCGGCTGTCATTCTCGCAGGGCGGAGAGAGAACGCGCGCGCGTGGCCGCGGCGGCCCGTCTCGCGGCCGTGCTCTGCTGTGAGCATTTCGGGTGAAGGAGAGGGAAGGGGAAGAGGGCTGACGTGTGGGTCCCGGTTGTCAGCCGCAGAGAGGGAAGAGAGGCACTGCGCTGCTGCGGCTGGGCTGGCTTGCTAGCTGGGCCGGCGCGCTGGCTTCGGCCCAACAGAAAAAGGAGGGAGGGAGCAGGCCGAAAGGAAGAGGAGGACTGGGCCCTCGGGCCAAAATCAGAGAGGGAAGGGTTTTCCTATTTTCCTTTTCTATTTTCTAATTTTATTTTCAAAAGGATTTTCAATTTGGGATTTTGAATAATTGTTTTTGAACATTTGAAGAATTCAAATAAACTCCAAACAGTACAAAGAAGAAATGCTCCAGCATGAATGCATCATACATGTGTATGACCTAGGTTTGATTTTATATTTGTGAAAAATTATTATTTCCCTATATTGGAATGATCAACTAATTGCATAATTAAATAAATTCCCACTATTTAAAAGAATGCAATTTTTCGGGTGTTACAATTCTACCCCCCTTAAAAGGAATCTCGTCCCGAGATTCGAGAGAGCAGGATCAAAGGAATAAAGTTTAGATGATTGAGGAGATTCAAATACTCTACCATTGAATCTTCTTTGTTTTCTCGAGTACCTCCTCCTTGGTGATAATAATTCTGTTGCGCATTTCCTGTCACAGAACCGACCAATTTATATGAGCACAAGTACAACGATCGCATTTTCGCCGCAATCCAGTCGCACTTGAGCCAATATAAACCCGGTAGTCCGGAAATCTCGAAGGATTTCAAACATTTCATACCCCAAGGATCATTCATTCAGCAATACCCGATCACATGACACATAAGTTCGCAACCGAATTTAAACATCAGAGTACAACATAGTCTTTTACACAAATAGGGTAGTAGCGGAAGTCAACATAGTTTTACACCACAGAGTTCGAATACGAGTACCATCACATGACCCCGTCACAGCATTCTTACAACAACTAAAGATAGATAATGACCCCGCCCTCGGGTCTAGTCTTCTTCGCCCGCAGGGGTGAAGCAGTTCCTGCAATACGCGTAGAAAACTACACCATCTGCAACAATGGGAATAAAACCCTGAGTACTCAATTGTACTCAGCTAGACTTACCCGACAGGGAGTAAATAAAAAGACTCTCAAGGATATGCAAGGCTTATTTGGTGGAGCTCAGAGGGTAGCATCATTTTTTTTGCATCAAAGCATTACTACAGTAGAACCTCAACTTATTCATTTTAATTGTGATAAGCTTCGATTTCAGTTAAACTATTTACTAGGATTAGCCACTATACTAAGCATTCACTGAATATTCTAGCAATCAATAAAACCATATGATTTCCGATATCCACAGATATCAACCTCATCTCACCATAATCATTATGTTCAAGTTATTAGCCTCTACCTCATCAGAAGATCAGTTCAGTTTCTCACTAACCAGGAGAGATGGCGATTCGAATCGATTGTACCAGCTGGCAAATATGCCAATCACAAACCCTGTCAGCCGAGCCACTGGCTTCTTGGGCCACCGTTAAATCTTTCTGAGACATAATATGTATCGCGGGCTTGGAGGGGTCCATATTCTCAGAGACAAACCCACTTCCAGGATGCATCAGGTCCCTGACCTGCCCTTGGTAAGATGGTGTCTCCGCACATCCTTCCTACTTCCAGAATATGTCTGCCTTATCACGCCCAATTCCCGGCTCAGAAAGAAATACTCGGCTTCGCGGTCAGAACGACTTATCTGGCCAGCTATGTGACGACGTCTTTCAATCTCAACTGATGTCTGGTGGCCTCAGTCCTAGTCGGACGCAAGCAGCACCGAAGACGGCATGACCTCAACCATGTCATGCGGCTCCCCGCTACCTAGCCTTGATTCTCTCATTAGACACTGTGGCATGGTGGCACATATAGTCCATCATGTGGAATCCAACCCCATCATCATTAGTAACCACCTATGCTCGCGAAGGACAGGAAATCCCTCGACTTCTACCGGTCTAAGCATGGCTAAGCATAAGATCGAACCCATCCCCTTGTCTAGTAATAACTTCAGGATCAAGTATAAGTGGACAAGGAATAAATGCAGCAACGGTATCATATCAACTCCTATACTTAAGTGCACAATCATACGATTTAATAAAGACCAGTGTATTTGTAAAAAGAGTAGGTGGAGACTTAGGAATGCTCCGGGGCTTGCCTTTCACAAAGTTAGCGGGTTGGTGATCCGGGCACTCCGGAAGTTCAACCTCTTCTTCTTGTTCTTCGGAAACCTCGGGCACTTCAATCTCCGGCGGAACTCCCTCCTCCGGTGGATCGAATTGCAACAGTGTCACTCCTCCCGGCGATCCTGTATGCATGATATACATATATGAGAACTGAGAATGCACATAAAATGCAAGATAGAGATGCACGAATTAACCCATGATATGCAATCAGTTTAACAATCCACACTCATTTATTTCTTTCCTAGACAACCAACTCATACTCACCCTTCTTAAGCAAAGCATAGAACAATTTCTCGTCCCGGGTGAGAGGTCTACAACCTGCACTTAATAATTAACATGCATCAACTAACCTACCACAACCAAAAGATATTTGCTTAGAAACAATTAAATAAACCCTAGCCTATAACTGGACCTACTGCTTACTGTGACCAGAAAAATCCATAGAAATTACAGTAGCTATTACACATCCAGATTAGCCTACTGACAAAATTTCAAGTCATTTGGACAAGTATAACAGTCTACACAAAAATAACAAGCAACCAGCCTTTTAAGCAATGGAAAATACTTAACACTGTGAAAAGTATCAAACAATAGATTTCCTAATTTTCTTAGCTTCTTTCCAACATAACATAGCCCAGGAAAAATATTCATGTCCATAACCTTAACACATTAAGCATGGTGATTTTTGCAAGATTAAAACATAAAAGGCACATTATACTAGACATCATATAAATAACAGTGAAACACCAGCAAACATATTTTTCATAGATTCTACTTCCCTAAACAAGATGAATGCAAGTGGAATCACATTTTTAGCACATTCCAACAATTACTTATGCATTTATCAAGTTTACAAGCAATTAACAATTTAATTATAACTGCACATAAAAAGTATTCAAAAAGTACATTTTATATTTTTCCTTGATAGAGCTCAGAAATACAAACACAACAAAATTTGGTTCACCCCAATTGGACATTCCTAGCTCCAGATATGAATTTTGGAAGGTTTTACACATTTTCTAGAAATTCATTTTATAAAATCAAAAACCTAAACCCGATAGAACTGCTACGTGCACCCGGCTCAGCGAACCAGAGGCGCACCCGAACGGCTGACTCGCGGGCCCCGGGGTCGACCCGACCCCACGCGTCAGAGAGAGGAAACAGAGCCGCCGGCGCTGACCGGCGAGAGCTCGCCGACGGCGAGGTCTCCGGCGACGCCGAGGCTACCTACCGACTCGCGGCAACGAGACGAACCCGATGGACCAACTGCCGAGGGTCGTACTCCACCGGAGCGAGCTCGACGGCGGCAATGGCGGACGGCGGTGGTCCGGCGAACTTGCGCCGGCCGATTCCGGCCGTTGCTCGCGCGGCTCGGCCTCGTTCCGTGTTCCTGCAACCCTAGCGGACCTGTGCGCGCGACTAATCGAACTATTGCGCACGGAAACTCACTGACCGCGCTCGCATGGCGGCACGGTGGCGAGCGGTTTCACGGCGAACTCGGGTTCCGGTAAAACCACGGCGAGGTAGATCTAACCGACGGTGTGGAAAGGATCTACGGCTAACGGAGACTCTTAGACGAGCAAAAGAGAGGGAAGCCGACCCCGGCATCGCCCTCGTCACGGCGACCCGAGAGCTCGGCGGCGCTCCGGCAATGGCGGACGGCGAGAAGCTCGCTGGAGCTGTACCTTAGGTCGGCTGAGGTCGGCAACGGGTCGGAAACGAAGAGCAGAGCAAGCTGCAGCTGCGCCGAGGGTGGCGCGGTCGGAGACGGCTCGGTGGCGGCGGATTTCACCGCGGCGGTCGCGGCGGAAATGGCGACGGCGGAAATGGCGACGGCGGAGGGGAAAGAGGAGAGCAGCGAGCGAACAGAGGGCGAGAGAGCGGGGAGAGTGAGGGCGAGCGTGCGGGAGACAGCATTGCGTGTTCCCCTTTGTAAGCCGACCGCGCGGCAGCAACGACGGCGTACGGCGCCATCTGGCGGCCGAGGCCTGACGCGGTCGCGCGATTCGCCCGCGATTCGCCCGAGGGTCGAACTGAATCGGCTCCGATTCAGTTTCCGCGGACCCGACTAAAACTCGATTTTTATCGATCTATAACTCGCGATCCAGGGCGTTTCAGCGAAAACTTCACTAATATAGGTTGAAGAGCTATACGAGTAGATCATTTCTTATTAAGACACTTTACTCTAGTTCGGCCTGAATTGAGAGATACAAGTCGATGAACAGGGGTACACCGAAACTGAAAACCGGTTTAGACTTAGGAAAATTTGAAAACTTCCAAAACAGCTCCAAATCTGCACTAATTCAACTTTTTGACCTTCTTCCACTCATTTTCATGAGTTGACCCAAAAATAAAGTTTGTTGCTTATAAAATTCTACACAACTTTGATTAAGGGTGCACTGACATGCAGAATCTCTAAAATGCCCTTCTTGTTTGGTCAAACAGAATAGCTTTTAAAGGGCTCTCTAGTCAACTATGAGCTAGAGGGGTATTTTGGGGATTTCACCAACATGAACATTGTTCCAAATGTTATCCTAAACATGTATAAAGCATTTAGAACTGTAAACAAGCATCACATTTGCATGTCAACATATTTTGCATAATATGGACATATAAACAAACATATAGCGATAAAAGGGAATCAAATCAAATGCAATGATAATAATGCATGAAATGACATGATCTATGCTTGATGACATGCAAATGCAAGTGTGAAAATAGTAACTAACACTAGGGTGTTACATTTCCTGTTGTCACCACCTCTATATAAATACTCCAGATAATATTTCCATACATTGATGGGTACCCAGTATGGTAAGATCCTCATCCAATCGCATATGTGATACACATCTAATGTTCCACATAATATCTCAAGTGATTCTAATGTTTATGGGTCCATCACGCTTCCGCTGCGCTACTCTGGTATTCCATCACTACACTTGTGTCCGATCAGGCAATATTCCTCAACTTCATACATGAATTGATATTTCTGAATCTTGTGCTTGATAGTGTCCTCTCCAAACGCGGAGGTATCTGATTATTCCAAGTAAAATCACCGAAGCTCAGAAATCTTCGTCTTGTTACTCTTTACCTTGGCTACCCCCCTTAAAAGAAATTAACTTGGGGTACCAAGGATAGCTCGCATCCTCTTTCGAGTGGGTTGGTTAACTACCATCATGTACTTCTAACATCCCAACAATACCCATGAGCGTAGGTAAGAATAGGTAATCTGAAGTTATTCGCGAGCAGAAAAACAACATCTCAGTAAATCAGTTGTAACTCCAGATCTGTTACTCCAAATAAGCCGCAGCACATACCGTTGGAAAGCTGCTGAAATTTCCTACAACTTTGATGTAGAACACTTTTCCAGATTCTGTAGTTATAATGGTCGAAAACAGGGCACAACCAAAATATTTTTAGATTCCAGACAGCACAGTTGCATCGTCTTGTGATTTTCATAACTCCCAAACCATAATAGCTATCAGGGTGATTCTTGTGCCCACAGAAATATCTTGAAGTCTACTTATATTAAAAAAAAATTCCATGATTTTTGCTTTTCCAAAAACAGAGGTGTAAGCTGATGAGGACAGGTTGCTCTGAGAAGACAGAATAAAGGAAACAAGAGAGAAAGAAAACCCAACTATGTATTCCATTTAATCCTCATACCTTAGTCATATAAACTAAATGAAATTATGGACAACTCCATAAGATCATTACAATCAGTGCAAAGATCCAAATCAAGCAATGTCATAATAACAATTCAATAAGGCACAACAATCACTAATACTTTGCGACACTATCGTTCTATCTCTATCAAGGGTTCAATTCTAAGGCTTCAACTTCATGTTATGAAAGAATGAAGTAAGAGATAGTTCTAAAAGAATTTCAAGCCAAGCGGCGGATAAAAGATTTATAGCAATAAGGAGGAGATGAATATCAAGGTAAGGGGTATAGCAAAGCAGAAATTATCAAGGGTTATGGAACAAGGACTCCATAGGAAGTTATAAAACTTAAGATGACCAATTTCTAACTAGGCTTGCGTCTTGCAGTCAGCATTGCTCTGATACCACTTTGTCACACCTAATTTTAAGGATAAAATTGAATGCATAACCTTATGTGCGCCCCAGGATCAGTCACACACATAAGCCGACAAATACAAGGGAATATCAAAAGACAATGATCAAATACATAACGTAGTAATAATTAGAATATAACCTTTAAGAATCAAACAGCGGAAAGACACTCCGATCTTCGCGTGTAGACGCCAACTCCACAGGGACACAACTGACTGGTTGACCACAAGCCTAAACTTCTCCTGAGGTGTGGGGGGAAATAGCAAGAGTGAGTCCATGTCGAACTCAGCAAATATAACACGGGGTTTATGAGGCTCAAACAGGATAGACACGGGTTTACAGCGGTTTGCTTTTAATTAAGCATCTTTTATGCAATTGGATAGCAATAAATTGAATAAGCCCATAATTCATGATCAAAAATAAACATAATTAATGAATTGCATCAATCAATTAGCAACAAGTCAACATCACCCAAAAAGATAACTACTTCGTGAGTTTTCCGGGCCACTCGTGACCGTGAGCACGGCTAGTATACCAGTTTTACACTCTGCAGAGGTTGTGCACTTTCACTATGAGCCGTGATTCCCATTTGCTCGGGGTAGCTAGCCCCATAACACTACCAAGGTGAGCGAGCAGGGTTTCACTATGAAGCCTTTCAAAGGTTCGTCTAACATGTTAGGGCCGCGAGGTTTCCTCGGCAAGCAGATGTAGAGCCCCCCTTCCATATGGCATAAGGTCACGCAGGTTATACACATATGGACAGAGGCCGCACTATACCTGAGTCGGCAAGCCCCTCTTGCACCTTTCGGTAACCTCTAACAAGCTAGAAAAGGTCCTCATACTGAGCTAAAACCAGAGCCATATAGCCCTCATAGTTGCACTGTAAGTCCCAGCTTTTGCTGACAGATCATTACCAAGGGGGAAGGATATGGAGCATCACAAAACTATGCTCGAATCCCCTAGTTCCATGTTGCTAAAAAGACATCTTTCAATGTTATTGCATATTCAATTAATCAAGTTTACATGATCATGATTCCAATAGCGCGCTAGCATCAACTACCCAATGCATAAATCCCATAGGTGATCAAGGAATAAGATTACAATTCTAGGTAGAAACTATGGTTAACAAGGTAGACACATGCACATGAAATTAATTATTGCGGTGAATAGGATAACAAGGAAGATCCCATGCTATACTTGCCTTGATCATAGTGCTCTGGAGAACTTGGATCCTCAACGTACTCTTGATCACCTACGTATTGCACACCGTCTGAACTCGATCATAAAATCACCACACAATCATCGAGGCAAACATACACGAAGCAAACAAGATTTAGATTAGAAACAGTACACCAACAGTAGAAAAGCAGATTGAAAAGTTTATAAAAATAATCTACGCGTCGCTACGATTCCAACGATATAAAGATCACGAAAATCGGAGTTCAAACGGTGAAGTTATGAAATAAACAAGTTTTACTTTAATAAAATAATAGATTAAATCTAATCTCGAATTTTAAAAGTTGAAAACATGAGTAACAGTAGCATCATTAGGTAGATTACGAAATTACGAATCTAACGAGACTTGAACGGATCAAATCGGAGCTAAAACGAATAAAATATGGCCGAAATAAACTGAGTGGCAAATCTGTAAATATTGAAAACGCCTTTTGAATTAAAACCGAGGAAATACGTTTTCTAAATAGGAAAGCGTAATCTGAGAAATACGCCAAAGGATCACGGGTTAGAGCATTAAAAAGCTCAGGGGCTCTTTTGCAAAAGTGCCGGCGAAAGGGTATCTCTCATTGTGAGCCGTTGGATCGGCCGTGGACGGCGCAGGTAGCTCGGGAAAAAAAAGGGCGACTCTGGTCGCCGGAGTCGGGCGGCGCCCGGCCGATTCCTCGCCGGCAAGGTGGCCGGAGACGGCGTTTTCGGGGCTAGGAAGCTCGGCACACCTCGGGATCTGGTCGGGAAGCAAGAGGAGTTCAAGCCGAACCTATCTATGGTTTCGGTTGCCACAGAGGTAGCTCGGGGAGGGTGCGGCGAGCTAGGTGGCGGAACTATGGCGGCGGCGAAGCTCGGCATCATGGCTATAAGGCACGAAACCGAGGGAGAAGGGGTCGGGAAGGTCCCTGACCTTGCTGCGAAGCTTGGAGTACAACCAATTTCGACGGAGAAGTCCTCCCGAGGAGAAATCGACGGCGGCGGCGGAGCTCGGGGCGACGGCGGAGCTCGGGGCGGCGGCTAGGGCAAGATTGGAGGGCGTGGCTTGCTCGGGAACTTGTGGGGAGGTACGGCAGGGCTCGGCCGACCTATATAGGGGCGCGAGGGAGGCGTAGGAGATCCGGACTCGTCCGAGGATCCCGGCGGCGGAAAGCTTCGAGCAACGGCGGCTCTGTTCGCGCGAGGGCAGGAAGAGGCAATGCCGCTAGGGCTGGATGGTGGCAAATAGGGTTCGCCCGAGCTTATATACACCCGAGGCGCGAGTAGATAGCAGATTGGATACGGCTGATTCGTAGGAGATTGAATCGGAGACGATTCCTCCATCGAATTCGGCCCCGTTCGTTTTCGGGAGCGGGCTCTGCTCGCGGCAGAGGGGATTGAGGAGGGAAGACGCCGACCAGTGGGGTCCATGCGGCAGCGAGTCAAGGCACTGCGTCTCGGCTGTCAGTCTCGCAGGGCGGAGAGAGGACGCGCGCGCTCGGCCGCGGCGGCCCGTCTCGCGGCCGTGCTCTGCTGTGAGCATTTCGGGTGAAGGAGAGGGAAGGGGAAGAGGGCTGACGTGTGGGTCCCGGTTGTCAGCCGCAGAGAGGGAAGAGAGGCACTGCGCTGCTGCGACTGGGCGGGCTTGCTAGCTGGGCCGGCGCGCTGGCTTCGGCCCAACAGAAAAAGGAGGGAGGGAGCAGGCCGAAAGGAAGAGGAGGACTGGGCCCTCGGGCCAAAATCAGAGAGGGAAGGGTTTTCCTATTTCCCTTTTCTATTTTCTAATTTCATTTTCAAAAGGATTTTCAATTTGGGATTTTGAATAATTGTTTTTGAACATTTGAAGAATTCAAATAAACTCCAAACAGTACAAAGAAGAAATGCTCCAGCATGAATGCATCATACATGTGTATGACCTAGGTTTGATTTTATATTTGTGAAAAATTATTATTTCCCTATATTGGAATGATCAACTAATTGCATAATTAAATAAATTCTCACTATTTAAAAGAATGCAATTTTTCGGGTGTTACATTCATATGCAGAGAATTCGCCTAAAAACAGGGGGGCATATGTTTGCACCCGAATCTGTGCTGGCTGGCGAAACCGGTCTGGCCGGGTTTGTGACCCGGCTTGGCCGGGTTTGGCCCCTGCGCCGACTTTTAGCAGCTTGCCACATGGCGCCCCGAGAGGCCCCGTGAAAACTGGCTTGGCCGGGTTTGGCAGAGTCCGAGCCGATTAATAGATCTAATCGGTTTTTGGTAGTTTTTGGATGTGAGAAACTTGGAGACTTGCCTAGATACGTGTTTCCTACTGGGATAAGACCACCCCCCCTCTATATATATGGAGGATCATGGCCGATTGAGATCTTAACCATCCAATCGTCAAAACACATCTACCAAGTAGATTCTCGCGGTGGTTCATCTCTATCCTGCTGTTCGGCTCGACTCTCCGTGAGTTTAGTCGGCGTTCTAGGTGATCTCCGCGATCCTTAGGGCAACCTCTACGTGCATCTCTCCGACGGATCTTTCCGAGGGGTGTTCGGGAGTTTCCGGCAAAGGACGGGCGCTACATCGACCACCAAACGTCCTCTGCTGCTAAAGACGGTCGTCCCGACGACCAGAAGACCGGAACCCTAGCTTCCTCGGCGAACCCGAGGAAACCGGCCCAGCCGACTATCAAAGTCGGCCAGGCCGGGTAGGCGGCTCAGCCGGGTTCTGAAACCGGCTAGGCCGGGTTTTGCGGGTGTGCTGCTCCGTGTTGTTTCGTTTCGTACGCGACTGTGCGATCTAGCACCTTGCTGTGTGTTGTCCCGTTTCGGCGTCAACAAGTTGATTTTTTATATATTTTCGGACACGGTGGCGCTGTTGGTGTGGTAGTACTTTCAGTTTTGATGTGGCTACCTATATGGCCACTACGTATACAAGTTAATTTATGACAAATTTTGAATCATAGTCGCACTTTTGGGAGTACTAAAAGGCAGACAATTAATAAGAAGTAAGAACAAACAAAGAAAGGAAAAAAAAAACAAAGAAAAGGGTATCATGAACATATCACCTCTTTTATCTAACACAAAAAAGTTGTTTTAACAAACGTTTCATCGAAACAACTTCCACTTCAACAACAAAGTTGCTCGTGGAGCTGAAGAAAAATTAAACTACTCCACGAATAAATTGTTGCTATACCAAACATGACCTAGATAAACGGAGAGTGGGGGTGGTGGACATGACGAACTCTATTGCCTGCGGAAGAGGCCTTTGGGGATATTATAGTCATCGTACGAGTACGATTTAGAATAGCTCTTGGTCTACCGTAGCATAGGGTCCGATTCTAAAACATATTGGGTCATGGATGTAACATGAACTCATAAACCATGTTCATATATGATTGAACAAATCTATACGGAAAAAGAAAAAATCAGATTATATTCAAAAAAAATATTAAAAATAAAAAATCAATTGGAGTGAAAAATAATAGAAAAAAATCCTTGCACCACAAAAAAGGAAATGGTTATGAAGCTGTGATAGACTCACTTTGTTTCACTTAGACATGTAGAAAAAATAGGAAAAAGCAACGACGTATATAGAAAAAAAAGAATAGAAATAAAAGAGAATAGTAATTAATGGACTCCGTCATGGACTCTTGGTTTGTAGGGAAAAACAAAATAGTAATGGACTTCGTCAACTCTTCTTATTTGGGACTATTAAAAGACCGCTTATATTTATAAATCATAAAATACCAATACAAATATAAATAAATATGCAAGACTCCTATCCTTATTTTTCATTAACGTTTATTTTTTTTCTCCTGTTGCAACGCACGGGGATGTTTGCTAGTATCTCCATATACCTAAACAGGGGAATCCCAATAGCATCAGTGGGGGGAACCAGGAAGGGAGCTATTCGTTTCATTTGTTAATTAGTGTTAATAAGTCTTAAGCTAGTATTCTATGTAGATATTGGCTATGACAATTTTTAGAGCATCTGGCTATGACTGTTTGCTATGCAAAAAGTAGAATAGAACAATTAGGTATGGCCCTGAAGAGTCGCACAATACAACTACATCACTGTTTTCAGTTCTAGACATGGTCTTAATCGTGATACTACCTATCTCTTCTCTAGATGTAAAATACTATAATGTCAATATCTATCCCCATTGTCAATTGCACGGTCAAATTGACTGGCCCGCCTCGTTCGAAGATCTAATCAGACCGGCCATAGAAGTTGAGGAGTCTCCAAGCTCTTGCTTTCAACAGACCCTTTCGGCTCTTCCAAGTGTGTTGAAGTATTCCTACGCATTTTTTTTGACCAACACAGTTTTTGGCACGCCTGCTGGGACACGATGCAAACCAACATGGATATGAAGCAGTTCTCAACACCTCTCAAGGAGATCTCACTACTACAAATTCAAACATCACTACCGGATTGTGTTCGCGGGCGCACTGGTGGAGATTCCCGACCCCACCACTCATCCTCACACGTCTTCTCTCTCATACGCTCCTCGTTGCCACCCTCTGCCGCCATGGCCACGCGGCGGCAAGCTCACCATAGCACTCTGGAACCAGCCAAGCATGCCAGCTAGCGTCGGATAAGCTCATGCTGTAGCAGCCCGCCATGGCCAATCGAATTTGAACTCGAGCGTGTGGCGGAGCGTCTCCTGGATAGCCGTCATCGGGCGCCACCACCGGAAGACCCTCCGGCCACACCACCGCTCTCAACGAGCTCGCCTAGGTCTAGAACACAGCATCCCCCTCACTATTTTTCCTTCCCCTTCTCAGTAGTAGGTTAGGATATTTCTTCCCCAATCGGGCGCCGAGGGCGCCATTGGAGTCGCTTTGCTCCACTTCCCTCTCCGGCAGGTCTTGGGCCAATTGGAGCTACAGGTGATCTCTAGAGCCTCCACTCTATCGATTTGCCTCACCGATTTCTCCCACAGCCTACCCACTGTTCTGGCGACGTGCAACGGACACCGCCGAGCCACCATTGTCGCGTTCCTCCACCTGCACGGCTCACCCGAGCCCTACACCTATACCCACACCGAGCACTCACACACACTAAACCACACTACATTGGCCACATTAGGCCTTCTATCCACTCCGGTGGGTTGTAGCACCACCGCGGCCGTTCCGGCGAGCCACCGTAGCCGCCATAACCCAGTGCCATCACCAGGAACCCCACCACGAGGTGCGGAAACCCCTCCGGCACCTCGACTATGCTTGAGCTTGCCTGTGGACAAGGATGGAACTACTTTGTACTAGCCATTACCCCACTAATCTAAGAGCCACTTCACGGCTTGTACCACGCTAGACTTGTAAACCATTTGGGCCTCCCCGACGAACTTTGTTAGAAGCTACAATCTAGGATCGATGCTAACATCTAAGCCTTGTTAAAGAGTTGTGACAAGAGTTGGCACGACAAGGTTACTCAATTCTACGAGCCTGAATTTGGAGATTCATCTTCCTCATCCGGTGAAGGAGACAACAGGACCGAAGACGAGAAGGCTACTAAGGAGATGGAAAAGATCAAGGGAAAGGTAAATGACGATGAAATCCCCTCGTCTTCTTCCCATGATGGTTTAGCTCATTTAGGTGAAGACATGGGTAAGCAAATTAGAATTTCTATTAATGAATCCGAGAAAAAACTTAGTAGGCGCATATCGAAAATAGAGGATAAATTCATTGGTTTTCTTGAACCGGATAGTCAACCTGAATTTGGTATGCCTTTTGATTTTTATGAAAATCAGCCTAATTATGCTACAGCGAGTCAGTTTCAATCAAGTCATTCAGCACACGAAACCGATAGAACCGATCGGGGTATGGGTGGCTCATCTTCTAGACAAGTTAATCCGAATAGGCAATTGTCGGGTCGTAATACTATTTTACCTAATCCCCCGTTGTCACCTAGTCAGATTCCAATTATGAATGATGGTGCACCTAATTTTTTTAAGACCGATTTAGATGCTATTATGAATGTGTTCCAGACTGAGATGATGAAGTCAATTGAAAAGAATTTAGGGATAACCATTAAACCCATTAAGAGCTCATACCAAAAATTGTATGCTTCATCATATGATGTTTTTTGAGCACCTTTTGGATGGAGGATGCCGAATTTTCAGAAGTTTAATGGTGATGATAGTAAAACTACAATGAAAAATATTAGCATGTATCTTGCTCAAATAGGCAAAGCTAGTGCCCTTGATTATATGAAAGTTAGATGTTATCCTTTATCTCTTTTGGGTATAGTTTTTGCATGGTTTCCATCATTACCTCCTTATTCTATTAATTCATGGAATCACTTAGAAGAAAAATTCATAATTATTTCTTTACTGGTGTTCAAGAAACTAAATTGTCTCATCTTACATTGGTTCGTGTTGACAGTTACTAACGCTATCACAAGAGTGTGACCAAATCTATCCTTCAGCAGTGATAACAATACTTCTCAACGCAATCACAGGGGTTGTCAATCCCTATGCTCAAAGTATGTGGTTGTTGACACTTCTAACGTTGCTACTAGGAATAAAGTTATTTCTAGCAACTGCACCAAAAATGCTATAGGTAGCTCTATAGGATAGGTAATGGGATTCTGCAAGCGCACAGAATTATCATGTAGTACTTTACCTGGGAGTACCAGGTTTCAAATTTATATTTTCCTAAAGGAAGGCTGGGTTTGTGATTCCTAGGATCTGATAGTCAAGGGTCTAGATATGGGTAAATTGGGATAACAACCTTAGTAAGGATAAATCAATGAAGTATAACTAAGGTGAAAATACACTAGGATAAGTAAGTAGCTCTGGACTTTATGGGAGAACTCTATCTCAGTAAAAGATCAAATGATTATTATACCAAAGAGACTGCTATACCAGGAACGTGCAAAGTCCTAACCTCGCCGGGATTCGACGGATTAGGCCCCGTACACCTACAAGTTCTACGCTGATAAAATCAGGCCGAACATGGTGGAATCCAGAGGATTCTAGGGCTGTCACCACTTAGAACCTACCACTACTATCCGTGGGTCTAGCCGCACTCAAGGGTAAGCTATAGCCTAAGCATCGCACTTAATCTATAAAACTTACTACTCTAACTCGAGCTCAAGAATTAGAGCACTCTAACCAAGCAATGAGCAAGTATACAGCTGCTTAAAGTATAACAATAGATAAATGAAAAAGGGGATCTTTATTACCAAAAAGAGTGAAGAACACCGCAGAGGAGGTCGCCGACAAGCCCAGCTCCTCAAGAGACTTCCTCCTTCTCCCAACTTCTCTCACTACTCTACTATTCTCTAGCTAGCACTAGGATTGTTTTCACTAGTGGTGTTTCTAGTGTGCTTCTTGTGTGTTTCGCCTTACAAGTGTGGAATCAACCCCTATTTATAGTGTAGGAGTGCTCCAGGGGTACTTGTAGGAGTCCTGTAGGTCGGTGGCACGAAGGAGCAGGGCGGGCGCCCTCCTAGGGGGTGGGCGCCCACTTGGATGCACCGCCTTGCATCCTACGGCTCTCCTTCACCCTCAAGGGCGGTTGCAAAGTCGGTTGGTGCCTTGGATTGGCGGTTTGTAACCCCAGGAGGATGACATGTGGGTCTTTCGATCCATGGCACATCACTTGATCACCGTTGGATGAAAATTGACTTCATTTGATGGCTTGGATGACTTTAGGACACCTTCCCTCGGATTGTGGACGTGGCACATGATTTGGACAGGGTGGGCACCCTGTTGATAGGGCCACTGGATTCTCGTGACTTGTTTCTGAGCTGTTGATGTTATTTGAACGTGCCATAGGCCATTTGGGAGGATGGCACATAGATCCATGAGGTGGCATGCCCATTTAGCAACTTTCATAGGGCGGGCGCCCTCCTCTGGCTCCCATGTGGCAGTTGAGGTGCTAAGGTGTCCTAGTTTGCTTCATTTTTCCTTGTTTTTACCATTTTTCCTGCATACACAATATTTCTCCAAGGACATGTGGAACAAGGTGAGTTTCAAGGTGAGTTCTTTGCATTTGATGTGGTTTTACCTTGATAATGGGTGAAATGTTGTCGTTAAGGACGTGATCTCATTCTTGATTTTGCTAAATGTTTTAGAGATGTTAAGAACCGACTCTTTAATTTGAATATTTCTAATAATGATTTGGCATATTTATTTCTTAATGGTATTGTTTACACTAGATTTTGGATGGGGCAACAGGTGACGACTGTGAAGAAGGGATAACCGATCGGGACTCTCTGAATCAGATGTTTAGTGACATCTGCAGCACGCATCAAAGACTGGAGATCAAATCAGGCGAGATTCCGCGGCAGCCGTAACAGAGCAAACATGGAAGGGGCCCACAAGAAAGGCAAGGCCGGGTCCCGAGTTATCTTAAGAGTAGGAAATCTTATTGTTTCCTTATTTTTAGCTAGGGTTTTCAGTCAGTTAAGACTTTCTCTCTAGCTGTTGGGTATAAATATGAGCCCACGCACATTGTAAAACACATGTCAATCAATACAACAACAGTTTGTTTCTTTTCTGGCCCCGGCCGAAACCCTAGGAGTAGGAGTAACGTAGATACGGTGAGTTCTTCGATAAGTTGAGGTGTCATCCGGTGGACGCTAGGCTTGCTATAAGTACCGTCATGCTCGTATTCATCATGTCTTGCTAGTATGATTCTGGCTTGTGCAGTTCGCTGGTGGATTCGAGTAGTTATCGATCCTCGTTTGACCTAAGCCATGCTTAGATTGAATCGAGGGTTAGTTATCGGCTCTAATTAACTAGGCATGTTGATTAGATTCATTAAATTACCGATGTTGCTTATGATTATTTATTGTTTATTTATTTTAAGCATCATCAATCTGCCCAATCTTGATCTGTTCTTGTCGGCTTAAATCTTTGTATCTATCTTGCTTAATTGAACATCAATTGATTATCATGTTTAGGCGAGTAGATCTGTTTGTCATTAGCTGGTTAGTTTAGATCGTGATTGTGTACAGACCGCACTCAAGTAATAAAGTAAATTGTGTGGAGAGTCTTTGATTAATAGATCTAATCATTAGCTTACGTCACGGGCTGTAACGATCCGGTCGATTCCCTTGACATAAACAACGGGTTAGATAGATTAATCAAAGGGTCAAAGCATCGTTTACTTTATAGGCTTGTATGGTGTCTGTACTTCAGATCGGTTGTTCAGCTGATACTGTTTGTGCCTGCTAGCTGCACATCATATTCTTCCAGTCTCCTTTATATGCTGTCTTGTGTTCCGAGTCAGATCGAGATCGATTCAATTGTATTAATTAGCTGCAACGATCAGGTCGATCCTAATTAATAGATGTGATAGATTAAGGTTTGTCTCGGCACATAAAGCAATGTATAGATTAGATCTATTTAATATAACTTGTTTTCATTTATATATATCTATGAATCAGTCAAAATGCGTGTCGGATGTTTCTGTTATACTTACGCTATCGGTTCATGCAATCGGATATCGGCTCTCTAGCCGATGGCCTTGTGAGAAAGCCCATTGGGCCAGATATCTGGAACCACTCGGGACACACCAGTGGTTCCGCATTGTGTTACTGATCAATCCTGTTTCCTTGTCAATTGCAGGTCAAATTGACTGGCACGCTTGAAGATTCATCAGTGCTCATCAACGCTGATTGTCGAAGCTAGCTGGGTCTGTTCGCTCCGTGCTTCCAGGACCGTTCTGTCTTCGCGGTGTGCTGAGTGCGAAGCAGATTTCGTGCCAACACACTTTTTGGCACGCCCAGTAGGACCACTTCGCTGAATCATGGCCTTTGACAACAATGACGCTCTCCGTCCGACCATGGAAGAGCTGCCGCCAGAAGCGGCGCAGGCGGTGTAGAAGCGTGCCTCCAAGTTCCTAGAGGCCTGCCTCGGATGCTTCTCCAGAAGCCGTGACAAACACGTTTACCAGAGGACGCAACTTCCCCGGTACCTTCTGAGCGGGTAGTCCAACAAGGCAGAGGAAGGAGAGCGCAAGGAGTTTGAGAAGTTGATCTAGACGGCCACCCAGAATGCAGTGGCCAACAACCAGAAGTGTTTCCTGGACACCTTCCTGGAGTATATGAAGACCTTGCTCGAGCAGTACATGCCGAGCGAGCAGCACGCGCCGCGTGGGCACGTCTACGCCACGGTGCCACCAGCAGGATCACCAGAAGCGGCTGGGACGTCAACCCAGCTGCAACAGCTAAAGGCACAGGCAGAGAGCTTCACCACTACAAGTGCAGTCCTTCCATCGGCTGCAAAAATATCCCCGCTCTACCCGAAGCTGAGCAGAGGCGTCGACCCCAATGCGCCTGGAGGAGGCACGCCTAGATACGGTACTGCGCCTCCGGGGGTGGCTGGCTACTACTACTACTACTATGATCCCAACTACTGGGGATGCACCCGAACCAAGGCTACCACGGTACTCAGAATTACAACCCTTACGTCTGCTGCCGGCCCTCAAGGCCGAACGAAAATTTATTGCAAAAAATGACCAATGTGCTCAAAGAGCAATTTGGTTTGAAGCCCAAAGGAACAGCGGTCGTTTACAAACGCCCGCACCCGGATTGGTTTGATCAGGTGGCCTTGCTGTTGCGATATAGGATCCCAGACTTTTCCAAGTTCAGCGGGCAGGACAACACCACCACCTTGGAGCACATCAGTCGATACCTCACCCAGTTAGGCTAGGCTTCGGTCGAGGACGCTCACAGAGTCTGCTTCTTCTCGCTCTCATTGACCGGGCCAGCCTTCACTTGGTTCACGTCATTGCCTCCCAACTCGGTCCCCAATTGGGCCGACCTGGAGAAAAAGTTCCATGCATACTTCCACATTGGGGACGAGGAGAAGACCATTACCGACTTGGCTAGTTTGAAGCATAAGTCAAATGAGTCAGGCGTCGATTTCATCAAGTGGTTTAGGGAGGCCCGGAATCTTTGCTACTTACTGGAGATATCCGATAGCAGTCTGGCGCAGCTGGCTTTCGTGTGGCTGCCCTTAGTGGTCAAAGAGAAACTGGCGGGGATGGAATTCGAAAGTCTGAGCCAGCTTTCCCATAAAGTGGCTGTGACGGAGGCCCAGTTGTAGAGTCACTGCAAGGAGAATCGATTCAAGGGCAGCGCCTTCGTCAGCAATTACTATTCTGACGAATCTGAGGAGGCTGACGAAGATGTTGCGGTGGTAGAGTTGAAGTGGGGGAAGATGCCGATGACTGTTCCCAAGTCCTGGTGTGCCGAAGAGAAGTATGACTTCGATACCCAGAAGCTCGACCAGCTGTTTGATTACCTGCTGGAGAATGGTCAGATCAAAGTCCTGGCATATCACGTCATACCGAGTACTGAGCAGTTGAAGGGGAAGACCTTCTGCAAATTCCATGCCAGGGACTCTCATCATACCAACAAGTGCAGAATCTTCAGGCATATCACCCAGAAGGCCATATAGAGGGGGGACCTGAAGTTTGAGAACTCCAGGAAGATGAGCATACAAGACAACCTTTCCCAAAGGATCAGAACATAGTCCAGGCAGTGCTCCCAAAGGGTAAGGTTAAGGTCCTGACTTCTGAGGGAGCCAGGAAAGAGTCTTCGGTTGACTCCGACCATTAGATCACCATTGGGGAGATAGAACAAGGGGAGACGTCCAAAAAGGGATCCAGCAGACGGAAAGTGACATCCCAACACCTGTTGAACAAGTGGTGCCAACGGAGAGAAACAAACTACTAGAGATGGCTGGAAGAAGAGGACTACCGTAGAAGGGTCTGAGAGAAGAAGCCTATTACTAGGAGAGAGCAAAGCAGCACTGGCATTGTCCCTTCTTTAGGCACTGCTGGAACGAAGGTCTGAAGTTGCCAGCCATCGATAATTGTCCTGAATGCAGTGATCAGTATTGGGACTACAGGAGGCATTAGACCAACTGTCGATCCGTACACGATCGCATAAGGTACCATCATCAGAGTACCGATCAGCGTGAAAAAAGGGATGTGTACGAGGAACGTGAACACAGGGACTACCAGCGTGACGAGTCGAAGTGGCTAGAAGGACAGTGGTGCCCCGGCTACCTGACACGCAGCCTGAAGAGACGCGTCCAGCGCCTGAGGAACAGGGAGCTGGAGGAAGAGTCTCGCTCAAGGCAGGTCTGGTGCAGGAAGGAAATTGACGACAAGGGCAAGGGAGCAGCTGATGTCCAGATGGTCGTCATATTACCTGCAGAATTCAGGGCATCGGCGGTACACAGGCCAGAGGCTCCGTCAGAATTTGATGAAGACAAACTCGAAGAACTGGCGGTCAGGCTGGTGATTGCACAACAGGCTACCTTTGACAAGCCTTCGAAGCATGGGCACCTAAAGGCACTCTACTTATAGGGTTACATTGATGGGGTGCCGATGACCAAGATGTTGGTGGATGGTGGTGCGTCTGTCAATTTGATGCCTTACACTACGTTCTGGAAGCTCGGTAAGGGTCCTAATGATTTGATTGAGACAGACCTGATGCTCAAAGACTTTGGTGGCAACTCATCTCCGACTCGGGGGGCAGTCAATGTAGAGTTGAAGATCAGAAAGAAGACCCTGCTTACTACCTTCTTCGTCATAGATGGTAAAGGTTCATACAGCCTGCTCCTCAGCCACGACTGGATTCATGCCAACTCCTGCATTCTGTCAACAATGCATCAGTGCCTTATTCAGTGGCATGGGGATGAAGTCAAGACTGTTCCTGCAGACGATTCGGTGAGTATAGCCACTGCAGATGCCGCTTAATAGGAGCTGGCAGATTTTGATTGTTTCTCAGGCAAGACGTGGGAAGGAGGCGTCATCAAGGTTACCACTGATGACCAACGGCCGATCCAGTCGCTCGGCTTAGAAACTTTGTTCTGAACTGTTAAAGATGTGAAGCAAAGCCGATCGAATAGATCAAGTTGGAATAGACGGTTCCTTAAACAGGGATCGCCTTCAGCGTAAAAAATACAAGCCTGGTTGTAATAGCCGATTCTGGTAAGGATCGCCTTTAGAACAAAAATGTAAACACGCTCGATGGAGTGTAACAGCTGATGCAACATGCGTCGCCTTTAGAGCAAAAAATAAAAGATAATAATAATAAGCTTGGATTTCCAATGGAGTCTTGATTACTGGTTGTATTTACACAACATCTTGACACATTCTAATGTTCTCCACGAGTGGCTCCGCTAATGACGTCCTCAGCATCGGTGACGACGGCAACTCCTTCGGCGTGGGGGAAGAAGGCCTCCAACTGGGTGCTGGCCTCTCCTATGTCTTGCCCCTTCGGGAACCCCGGCTCGAAGGCCTCAAGGGCTATGCTGGAGTGGAGTCACGCGGCTGCAAGGGCCCCGGTGGTGCCGTGACGAATGCCGGACATGGCCACCTAACGAAATCGATGGTGGAAGTCCTGGAGCCTCTGCGCTAGTGTCTCGCCATGGGCATTGACGACGTTGGCGGCGTCCTCAGCGGCAACGCGCAGATCGTGCAGCTGCGTGGTCAGCGCTACAAGAAGATGAGAATCAACATCGGGATCCCCATCAACGCGTTCAAGGATAACTCCAAGAAGCTCACCTGCCACCGCAGCATCCGATTTGGTGAGATGGGCTTGCATGGCTTCCACCTCCGCCTCGGCGGCTTCAAGCGTGGCTGCTTAGGCTTCGTTGACGCATTGCAGCTGGCCGTTCTCCTTCGTAGCCTCTGAGTAGAGGTTACGGTATTCCACCATCTAGTGGCGGAAGTGTCGGCCGTCGACAGCAGTGTAGGAGCCGGCCGAGTTGGAAGAAGATCCTGAGTTGGATCCCTCCAGGGAAGCAGCGCTCGAGGCCGGTCCCAGGGGAAGGTCTGGTTGAGGCGTGGTGCGGTGCACTCGAGAGGCCTCGCCTATTGGTGCACCCGAGGGTAGATGAAGGGGCCGCTGCTGGCTGAAAGAATGACGAAGGAACGGGTGTATCAGATTTGAAAGCCAGGATCTAACGCTACAAGCATGGATCAACTTACCTGCTATAGATGGTCAGCTGCCGATTGGTCGCCCAACGCGTCGGGACGCAAGAAGAGCCCGTGGCTTCACCCGTTGCAGGGGTGGATCCAGCAGCCGCGGGAGCAGCCTGAGGAGATCCGGCGGCGGTTCCAGAAGCCCCGGCACCGGTGGTTGCTCGATTGCTGCAGCAACGACGGTAGTCGGATTGAGATCGATCAAGAACGCCAAGATGAACAGTGGTTTTACCTCAAGAAGGTGCGCAATAGGTTGGTCCGCGACCTTAGGGCATGGAGCCGCCAGCCGAAATCATCGCCCTCGGTAGAATCTGACACCGGGCGCTTGTCGTGATCTCCATGGCCGGCATTGAGTTGATTGAGGATTGCTTGAGCTAGGTTTGAGAATGGAGATGAAGAAAGAAGGCCGGGTGAATGAAAACCGATGGAGTGCGCGGTTGCTTGCTCAGGCCTAGTGTCTATTTATGAGACGGAGGTGTCAAGGCGTTTTCCTCGGGAGACGAAACGGCGCGGCGGATTTTATGCTGGAGTTAATTTTTGGTTCTTGAATCCAGAACAGACGCGACGCGTGGGGAACAAGATGTCTCAATCGGTTGTTCAGCCGATTTGGTCAGTAGATCAGTTTTCTGGATCGGTACTAGAGAATCCGGTTGTTTAGCCGATTTGAAAGTAAACAGGCGAAAGAACCGATTCAAGTTACAGTGGATATTATCGTCACACAAAACAAAATTTCACTACACAGAAGCAAGGACAAAGAAAGATTACAGAGTCAGAAATGATCGAACGGAGGAAATGGCCTCAGCATAAAGTGTCTGGCCAGCCTGTATTGATTCTTGATCTTCATCAGCTGTTGTCTTTAGAAAGTTCAGGCGTTGGTGAATCAATCTGCCTTCGACAACCTTAGCACTAACTTGATTTTTCTTTTGAGTGATGTCGACAGTGCTGGTTGATACAGTTATTCACGATGGGTGACGGCCAGATTGACTTCTTCAAGCTCCTTCATCAGTTGATCATGCCTGGTCTTCGACGCTTCTAACTCTGATTCGGCTGTGTCAACTAAAGCTTTCAGAGACTTGACTTGATCGGCTAGCTCGGTGGCCTCCTTTTTGTTGGTCAGTTTGTTGTTCTTCAGTTTTTCAAGTTCCATCAAATTTGCATGCACTAGTGCAATCCTTGGAGCTGGATTTTTGAGCGTGGATAGCTGTCTCAGAGGGGTGAGGGCCGCTGAGCGTGTCTGTTGGTGAATCAACTGGATAGCCTGATCAATCGGCTCGGGGTTCAGAGCTAGATCAATTAAATTCCCTTCCAGCCAAGGTAGAAGCTCGCTTAGTGTAAGGACTGGATAGGCTAGAGGGGGATGAATAGCCTATTTAAAAAAAATCTACAAGGCACTAGATCACAAGTTAGTAATTTAACAAGCGATGCTAAGCACTAGCTCTAGGCTATCCTAAGCAAAGCCACCTAACAAGATATACTACTCACAAGTATATGCACTCAAGCGTAAGAAACTCACTCCTTTGAAACCTATGGATAGAGCACCTAAATAAGTAAGCAAGCGCAAGAAACCCTCACCATGAACCTACGGTGAGAGTACCTAAACACAAAGTAATCGCAAGGAGGAGTGATCGAGAAAGATTATACCAAAGGGCTTGTAGAAGTAAAGTCCGCTTGCCGTGAAGACCCAATCACCAAGAGATGATCAATAAAGAGAATGAAGATCAATCACCAATGGAGATGACCGGAAAACACAATCATCCAATTGAAGGTGGAGAAAACAATGAACACCCGATTTTTACCGAGGTTCACGTGATCGCCGTCACGCTACTCCTCGTTGTGGCACCGGTCTTCCTTGGTGGATTACGAGTTAGGCTTCACACGCCAATCCCTCACTGGGAGCTACTCACCAACACAAGAGAAGTGGCTATCAACCACGAGCAATCCATTAGAGTCGGTTTTGGCACTCCACCGGGGAATAACCGCAAGAACCCCTCACAACAAACACTACAAGAAATATGAGGATCTATGATGATTTTTTGTGATGATGAGTCAATTCATCAATAAGTCATGATGTTTTATGACAACTTTCAGCAGGAAAACAACTTACTGACGAAAATTATGTGTTCGTCATGAAGACACGATAAACATCGTCATAAACTAGTGAAGTAGTTTGTTTGTGATGATCTATGCTCCGTCATAACATGCTACCTTGCAGTTGTCACAAACTATACATTTGAATTCATTATAAATGAGCTTTAAAAGAAATGAAACTTGTATGGAGGATAGAGTTTGATTTTAGACGCGTCTAGTAAGAAGAATTGATGGAATCGAAGGTCATATAGGTGAGATATTAATTTTCAATTGGTGATTGTTTAATTAATTCTATTAATTGTAAATGACATGCTTAAACAAGGTTAAGGGAGTGCAGCCACAGCCCACGTGAAGAAAATAAAAGTAAAAAGAAAAAGAAAAGGAAAGGAAAAAAGAAAAAAGTTGTAGCCCTCATTGCCCAAGCGCCTCGCGTACACACTGTGGCAGGTAAGCAGGCCCATGTGGTGGCAGCCCAGCAGGCCACCACCCAGGAGCCGACAGGGCACCTATTGGCTTTTCAGCAGCCGATAGGCTGACATGTCACCTGCATAGCAGTCGTCCGCCGTCGGCAGCGGGTATCGGTGCCGACAGGAGGCCTGTCGGCTGTCCAACAGCCGACAAGTCTAGTCGGCCTTCGGAAAGCCGATAGGCCTGTCAGCTTACGGATAGCCGACATGCCTCTATCTCATGTGTATTTCCATTTTGATGTTTGTTTCATGTTTATTTCATATTCGTTTCACGGTTCGATCCGAAAACTTACTCCCGTGCGGTGAAGACTGTTCTAAGGTTTGTTCTACAAATTAATTGTGTTGGAAACTACGTGATGTCATAGAAATAGAATAAAAGTTAGGTAATTAGAACAACACATGTTGAATTTAGAAGAGTAACCCAGCGATACATGAATTGAGCGGTTTGTGGTAATTAGAACAACACATGTTGAATTTTGGCCCAGTAAATGACATCAATTTTATTTCCATAATTGGGCTTGGCACATAATAAATGAGGCCCACAATTATATTTGGCCCAGTAATAGCCTGCTTAGTACATGGGCCTAGCTTGGCCTTAGGATGACAATTAATTAATTGGTCGTCATTAACGATTATGATGAAAAAATAGGCATCGTCATTAAACAATATTTACCACGCATGATCTTTGACGACTGGTCTTTCGTCATGCAGTCATCATAATACAACTGTTGTGACAAATATATCAGAATTTATGATGACAACATGTCATCATAGATCCTAAACTTTCTTGTAGTGAAACCTTCGGTGTGGGCTTGAACAATCACCAATCAACCTCAACACCGAAATCGCCTCCAAGCCGCTAGGGACATGGCAATGTCCCAAGAGAATAAGAACTCAGCCTTGGCTTGCTCTCAAGTTCTCTAGAATGCAAATCACTAGCAATGATGCACTTGAGGATCACTCAACTCACAAAGATAATCAAAGATGAACAAGTGAGTGAGTGGGAGGCTAGAGAGTGCTCACAAGTGTGTGGCAATGAATCAAATGTGCAAGAGGGTCACCAAGTGACCAGGGAAGGAGTATAAATACCCCTAAGTGCACTCCTAGCCGTTACCCCACAAGAAACAGCCGTTAACACACTTTTCAGGGCATCAGACGCTAGCATCGGACGCACCCCGTCGGACTAAAACTTCAGTCCGATGCTCGGATGGGTGCCACGTGTCAGCTCGATTCAACCACAGTCGCTGGATCTCAACGGCTAACTCTTTGCGCCACTTTGCTGATCGTCGGACTGAGCGCCGTCGGACCAAAACTCCTCTGTGTCCAACGTTTGCAGAGAGTTTACAGAGAGGAAAGCTCCGTCGGACGCTGGTCCGAGGCCCCACGTCGGACCAAGCCTCACCGTTCGACGTCACGAACGTGCCCAGAGCGCGAACTCGCCACGCCAAGCCATCGGACTGTCAGTCAATAGTCCGACGCTCGCTCACTCCAGACCGTTGGACAGTTCGACTCTCACAACAGCCAGAAGCTCAGAACACCGTCGGACGCTACACAGTCAGTGCGTCGGATCAAAAGAATCCACAGTGCGACGCAAGGCAAATTTATGCAGAGAGCTCTCGAAATGCTGGGACTACGTCCAACGCTCGCCGTCGAACCAAAGAGGCTCATCCGATGCTCTTACACAGTGAAATAACACGTCTGCAGACCGTCGGACCCTATGGGACAATAGTTCGACGCCCTGCATCCCCAGAGTCTGACGCTCGAAACTCAGTGTTTTTCTATTTCGACTTTCTCCAGAAATCACCGAACCCCAAGCACCTCTCTACCACTACAACCCTTGTTCCCGAGTGCTAACACCAAAGAATCTAACGATTGTGCATGGTGTGTTAGCTTTTGAAAACATTTACCAAGGGTTCTAGGACAAGGTCTAGGTTGAGTTAGATTCAATGCACATGAAATGCAACCTAGAGCATTTGAAGGTAATCCAATCACTTAGTTCGCCCCTTGATAGTCGGCTATCTACGCTAAATATGATCACACCCACTTAGTGTCTTGATCACCAAAGGAAAAGCCTATTTGGTGTTATACCTTTGCCTTCAAGCCTTTTCTTTCTCCTTTGTTCAACTCTACTTGATCCACCTTGATTGATCCATGGATGAGCCTATTTGATCATCACCATCATCTTCTAGATTCATCACCCCATGGATAGGACCACCCACACTTAGCCATCACTTAGCAAGTAGGTTAGTCCTTAGGGTGTCATCAATTATCAAAACCAAACTAGGGCTTTCACTTAGCCGATTCTTGAGATCTGGCTCTAGTAATGTCAGGGACTTGGAGCTGAGTTCTTCCTCATCACAACATTCTTCTAGATCGAAGGAGTAGCTGGGAGATGAGGTCATCTGCGGCACCTGCATTTGTGTATAAGACAATGATAATGTGAAAGATGATCAATCAATCGGTTGAAGAAAAAAATACTTCACCTGGCCAGAGCCTGAGGTAAGAAGAGCCGATGGAGTCCCTAGTTGTGTTGCTAAAGTTGTTTCCTTCTCAGCAACAGATGGAGTGCCCGTGCATGTTCATTTGACAGATTGGGGCTCTGCGAGCTCAAAAGGTTAGCAATACAATGAAAACACGATGGTGTTAACAGCCGGATAGTCCTGCCTGGTGATCTGGCAGGTGGCATTTCCTCTTTTTCAAGCCTACTCCATGCGTCTTCAGAGGAGGGACTGTTCGACTGTATTTTTTGAAAAATGATGTCCAGAAAGTTAAGATTATGTGCTTAACATTGATTGTCGACTGTGGTTCCAGCCAATACCTGGGTTCCAGTTGTTTCCTGCTGAGTGTCAGGGATTTTGGCCATGCCTAAGGAACCTGCTTCGGTGTCTAGACGGTTGGGTGTTTCTGGCTGACTTTCAGGTTGGGCTCCCTCGAGCAGTGCTTGGATCGGCTGGGTGATCGCCTAGTAATTGGCCGATTTAGTCAAACAAATTGGGTAAGTGATGTGGTAAAAGAGGAACGAAACTAGATTGTGATGTTGTCATACCTAGTTTGGGGGCCTTTGTGATCTTAGCTTCTTCGTGATCGTTTTCTTGGAAGCGGCGGCCTTCCTTTTAGGTGTGGGAGTCGTTAAAGCCAGAGCCGGGGTTTTCATCATTTGGTTTAGAGAGGGCGCTTCAGAGCCCATCCGTGTTGACTGTTGATGGTCTTTAACACCCCATTTTATACCGTAAATAGTACCTAATTTGGTCATAAAAATCATACAAACCATATTCATAGGTTTTTATTTCTAACCATTTCCACAAGTTGTGATGGCTATGTGAGTGTAGGTGCAAAGTAAGTACAAAACGACGATATATAAGGAGAAAAGACTTCATCCGTGCTTCTTGTGACAACACCAAGTCAAGGAGTTTGAAATGGAGTTTTGGTTCACCCAAATCGGAGGTCGGATGATAAGGTTACGCTTTCCGGAGATTGGAAGAACGGGCCGCAGGAGCAGTCTCTGGTAAAATGAGCACCCAGGATGCATTCAGACTCGGAATCAGGCAAATGACCAGGCGTTGGAAAGCTAACTAAGAGCCCTACGTAATTACCAAAGATGAGCCAATTTGGCCCAAGTTGTAGGGCGCCCGCCCTGTCACTGCCACGTTCCACGTCAGCAATCCGTGAGAGATGCCAAATCAAGTTTGTCCTCCGTCGATTCCAGGTCGGTGCAAGATCTATGGTCCGTTGGCCCTATGAACAGGGTACCCGCCCTGCCTCTGTCACCTGCCATGTCCACAATCTAGGTGAAGGTCCCTAGAAGCCATCCTAGCCATCAATCAAAGTCGGTTTTCAACCAATGGTGCAAGATAGAAGTGTCAAGGATCCATGGACCCACATGTCATCCTCCAAGGGTCACAAACCGACTCTACAACTACAAAATGGGCATCAACCGACCTTGCAACCGCCTTTAGGGAGGAACCACGGCTGTTGGATCGCAAGTTAGTGAAATCGACCGGGCGCTCGCCCTACCACTTCGGGCCACCGACCTCCGGAGTGCCTACAAGTACCCCTGGAGTAACCCCTACTCCACCTCTCACTATAAATAGGACCCTCTACCTCACTTGTAAAGAACAACCACTAGATACACACTCTCCACATGAGAGTCATAGCCTTAGAGCTCTCGTAGTGAGGAGTAGAAGAGAGGGAGATAGTGAGGAGAAGCTGGAGGAGGAGCTAGGCCTGTCGGCGACCTCTCCACTTGTAGCTCGGAGGATGAAGCTCTTCTTAGAGTAAAGTCTTCTTCAGTGCGATAACTTTATTATTTCGCATTACTTAAGTATTACTTTATTGCTTTACTATTGTTCACCGTCTGGTTAAGGTGCCCTAGTTAGTAACGTATGATTAGAGTAGTAAGATTATAGATTAAGCGAGGTGCTTAGGCTATATCTTACCTGTGAATGCGGCTAGGCCCACGGATAGTAGTGGTAGGTCTTAGATGGTGACAGCCCTAAGATCCTCTAGATTCCACCATGTTCGGTCTAGTTTATTGGCGTAGGGCTTTTCTGGATGTGAGTAATCCCCCCGTAGTGGCAATTATACTCTTCCTTAGTTTTGCCTTAGATAAAGAAACCACACTGATCTTCTCTACCCTGTTTATCACCTATCTTTGGATACACTTAGTTCTTTACTAGTCTACTTCACGTTCCCTGTGGAAATTTGATACCTAGGAATACTCCTTGGTGAAGACTACCTTGACATCCGTACGCTTGCGGATTTCCCTGGGTGCTATATCCAGTGCCAGCAAGTTTTCTGGCACCGTTGCCGGGGATATCTTTAGCCTTGGTGATTGTGTTAGGAATTGTCAACAAGTTTTCTGGTGCCATTGCCAGGGAACGGTATCTATTCTAGTTTAGAACCCAGTCATCCAAGTATCTTTTACTCTGTTCTAAAAAAAAACTTTTACCTGTTACCTATCAAACCATTTATCCTCATCCATCCTTTATGGAAGAATTATCTATCTTCCGATTCGCTGCTCTAAAGAGCATTAGATTGGAGCCGCCTCCATCATCAAAACCCATCCTTGCTAGTGGGTATGAAATTAGTCCCTCTTTCATAACTAAAGTTCAGGAACAATCTTTCTCTGGGGGGAAAGATGAAAACCCATATACTCATCTTCGGGAGTTCGAGCGATTGTGTTCATGCCTTCACATTTCTGGTATCTCACATGAAACCCTTAAGTGGAAGCTATTTACATTCTCTTTGACGGGAGTAGCAAAACTGAGGTATACTCGAACTGTAGATAGTGTAAACGGAGGGTGGGAAGTTCTTCAATCCACATTTTGTTTGACCTTCTTTCCTATGACCCGAGTAACTAAACTCCGAGTCGAGGTGATCAGTTTTCGTCAATAGAAACTAGAAACTTTAGGAGCTGCATGGGCCCGCTTGATAGACCTTTCCATATCTGGCCCTGATCTTGCTATACCTGATCCTATACTTTTGCAACACTTCTATGTGGGTCTTAGCAAGGAATCTGCACAATTCCTTGATATTGCTTCTGGCGGAGCCTTCTTACGCCTTTCTGGTAGTGAGGGGAGAGCTATCCTTGATAGGATCCTAGAAAGCTGCCCAACACCGTTGTGCACGATGACTCTCCTAAAGAAAAGGACATTCCATCCCCCGTAACAGAAAAGAAAGTTTTAACAGCTAAATCCTTATCAATTCCATCATCCATACCTTTTGCTGTCACCCCAATTCCTGAAACTTTCGTTGAGACACCAAAGGAGGAAGAAATTCATCCTTTGGAGTTTCCGTTGAAACTTGAGGATGATCTCTCTTTTGATGATGAAGACACCTTTAATCACCCCATCCAAAAAGGATCTCTAGCATCCTTCACCCCAAATCGTTATCTTCCCTATTCATTAGAAGATTTGGTGGTACAAGAATCCCAAAAATCAATATCATCTACCACCTCTAATTTTGATCCCCCATATAACCATCCTTGCTTCTTTATTGATAATTTGGACCAAGGAGGCAATCCAAACCTTTTAGTTGACCTTGAAGGGAAGCAAAAATCATTAGAGGTAGGAAACCCCATTCTAATGGAGGATGAGGATAAAGATCCAACCTTAGAATGTCCTAGCCGAGAGATCATGTACAATTATGCCCTCGAGGGATCAACATTGAAAGATACAACTAAAGATCAGGTGGATGAGCATTAAAGATATATTTCAAGGGAGCCACATGATCCATGCTTGCTTGAGAAATCTTCAGAGTCATTCTCTCCTAGCACTTATGAGCTTTGGAACCCTCTTGTGTTCCTTCTTAATGAAACCTACAAAAGAATGGTTGTGGATGCTTTTGTCTATCATAAGTATTCCAAGGCTCGTAGTTCAATTGCAAGGTCGAGCTTATGACTTAAAACAAAGCACTACCGGGAGATAACCGTTTATTTATTGTTCATCGTAGTTTGCTTAGCCTTAATCATCATGTTTCCATTTTCAATTTGCATCTTTAGTTGATAGGTTGCATGTTTACATTTCAATAAAAAGTGTTATAGAAGCACTATGCTTTTAGAATAGGTTTATTTCAAAAAAAAAGCTTGCATCTTAAATAAATAAAGAGTCAAAGGAGACTTATCCACAAGAAGACATCCAACTCCGTTGAAAGGGCAAGTGTGGGAGAATACCTCCCCCACTTAGGTATGAAATTATCGCATCACTCTTTATTATATGGATTCATTGCTGTCTATTTTGCATTAAATTGAAATTACACTGTATAGACAAGATTTGGTAATTTTGAGAGAACATGTAAACAAAGTTTTCATGCAAAAAGAAGTGATGTTCATCTTGCCTTAGATACATGCCTTAAGACGGTACTTTAAGTTTGTTGAAAATAATGAATAATAGCTCTATTTAACAAGCCTATGCTCTTGTAAAAATAGAGGTAGTAGATAAACAATGATTTTGTGATGTGGGAACAAGAGAATCTTGTGGACTCGTATCCTTCGGGTATGCTTGTCACTAATCCTGCAGGATGAAAAAAAAAAGAAGAATGAAGGATCAAAATAACAAAGTGGCAATAATCTGAGCAAGACATCATTCAACAATGGGGTACATTCTGAAGGAGGTCCTAACACCCACACCTTTTGATGTCAAGTGACATAAAAGTCCTAGTGTGGGGGAGGTTGCATCATTGTCTCCGCCACTTTTCAAGACATCGCCACTATGGCACGCTGGTTTGCACTCCCTCTACTCACTCTTGCTTTATATTTATAATGTTTGATGTGTTGAAAGCTTTACATGTTAAAGATCAAACTTAAAAAAAAGAGAGAGATAGAACCTTGCCAACTTATGAACATGACTTTAAAAGATTGGCTGGCATAAACTTTATTCCTAGTTAATATACTTGCTACTTGTGGACATAACTATATTAGGAAAAACATGTCAACTACATTTTTGTAAAGTGAGATATAGTAGACTAAAAGAATCCTATCTTACCATGAAAGCTCTTGGAAGTTTTTGTTTCATAAAACATCGAAACAATTAAGCCTTATTTCCCGTCAATGGTGTTAATTCCTACCGAAGCCAAATATCATGCTACATGATGAAAAACTTTCCACTTATGCTACTTGTTTTTGTATTGAGTTTTATCAAACTTTGTTGACCTGTGTTGAGAATTTTATCATACACTTAAGATAAAGGTCACATACACTCCAAATATATGCTATGCTTCTACACTAGAAGTAAGCAAAAACATGCCTTTTCCATGTCCACCAAATAAATACTCCACAATTGTTAGCACGGTCTTTCTCCATCATTCTTTAAGAGAGGCATTGTCTAGTATTGGAAAAAAAGGAAAGAGAAAAAGTATTGAAAAAAGAGAGGACAAAATGTCCCATAAAAAAAATTGTGAGGACACAATTTTGGTCCTTAGCAAAAAAAAGCCATGCTCTCAAATAAAGGATGGAGAAGGAATCATTGCTATGGAGTAATGACCATCATTCCGCATTCACACACATGCACACCTTGATCTGAGTGTATGGCATTTTTCTCCATAGATCCACTGTTTGACTTAGCAATATATGCATTTCATGTGTGCTTTACTTTTTATCATACCTAAAACTCCACATAGGCCTATTAGGAGTAGGAAGAAAGGCAACAAAGAAAAAAAATGCCTTGGTGAGGATATTTATATATATATACCAATGAGTGATTTGAGAGTCCCATTTGAGGAGAAGTATGGGCTATGCTTTTAATTTCAAAAATCATAAAAAAAACTCCAAGACTGCTTCATGGGGATAGTGATGACTTGGTGTCATGCTGTTCCACTTTTCAACCACTCAAGGCGATATGGTAGCCACTTCAAAATCCACAGGTATGAGTATGACTTGGAATATCTTTTATGCTTGCATCCTATCTTCATAAGTCTTGCTCTACACAAAAGTTTCATTTGAATCTTCATCTTTCCGCGTTGCTCGGGACGAGCAAAAGTTAAGTGTGGGGGAGTTTGTTGACGGTCCTTAACACCCTATTTTATACCATCAACAGTGCCTAATTTGGTCATAAAAATGATACAAACCATAATCATAGGTTTTTATTTCTAACCATTTCCACGAGTTATGATGGCTATGTGAGTGTAGGTGCAAAGTAAGTACAAAACGGTGATATATAAGGAGAAAAGGCTTCGTCCATGCTTCTTGTGACAATAACAAGTCAAGGAGTTTGAAATGGAGTTTTGGTTCACCCAAATCGGAGGCTGCACGATCAAGTTACACTTTCTGGAAGATCGGAGAATGGGCCGCAGGAGCAGTCTCGGGTAAAATGAGCACTCAGGATGGATCCGGACTCGGAATCAGGCAAATGACCAGGCATTGGAAAGCTAACTGAGAGGCATACATGCTCACCAAAGATGAGCCAATTTGTCCCAAGTTGCAGGGTGCCCACCCTGTCCATAGGGCGGCCGCCATGTCTTTGCCACATTCCAGGTCAACAATCCGTGGGAGATGCCGAATCAAGTTTGTCATCCGTCGATCTAAGGTCGGTGCAAGATCTACGGTCCAGTGGCCCTATAAACAGGGTGCCCGCCCTTCCTCTGTCACCTGCCACGTCCATAATCCATGTGAAGGTCCCTAGAAGCCATCCTAGCCATCAATCAAAGTCGGTTTTCAACCAATGGTGCAAGACGGAGGTGTCAAGGATCCATGGACCCACATGTCATCCTCTAAGGGTCACAAACTGACTCTAAAACCGCAAAACGGGCATGAACCGACCTTGCAACTGCCTTTGGGGAGAAACCACGGCCATTGGATCACAAGTCGGTGAAATCGACCGGGCGCCCGCCCTACCACTTCGGGCCACCGACCTCCGGAGCACCTACAAGTACCCCTGGAGCTCCCCTGCACTATAAATAGGACCCAAAACCTCACTTGTAAAGAGAACAACCACTAGATACACACTCTCCACATGAGAGTCATAGCCTTAGTGCTCTCCTAGTCAGGAGTAGAAGGGAGGGTGAGAGTGAGGAGAAGCTGGAGGAGGAGCTGGGCCTGTAGGCGACCTCTCCACTTGTAGCTCGGAGGATGAAGCTCCTCTTGGAGTAAAGTCTTCTTCAGTGCGGTAACTTTATTCTTTCGCATTACTTAAGTATTATTTTATTGCTTTACTATTGTTCACCGTCTGGTTAAGGTGCTCTAGTTAGTAACGTACGATTAGAGTAGTAAGATTATAGATTAAGCGAGGTGCTTAGGCTATATCTTACCTATGAATGCGGCTAGGCCCACGGATAGTAGTGGTAGGTCTTAGGTGGTGACAGCCCTAAGATCCTCTGGATTTCACCACGTTCAGTCTAGTTTATTGGCGTAGGGCTTTTCTAAATGTGAGTAATCCTAATATTTTGGGACCGCGCATTCGCCCCGTAGTGGCAATTAAAGTCTTCCTTAGTTTTGCCTTAGATAAAGAAACCACACCGATCCTCTCTACCCTGTTTATCACCTATTTTTGGATACACTTAGTTCTTTACTAGTCTATTTCACGTTCCCTGTGGAAATTCGATACCTAGGAATACTCCTTGGTGAAAACTACCTTGACATCCGTATGCTTGCGGATTTCCAGTGTCAGCAAGTTTTCTTGCGCCGTTGCCGGGGATATCTTTAGCCTTGGTGATTGCGTTAGGAATTGTCAACAACTACCTTGACATCCGTACGCTTGCGGATTTCCCTGAGTGCTATATCCAGTGTCAACAAGTTTTCTGGCGCCGTTGCCAGGGATATCTTTAGCCTTGGTGATTGCGTTAGGAAATGTCAACATTGACGGGCATGAAGGAAAATATTCGACAACTGCTGGTGGGGTTGTTTCGGGATCCTGCACAACATCGGCGGACCCAGCAGGGTTTCAGGTTGTCTGAGGACTACCCTAAATTTTAGCCAAAATTATTATTATTAGTTCGATTTAGAAAGTCCAAATTAAAAATTCTAACATTCTTAAGTGTTTTAGTCGCCAAACTATATCTCCTCTCAACCGGTGCTCGATTGTGCTTGGTGCCTACTAAGTTTAGATTATATCTTAGATTATATCTTGGTGTAAGATATTTTTGCTAGGCCTACCCTTGGTTGAAATCCTGGGTCCACCATTGCTGCACAAAACAGTCCGTTAGGTGCTGATGTCTGAAAGGAATCGGCAATCAGATAAGTGGTTCACCTCAGCAGTCGAAGAAAAGCCTGCATCCAAGGTAAGGCATTTGTCATGAACCGTCTGGCCGAATAAGTGGGGGTGAAGCACGCTGTTGACCAAGCGTGGGGTGTGTACGCTAGAAGGTCTGATCCCAGTTGAAATACCCTGACGCTGGTCAATGCATCCTTAATACTCGCTCTGGGCTTTAGGATATTGGCGAAGAAAAGCATGGGGGCAAGCTAACCCAATCCAGATTGTCTGGCCATGAAGTTGGGGTTGTAGAATTCATATGAAGGCCAGACAGGTTGCTAAGCGTTGTTGCTGCGGAGATTTTTGAAGTCAACAGGCAGAACGCAAGGTTTGACAATGCTGTTGAAAATCTCGATTGCCTGCTGATCTAGGCAGCCTGATTCGAATCTGAAGCTATAGGGAAAAGACAGTTCGGCATTTTCTTCATAAGGGAACCATGTGAGGGTGTCTGGGTCGTAGACTCTGTAGAATTGTTCAAAGAGACGCCCTCGGCTGACAGTGATTGTGATAGTCGATGCAGCTTCGCCATAAGATTGGCAATTTCTGCTGACTTCATCTTCCCCTTCTGCAAAGTCTGATGATGGAAAGCTAAGGTTGGTCAGCTCAGGTTTTATCAGTTTGTGCAAGTACAGAATCAACCACCAGGGACCTGAGCGACAGGGGGACTAGCTCATTCTTCAGAAGGAAAGAGGACACATGATTCATCAGGTTATAAGTGGCCCCAAGAAGCAGTTTCCACAGGGGTACTGATTTTCCCATAGCTAGTTGCTCTGCCAGTGCTCTGTAGGGATATGCTGATCCAAGGAAGGAGCCGTAGAAAATGAATTTCTCCATCCACATAATCAAAAAGGCTATTTACTCTTTGTTGCTGATATTAAAGCTAGAACCTTGATTGGAGACGATATTGCTGGTCTAGCCGTTATAGTCTGAGACCTTTGGAAGTTTCTGCTCACCTTTAGAGAGGAGGTCCTAAAATTGGACAGAGCCTGTGATTTTGAAGCCGGTCAGCATGTGAATGTCTCCCAGAGTAATCGACATTGGGCCATGACCGAAGATGAAAGCGTTGATGGAGTTTGACCAGAAGTAACAGGCTGCACTAAGAAGGGATTCATTGTTCTCGAACCAAGAAAGAGAAAGGTTGAGGCATTGATTCAAACCGTACATTTCCCAGTCGGTGTTTTTCTTTGCCGAAACTCTGCGGAACCAATCTCTCCAGCCAGCTGGTATGTTGGGCTAATTCCGAAAGGTTTGCTTGGTCCAAGATGATGCACTGATTATTGAGGATCTGAATGGAAGTTGATTAGTCTCCTTTGAAATGAAATCGGCCGAATTGGGGTTGCCCATGGGTCCCAGGTAATAAGCAGAGGGAACATTGGCCGATTGAATAAGGATTTCATTCTTCATCTCCTGAAAGGGCGAGGAAACTTCAAGCTGAGTGGAGGATCAAAGAGGGTGAAGATTTGAAAGAAGTTACATACCTCCAAAATCTCAGATAGGGTCGCCATGGAAAACTAGCCTGAGCTAAAGCAAGTAGTTGCGGCTAGGGTTTGATTTGGGACGCAGAAGATGCAAAGGCGATTCGAAAGCAGAGTAGAAGCGCCATCACAGAGATTACACAGGGGCACTATTTCAAGATCTGGTTGGGAACGGCGAAGGAGTTGCCTGAGATTTGAGCTAATTTTGTAATAAAATCAATTTCATCCTAAAATTAGGGGGCATGTGTTTACACCAGATTTTGGACGGGGCAACAGGTGATGACCGTGAAGAAGGGATAACCGATTGGGAGTCTCTAAATCGGATGTTTAGTGACGTCAGCAGCACGCATTGAAGGCTGGAGATAAAATCAGGCGAGATTCTGCGGCAGCCGTAACAGAGCAAACGTGGAAGGGGCCCACAAGAAAGGCAAGGCTGGGTCCCGAGTTATCTTAGGAGTAGGAAATCTTATTGTTTCCTTATTTTTAGCTAGGGTTTTCATTCAGTTGAGACTTTCTCTCTAGCTGTTGGGTATAAATATAAGCCCAGCACATTATAAAACACACGTCAATCAATACAACAACAGTTCCTTTCTTTCCGGCCCCGACCAAAACCCTAGGAGTAGGAGTAACATAGAACCAGCAAGTTCTTTGACAAGTTGCAGTGTCATCCGATGGACGCTAGGCTTGCTGTAAGTATCGTCACGCTCGTATTCATCATGTCTTGCTAGTACGATTCTGGCTCGTGCAGTTCGCTGATGGATTCGAATAGTTATCGATCCTCGTTTGACCTAAGCCATGTTTAGATTGAATCGAGGGTTAGCTATCGGCTCTAATTAACTTGGCATGTTGATTAGATTTATTAAATTACCGATGTTGCTTATGAATATTTATTATTTATTTATTTTAAGCATCATCAATCTGCCCAATCTTGATCTGTTCTTGTCGGCTTAAATCTTTGTATCTATCTTGCTTAATTGAACATCAATTGATTATCATGTTTAAGTGAGTAGATCTGTTTGTCATTAGCTGGTTAGTTCAGATCTTGATTGTGTATAGGCCGCACTCAAGTAATAAATTAAATTGTGTGGAGACTCTTTGATTAATAGATCTAATCATTAGCTTACGTCATGGGCTGTAACGATCCGGTCGATCCCCTTGACATAAGCAACGGGTTAGATAGATTAGTTAAAGGGTCAAAGCATCATTTACTTTATTGGCTTGTATGGTGCCTGTACTTCAGATCAGTTGTTTAGCCCATACTGTTTGTGCCTGCTTGCTGCACATTATATTCTTCCGGTCTCCTTTATATGCTGTCTTGTGTTCCGAGTCAGATCGAGATCGATTCAAGTGTGTTAATTAGCTGCAACGATCCATTCGATCCTAATTAATAGATGTGATAGATTAAGGTTTGTCTCGGCATATAAGGAAATGTATATATTAGATCAGTTTAATATGGCTTGCTTTCATTTGTATATATCTATGAATCGGTTAAAATGCGTGTCAGATGTTTCTGTTATACTTACGCTATCGGTTCATGCAATCGGATATCGGCTCTCTAGCCGATGGCCTTATGAGAAGGCCCATTGGGTCAGATATCTGGAACCACTCGGGACACACCAGTCGTTCCGCATTGTGTTACTAATCAATCCTGTTTTCTTGTCAATTGCAGGTCAAATTGACTGGCACGTTTGGAGATTCATCGGTGCTCATCAACGCCGATTGTCGAAGCTAGCTGGGTCTGTTCGCTCCATGCTTCTAGGACCGTTCTGGCTTCGCTGGTGTGCTGAGTGCGAACCAGATTTCGCGTCAACAGGTATGAACTCTAATATTACAGAGAAATTGAAGCATTATGAATTCTATAGTATAAATCAGTTGTTGCAAAAGGCTATTGCTGTAGAATCACGTTTGGCGAATGAATCTAGGAGATCTTGTTGGACAGCTACTCATGTAGTAGAAGGCCATTCTGATGCCTCGGACGATGAGAATCAGTGCAATTCCGCCGAGTTTATATGGTCTCCAAATAAGAAGGGAATTTTTTGCCCATCTTTTAAGACGATTTCTAAAAATCAGGAAGAAGAAATTAGATTTGTTTTTGATGTTGCTAAATGTGACCGGATTTTTGATGAATTACTTAGAACCGGTAACATTAGAATTACTAACACCTTGCCATCTAGAGATGAATTAAAGAAAAGGGCTTGTTGTAAATATCATAATTCTTATAGTCATGCCACTAACGATTGCAACTATTTTCGGCAGCAGATACAATAGGTCCTCAATGAAGGACGATGGAACTTAGCCAAGGTGATGGTTGACAAGGCTCCTTTTCCAGTGAATGTCATCGAGAAAGGGGAGCCCGCTGTTTTGATTCGTCCGGAGCAAGCCGATACCATGAAGGGCAAGAATGTGATCATCAGCGACCCACGCGAAGCACCGAAACAAGTTTCGGGGCATCAAGTGGTGCTCAAAAAGCATGAAGATGGCAAGTCTAATCTGAAGATTCCTTCAAGATCAGTGCAGAATCTGGCCAGGCAACGTCGTTAGGAGGCCAAGGCTGCAGCAGAGGCCGGCCAGGCAAGTTTCAGAACCTAGCCCAGTCGGCAACCTGGCCAAGCCGACTACAGAAGGCAGCCAGGTGAAAACCTGGTCAGGCGGGTCCAGGAGGCGGCTTGGCCGGGTCTATCGAGTGTGGTGATTCGTCCTCTTCTGGTGCTTCCAAGGTCACCGGTGCTGGTGGCATTCAGGTGATCAAGACGTTTGTCCCAAAGCGACCAAAGATTGATACTTGGAAGACAAATGCGAATTCAACCAAGGAGAAATTTGTTACAAAGAAATTTGTTACAAAAGGCCGATTCTCAGGATCGGCCATTAAAAAAAGAAAACCTACACCGCCGAAGCGAGATGAGCAAGCAAAGAAGATGACGGTGGCTTCGGTGGTAACTCTGGCACGAATGGTTGTTCGTCCTTTGTTGACACCTGGGGTGGCAAACGAGAACAACCGCAAGCACATAGCTGTCAGATGTAGCTTTTCCCTAGGAGTAGTCTCAGGTTATATCGAATCCACAGGGAGCGTGTGTGATAGGAGACTGAATCTAAGGATAGGGTAGAAAGAGATGGCTCCAAATGGTAATCCCTATAATTAAATGATATACCAAAGATTTGTTTATTGTGAGCGTGCAAAGTCCTAAACTAGCCTTAGGGTAAGACTGAATAGGCCCCGTAGACCTACAAGCTCTACGCTGCTAAAACCAGGCCGAACATGGTGAAATCCAGAGGATTCTAGGGTTGTCACCACCTAGAACCTACCACTATTATCCATGGGCCTAGCCGCACTCACGGGTAAGATATAGCCTAAGCACCGCGCTTAATCTATAAACTTACTACTCTAACTTGGATCCAAGAATTAGAGCACTCTAACCAAGCAGTGAGACAAGCAAACAAATACTTAAGCTTCATAGTCTGCTTACAAATGAGCAAATGACCCCTATTTATAGTGTTTAGAGGTTCCTGGAGTACTTGTTGGGGGTGTGGAGTCGGTTCGGAGCAAGTGAGGTGGCCGGCGCCCGGGGTGGTAGGGCGGCCGCCCTATGATCCAGCGCCTTTCGCATCCAACGGCCCTCTATCACTCTTCCAAGTCGGTTGGCACGTTGATTGCTGCTTGAAAAGACGGTTTGTGACCCATAGAGGATGATATATGGGCCCATGAATCCTTGGCTCATCACTTGATCTCCCTTGGATGAAAACCGACATCAAATGGATGGTTGAAAGGGCTTGGGAGCCTTTCCCTCGGATTGTGGTCGTGGCAGGCCATCCTGATAGGGCGGGCGCCCTGTCCAGAAAGCTCCCAGATCCGAGTGCTCTGTTTCTCAGCCATTGATGATAAATCAACGTGCCATAACTTGTTTGGAGGGACGAGCCACGGATCCACGACGTGGCAGGGTGCAATTGGCACCAAGAGGGGGGCGGGCGCCCTGTAACTGGGCTCCTACCTGGCTCCTGTCACTTGCATTGCTCATATATGCCTTGGTTTGCTTCATTTTCACCTGTTTGCACCTACACCCACAATTCTCCAAGTACAAGTGGAACCAAGTAAAATTCAAACATAACATGCTTCTTTTCCATGGATTTTGTCACTTTTATCTTGTTATGTTGACGGTATTTTGAGGTGTTAGCAACCGTCAAAATCCTTGTGTCTCTCGATGGGATCCTTCTTCTCCATCTCAGCCACATTGGGAACCCAACGAAGTCTTTGGGCAATATCCTTTGCCTATGCATCATCAGCCGATGAATGGAGCGCCCGTGTCATCACTCAGTGTTCAACCGATTGAGTTATGGCCAATCAGGCTCTGGCAATTGCGGTCAAAGGTCCTCGCTTCCGCCGTTGCTGGTGAAACTCTTGATTGATGATGGGAAGGAAAAGGCTCTGGTGCAGCAAGTGTATATGCTTAAGAAGGTTGCCGAGTCTATCATCATTCCTGCTACTCCTATCCCGCCGCCGCCGTTGAAGGAACCACCTTCGACAACAATTCTTATTGGCTCACAAGAGGTGGCAATTGTCAATAATGATGAGCCAATGAGAATTGAGGGTCTGTCTCCTACTGTCCCAGATGCTGCCGCTTAGGTTATGGAGAAGAAGCTGGTAGATCACAAATACGTGCAACCGAAGTGGTGCCCGCCGAGATTGACCAAGACATAACGGCGGAAGTTGCAGCGAGCAGGCCAAAGCCAACAGAAGAGGGAGAAATTGGAGAAAATGAGGAAGGAGATCTTTTAATGCTTCGCATCCGATTTTTCTACAAATAGAGAAAGGAAGTGATACAACGTGCTTTGCAAAATCTAGAGAGAAGGTTGCTGGACAGGAGGATCTACAAGGAGTTCTGTGCAGGTCGCCGAATCCTGCCATGCCGGGTCAGAAGGTGGCTGGATAGGAGGATCTACCAGGAGCTAGTTCTCTGCAGGACGCCGAATCCGGCCAGGCCGGGTCAGAGCTGGCCAAGCCGGGTTGTCCAGAAGCCGGTCAGGCCGGGTCCAACCCTCGTCTACGCCGCCCTCGCTCGTGCTATCGTCGTCTTCCCTCCCCTGTGGCCTTCGTCCAGATCTGACTGCTATCGATTTTGTGCTCGATTTCTTTTATATATATATATATATATATATATATATATATATATATATATATATATATATATATATATATATATATATATATATATCCATTGTTTTGGGATCGTGTCATGTTCGTGTTGGATTCGATTTGATTTTGGGAAGGAAATCCAAAGAGATCTGGGTGTGTACGTGTTGGAACCGTTGTTTTTGCCGGAAGTCCAGCAGCGTAATACGGTGGAGGGCAGACGAAATAACGTCCAGACCGTTAGAAACGTTGCCGCTTTATTATTAAAATTATTATTATTAGGTATAAGTATAGGTAGGTATAGATAGAAGATATAGATATATAGATTAATAAATACACTCCATATATAGCAACCAAAGAGCAGAGCAGGCTGGTAGGATCCTCAAAACAACCAAAGCTTTACAAATACTAGTTAGTACTCCTAGTAGTAGATAAGAAGAGATAGAACCTCTTCCCGCACACAGCTAACTTGAACAGCCTGGACCTGCAGGCGTCGACACGACGGGTGAATAATTATCATAACCGTTTGTTGATTCCCCGTCACAAAAGCACATCGTCGTTCGAGTGTTCAAAGTGCCATCAGCATATCGCCACGAGACGACGATCCTGCAGGATATGTGAACACAGACGCGACCCTGCGACGAGGCACGTCGAGGATGACCTCGTGCAACCCCCTGCCTTCCCACTCCTTGAGCTTGCGATTGAACTCAATGTCCACTACGGAGACATGTGCGAGACCAGGTTGCGCCCTGCCAATGACCGGCCAGCGCACGAGCCGCCGCAGCAGCCTGTGTTTGCCGCCGCCGTCCACCGGAATAGCGTCGTCCAGGAGGTCCGCGACGCACAGGGAGGAGCACGACGCGTCCTCGTCCTTCTCCCACCTCCAGCTGTCCGTCAGCGGGAACTTGAGAGTCCATGTCGTGATCGGCACCGTGACCTCGCCACCGTCGTCGTCCATGCACAGGAGTTTGATGGTCTCGGAGTCCACGCAGCACACGGAACGTCGGTCCGTCGAGCCAACATATCTGGGGGCACATCCCTCGGGCAACGGGATGAAGGTAAACACCAAGTCGTCGTCCTCCTCCTCGGTGCTGGTGCCGCCGCTGCTGATGTTGTTGCAGACCAAGATCCCAGCCCACAGGTCTACCCAGCAAAGGGAGGTGCTTGAGACGGCGAACACCGCCTCAGCATTGAAGTTGAAGCAGTCTCCGTATTCATCAGGATCCGGGAGCGGGAGCACCACCTCCTTCCATATCCACTGGTCGGCAGCACGCGGGGCGCCGCTGGAGCCGGGCGAGCGCCACGTGAACAGGGTGCCCTTGTTCGTTGAGAAGCTGTCCCGATCAGTATGACGGAATAGCTCCGCGAGAAGGTAGCCGCCACCGCCGTGCACGTTGGTGCGTAGGATGGCGACACTGGTCGCGATGCGGCCGTGCGAGTGGTCGTTGACGGCCCTGACCCAGGCGGCGGGCAGCGGTGGGACGACGGCGACCGACTTGGCGCGGGTGTCGAGCACCAGGTAACACCCTGGCGGTTGGCGCCAGTGGCTGTAGCGCTCACGGTAGCAGTCGCCCAGGCAGAGCGCGAGGAGGTTCTCATGAGAGCTCTTGATGAAGCCGGTCATTTTCGGCCAAGACACCCGAAGCGTCAAGGAGTTCACGGCGGGGGCGGCGGCGAGCTGCTGGGGAAGGACAGGGTCGACGCCGTCCAGAAGTTTGCGGTAGTAGACGGCGTCGGCGCGTGCGAAGGTCACTGGCTCCTTGCGCCACGCGCTGCTGCTGCTGGTGCTGGAGGAGGCCTTCTTGCGCTCGCGCAGGATAGCCAGCGCCGGAGCCTCCACGTCCGCATCCGCCTCGTGGCGCGTGATCGCTGCTGCTTCCATGTCACTCATCGTGGGGAGGGCCTTGTAGACGGAGGAGACGGTCTGGTCCTGCGGCTGGCCTCCTCTCTCTTCGATGATCTCTTCTACTTCGTCGTCGATGATGAAATTCACGCAACGGTCGAACAAGATGTCCATGGCTGCTGCGGCCGGAATTTGCGCCCGCGCGAGATCGATCTAAACCCAGACACCGGCAACTCGATCGATGCTCCCCACCTAGATTTACATTTACAATCGTACGTAACATATATATGGAATAGTTTTCTATTGGAATCCTCGTCGGTTTCGGTGTACGTATTTGGATTGGAAACCTCAGGGCCAAACCCGGCCGTGACCGAGTCTGTTATCACTTTGGATCTGTTCCCGAATTTGTACGTACGTGTGCAGCCTATATCTGCCCAGCTGTCACTGGCGAGGGTGTGGATAAATATAATCCATACTTTTCCACGCCCAATTCCATATTATCATTATCCATGCAAAGCTAGAAACCCTGCAGGAAAAAAACAAGCACCGCTTTCATATCTAAAAATTACTTGGTATAGCAATTAGCAATGAGCAATTTAGGGCCTGCGTTAAAAATTGAACCCTGAAATGTATTTAAACTTAACATTTACTCCTTAAGATTCTCGTGAATTGACGAGCACACGGTGGACATCAACTACAGCTTCGCTGCACGCCGCCTCAAGAGCTTCACCAAGCGAGCGCCCAAGAAGGTCGACTTTCCGCTTATTCGTGAGCCTCCCATGCAAGCAGCCTTTCACTAAGCCGGCGTTCTATCTGCGGTGCAAGCGGCTGGTGGCTCGGGGCCTTTTGTCGAGTAGATGCTTCTAAGTGAGTTGAGGCCTTGATCATACGATATTTGGGCTACGCTAAGGGTCCACTAGCGCTATCCGCGTCGGAACTAGAGGCGTTTAATTGGATCTTTGACGACAACCTGACTAGGTCAAACATCGAGGCAAATCTTTTTAGAATAGTTGGAGACGAGTCGCTGTAACGGGCTACCGTTTCATAAGATTGGTGTCGTTGGATGTATACGTAATGCCAATGTCAAAATTAGACCATAAAATTAAAAATCCCATGTTTACACCTTAAAATTTCACTGGAAGTTACTCAAATTTGCTGCATATGACTCAATATAGCAGTTGATGGTTTGTGCAAACTGCTGCAGTGAGATCAACATATAGGCTCCACAGTGAAATCCAAAAAGCTAGAACTGACTTTGTATTTGTTGACACCAAAATTTAGTAGAAGAGATTTACTCACAAATCACAAATCCATGAAGGAGGAAGACCAGAGTCGACGGATTCTGCTCGGATCGGCTCTTTGGCGTCCGAATCGGCTAAACGACAGCTATTGTCAGAAAAGGAATCTGCGCCAATGTAAGAGAGCTTGAACACGGCGAATCGACTTCAGCGGAAGGGAAAGATTGAAGTCCAAATTATCTATGTGTCTTTTATTTTATCGTGTTTGGCTAGGACTCATGTTAATACCTTGGGTACAAATATGAACCCAGCTATTGAATCGGCCTGGCCGCCTTCAATACCCGGCCTGGCCGTGTTGGCCCCAGAGCCGGCTTGGCCGCCTTCCCAACCTGGTTGGGCCAGTTTTCAAGTGCCTACACAGAAAACAGAAAAAAAATGCTTTGCACCGGCTTTACTGTTTTACGCCCACCGACGTCAAAGTCTGATGCTCGTTGAGCTAATATGTTAGCTCTTGAATTTTCATGTCTCGGTATATGTCGAATTTTAAATTAGGCAAAAGATGCGATTAAATCAAGACAACTATCAAGATGAGCATTAAGTGATTCTCCAAAACATTGTCATTCACCAGAAATTTATTGCACAACTAATAAAGAATCAACATAAGCTTCAACTATGGGGGTATAGACCCGTATACCCGCATGGCGCTACATGTGCCACATCATTTGATCAAGCCCAAGCTGCCAAGGACGCGACGCCTACACGTTCTCCAGAAGATCACGCAATCCACCGATCAAGAGCCTTGGCGACCAAGAAAATAGCTTTCCTAATATCTAACCGATTAGTTACCTTATTCGGTTAGGATTGTAATCTGATATACATAGCAAAACCAACTTGTAACCCTATCCCCGGACTATATAAGGCGGAAAGGGGATCCCCACAAAACACATCGATCCATACTCAACTCATAGCAATACAATCCACAAGAACACATGACGTAAGGTATTACGCCTCGCGGCGGCCCGAACCTGTCTAAATCATGTGTCCTACACTCTCTATGTTACGCTCGCCCGTCTCAAGCGCACCTTCACCGATAATCTACTACCGTGGGCATACCCCTCGGTAGTCTATCAACGATATTCAGTCGACATCAACATGTTTTACTTTCATGGAACTTAACATCTCCAAGCCGTAATAAAGAGCTAAATATTCGGCTTGATTATTAATGCAAGAATTTTCCAATCGGTTTGATATATCCATCTCAACACCATGTGGTGAAATAATAACAATGCCAATACCTTGGCCTTGCTTGCAAACCGATCCATTAAAATAAAGTTTCCATAGAGTATAAGTTATATAATTGATCTCATCTCCTAAATCAATTGCATGCTCAACAATAAAATCAGCAAGCACTTGACCTTTCATGGCTCTCAAAGGGTCAAAAGTTAAGTCATATTCAATTAATGTGTATGACCATTTACCGATCCTCCCACTAAGGATTAGCCGATATAACATATGTTTAATTACATTGGCATGGCAAACAACAACACATGTACTAGCTAACAAGTAATATCTCATCTTTGAACAAGCACAGTACAATGATAAGCATCATTTTTCAATATGGGCATACCTTGTGTCGGGATCAAGAAGACGGCGAAAAATATAAGGAATGACATATTCTTTGCCACCATCCTCTTGAGTCAACATCGCACCAATCACTTTTTCTTAATTTAAAAGGAACCCCTCTCCTTAGAGCACGAAGAACCGATGAAATTAACAAGTATTGCTTGATCTTTTCAAATGCTTCTTGTTTCTTTGCTCCCAAGCAAATTCACTCTCATCTTTTAATCTCAATATGGGGGTAAAAGGAATAACTTTCTCAGACAAGTTGGCTATAAATTCTCCTCAAGTAGTTCACCTTTCCAAGAAACTTTTGCAAGCCTTTCTTACATGTAGATGCCTGAACTTGCTTGATACTTTCTATTCTCTTGGGATCAACCTCTATGCCTTTATCATGAATAATAAATCCCAAGAATTTGCCCGCTGACACACCTAAATCACATTTGAGTGGATTTATCTTTAAACCATACTGGCGCATCCTCTCAAAAGAAAGATGCAAATTGGTCAAATGAGAATTATTGGCAGCCTATTTTATCACAATATCATCAATGTAAACTTCTATGATCACGCCAATTAAATCATGAAAGATCAAATTCACAGCACGTTGATAAGTGGCACCGGTATTTTTTAATCCAAATGTCATGACAATCCACTCGAATAATCCAACAAACCCAGGCCAAACAAATGCCGTTTTGGAACTGTCCTCTTCGACCATGAATATTTGATTGTAACCATCATTACCATCAAGAAAACTAAGAATCTTATGTCCTAAAGCATCATTAATAAGCATATCAGCTATAGGCATAGGATACTCTTCTTTTGGAGTGGCTTTATTTAAATCTCTAAAATCAATTCAAACTCGAATCTTTCCTGAACGTTTCTTCTCAACGGGCACAATATTAGAGATCTACTCCGCATATCTGCATGGACGAATAAATCCCGCTTCCAATAACCGATTAATTTTTTCTTTAATCTGATCATAAATTTTAACATAAAAGAAGCGATGACGTTGCTTATAAGGCCAGAATCCAGGCGTAATGGGAAGCCGATGCTCAACAAGTTTTCGGCTCAATCCGGGCATCTCATTATAGCTCCATGCAAAGCAATCAACATATTCTTTCAGAAGCGCGATTAATTCAGCTGTATAATCACCTTTTAATTTTTTATTAATGAACGTTAGCCTTAGTATAGAACCATCCCCAATATCAACTTGCTCTAAACGGTCAGCCAACGTAAAACCTTGGCCCAACTTATTGAGCTCATGAAAATCATCAATTGGTTTACATACATCGGTCATATAAGCCTGATATTGATCAACACGATGTTTTCACTATTTAATATTAGCACCCATTACAAAAATAATTAATTACACGATGATATTGAGCTGATTATCCATCAGCTTCAATGACACAGGCACAAAACCCTCCTCAGTGACACTAATAAACTCAGCGGCAGATAAATCATGACCAAATAAACAAGCAATACCATCGTGCCCCCGAGTGAAGGAGCATCGGCCGCAGGGACGGTGGCCGATGAATCAGGATGGACAACCTCAACTTGGTCTCCCACCCATTGAATCAAGAATTGGTGCAAACCAGATGGAACGCAACGATTGGCACGAATCCAATCATGACCAAGGATAAGATTATAGCTACCTTGCACCTCGGCGAAGAAGTATGTCGTAGCCAACATCTTGCTCCCGATGGTCACCTCCATCGTTGCAACACCCAAAGCCGGAAGTGGCTCACCCCCTCCAACTCCGCCGATCATCATGTTTGTCTTCAGCAATTCTTCGTCCGTGCCACCAAGCTTCTTATAAACAGAATGCGGCATCAAGTTGATAATCGCGCCACTATCCACCAAAATGTTATGAACCGGCATGCCCTTTGATACGCAAGGGTCAAAGATGATTTATAGAATCCTCTGACTTCTTGAATACAACATCTCTAGCGGCGAAACAAAACTGAGCCGTCACTGAACCCTCATCTTCATGATTACATAACAATTGGAAGATAAATAGACGATATTAAGTTCGGTGCATGGTGGTGTTGGCGTGTAATCCACCATCTCCTCATATTCTTATGTGTCCCCAGAACACAAAATAGCAGAAGAAACAGCAGCAGGGTCCAACTCCACCGAAACAGAATCGACGATGACAGTAGCTGGTGAAGCTGTGAAACTTGGCCTAGCCGGGTTGGACCCGGCCTGGCCGGCTTCTGGACAACCCGGCTTGGCCAGCTCTGACCTGGCCTGGCCGGATTCGGCGTCCTGCACAGAACTCCTGGTAGATCCTCCTGTCCAGCAACCTTCTCTGTAGATTTTGCAAAGCACGTTATATCACTTCCTTTCTCTATTTGTAGAAAAATCGGATGCGAAGCATTAAAGATCTCCTTCCTTATTTTCTCCAATTTCTCCCTCTTCTGTTAGCTTTGGCCTGCTCGCTGCAACTTCCGCTGTTATGTCTTGGTCAATCTCAGCGGGCACCACTTCGGTTGCACATATTTGTGATCTACCAGCTTCTTCTCCATAACCTAAGCGGCAACATCTGGGACAGTAGGAGACGGACCCTCAATTCTCATTGGCTCGTCATTATTGACAATTGGCACCTCTTGTGAGCCAATAAGAATTGTCACCGAAGGTGGTTCCTTCAACGGTGGCGGGATAGGAGTAGCAGGAATGATGAAAGACTCAGCAACCTTCTTAAGCATATACACTTGCTGCACCAGAGCCTTTTCTTTCCCATCATCAATCAAGAGTTTCACCAGCAACGGCGGAAGCGAGGACCTTTCACCACAATTGCCAGAGCCTGATTGGCCATAACTCAATCGGTTGAACACTGAGTGATGACACGGGCGCTCCATTCATCGGCTGATGATGCATAGGCAAAGGATATTGCCCAAAGACTTCGTTGGGTCCCCAATGTGGCTGAGATGGAGAAGAAGGATCCCATCGAGAGACACAAGGATTTTGACGGTTGCTAACACCTCAAAATACCGTCAACATAACAAGATAAAAGTGACAAAATCCATGGAAAAGAAGCATGTTATGTTTGAATTTTACTTGGTTCCACTTGTACTTGGAGAATTATGGGTGTAGGTGCAAACAGGTGAAAATAAAGCAAACCAAGGCATATATGAGCAATGCAAGTGACAGGAGCCAGGTAGGAGCCCAGTTACAGGGCGCCCGCCCCCCTCTTGGTGCCAATTGCACCCTGCCACATCATGGATCCGTGGCTCGTCCCTCCAAACAAGTTATGGCACATTGATTTATCACCAATGGCTGAGAAACAGAGCACTCGGATCTGGGAGCGCTCTGGACAGGGCGCCCGCCCTATCAGGATGGCCTGCCACGACCACAATCCGAGGGAAAGGCTCGCAAGCCCTTTCAACCATCCATTTGATGTCGGTTTTCATCCAAGGGAGATCAAGTGATGAGCCAAGGATTCATGGGCCCACATATCATCCTCTATGGGCCACAAACCGTCTTTCCAAGCAGCAACCAACGTGCTAACCGACTTGGGAGAGTGATAGAGGGCCGTTGGATGCGAAAGGCGGTGGATCATAAGGCGGCCGCCCTACCACCCCGGGCGCCGGCCGCCTCACTTGCTCCGAACTGACTCCACACCCCCAACAAGTACTCCAGGAACCTCTAAACACTATAGATAGGGGTCATTTGCTCATTTGTATGCAGACTATGAAGCTTAAGTGAGATAGATACTTAGATATAAAAGATAGTCTCAAGTAGAATGTGTAGTACTCCTACACATTAGAGAGTGAAAGAGTCACTTCTCTGAAGAGAAGAAGAGGAGTCCGAGGAGGAGCCGGGCTTGTCGGCAACCTCTTCTATGGTGTACCTCTGCGCTTCTTTATGGTAATAAAGTTCCACTTCCTTATTTAATTATTGTTATACTTTAAGTATTTGTTTGCTTGTCTCACTGCTTGGTTAGAGTGCTCTAGTTCTTGGATCCGAGTTAGAGTAGTAAGTTTATAGATTAAGCGCGGTGCCTAGGCTATATCTTACCCGTGAGTGCGGCTAGGCCCATGGATAGTAGTGGTAAGTTCTAGGTGGTGACAGCCCTAGAATCCTCTGTATTCCACCACGTTCGGCCTGGTTTTAGCAGCGTAGAGCTTGTAGGTCTACGGGGCCTATTCAGTCTTACCCTGAGGCTAGTTTAGGACTTTGCACGCTCACAATAAACAAATCTTTGGTATATCATTTAATTATAGGGATTACCATTTGGAGCCATCTCTTTCTACCCTATCCTTAGATTCAGTCTCCTATCACACACGCTCCCTGTGGATTCGATTTAACCTGAGACTACTCCTAGGGAAAAGCTACATCTAACAGCCGTGTGCTTGCGGTTATTCTCGTTTGCCACCCCAGGTGTCAACAAAGGACGAACAACCACTCTTGCCAGAGTTACCACCGAAGCCACCGTCATCTTCTTTGCTTGCTCATCTCGCTTCGGCGGTGTAGGTTTTCTTTTTTTAATGGCCGATCCTGAGAATCGGCCTTTTGTGGCCGGTATTTTCCATGAGCCAGTCAAACATGCAAAGCTTCTTTGTAACAAATTTCTCCTTGGTTGAATTCGCATTTGTCTTCCAAGTATCAATCTTTGGTCGCTTTGGGACAAACGTCTTGATCACCTAAATGCCACCAGCACTGGTGACCTTGGAAGCACCAGAAGAGGACGAATCACCACACTCGATAGACCCGGCCGAGCCGCCTCCTGGACCCGCCTGACCAGGTTTTCACTGGCTGCCTTCTGTAGTCGGCTTGGCCAGGTTGCCAACTGGGCCAGGTTCTGAAACTTGCCTGGCCGGCCTCTGCTGCAGCCTTGGCCTCCAAACGACTTTGCCTGGCCAGATTCTGCACTGATCTTGAAGGAATCTTCAGATTAGACTTGCCATCTTAACGCTTTTTGAGCACCACTTGACGCCCCGAAACTTGTTTCGGTGCTTCGCGTGGGTCGCTGATGATCACATTCTTGCCCTTCGTGGTATCGGCTTGCTCCGGACGAATCAAAACAGCGGGCTCCCCTTTCTCAATGACATTCACTAGAAAAGGAGCCTTGTCAACCATCATCTTGGCTAAGTTCAATCATCCTTCATTGAGGACCTATTGTATCTGCTGACTAAAATAGTTGCAATTGTTAGTGGCATGACTATAAGAATTATGATATTTACAACAAGCCCTTTTCTTTAATTCATCACTAAATGGCAAGGTGTTAGTAATTCTAATGTTACCGGTTCTAAGTATTTCATCAAAAATCCGGTCACATTTAGCAACATCAAAAACAAATCTAATTTCTTCTTTCCGATTTTTAGAAATCGTCTTAATAGATGGGCAAGAAATTCCCTTCTTATTTGAAGACCATATAAACTCGGCGGAATTGCACTGATTCTCATCGTCCGAGGCATCAGAATGGCCTTCTACTACATGAGTAGCTGTCCAACAAGATCTCCTAGATTCATTCGCCAAACGTGATTCTACAGCAATAGCCTTTTGCAACAACTGATTTATACTATAGAATTCATAATGCTTCAATTTCTCTGTAATATTAGAGTTCATACCTGTTGACGCGAAATCTGATTCGCACTCAGCACACCAGCGAAGCCAGAACGGTCCTGGAAGCATGGAGCGAACAGACCTAGCTAGCTTCGACAATCGGCGTTGATGAGCACCAATGAATCTCCAAGCGTGCCAGTCAATTTGACCTGCAATTGACAAGGAAACTGGATTGATTAGTAACACAATGCGGAACGATTGGTGTGTCCCGAGTGGTTCCAGATATCCAACCCAATGGGCCTTCTCATAAGGCCATCGGCTAGAGAGCCGATATCCGATTGCATGAACCGATAGCGTAAGTATAACAGAAATATCTGACACGCATTTTAACCGATTCATAGATATATACAAATGAAAGCAAGTCATATTAAACAGATCTAATATATACATTTCCTGGGCCGCGCTCGTCAGGAATTGCAGGCTGTGCCACCTCCGAAAACGCTCGCACTCATCCACGGGCATGAACTCGTGCTCGCACTCGTCCACGGGCAGCTTGACTAAACCGTAGCCCTGGAAGGCCTACGTGTACGGAATGCCGACGTGTGTGGGGCACCATGGTGGGCGCGCTCGCGGTGCACAGGATGGTGTTAGCACACAGATTAGGGAAGGGGGAAGACTTGGAGGAGAGGCCAGAACTAGATGGAGGAGTGGTTGAGATAGATGATTAGTGTGACAGAACCGCCCAGCTTATAAGAGCATAAGTACGGCGATAGCCGTCGAAACAGCTAAACAACCACACTTGAGCCCATATAAACCCAATAGTCCGTGAAATCTCGAAGGATTTCAAACCAAATGGTAACACAACTAAGATCGTACATGGTTCAACAACATACATCCATATTACATAGCTTCAAGGTACGTAGTACGCAGATATAATTTACATCATAAGTTTCAAACCTTAGCGGAAACAAAGTAGTTATACAAACCAAGTTTTACACAACCATACTTGTTTAATATACGTGCCATTCTTAAGATCAAACTACTAGATAAGATAGCTATTAACACGAAGACTGGAGCTTCCCACACTTTAGTCCTCGTCCACGACCGGGGTAAAGCAATTCTTGCAATAACCATAAAAGATCTGGCCATCTACAATAATTTGGGATAAACCCTGAGTACATAATTGTACTCCGCAAGACTTACCCGTCTTAACAAAAAAAAGACTTTCAAGAAAATATGCAAGGTTTTTTAGTGGAGCTAACTGACTCATTTGCGTAAAAGCTATCTTAGTGTAATATGTCATTTGTCATTACTAGCAAGCTTTTAGTTGTCATGAACCCTTGCTTTCAACTACAACCTGATCTAACTCAAACACATAATTAATTCTAAGCAATCAATACAATAGAACGATAGCAATTTGGCATTTACATTGATAACCATGTTCATGTTCAAACTTATCCATTTCTACCATGAGGGAAGATCAGTCAAGTTTCTCACTATCTAGGAGAGATGGCGATTCGAATCTATTACAAACCAGCTGGTGTCAAATGCCAATCACAAACCCAGACAGACCTGTACGGGGTCCCTTAGGTCACCCTTGGTATTATTTGGGTACCAACCGCGGGTTTGGGGGAGCCATATACTGGGGGACTGACTAGTGGCCAGGAAACTCAGGAATCCACCTGTCCATGGTCCGATCTAGCTCCCAAAACCCTACGTGGTCCAGTATATAAACCCACCTAACCAGTTCCCGGCCCAAATAGAGCTACTCGGTTTCGCGGTCGGAACGACTTATCCTGCCAGCTAAGTGATGGCGTCTTTCAATCTCGACCAATGTCCCACAGGGATGTTTCCCTATTTCACTTGGAGGTGATTGGCCTACAACCAAGACCTCCACGTCTTATCGTATCCAAGTCATCCTTCCGCCCAAACTCATTACCTCCGTCAGCTCACATGGTTATTTCACAATAGCAAATATAGCCAACCATGCTTCTCACTTTCTTATCTTGGTGACCAGAATCACCATATCTACCGATTCGGGGCTAGGCTAAGCAGGAGATACGGTCCTGAACCTATTTAGGTGAAGGGTATATAATAGTTGTCCAATATAATGCAACTACGTTTTCAAGCAATTTCTACGCTTAATGCAATAATCACTATACTCAAGTCAATTCATTTCGGAAACGTAGGAAGTAAGAATGCACCGGGGCTTGCCTTTCAGAAAGGTTGAGGGCTGATGGTCAGGGCACTCGGGCAAGTCAGTGTTGTCCTCCACTCCTGGTTCGGCAGCTGGGGCCTCCTGAGGGATCTCCTCCCCGGTCGGGTTCACTTCGGTCAGGGTCACCTCCTCCAACGATCCTGTATGCATGGTCATGCAATGAATACGGGGATACATAATAATTTGCAAAGTATTCAATATGATGCATATGGATGCTTTCATGAAATGCAAATGCACATGTATGGATCATTTTCTTTTACTCATTACGTGCATATTTCTTCTCCGGTAGATAGATTTCCATGCTCATATAACAAGTCATGATCAATTCTTATGGCCTACCCTAATCTCCATACAAGTTCAAGCATTACTATATGAATCAAAGTGACTTAGCTAAACTACCCTAGAACTTGCTACTTTAACAACCTTCTCAAAATACACTAAATATTATACTCCAGCAAGTACACTCTCATAAATGCTTCGATAAACACCACCGGTGATGGACCAAACAACATGCAACAGATTTACATTTGCCCTAAACATGTGCTTAATTATATAATCAATGGCTTCACCTATAACTAGACCTACCAGATTGAAGCTACATAAAATTCCCAGAAAAATATAGTAGACAGCGCAGGTCCACAATAGCTCACTGTACAAATTTCAGGTCATTTGGACTTCCATAACTATCTATACAAAAATAACAAGACTGCAGGCTGAATTTGAGTGGAAAATAGTTATTATAGTGAAAAGTATCAAACAACAGATTTCACAATTTTTTGTTGTTCTTCATCACCTAACAACGTCACAAAAGAATATTCATACCCAGATCACATGTATTTATTTTATAATGAATTTCCAAGCATGTAAACCCTAAATAGGGCTTGAACAGCAACTCTATTACCAAACAGAGCATAAGCCTAACCACTATTTTTCCCAGATTCTACACATCCATAGAAACCTAACAAAAGTGGAATCACAGTTTTAGCACACTCCTAGAATTAGTTATGCATTTTCAAAGGTTCCGGTAGTAATAGAAATTAATTTATAAAACACAGAAGCACTATACAAATGCTAGGGTTTAATATTTTTCATGCATAGGGTATCTCATAAGGAAACTAACAAATTTGGTCTCACATCATTTTGACTTGTAAAACTCCAGATACAATTTTTAAAAGCATTGAATCAAAACTGGAAATAGAAATATAAATGAATTATCTAATTCAAACGAACCCTAAAGGTTATGGGTACCCAGCAACGCACACACAGGGAAAGACCCAGGCATTGATGGTTAGGCCCCGTGGGTCAATTGACCCCACGCGTCAGCTAGACAGGGGGAGCCGCCACCTTTGACCGGCGATACTTCGCCGCCGACGAGGTCTCCGGCCAAACGGATTGCATCCACGTGCTCCTGAGACCTAGAAGCATTCAATGAGTTAGGTTATTGGACCAGTGGCACACCGGAGAAAGCTCGACAGTGGCCATGGCGGGCGGCGGCGCACAGAGAGATCACGCCGGCGAACTTCGACCAAATCGAGCCAAACCGACTACACGGGACAACTCGCGTTCACCTAAGGTTCCTAGGGTTACGGGGAATTTAACCCTAACGGCCTACAACATCACCAGCGCCATTCATGGTGGCGGTGCGCGCAGCGGCACGACCGCGTTTCGGCAGGCACGGTCCGCTAAACCCCCAACCGTTTTTGATTCCATGAAATCAAACCCTAAGTAAGCTGGAAACGCAAAGCAAATAACAACAAAGGTGCTCACCGCCTCCTGACCACGTCGGGTTGAGCTGCAGCGGAGCTCCGGCGAGGCACAGACAACGGCGAACGCGAAGAACCAAGGCGCTACGGCTCCGATGGCTCGACAAAGTTGTCAGATTTGTGGATGAGGGAGTGGCGAAGCTATTCGATCGGGGGTTTGATCGACGGCTAGCCGGGAACGACGAACGTGACCGGCAACGCCATTGATGCTTTCGGTCTTGGGTAGAGAAGAGCAGAGAAGACGATGATGGCGGCAGGGATGAAGGAAATGGATTAGGATCGACTCGGAGGTGATCAACTTCGAGTTGGCAGCGCACAAGAGCAGTGGGACGCAGCTGGAGGCGACACGGCGGCCCTGCAGTGTCGAAAATCGGCGAAGACACGATACCCCCACCAACTGCTCGACACGTGGCATCAAAGGAATTTGCTTAGTTCAGAACATGCCCATTCGTCTAAACCCGAAAGTTTAACTCAATTTAGCTCCTAATATAGTGAGTTTCAGAGCAAACTTCATTAATATGGAATGAAGTACTACAGGAGATCTACCAATGTTAGTAGGACACTTTGGGTTGGGTTGGTTGGGTTTGAGAGATACAATTCAACAAAGAGGGGCACTTGAAACTGAAATGGAAGAGCTTAGACAAAATTTGCAGAGTTGGCTTTGAAATCCTAATCTGCCTTGTGGTACCAAATTGAACATGTAGAAACCATTTTCATGAGTTGGACCAAAAATAAACTTTTTTGCAAAATAAATTTCCCACAACTTTAGTTTAAGGTTCAAAAGCATTTGAATAATTTAAATTGCACTTCTAGTTTGAATTGGCAAAATTACCCTAAATGCCTTATACCTAACCCTAGGCCAAGGTCCTAGCTAGGGACCAAATCACAAGATACTTCAAACATGAAAAAGGTTTGGTCAAGCATTCTAAACTAGAATTGACACTCCAAAAGTGTTGAAAAACATTTTTGCTTCAATTCACTATAATAACCCCATATGTGTGTGTGTGTGTAATAGCTAACATTGCATTGAAATTCACTTTACCATGCACATGAAATAATGATATGATGCCCATGTCATGCCAATGCAATGCAATGCAAGTGATTTAGCAAGCTTAACACTGGGGTGTTACAGCCCCTCCCCCCTTAAAAGAATCTCATCCTCGAGATTAGGGGTAATACTAGGTTTTGTAGAAAGTAGGGTAGACTTCCTTCAAATAATCTTCTCTTTCCCAGGTAGCATCTTCTTCTCCTTGGTTGTTCCAAACTACTTTGTAGAACTTAATCACCTTGCCATGGGTCACTCTTTCATTGGTGTCAATCACTTGAATAGGTTTCTCTTCGTAGGTTGAGTCCGTTTTCAACTTTATATCTTCAATCCTCACTCGTTCTTCGGGGACTCTTAGACATTTCTTGAACTGAGAAACATGAAAGACATTGAAGATAACTTGCATCTCTGGAGGTAGTTGTATCCTATAAGCTACTTTTCCACATTTCCCAATAATATTGTAAAGTCCCACATATCTTGGAGCTAGTTTTCGCTTGATACCAAAACGTTGTACTCCCTTCATTGGTGACACTTTCAAGTATACAAAGTCACCAACAAGATAATCAATCGGCCGTCTTCTTTTGTCAGCATAACTCTTTTGACGTGACTAAGCTGCTTCTATATGTTGCTGAATAGTTCTTACTTTTTCTTCGGCTTCTTTAACAAAAATCAATTCCATAATACCTTATTTCTCCTGCTTCAACCCAATTCAAAGGTGTCCTACATTTCCTTCCATATAAGGCTTCAAATGGCGCCATCTTAATGCTCTCTTGGTAACTATTATTGTAGGAAAACTCGGCTAATGGTAACCACTTTTCCCAAGAACCCTTAGAAGATATGACACAAGCTCTAAGCATATCTTCTAAGATTTGATTAACTCTTTCTGTTTGTCCAGAGGTTTGAGGATGGTAAGTAGTTCTTCGAACTAACTTAGTACCTATTTGCTTATGCAAATGTTCCAAGAAACGAGCGGTAAATTGAGGTCCTCTATCGGAAATGATAGTCTTAGGAACTCCATGTAGCCGTAATATCTGAGCATAGTAAATTTCTGCATACTCATGTGGTCGGTAAGTAATCTTAACAGGTATGAAATGAGCAAATTTGGTTAGATGATCTACGATCACCCAAATTGAATCATGTCCTTTCTGAGTGGCAGGAAGACCCACGATGAAATCCATGCTAATTTCTTCCCATTTCCAACCTGGAACACACAAAGGTTGTAACGAGCCTGTGGGTTTCAGATGGATGGCTTTTACTCGACAACACGTATCACATCTAGCCACATAGGCTGTAATTTCTTTCTTCATCTTTGTCCACCAAAACCGAGGTTTAAGATCATGATACATCTTGCTACTTCCAGGATGAATAGACAAGGAGAACAATGCGCTTCATCCATGATTTGGTTTCTAAGTTCCTGATCCTTTGGTACTACTAAACGATCCTTGAACCACAAAATTCCCTTTTCATCATCATGGAAGTGCTTAAGCTCTTGTTCTCTCATCTTACGTTTGATACGGAATATTCCAGGATCAGTTTTCTGAGCTTCTATGATTTTACTTTCCAAAGTATAGCTAACTGTGATGTTATGCAATATAACTGGATGTAACAAGTTGAATCCATCTTCTAGCAGTGGTTGCACTAACAGATTATGAGACTTGCGACTTAGTGCATCGGCAACTACATTGGCTTTTCCTGGATGATAATGTACTTCCAAATCATAGTCCTTGTAACTCTGGCTATGTAAAGATATCAGAGACTCTTATGATCAGTATAAATGTGACATTTATTTCTCATGAGATAATGCCTCCATATCTTCAAAGCATGTACTACTGCGGCTAACTCTAAGTCATGCATAGGATAATTCTCTTCATGTTTTCTAAGTTGCCTTGAAGCATAAGCAATTACATGGCCTTCTTGCATTAAGATGTAACACCCTAGTGTTAGTTACTATTTTCACACGTGCATTTGCATGTCATCAAGCATAGATCATGTCATTTCATGCATCATTATCATTGCATTTTATTTGATTCCCTTTTATTGCTATATGTTTGTTTATATGTCCATATTATGCAAAATGTGTTGACATGCAAATGTGATGCTTGTTTACGGTTCTAAATGCTTTATAAATGTTTAGGATAACATTTGGAACAATGTTCATGTTGGTGAAATCCCCAAAATACCCCTCTGGCTCATAGTTGACTAGAGAGCCCTTTAAAAGCTATTCTGTTTGACCAAACAAGAAGGGCATTTTAGAGATTCTGCATGTCAGTGCACCCTTAATCAAAGTTGTGTAGAATTTTATAAGCAACAAACTTTATTTTTGGGTCAACTCATGAAAATGAGTGGAAGAAGGTCAAAAAGTTGAATTAGTGCAGATTTAGAGCTGTTTTGGAAGTTTTCAAACTTTCCTAAGTCTAAACCGGTTTTCAGTTTCGGTGTACCCCTGTTCATCGACTTGTATCTCTCAATCCAGGCCGAACTGGAGTGAAGTGCCTTAATATGAAATGATCTACTCGTATAGCTCTTCAATCCATATTAGTGAAGTTTTCGCTGAAACGCACTGGATCACGAGTTATGGCTTGATCAAAATCGAGTTTCAGTCGGGTCCGCGGAGACTAAATCGGAGCCGATTCAGTTCGACCCTCGGGCGTCGCCACGCGACCGCGTCAGGCCTCGGCCGCCAGGTGGCGCCGTACGCCGTCGTTGCTGCCGCGCGGTCGGCTTACAAAGGGGAACACGCCATCCTGTCTCCCGCACGCTCGCCCTCACTCTCCCCGCTCTCTCGCCCTCTGCTCGCTCGCTGCTCTCCTCTTTCCCCTCCGCCGTCGCCATTTCCGCCGCGCCACCGCCGCGGTGAAATCCGCCGCCACCGAGCCGTCTCCGACCGCTCCACCCTCGGCGCAGCTTCAGCTTGCTCTGCTCTTCGTTTCCGACCCGTTGCCGACCTCAGCCGACCTAAGGTACAGCTCCAGCGAGCTTCTCGCCGTCCGCCATTGCCGGAGCACCGCCGAGCTCTCGGGTCGCCGCGACGAGGGCGATGCCGGGGTCGGCTTCCCTCTCTTTTGCTCGTCTAGAAGTCTCCGTTAGCCGTAGATCCAGTCTACACCGTCGGATAGGTCTATCTCGCCGTAGTTTCGCCGGAACCCGAGTTCGCCGTGAACCCGCTCGCCACCGTGCCGCCATGCGAGCGCGGTCAGTGAGCTCCCGTGCGCAATAGTTCGATTCGTCGCGCGCACAGGTCCGCTAGGGTTCCAGGAACACGGAACGAGGCCGAGCCACGCGAGCAACGGCCGGAATCGGCCGGCGCAAGTTCGCCGGACCACCGCCGTCCGCCATTGCCGCCGTCGAGCTCGCTCCAGTGGGGTACGACCCTCTGCAGTTGGTCCATCGGGTTCGTCTCGTTGCCACGAGTCGGTAGATAGCCTCGGCGTCGCCGGAGACCTCGCCGTCGGCGAGCTCTCGCCGGTCAGCGCCGGCGGCTCTGTTCCTCTCTCTGACGCGTGGGGTCGGGTCGACCCCGGGGCCCGCGAGTCAGCCGTTCGGGTGCGCCTCTGGTTCACTGAGCCGGGTGCACGTAGCAGTTCTATCGGGTTTAGGTTTTATGATTTATAAAATGAATTTCCAGAAAATGTGTAAAACCTTCCAAAATTCATATCTGGAGTTAGGAATGTCCAATTGGGGTGAACCAAATTTTGTTGTGTTTGTATTTCTGAGCTCTATCAAGGAAAAATATAAAATGTACTTTTTGAATACTTTTTGTGTGCAGTTATAATTAAATTGTTAATTGCTTGTAAACTTGATAAATGCATAAGTAATTGTAGGAATGTGCTAAAAATGTGATTCCACTTGCATTCATCTTGTTTAGGGAAGTAGAATCTATGAAAAATATGTTTGCTGGTGTTGCACTGTTATTTATATATGATGTCTAGTATAATGTGCCTTTTATGCCTCAATCTTGCAAAAATCACCATGCTTAATGTGTTAAGGTTATGGTCATGAATATTTTCCTGGACTATGTTATGTTGGAAAGAAGCTAAGAAAATTAGGAAATCTGTTGTTTGATACTTTTCACTGTGTTAAGTATTTTCCATTGTTTAAAAGGCTGGTTGCTTGTTATTTTTGTGTAGACTGTTATACTTGTCTAAATGACTTGAAATTTTGTCAGTAGGCTAGTCCGGATGTGTATTAGCTACTGTAATTTTTATGGATTTTTCTGGTCACAGTAAACAGTAGGTCCAGTTATAGGCTAGGGTTTATTTAATTGTTTCTAAGCAAATATCTTTTGGTTGGGGAGTGTTTTTATGCGTTTCTGTGATGCTCAGCATTATCACCTGTGTTAAACAGTAGAGCTGATCCTACTTTGAGCTTGGGGCAGCAAGGTTAATATTTTGTTTATATGATGTTGCTCGCGCTTGTTAATTATAAGTTGGTTGTGGTAGGTTAGTTGATACATGTTAATTATTAAGTGCAGGTTGTAGACCTCTCACCCGGGACGAGAAATTGTTCTATGCTTTGCTTAAGAAGGGTGAGTATGAGTTGGTTGTCTAGGGAAGAAATGTGCACGTACTCAGTAAATGAGTGTGGATTGTTAAACTGATTGCATATCATGGGTTAATTCGTGCATCTCTATCTTGCATTTCATGTGCATTCTCAGTTCTCATATATGCATATCATGCATACAGGATCGCCGGGAGGCGTGACGCTGTTGCAGTTCTATCCACCGGAGGAGGGAGTTCCGCCGGAGATTGAAGTGCCAGAGGTTCCCGAAGGTCAGGAAGAAGAAGCTGAACTTCCAGAGTGCCCTGATCACCAACCTACTAACTTTGTGAAAGGCAAGCCCCGGAGCATCCCTAAGTCTCCACCTACTCTTTTTACAAATGCACTGGTCTTTATTAAATCGTATGATTGTGCACTTAAGTATAGGAGTTGATATGATACCGTTGCTGCATTTATTCCTTGTCCACTTATACTTGATCCTGAAGTTATTACTAGACAAGGGGATGGGTTCGATCCTATGCTTAGCCATGCTTAGATCGGTAGAAGTCGAGGGATTTCCTGTCCTTCGCGAGCATAGGTGGTTACTAATGATGATGGGGTTGGATTCCACATGATGGACTATATGTGCCACCATGCCACAGTGTCTAATAAGAGAATCAAGGCTAGGTAGCGGGGAGCCGCATGACATGGTTGAGGTCATGCCGTCTTCGGTGCTGCTTGCGGCCGACTAGGACTGAGGCCACCAGACATCAGTTGAGATTGAAAGACGTCGTCACATAGCTGGCCAGATAAGTCGTTCTGACCGCGAAGCCGAGTATTTCTTTCTGAGCCGGGAATTGGTGCGACTAGGCAGACATATTCTGGAGGTAGGAAGTATGTGCGGAGACACCATCTTACCAAGGGCAGGTCAGGGACCTGATGCATCCTGGAAGTGGGTTGGTCTCTGAGAATATGGTCCCCGCCAAGCCCGCGACATATTGTGACTCAGAAGGATTTAACGGTGGCCCAAGAAGCCAGTGGCTCGGCTGACAGGGTTTGTGATTGGCATATTTGCCAGCTGGTACAATCGATTCGAATCGCCATCTCTCCTGGTTACTGAGAAACTGAACTGATCTTCTGGTGAGGTAGAGGCTAATAACTTGAACCTAATGATTATGGTGAGATGAGGTTGATATCTGTGGATATCGAAAATCATATGGTTTTATCGATTGCTACAATATTCAGTGAATGCTTAGTATAGTGGCTAATCTTAGTAAATAGCTTAACTGAAATCGAAGCTTATCACAATTAAAATGAATAAGTTGAGGTTCTACTGTAGTAATGCTTTTTGATGCAAAAATGATGCTACCCTCTGAGCTCCACCAAATAAGCCTCGCATATCCTTGAGAGTCTTTTTATTTACTCCCTGTCGGGTAAGTCTAGCTGAGTACAATTGAGTACTCAGGGTTTTATTCCCATTGTTGCAGATGGTGTAGTCTACTACGCGTATTGCAGGAATTGCTTCACCCCTGCGGGCGAAGAAGACTAGACCCGAGGGTAGGGTCATTATCTATCCTTAGATGTTGTAAAAATGCTGTGACAGGGTCATGTGATGGTACTCGTACTTGAACTCTGTGGTGTAAAACTATGTTGACTTCCGCTACTACTCTATTTGTGTAAAAGACTATGTTGTACTCTGATGTTTAAATTTGGTTGCGAACTTATGTGTCATGTGATCGGGTATTGCTGAATGAATGATCCTTGGGGTATGAAATGTTTGAAATCCTTCGAGATTTCCGGACTACCGGGTTTATATTGGCTCAAGTGCGACTGGATTGCGATTAAAAATGCGATCGTTGTACTTGTGCTCGTATAAATTGGTCGGTTCTGTGACAGCTGGTACCAGAGCATAATTCAGCATATACCGTCACTTGACTATTTTAAAAAAAAAATTAAAAGAGTTTTGAGTTTTACAAACTAATTGCCAACTGGTAGTGTGTATAGGTGATTTAAACCAAGTGTTTGCGAAACTTATAAGTACCAATGACCAAGTCCTATAGCCCTATATATATATGTGGTAATTAGGTGGCTTATGTAAGTACTGACTTGGGGGAAATTGCATCATATTTCTATTTGTGGTTCATTTGGTTTTATCGTGCAGATAATCATGAACTGTCGGTTTCTTATTGCTTCTTATGGGTCAATGTACCACGTCGCCTAAGGTAAGGTGAGATGTGAGTGTAAGATCGAACAACCATCGATCGATGGTGAGTGTATGATTACTGAAGTGAGTACATGTTATCCATATGTGTACTTATGGAAGTAAGGTGGAGTAATTACTTTTGGGGTCGCAAATGTTCATGGGAACATTTCCGGCAAAAAGTGCTTCTTGTTGCCCTGCATGCATTGGGATTTGGGCTGAAATGAATCTTCTGCAGGTACCCTAACCACGCAAAACTATAGCACGGTTAGTTACGTATATGAGAGCACACGGTATGCCACCGACTATAACGTTAGTTAAAATATATTATGTGTGAGGTCGTTGGCACGTGCATGCATCATGATCATGAAATTAATTCAAGCTATTTGTACTATTTCCTTCCCTATGGTAAAATTTGTGCTGCCCTATCTTATTCTAAATGCTGAAAGATGTTGTAATGTACCAGATGGCAGCTGAAGGTGAGCCGCAGAGTGGTCAGTTTCTGGAGCAGTTTGGCACACCCACTGTGCTATGGAGGTTGTTGAAGTCTGTGGGATATGCAGAGCCACCACTGTATTTCTGGAAGCCAGCGAAAACCATGGTGCAGCCTTGGTTTGATGTTTGGGTGACTATCCCTGTGTTTGAAAGGGGTTGGTCGTTTCCAGGAATAAAGGTGGAAGTTGACATGAGGACGCCATGGGATGGTGCGCAGCTTGCAGCTTTCGAGGTGTTGACGAATATTTGCAGCCGGTTCAACAAGAGAGCTGATTTGGGGCCAGCAAATGTTTTTCCCAGGGTGGATGCTTCTCAGGGTGAGTGGGCTCAGTCTAGCCAAGCTTCTTTGGAGCGAGGCAGGGACGAGCGTGCTCATAGCACGGGTGCTTCTATGAGTGCTATGTTTGCTGTCCTGAGGATGTACTATTCCACTAGGGATGGTTGGATGAAGTGCGTTGAAGCCCTGCATGATGCTGTTGAGAAGAAGTTAGAAGCTGAAGAGTGGGCACGTATGGCTCGTCGTAGCTCAGATGACTTGGTGGTAGCTCTCACTGCCTGTCGCAATGAGTTGTTACGATGCACTGGCGCCTTGTTGGCAGCTGATCGCCGTGTCGAGGTGCTTGAGAGGGAGAATGCAGATCTTCGCCGCCAGCTTGACAATCGCAATATGAGCTTGACACGTCAGCGCAATGAGTTTCTGCAGGAGTTGCGTGCTAGTTAGCAGCAGGTTTGGGAGTTGCAGCAGGATGTTCATCGTCTGAACAACCGTGCTGATCCGTTTCATCCTCCGGGTGCAGCGGAGTTTGCTCCTAAGATCTTCATTGCAGCTGATGATGGTGAAGCAAGTGAGGAAGAAGAGGAAGAAGACCCCAAGGAGATCGTGCCTATTGACGAGAGTGATGACCATGGTGGGAACGTGTCCGGAGTGGACAGTGACCACGATGACTAGGCTTTTTCTAGTGATCTTGTCATGATCGGCACCCTTTTGTATTGGGAAAACCTTTAATGTCATGTAATGAGAGGACCCTGTGTGTTCAGGGCTGGAACCATCAAACTTTTAATTAAGTAATGGTAACTTATGCAGTTTGGAAACCCTTTTTGGTTGCGCCTTGTTATTGTGCGGTTGTGTGATGATTATTGAATTATTGTGCCGTTTGTTGGTTATAAAAAATGATCATTGATATCTTTTGGGCATAATTTTTCGGTTATCTTTGGCATAACTGACACTTAACAATGGTTGTTGTGTGTTGCTACAGATGGCACCTCATACCCGTCGTCATGGGTCAACCAGTGGTGGTGGGAACGAACATGAAGATGAGGAGTTGCCGCCTCCTCCACCGCGTACCTAGGAACAGATGTTTGCTCAGTTCTTGGACACCCAGCAAGCGATTTTGCAGCAGATGGTTGCTAGTAACAACCACAATCGCAATCGAGGTGGACGCCGCGGAAACGATGAGGACCAATACAGTAACTATAAGGACTTCATGGACACTAAGCCTCCGGTATTCAAGCAGGCTGTAGAACCGCTGGAAGCTGATGAGTGGTTAAACACTATTGAACAGTCATTCTCTGTGCTGCGATTGACTGAAACCATGAAGGCTAGCTTTGCTGCTATGTTACTGCAAGGCCAAGCTGGAATATGGTGGGCCAATCGCAAGACCGCCTACCCTGTGGTCGCTGATATCACCTGGGAGCAGTTCACCAGGGATTTCAGGGGACATTTCATTTCAGCAGGCTTGATCAAGATGAAAGTCAATGAATTCATGCAGCTTACTCAGGGTACCAAGACCCTCACTCAGTATCATCATGCCTTTAACAATCTGTCGAGGTATGCCCCGTGGATGGTAGATACAGATGAAAAGAAGATTGAAACCTTCAAGAGAGGTCTTAGTACCAAGCTTATGAAGACTCTGGCAAACAACGCTCGTACAACTTTTAACGAGTTCATCAGTGAAGCTTATATCCAAGAGAAACAGAACAACTTGCACACTGCTTCCAAGGGAGGCAAGAGGCCATTTGAAGGAAGCTCTTCTCAGTCAAGGACTCCAGCAGCTAGTCGTGCGGTGGCAAATCGCCCTGCTTACCGTCCGGCTGTTCCTGGAGCAAAATTCAGACCCCCTCCAAAGAAGCAGCCAGCGCCTCAGCGCTACAAGAAAGGTTTCACAGTGCCTTTGAACAAGAACAACGCTCCTCCAAGCAATGCCGTTCAAGTGAGGACCAATCAAGGTCTGGGGCCATGCTTTAACTGTGGCCAACAGGGGCATCTTGCTCGTTATTGTCCTCATCCCAGGCAGGGTCGTGTGCATCACACTACTGCGGAGGAACTTCCGGAAGGTGAACCAGTCACGGCGGGTATGTTTTCTGTGAATCAGCATCCTGCTATTGTTTTGTTTGACTCTGGATCGTCGCATTCTTTCGTGAGTCAAGCATTTGCACAAAAGCATGCATTACCAATTGTTGAGTTGAGCCATAGTTTCCGGATAACTTCAGCTGGGGCTGAAATTTATACGCGTCATGGTGTCGGGGATGTAACCATCGAGATTGGTAATCGGGTTTTCATCAGTAGTCTTATTGTGCTACCAGGGTTGAGTCTGGATGTTATTTTGGGAGTTAGTTGGATGGACAAGTGGGGTGCGGTGTTGGACGTCCCTAACCGGATGTTAACACTGAAGGAACCCCAAGGTGAAGGCACTTTTCAGGTTCATCTGCCCCGTAGGGGAGATCTTTTTAGTCTCTCTTTCTCAGTTGAGGCCGTGACACTTCAGAGCATCCCTGTAGTGTGTGAGTTTCCTGATGTCTTTCCTGATGATCTACCTGGACTTCCTCCTGATCGAGATGTGGAGTTTGCAATAGAACTTATTCCCGGTACGGCACCTATTTCTCGAAGGCCATATAGAATGCCTCCTCATGAATTAGCTGAACTCAAGAAACAACTCCAGGAGTTATTGGACAAAGGGTTCATTCGCCCTAGTTCTTCTCCGTGGGGCTGTCCTGCAATCTTTGTTAAGAAGAAGGATGAAACTTTACGTATGTGTGTGGACTATAGGCCACTAAATGCTGTGACAATTAAGAACAAGTATCCTCTACCTCGTATTGATATCTTGTTTGATCAATTGTCCAAGGCCAAGGTTTTCTCCAAAATTGATCTGAGATCTGGGTATCACCAAATTAAGATCAGACCACAAGATATTCCCAAGACGGCTTTCTCCACTCGGTATGGCTTGTATGAGTATTTGGTTATGTCTTTTGGATTAACCAATGCTCCTGCACATTTCATGTATCTAATGAATTCGGTATTCATGCCTGAGTTGGATAAGTTCGTGGTAGTCTTTATTGACGATATTCTGGTGTACTCTGGAAACATGGAGGATCATGCCGAACACTTGAGGATAGTCTTGACTAGACTCAGGGAGCATAAGCTGTATGCTAAGTTCAGCAAGTGTGAGTTTTGGTTGACTAAGGTACCTTTTCTGGGCCATATCTTATCTGCTGAAGGTATTTCTGTAGATCCGTCAAAAGTTCAGCAGGTATTGGATTGGCAGTCACCAACAAATGTGTCTGAGGTTCGTAGCTTTCTGGGATTAGCTGGGTATTATCGCCGCTTTATTCAGGATTTCTCTAAAATAGCTAAACCTATGACCAAGCTATTGCACAAAGATACCAAGTTTGCGTGGAGTGAGGAGTGTGAAACAGTTTTTCGCACCTTGCAAACGTTGTTGACCACTGCTCCAGTTCTTGCACAACCTGATATTGAAAGGCCTTTTGATGTGTACTGCGATGCTTGTGGCACTGGGTTAGGATGTGTTCTCATGCAAGAAGGCCGAGTCATTGCTTATGCCTCGCGTCAACTGAGAAAACATGAGCAAAACTATCCTACTCATGATTTAGAACTTGTCGCGGTAGTTCATGCATTGAAGCTTTGGCGCCACTATTTGATGGGTCACAAATGTCATATCTATTCCGATCACAAGAGTCTCAAGTACATTTTCACTCAGCCTGAGTTGAACATGAGGCAAAGAAGGTGGTTGGAGTTGATCAAAGACTATGATCTAGAAGTACACTATCATCCGGGCAAGGCCAATGTCGTAGCCGATGCTTTGAGCCGAAAGTCTCATTGCAATGTATTGCAGCCTTTGCTAGTAGACGGATTCAATCTTGTGCATCCAGTGGTGTTGAATAATATTACTCTCAGTTGTACTTTGGAAAGCAAGATTATTGAAGGACAGAAAACAGATCCCGGCATATATCATATCAAAAGGAAGATGAAAGAACAAGAAATGCTTCATTTCCGAGTAGATGAAAAAGGTATATTGTGGTTCAAGGATCGATTGGTAGTACCAAAAGACCGTGAGTTGAGGAATCAGATTATGGACGAGGCTCATTTGTCCAAGTTGTCTATCCATCCTGATAGTAGTAAGATGTATCAAGACTTGAAACCCAGGTTCTGGTAGACCAAAATGAAGAAGGAAATTGCAGCCTATGTGGCCAGGTGTGATACCTGTTGTCGCGTGAAGGCTATTCATCTTAAGCCAGCAGGCCTATTGCAACCTTTACCAGTTCCAGGTTGGAAATGGGATGAGATAACCATGGATTTCATATCCGGGTTACCTCTAACGCAAAAAGGCCATGATTCTATTTGGGTGATCGTAGATCGATTGACTAAGATTGCACATTTCTTACCAGTTCGAACTACAGATCGTCCTCATCAGTTGGCACAGCTCTACTTTGCTCAGATACTTCGGTTACATGGTGTGCCGAGGACGATAGTTTCCGACAGAGGCCCGCAATTTATTGCACGCTTCTGGGAGCATCTACACAAGTGTTTGGGAACCAATTTGGTTCGCAGCTCAGCTTATCATCCTCAAACTTCTGGTCAGACTAAAAGGGTAAATCAAATTCTTGAAGATATGTTGAGAGCTTGTGTTCTATCGTCTAAAGGTTCGTGGGAGGAATGGTTACCTTTGGCCGAGTTCTCATACAACAATAGCTATCAAGAGAGTATTCAAATGGGTCCTTTTGAAGCTTTGTATGGGCGCAAATGTAGAACTCCTCTTAATTGGGTTGAATCAGGCGAAAGGAGATATTACGGGATTGACTTTGTGAAAGAGGCCGAAGAGAGAGTGCATACCATTCAAACACATCTCAAAGCCGCTCAGACTCGTCAAAAGAGCTATGCGGACAAGCGAAGAAGGCCATTGGAATTTGAAGTGGGTGACTATGTATACTTGAAGGTGTCACCTATGAAAGGCGTGCAACACTTCGGAGTGAAACGAAAGTTAGCTCCAAGGTTTGTAGGTCCTTTTCAAATTCTGGAAAGAAGTGGGAAAGTAGCATACAAGTTACGATTGCCACCACACATGTCCACTATCTTCAATGTGTTTCATGTGTCTCAACTCAAGAAATGTTTACGAGTACCGGAAGAGCAAGTGGATTTTGGTGATATCAAGTTGAAATCAGATTTGACCTATGAAGAAAAGCCTACTGAAGTAATAGATTACAAAGAAAGAATCACCCGTAGCTGAGTGATCAAGTTCTATAAGGTGGTGTGGAACAACCAAAGTTATTGGGATGCGACTTGGGAGCGAGAAGATTACCTCAAGGAAGTCTATCCTTCTTTCTTTAAACAATGGTAATTAACTCTAATCTCGGGGACGAGATTCTTTTAAGGGGGAGGGCTGTAACACCCTAGTGTTAGTTACTATTTCCACACGTGCATTTGCATGTCATCAAGCATAGATCATGTCATTTCATGCATCATTATCATTGCATTTTATTTGATTCCCTTTTATTGCTATATGTTTGTTTATATGTCCATATTATGCAAAATGTGTTGACATGCAAATGTGATGCTTGTTTACGGTTCTAAATGCTTTATACATGTTTAGGATAACATTTGGAACAATGTTCATATTGGTGAAATCCCCAAAATACCCCTCTGGCTCATAGTTGACTAGAGAGCCCTTTAAAAGCTATTCTATTTGACCAAACAAGAAGGGCATTTTAGAGATTCTGCATGTCAGTGCACCCTTAATCAAAGTTGTGTAGAATTTTATAAGCAACAAACTTTATTTTTGGGTCAACTCATGAAAATGAGTGGAAGAAGGTCAAAAAGTTGAATTAGTGCAGATTTGGAGCTGTTTTGGAAGTTTTCAAATTTTCCTAAGTCTAAACCGGTTTTCAGTTTCGGTGTACCCCTGTTCATCGACTTGTATCTCTCAATCCAGGCCGAACTGGAGTGAAGTGCCTTAATATGAAATGATCTACTCGTATAGCTCTTCAATCCATATTAGTGAAGTTTTCGCTGAAACGCACTGGATCACGAGTTATGGCCTGATCAAAATCGAGTTTCAGTCGGGTCCGCGGAGATTGAATCGGAGCCGATTCAGTTCGACCCTCGGGCATCGCCGCGCGACCGCGTCAGGCGTCGGCCGCCAGGTGGCGCCGTACGCCGTCGTTGCTGCCGCGCGGTCGGCTTACAAAGGGGAACACGCCATCCTGTCTCCCGCACGCTCGCCCTCACTCTCCCCGCTCTCTCGCCCTCTGCTCGCTCGCTGCTCTCCTCTTTCCCCTCCGCCGTCGCCATTTCCACCGCGCCACCGCCGCGGTGAAATCCGCCGCTACCGAGCCGTCTCCGACCGCTCCACCCTCGGCGCAGCTTCGGCTTGCTCTGCTCTTCGTTTCCGACCCGTTGCTAACCTCAGCCGACCTAAGGTACAGCTCCAGCGAGCTTCTCGCCGTCCGCCATTGCCGGAGCACCGCAGAGCTCTCGGGTCGCCGCGACGAGGGCGATGCCGGGGTCGGCTTCCCTCTCTTTTGCTCGTCTAGGAGTCTCCGTTAGCCGTAGATCCAGTCTACACCGTCGGATAGGTCTATCTCGCCGTAGTTTCGCCGGAACCCGAGTTCGCCGTGAACCCGCTCGCCACCGTGCCGCCATGCGAGCGCGGTCAGTGAGCTCCCGTGCGCAATAGTTCGATTCGTCGCGCGCACAGGTCCGCTAGGGTTCTAGGAACACGGAACGAGGCCGAGCCGCGCGAGCAACGGCCGGAATCGGCCGGCGCAAGTTCGCCGGACCACCGCCGTCCGCCATTGCCGCCGTCGAGCTCGCTCCGGTGGGGTACGACCCTCGGCAGTTGGTCCATCGGGTTCGTCTCGTTGCCACGAGTCGGTAGGTAGCCTCGGCGTCGCCGGAGACCTCGCCGTCGGCGAGCTCTCGCCGGTCAGCGCCGGCGGCTCTGTTCCTCTCTCTGACGCGTGGGGTCGGGTCGACCCCGAGGCCCGCGAGTCAGCCGTTCGGGTGCGCCTCTGGTTCACTGAGCCGGGTGCACGTAGCAGTTCTATCGGGTTTAGGTTTTATGATTTATAAAATGAATTTCCAGAAAATGTGTAAAACCTTCCAAAATTCATATCTGAAGTTAGGAATGTCCAATTGGGGTGAACCAAATTTTGTTGTGTTTGTATTTCTGAGCTCTATCAAGGAAAAATATAAAATGTACTTTTTGAATACTTTTTGTGTGCAGTTATAATTAAATTGTTAATTGCTTGTAAACTTGATAAATGCATAAGTAATTGTAGGAATGTGCTAAAAATGTGATTCCACTTGCATTCATCTTGTTTAGGGAAGTAGAATCTATGAAAAATATGTTTGCTGGTGTTTCACTGTTATTTATATATGATGTCTAGTATAATGTGCCTTTTATGCCTCAATCTTGCAAAAATCACCATGCTTAATGTGTTAAGGTTATGGTCATGAATATTTTCCTGGACTATGTTATGTTGGAAAGAAGCTAAGAAAATTAGGAAATCTGTTGTTTGATACTTTTCACTGTGTTAAGTATTTTCCATTGTTTAAAAGGCTGGTTGCTTGTTATTTTTGTGTAGACTGTTATACTTGTCTAAATGACTTGAAATTTTGTCAGTAGGCTAGTCCGGATGTGTATTAGCTACTGTAATTTTTATGGATTTTTCTGGTCACAGTAAACAGTAGGTCCAGTTATAGGCTAGGGTTTATTTAATTGTTTCTAAGCAAATATCTTTTGGTTGGGGAGTGTTTTTATGCGTTTCTGTGATGCTCAGCATTATCACCTGTGTTAAACAGTAGAGCTGATCCTACTTTGAGCTTGGGGCAGCAAGGTTAATATTTTGTTTATATGATGTTGCTCGCGCTTGTTAATTATAAGTTGGTTGTGGTAGGTTAGTTGATACATGTTAATTATTAAGTGCAGGTTGTAGACCTCTCACCCGGGACGAGAAATTGTTCTATGCTTTGCTTAAGAAGGGTGAGTATGAGTTGGTTGTCTAGGGAAGAAATGTGCACGTACTCAGTAAATGAGTGTGGATTGTTAAACTGATTGCATATCATGGGTTAATTCGTGCATCTCTATCTTGCATTTCATGTGTATTCTCAGTTCTCATATATGCATATCATGCATACAGGATCGCCGGGAGGCGTGACGCTGTTGCAGTTCTATCCACCGGAGGAGGGAGTTCCGCCGGAGATTGAAGTGCCAGAGGTTCCCGAAGGTCAGGAAGAAGAAGCTGAACTTCCAGAGTGCCCTGATCACCAACCTACTAACTTTGTGAAAGGCAAGCCCCGGAGCATCCCTAAGTCTCCACCTACTCTTTTTACAAATTCACTGGTCTTTATTAAATCGTATGATTGTGCACTTAAGTATAGGAGTTGATATGATACCGTTGCTGCATTTATTCCTTGTCCACTTATACTTGATCCTGAAGTTATTACTAGACAAGGGGATGGGTTCGATCCTATGCTTAGCCATGCTTAGATCGGTAGAAGTCGAGGGATTTCCTGTCCTTCGCGAGCATAGGTGGTTACTAATGATGATGGGGTTGGATTCCACATGATGGACTATATGTGCCACCATGCCACAGTGTCTAATGAGAGAATCAAGGCTAGGTAGCGGGGAGCCGCATGACATGGTTGAGGTCATGCCGTCTTCGGTGCTGCTTGCGGCCGACTAGGACTGAGGCCACCAGACATCAGTTGAGATTGAAAGACGTCGTCACATAGCTGGCCAGATAAGTCGTTCTGACCGCGAAGCCGAGTATTTCTTTCTGAGCCGGGAATTGGTGCGACTAGGCAGACATATTCTGAAGGTAGGAAGTATGTGCGGAGACACCATCTTACCAAGGGCAGGTCAGGGACCTGATGCATCCTGGAAGTGGGTTGGTCTCTGAGAATATGGTCCCCGCCAAGCCCGCGACATATTGTGACTCAGAAGGATTTAACGGTGGCCCAAGAAGCCAGTGGCTCGGCTGACAGGGTTTGTGATTGGCATATTTGCCAGCTGGTACAATCGATTCGAATCGCCATCTCTCCTGGTTACTGAGAAACTGAACTGATCTTCTGGTGAGGTAGAGGCTAATAACTTGAACCTAATGATTATGGTGAGATGAGGTTGATATCTGTGGATATCGAAAATCATATGGTTTTATCGATTGCTACAATATTCAGTGAATGCTTAGTATAGTTGCTAATCTTAGTAAATAGCTTAACTGAAATCGAAGCTTATCACAATTAAAATGAATAAGTTGAGGTTCTACTGTAGTAATGCTTTTTGATGCAAAAATGATGCTACCCTCTGAGCTCCACCAAATAAGCCTCGCATATCCTTGAGAGTCTTTTTATTTACTCCCTGTCGGGTAAGTCTAGCTGAGTACAATTGAGTACTCAGGGTTTTATTCCCATTGTTGCAGATGGTGTAGTCTACTACGCGTATTGCAGGAATTGCTTCACCCCTGCGGGCGAAGAAGACTAGACCCGAGGGTAGGGTCATTATCTATCCTTAGATGTTGTAAAAATGCTGTGACAGGGTCATGTGATGGTACTCGTACTTGAACTCTGTGGTGTAAAACTATGTTGACTTCCGCTACTACTCTATTTGTGTAAAAGACTATGTTGTACTCTGATGTTTAAATTCGGTTGCGAACTTATGTGTCATGTGATCGGGTATTACTGAATGAATGATCCTTGGGGTATGAAATGTTTGAAATCCTTCGAGATTTCCGGACTACCGGGTTTATATTGGCTCAAGTGCGACTGGATTGCGATTAAAAATGCGATCGTTGTACTTGTGTTCGTATAAATTGGTCGGTTCTGTGACATAAGACACACCCTAAACCAGTACCAGAAGCATCACAAAAGACATCAAAAGGTTTCTCTATGTTTGGCTGCGCTAGAACAGGAGCGGTGGTAAGCAAATTCTGTAATGTGCGAAAAGCAGTCTCACAAGCTGGAGTCCATTCAAACTTCTTATCTTTATGCAACAACCTAGTCATAGGGTGAGCTATCTTAGAGAAATCAGGAATGAAAGGACGATAATATCCTGCTAACCCTAAGAAACTCCTAGCTTCAATGACTGCGGTTGGTGCTTTCCAATCCAACACCTATTGCACTTTGGAAGGGTCTACAGATATTCCCTCATCAGACAGGATATGACCAAGGAATGGCACTTTGTTTACCCAAAATTCACACTTGCTAAACTTGGTATACAATTTATGGTCTCTAAGTCTGGTCAAGACTATTCTTAAGTGCTCCGCATGATTGTATTCGTTTTCTGAGTATATCAGTATATCATCAATGAACACCACTACGAATTTGTCCAACTCGGGCATAAAGACTAAATTCATCAGGTACGTAAAGTATGCAGGAGCATTTGTTAGGCCGAAGAAAACAACAAGATACTCGTACAATTCATACCTGGTAGAAAAAGTAGTCTTTGGAATATCCTGAGGACGAATCTTAATTTGATGATATCCTGACCTTAAAACAATCTTTAAGAATACCTTAGCCTCAGACAACTGATTAAACAGTATATCAATCCGAGGCAAAGGATACTTATTTTTAACGGTCACGGCATTCAAGGGCCTATAATCTACACACTTCCTCAATGTGTTCTCCTTCTTCTTCACGAATAAGGCTGGACAACCCCATGGAGACGAACTAGGACGAATAAACTTTTTGTTCAACAACTCCTTAATCTGCTTCTTAAGTTTGGCTAGTTCACTTGGGGGCATCCTATACAGCCTTCGCAATATTGGTGCGGTACCTGGTATCAGCTCTATTGCAAACTTGACTTATCTGTCAGGCGGCAGTCCCGGTAGATCATCAGGAAAGACATCAGGAAACTCACATACTACAGGGATATCAGCTATATTAATAGCCCCAGTAGCAAAGGACAACCCGTAAAGATCACCACTTCTCGGTAAGCTTACTTGAAAAGACCCACTACCTTGAGGTTCTTTCAGAGAAATGGTTCGGTCAACAATATTGAGGTTCACATCCCAATGCTTCATCCAACTCATCCCTAAAATCACATCTACTCCCAAACCAGGAAAACTATCAGACTAGTCCTAAAATTCCTTTCCTTCATCTTAATGGTTACTCCTTGAACCATTTGCCTAGTGGAAATATCAGCTCCTGCTGAGCTTATACGGAACCCGTAATTCAATTCTGTTATTGGATAAGCATGTTGTTGTGCATATGCCTGACTTATGAATGAATGAATGAGATGATCCAGAATCAAACAAAACAACTGCGGGGCTTTGGTTAACGAGAAACATACCCGCTGTCACAAGCTCTCCTTCGGGAATTTCTTCTATTTCAGTGAAGTAAACACGGCCTTGCTGAACACTCGTGTTCCCAGTCTGCTTCTTTGGATATGGACAATTTTTAGCAAAATGTCCAGTCTTGCCACAATTGAAACAAGGTCCACTGCTAGTTGGCATCTTGACATTTGCTGGATTCCCTGGTTTCGCATTACCCTTCGAAATAGGTACCGTAAAAGCCCTACGATACTTATTCTGTGGCTGATTCACATTAAACTTCTTAGTTTGAGGCCTGAATCAGGATCCTGGCACAGGGGTATGATAAGCAGGATGATTTGCAGGAGGAGTCCTTGGCTGAGACGAACCTCCTTCAAATGGCCTCTTATGACCCTTAGCAATGGCATGCAGATTATTCTGGTGCTCTTGAGTCATGGCATCGCTGTTAAAGTCATTGAATGTAGTTCTAGTGTTGTTTGCCAGATTCTTCATCAGCTTAGTGCTTAGTCCTCTCTTGAAGCTTTCAATTTTCTTTTCATCAGTATCCACGTAACTAGGGGCATACCTTGCTAGATTGTTAAAGGAATGAAGGTATTCAGTCGGGCTCTTAGTACCCACAGTCAGCTGCATAAACTCATTTGCTTTCATCCTCATCAGACCTAGAGGAATATAGTGACCCCGAAAAGGTGTCTTGAATCGATCCCAAGTGATCTCAGTACCTGCTGGAATGGTAGCCTTGTAGTGCGACCACCAAATTCCTACGGGTCCCTGGAACTGAAGAGCGGCATAATTCACTTTCAGAGTATCATTCAACCTTAGCACTGAGAATTTTTGCTCAACGGCGTGAAGCCATTCATCAGTTTGCAGTGGCTCAGCAGCTTCCTTAAAGATAGATGGCTTGGTATCCATGAAATCCTTGTAAGTGCTGAACTAGTTCTCACCATTGCCACGGTGATGATCTCCACCACGAGCATTGTTGGCTGCCATCTCACGCAGAACAGCTTTTAGGTTGCGCTGAGTCCTGATGAACTGCGTGAACATCTGCTCAGGGGTGAACGGTGGTGGTGGTGGCAACTCTTCATTCTCATTGTCATTCCTGCTACGACTACCGGACCCATGAGAGCGAGTATCGACCGGCATCTGTGAAAACTTTCATAAAAATGGGAGAGGATTAATAACGATGTTGTTGCGAAAAATTGAAATTCATGCCAAAGTATTACATGATACAAAAAGAGTAAACATAATAATAAAAAGGGCACAAAAATTCAACTCCACAACACAACCATACTAAAAGTTGGGAAACTACTTAGTAGTGAATACAAACCACGGTACTAGCGTCCAACTACAACTTACAACAAACCAAGGTTTTGCAAGGGGGCCATACAGTCTTTACATTATTTAGAACTGCACATCATAAGGCCTAAACTCCGCAGAGAGGATTTTTACAAAAATATTACACACGTCTAGCTTCGAAGAAACTACTAGAAACCACTAGTCGTCATGATCGCTATCGATCACAGATGCACTACTATTCCCGTCATCACTATCATTAGCTTCGGGATTCTCTTCTTCATCGGAGGCAGAATCGTTGTCATCTTCCATCACCGGAGGATCAACTTCAGCTGGACCTGGGGGATGAATAGGGGCAACCAGGTTGTTCAAATGATGAACTTCATTCTGCAGCTCCAAGATCTGCTGATTGACGTGCTGCATCTGGAGAGTGAACTCATCCCTTTGACGAGCAAGGTGCGTGTTCAAGACACCTAGCTGATGCAGTAATTCGTCTCTGTGTCGACCAAGGACGTTGACTTGACGAAGGGCTTGGTCTCGTTCAGCTACAGTATCCCGCAACTCTCCGAGACATGCCAGAAGACCATCCAGCATATCCCTAGCATCGTGACAAGCTTTGCTTCTGGCTTCAAAATGTTGCTCAATCTGAGTCACTAATGCATGTTGCTCGGCAATTGAATCGCGAAGGCTCCTTAACATGGAGTCCCAATTTTTTTGTCAGTTGTAATACATCTTCAATATTGCAAACATGGCGCTCATAGCTGGATCCTTGTTGTGCATTTCTTCATCCTGACCCCTTACTAAAGGATCACTATTCCCCTGATCCCAAGTTGCATTCTCCATATCAAGCTTGGGGAACACATCCATAGGACCATTATTGATATCGGCACCAAATTGCTTGCATAAAGACATTAATACTTCGAAGGCTACTCATTGGGCACCATCCCATGGAGACATGGCCTCAACATTGACCTTCCAACCAGGCCAAGATACAGCTCCACGGATAGCTGGTATATGAACCCAGATCTTGTAAAACACTTCCACTCCACCTCCAACTTGCTCCCAGTAGTAATTTGGTGGCTCAGCATATCCGACAGATTCCAATGTCCTCCACAGCAGAGTGGGTGTCCCAAATTGATCCAGAAACCTGTGGTTGCGAGTCGCTGGAGCCATCTGTAGAAGATTTTGAGAGAGAGACATAAGAATAATTATAGAAAAAGATTTATTTTCATTATTTTCACTTTACTTGTTGTTGTGTAAATAATTTGTATAAGAACAGAACATGAATGACCATGATGCATGAACATTCCATACGTCCTCACACCTAACCATACTATCGTGCTAAGCGGTGGCATACAGTCGCTCTCATATACGTAACTACTTCGTACTACACGTAGTTAGCGTACCTGCAGAAGATTCATTTCAGCCCAATCCCACATGTATGCATAGCGATAAGAAGCACTTTTTACCAGAAATGCTCCTATGAGCATGTGTGACCCCAAAAAGTAAGTACTCCACACATGGATACTTTCATAGGCACATACGGACACATGTACCTACTTCAATATTAATAATAAGCACTCCTCTTAAATCGACGGTTGTTCGATCATGCTCTCACAACTCACCTTACCTGAGTCCAAAGTGGCACAATTGGCCCGTCTTCACCTTACCTGGGCGTCGATAAAAAATGAAACAAAGGCAAGTCGTCTCAACGAACAAGAAGCACTCACAAAACATGATGCAAATTCCCCCAAGTTAGTATTTTAATAAGCGGCCTATAGTCCTATATTAGGGCTACACTAAGAATGATCCTTGGCACATTTAACTTTTCAACTCACATTTGAAACCTACTAACTAATAATGGACAATTAGTTTTGCAAATCAACCCTTTTTATTTTAAAATACACTAATATGAATGATGTATGTTGAACCTTGCTCCGGTACCAGCTATGATAGAACCGCCCAGCTTATAAGGGCACAAGTACGGCGATAGCCGTCGAAACAGCTAAACAACCACACTTGAGTCCATATGAACCCGGTAGTCCGTGAAATCTCGAAGGATTTCAAACCAAATGGTAACACAACCAAGATTGTACATGGTTCAACAACATACATCCATATTACATAGCTTCAAGGTACGGAGTACGCAGATATAATTTACATTATAAGTTTCAAACCTTAGCGGAAGCAAAGTAGTTATACAAACCAAGTTTTACACAACCATACTTATTTAATATACAGTGTCATGCTTAGGATCAAACTACTAGATAAGATAGCTATTAACACGAAGACTGGAGCTACCCACACTTTAGTCCTCGTCCACGACCGGGGTAAAACAATTCTTGCAATAACCATAAAAGATCTGGCTATCTGTAACAATTTGGGATAAACCCTAAGTACACAATTGTACTCCACAAGACTTACCCGTCTCACAAAAAAAAAGACTCTCAATGAAATATGCAAGGATTTTTAGTGGAGTTGGCTGACACATTTGCGTAAAAGCTATTTTGGTGTAACATGTCATTTGTCATTACTAGCAAGCTTTTAGTAGTCATGAACCCTTGCTTTTAACTTCAACCTGATCTAACTCAAGCACTTAATTAATTCGAAGCAATCAACCTGATCTAACTCAAGCACTTAATTAATTCTAAGCAATCAATATAATAGAACCATAGCAATTTGGCATTTACATTGATAACCATGTTCATGTTCAAACTTATCCATTTCTACCATGAGGGAAGATCAGTCAAGTTTCTCACTATCCAGGAGAGATGGCGATTCGAATCGATTACAAACCAGCTGGTGCCAAATGCCAATCACAAACCCAGACAGACCTGTACGGGGTCCCTTAGGTCACCCTTGGTACTATTTGGGTACCAACCGCAGGTCTGGGGGAGCCATATACTGGGGGACTGACTAGTGGCCAGGAAACTCAGGAATCCACCTGCCCAAGGTTTGATCTAGCTCCCATAACCCTACGCGGTCCAGTATATAAACCCAGCTAACCAGTTCCCGGCCCAAATAGAGCTACTCGGCTTCGCGGTCGGAATGACTTATCCGGCCAGCTAAGTGATGGCGTCTTTCAATCTCGACCGATGTCCCACAAGGATGTTTCCCTATTTCACTTGGCGGTGATTGGCCTACAACCAAGACCTCCATGTCTTGTCATATCCAAGTCATCCTTCCGCCCAAACTCATTACCTCCCTCAGCCACATGATTATTTCACGATAGCAAATATAGACAACCGTGCTTCTCGCTTTCTTATCTTAGTGACCGGAATCACCATATCTACCGATTCTAGGCTAGGCTAAGCAGGAGATACAGTCCTGAACCTATTTAGGTGAAGGGTATATAATAGTTGTCCAATATAATGCAACTATGTTTTCAAGCAATTCCTACGCTTAATGCAACAATCACTATACTCAAGTCAATTCATTTCGAAAACGTAGGAAGTAAGAATGCACCGGGGCTTGCCTTTCAGAAAGGTCGAGGGCTGATGGTCAGGGCACTCGGGCAAGTCAGTGTTGTCCTTGACTCCTGGTTCAGCAGCTGGGGCCTCCTAAGGATCTCCTCCTTGGTCGGGTTCACTTCGGTCAGGGTCACCTCCTCCAACGATCCTATATGCATGGTCATGCAATGAATACGGGGATGCATAATAATTTGCAAAGTATTCAATATGATGCATATGGATGCTTTCATGAAATGCAAATACACATGTATGGATCATTTTCTTTTACTCATTACGTGCATATTTCTTCTCTGGTAGATAGATTTCCATGTTCATATAACAAGTTATGATCAATTCTTATGGCCTACCCTAATCTCCATACAAGTTCAAGCATTACTATATGAATCAAAGTGACTTAGCTAAACTACCCTAGAACTTGCTACTTTAACAACCTTCTCAAAATACACTAAATATTATACTCCAGCAAGTACACTCTCATAAATGCTTCGATAAACACCACCGGTGATGGACCAAACAACATGCAACAGATTTACATTTGCCCTAAACATGTGCTTAATTATATAATCAATGGCTTCACCTATAACTAGACCTACCAGATTGAAGCTACAGAAAATTCCCAGAAAAATATAGTAGACAGCGCAGGTCCACAATAGCTCACTGTACAAATTTCAGGTCATTTGGACTTCCATAACTGTCTATACAAAAATAACAAGACTGCAGGCTGAATTTGAGTGGAAAATAGTTATTATAGTGAAAAGTATCAAACAATAGATTTCACAATTTTTTGTTGTTCTTCATCACCTAACAACGTCACAAAAGAATATTCATACCCAGATCACATGTATTTATTTTGTAATGAATTTCCAAGCATGTAAACCCTAAATAGGGCTTGAACAGCAACTCTTACCAAATAGAGCATAAGCCTAACCACTATTTTTCATAGATTCTACTCATCCATAGAAAGCTAAAAAAAGTGGAATCACATTTTTAGCATACTCCTAGAATTAGTTATGCATTTTCAAAGGTTCCGACAGTAATAGAAATTAATTTATAAAACACAGAAGCACTATACAAATGCTAGGGTATCTCATAAGGAAACTAACAAATTTGGTCTCACATCATTTGGACTTGTAAAACTCCAGATACAATTTTTACAAGCATTGAATCAAAACTAGAAATAGAAATATAAATGAATTTCCTAATTCAAACGAACCCTAAAGGTTATGGGTACCCAGCAACGCACACACACAAGGAAAGACCCAGGCGCTGACGGTTGGGCCCCGTGGGTCAACTGACCCCACGCGTCAGCGAGACAAGGGGAGCCGCCACCTTTGACCGGCGATAGCTCGCCGGCTCTGGCCAAACGGATTGCACCCACTGCTCCTGAGACCAAGACGCGTTCAACGAGTTAGGTTATTGGACCAGTGGCATGCCGGAGCAAGCTCGACGGCGGCCATGGTGGGCGGCGGCGCACGGCGAGATCACACTGGCGAACTTCGACCAAATCGAGCCAAACCGACTACACGGGATGACTCGCGTTCACCTAAGGTTCCTAGGGTTACAGGGAATTTAACCCTAACGGCTTGCAACATCACCAGCACCATTCATGGTGGCTCGACGGCGGTGAGCGCGACGGCACGACCGCGTTCCGGCGAGCACGGTCCGCTAAACCCCAAACCGTTTTCGATTCCATGAAATCAAACCCTAAGTAAGCTGGAAACGCAAAGCAAACAACAACAAAGGTGCTCACCGCCTCCTGGCCACGTCGGGTTGAGCTGCAGCGGAGCTCCGGGGAGGCACAGACAATGGCGAACGCGAAGAACCGAGGCACTACGGCTCCGCTGGCTCGACAAAGTTGTCAGATTTGTGGATGAGATGGTGGCGAAGCTATTTGATCGGGGGTTTGATCGACGGCTAGCCGGGAACGATGAACGCGACCGGCAACGCCATTGATGCTTTCGGTCTTGGGTAAAGGAGAGCAGAGGAAGACGATGATGGCGGCAAGGACGAAGGAAATGGATTAGGATCAACTCGGAGGTGATCAACTTCGAGTTGGCAACGCACAAGAGCGGTGGGACGCAGCTAGAGGCGAAACGGCGGCCCTGCAGTGTCGAAATCCGGCGAAGACACGATACCCCCACCAACTGCTCGACACGTGGCCTCAAAGGAATTTGCTCAGTTCAGAACGTGCCCATTCATCCGAACCCAAAATTTTAACTCAGTTTAGCTCCTAATATAGTGAGTTTCAGAGCAAACTTCATTAATATGGAATGAAGTACTACAGGAGATCTACCAATGTTAGTAAGACACTTTGGGTTGGATTGGTTTGGTTTGAGAGATACAATTCAACAAAGAGGGGCACTTGAAACTGAAATGAAAGAACTTAGACAAAATTTGCAGCGTTGGTTTTCAAACCCTAATCTGCCTTGTGGTACCAAATTGAACATGTAGAAACCATTTTCATGAGTTGGACCAAAAATAAATTTTGCTGCAAAATAAATTTCCCACAACTTTAGTTTAAGGTTCAAAAGCATTTGAATAATTTAAATTGCACTTCTAGTTTGAATTGGCAAAATTACCCTAAATGCCTTATACCTAACCCTAGGCCAAAGTCCTAGCTAGGGACCAATTCACAAGATACTTCCAACATGAAAAAGGTTTGGTTAAGCATTCTAAACTAGAATTGACACTCCAAAAGTGTTGAAAAACATTTTTGCTTCAATTCACTACAATAACCTTGTATGTGTGTGTGTGTGTGTGTGTGTGTGTGTGTGTGTGTGTGTGTGTGTGTGTGTGTGTGTGTGTGTGTGTGTAATAGCTAACATTGCATTGAAATTCACTTTACCTATGCACATGAAATGATGATATGATGCTCATATCATGCCAATGCAATGCAATGCAAGTGATTTAGCAAGCTTAACACTGGGGCACATGAAATGATGATATGATGCTCATATCATGCCAATGCAATGCAATGCAAATGATGATATGATTTAGCAAGCTTAACACCGTCTTTCCGCCCACGCCTGGTTCGACTCCAGCTGTTGGAGGGCTGCTAACATTCCCCCGTGTTCAGAGCCTGCTTGTCCCCAAGTAGGAGCTCGAGGGAAGTGCTGCTTTAGAGCTTCCAGGTCTTCCCACGTCGCCAGAGAGGGTGGCATGCCGGACCACTACACGAGGACTTGAGGTATGACTGCAATGGCAGAGGTGCTGACCCGTCGTTGAACGATCTTCAAGGGGATCTGCAAACCGTCCAGGGAAGCTGGTAAAGTGGCCACTGCGTGTGAAGATGGAATAGCGGACTTGAGCTACGACACATGGAACACTGGATGGATGGTGGAATGCGCTGGGAGCTGAATCTTGTAGGCCACCGGGCTGACCTTGGCAATCACCTAAAAAGGCCCAAAGAATCTGAAAGCGAGCTTCTGGTTAGCATGGGAAGCGAGCGATGTCTGAATGTAAGGCTGCAATTTGAGATACACCCAATCTCCTTCCACAAACGTGCGTTCGGATCGCCCCTTGTCCGCCTGCATCTTCATTCGGTGTTGAGAATGGAGCAAGTGCTGCTGCACGATGGTGTTCATGAGAGCCTTGTCTTGCATCCAATCGGAGAGGGTAACTGGCATAGATGCATCCAACTCCGAGAGGCCAAAGTGGCGAGGATGATGCCCATACAACACGAAGAAAGGCGAATGACCCAAAGAGGAGTGAAGTGACGTGTTGTACCAGTACTCCGCGAGATAGATCCAATCCACCCATCGTGAAGAACAAGAACTGACGAAACAGTGTAGGAACATTTCCATACATTGACCAGTCAGAATAGTTCCTGCCAGAGCTAACTTGTGAAAATACGATCGTGATCTGATATGATGGACAATGGAAGGCCATGTAGACGATAAACCTCCGAGATGAACAACCGAGCTACTGTGAGCGTTGTGAACGGTTGGGAGAGAGGGATAAAATGACTGTATTTGGAGAATCTATCGATGATCACCATAACACAATTGCGTCTGCCAGAGGATGGAAAACCTTCGACGAAATCCATCGAGACACTCTGCCATGCCATAGTGGGAACAGGCAGTGGCTGTAGTAACCCGGGATAGCGGGCTCGATCCGGCTTGGCTTGCTGGCAGGTTGGGCATGCCTTGACGAACTGAAGGACACTGGTCTTGAGTCCCGGCCAAGAGAACAACCGCTTGATGCGGTGATAAGTCACTGGAAATCCAGAATGACCCCCTACTGCCGAGGAGTGAAAAGCAGAGATGATCTTGGTCTGAAGCTGAAATTGCGCGCCGAGCCAAATGCGTCCCTTGTGGCGGATGAGACCTTGGTGCAATGTGAATGGGGGAGAGGAATTGGGATTAACTGCCAGTTTTTGGAGAAGGTCCTGAGCCATGGGGTCATTGGTGTAACTATCTTTGATGTCCTCGAGCCAAGACGGCACTGGTGCTGATATAGCATGCAAATTGGCCACCTGAGCACGACGAGAGAGAGCGTCTGCGACGCGACTTTTAGAGCCTGGCTTGTATACAATACGATAAGATAGCCCCAACAACTTAGTGAACACCTTTTGTTGCCAATGCGTGTGAAGTCGTTGATCAGACAGATGAACCAAGCTACACTGATCCGTATAGATAAGGAATTCCCCCAGCTGCAAATATGAGCGCCACTGATCGACTGCAATGAGGAAGGCCATGTACTCTTTCTCATAGCCGATAAACCTTGATTCTTCGGTCCCAGTGCGCGACTCAGAAAGGCTAGAGGGCGACCATCATGAAGAAGCACGGCTCCCACACCGATGTTTGATGCGTCAGTCTCGATGCAGAAAGGCCGAGTGAAATCAGGCAAGGCCAGGCAAGGGGAATCACAGAGACTGTTTTTCAGACTCTCAAAAGCTGCATCATGCTGACTCGTCCAAATGAAAAGTGAGTGCTTCTTGAGCAGCTTTGTCAAGGGTTTGGAGATGACCGCATAATTGCGCACAAACCTTCGGTAAAAACTGGCAAAGCCCAAGAAACTGCGCAATTCCTTGACAGATTTTGGTGTTGGCCAAGATCGGACAACCGAAAGTTTAGCTGGATCCGTGGCCACTCCCTGCTCACTGATTATGTGTCCCAAATAAGCAATCTCAGTCTGAGCAAACTTGCACTTAGATAGCTTAACATGCCAGTGATCTCTTGCCAGGAGGGTGAAAACCTGACGAAGATGGTCGAGATGCTCTTCGAAGGTCTTACTGTAAACAAGAATATCATCGAAGAATACAATTGCACAGCGACGGAGAAGTGTTTTCAGCGTGCCATTCATCGCACCCTGGAATGTGCCTGGCGCACCGGTGAGACCAAAGGCGACCACACTGTAACACCCGGTTTTCCGAAGAATACCAAGCATTAACTATATGTGTGCCCAGGATGTCCACACAACACATATAGCGACAAATATGGTAAATATCATAAGCAATGCTTTATTACATTGCGAAACATGATTACATTAAGACTTACAAATATTTCATAGCACAGCGGAAACTATTCTTTGTCTTCTATCTTCGGGTCACCATACTCCACAGGGACGGTTGACTGGGGGAGCACTCGCCTAGTACTTTTGGAATAGCTCATGAAAGCACCTTGCTTGAACCACCATCTGGTACCCATCCGGGATTTTTATTGGTGACAACCACAAGCGTCAGCTCACCATGCTCAGCAAGTATAATTATGGGGGATGCAAGGCTCAAAAGGTTGACACAGGCTTACAGCAGTTGCTTTTAGTTGGTCAGGTTTTATTTAAAGTCTACTTTACTATTTTAATGAATAACCCATCTCCCAAGTAAAACAAGTTTATCTCTGAGCATCTTCTTTTAACAAAATCCATCAACACTTCCACAGGTATCAACTGATACAAAAAGGATTCCAGGCTGCTCGTGACCGTGAGCACGGCTGATATATCAGATTGGAAGAATTCTGCAGAATTTGTACAGCTTTAACCCCGAGTCGTGTATACCCATATGCTCGGGGCCCGTCGACCCCATAACACTGCCGAGGTGAGTGAGCAGGGTAACACTGCAAAGCTTTTCACTAGTCACCCTAACACGTTAATAGCCGCGAGGTTTCAAGCAGCAAGGCGAATGGAGGCCCCCTTCAAGAATGGCACACCATGTGACCGCAGCCCAGCACACATCTTGACAGGCTCGGAACCCATTCTAAAACCCAGGCTTCCCCTCTTGCGCCTTTCAGTAACCACTAACAAGTTAGAGAAAAACTAGTTACTTGGCTAAGATCAGAGCCCATTGACCCTCGTGGATGTACGGGTTTCCTGGGAGGTCAACTTTCAACGGAAGTCCTGACGCAGGGCAACTAGAGTACAAAAACCCATACTCCAGTGCCCTTCGAGCTTTGTTGATAAAAACATATTTTATCCAACATTTCATAATTCTTAAGTCAAGATTCCATAATAGCATTGTTGAGCATAGAAGCTAGTAACTCTAATATGCATAAAACCCCCCATAGATAACAAGGTGATTGGTCGATAAAACCTAAATGGGTATATATGTAGCTAGGGCTCACAAGATTAGACACATGTACATGAATGTATTGTTTAATAGTTGCTAGGTAACAAGGAAAACCATAGGTTATACTTGCCTCCAAATGCTTGCTATCCAAACCTTCCGACTTCTCTTCTGTATCTTCCTCGTATAGCTTCTTTTCTATCGATCGCAACAACCAACACAAGCTTCACATTCAAACCTAGAAACAATACACCAAGCATTATAAAAATAAAAAGGTTTTGAAAACATATGGCTTGTTCTATAATCGTGTGAGCGCGAAAACTAAACAAAACAAGAACTAAAATTAAAAGATGTGAGAGTTGAATGGTATATGTGGCAAGCATTGGATTAGATGACTAAGTTGGAATTTGGACTAGAACATATCTAACATAACAAAAAGGATTGTATATGTATTATGGTGTGTGGTAGAGAAACTGGAATAGACAGCATTGAAGAATAATATTGAATTGATATACATCATGTGGCATTCTCCTAGGAATATATGATAATTAGTGATATGATGTTTCCATCACTAAGCTGGAGTGACATATCAAGGTTGATAGTAAGGATAGACGTTTATTTGTGGTGAGTATGCAATTTAGGAGATTTGATAAAGCATGACCTGAATAGGAGAACTGTGTTTATTGATCACAAGCTCAGGGTTCTAACTCGACGATGTAAATGATGAAAAAAATATAGAAAATATCCATGCAACATGTGAGGGCATGTCACATGAAGAGAGCATGTCGATCGGAGATGCACTTAGGAATAAACAAATTTGCAAGTTGGTGGTATGCTATTAGGCACCATTGGAGGACTGGGATTGAATAATGGATAACATGATATGACATTGATAACAAGATTTATCTCTGGTTATAGAACATAACATGACAATTATGGTGGTGGTGGTTTGGACGGGTAGATTATGTCAAGCGCATGGAGACCATGGGTTTAAGGTGGAAAGAGAGGTTACACAAATGGCTTATGTTCTGAATATTCCTTAGAGATATGAGGGAATGATTTTGGATAAGTGGATAGGTTACTTTGAAACATATCATGATCAATGAATGCAGTAAGGTGGATGCTACAACAAGGGAAATGTGATTATGGCGATTTGTGCATAGGTTGAGCGTAACCGGTGGAGGACAGCGGGACATATGATGATAGATTGCATGGTTATAACAAATACAAATGGAAATATATTTTGTGGGGTTTCTAGGTACTGCATGAGGGAGGTTATGGCAAAAGGAGGTGACGTTTTGACCATCCGTTGGTAGGAGAACATGATTGCAAGATGTGACTATGTGGTTGTTTGGCATGGCAAGGGCAGCGACAAGTGTCATTATTCATATGATGAAGCTGACTTGCAGGGATGTGTGTAGGTATATCATACACACAATGGTCAAAGGTGCTGATCACCGGAGTGGTCAATCAACGGGAACGCTCGCGCCAACCCGCTGTGGTGCGGCTGCGGGATAGCAGGACAGCAGGACAGTGACCACAAGATAGGAGCATATATCTTTCATACTTTATCATATAGCCATGAAACTTTTCAGAGGTGTGTGCAACTACATAAAGGATAACTTGTCCAAAGGGTTCATCAAGGGGTTCTATGGATCAACGGGAACGCCACTGACAATAACAGGTTGATTGCTGTTTGGGCAGCTGGAGTGCATGCCATGTTGGTGTCGATATCTCGTCCGTGATGGATTTCATAGACAAACAAACTTGTGGGATCATGTGCAGGGATGTCATGAACATGTAGGTCAAAGGGATTTATGATTTGGTCAGCGGATTAGCGGGGAACGCCGAAAGCACTCAGAGATGCCAATCTGTCCAGACAGCAGGGACAGTGGCACGGTGATGACCATATCACAGGTTTCTCAACTCCTATGAGGAAACCATTTTACAGGGACATGTTCAAGGATATAAAATACAATTCCACCAAAGGGTTTGATGATTTGATCAAAGGAACAGCGAGGAACACCGTTTCTACAAACAGCAGCGCTGCTGGCCGTCAGGACAGCAACACATACACCGGGTAAAATTCAACGGGGATCAACCATATCACATCAAAGGTACTTTATATTCAGAGGACAATATGAGAACATGTTGGGAGAGATGATTTAGGGTTCTCACCATGGGGATTGGTGGGGTGGAGCGGGGAATCACATCAACGACGGCCGGTGATGACAACGCGGTTCAACGGCGCATCCTTCTCGCGATGCGGTTGATCGGGGCGACATCCATGGTGGTAGCGGCCATCACCACGACTTGAACAGCAGGGAGGGTGATGATGACGTCCTCCAAATCCTTGTTGGGTGTTTGGAAAGGGAATCAAGGTGGCAAGATGGGTTGCAATCACCGATTTGCTTCGTTTCCATGGTGCGGAAGGGGAAGAAGGTTGGGGAATGGTTGGGGCAGCCATGGGGGAGAATGAGGAAGAGCAGGGGCATCTCCCCTCTGTTCTTGACGTGGGAACTGAAGGGGGAGGCGTGAGGGGGCTGTGGGGGAGTTATACTTGAAGGGGAAAGGGTGGGAGACCAAAGGGTTGGAAGGCAAAGGGTCTTGTCTTGATATTTTCTTGACTTGGTTGATATTTTTGTGTAAGATGGAGAGGACATCAGGTGGGTGACGTGGGAGAGGTGAGAGGAAGAGGTAGAGGGCTGGTTGGACTCTATGTTGAACCACAAAAGAGGGGAGGGTGGTTGGGCTTTGACCCGCGGCGAAAGATAACTCAAAGTTTGAACTGGATTTGGTTCGAAGCGATGTCGGAGGATGAAATGAGTTGGGTTGACCCATTAGCAATAGAAATAAAGATGGGGAATATAGTTTACTAATGGGATAGATTTAGGTGCTTGTATGAAAATAAGAATACAATATGGAATGATGGTGTTGAGCTCAGCCCGCAAAATTCCCAGCGACACGATAAGGCTTTTCGGAAAATTTAGCGTTCCAAAACGGTGAGACCAAGACCATATGGCTTTCAAGAATGGTTCAAAAATATGTTTGGCTTTGATCAAGAGGAGAATGAGTGGAGGAGAAAGAGTCCATGTGTATGTTGCCCAAAGGTCGGGGAAGGAGAAGAAAGTTGGAATTGAGATTAACATGGGTACACAACATGTGATTGATTTCACTTGAACAAAGTGATGGTAGAGTTGCATATGGGATACAATGATTGATCATTAAGCATATGTTTTGAGACATGGACAAGACTCAATCAAAAAGGATTGGAAGCTCAAATAATAGGAGAAAGAAAGGGCAAGGTAATAGTTAGCAATTTAGAGAACATGAGCTTGGTTGTTTGGCAACATGAAAGTTCGAAGGTCCATCATGGTTTTTTGGAACAAGGATCAAGGTATATTGTTCCAAGTATTTAATTACAGATGGAAACTTGATCAAAGATCTTAGGATATTTGATTCCAATAAAACCCTATGCGCATTTGAAAACATTTAAAAATCATTTCTCATACAAAACACTATGCAAAGGCATGAATGAAACAAACCATTAAATTTAGTTCCAAAAATTTTGGAAACTCATATTTTTAATATCTAAATTGTAAATAACTTAAGCTAAGTTGGTATTTTTAGAAAAGGATAAAAATCTTTTGTTTTGTTTTTAATGTTTTCTAGTCACATCCTAAAATAGAAATTTTGGGGTGTGACAACACGGAATTCGTAGTGGCCAACATGAGTGGAGAAAGCGGTTTTGTACTCCTCGTCCTCCTTTAGCCGGATCTGGTGATATCCAGACAACAAGTCCAGTGTAGAGAAATAACGAGCCCCAGCTAATTCATCCATAAGCTGCTCGAATACCGGAATAGGGAAAGAATTCTTGACAGTCAAAGCATTGAGATAGCGGTAATCAACACAAAAACGCTAGGTTCCATCCTTTTTCTTCACCAGTAGCACCGGGGAATTAAACGGAGAGGAACTGGGTTGGATCAGTCCTTGTTGGAGCATAGCTTCCACCTGAACTTCTATTTCATCTTTAAGGGCAGGTGGGTAACGATAGGGATGCACTGTCAGGGGTTGCGCCCCAGGAACCAAGGGAATCTCATGATCACACGCTCGCTTAGGTGGCAGTTCCGTAGGTGGTGTCAAGACTGATGGAAACTCTTCCAAGAGCTGGGATACTGCTGGATGTACTGGAGTTTCAGAAACTGCGTCTGGCTCAGACAGAGAAAACAACTGGACAAGGACATTCTGTGGTGGATCCTCATGAAGAGATGTCACTCCCTGGAGACTAACCATGGTTCCATGGTAAGGAATCACCAACCAACGCTGAAGCCAATCAACTTTCATCTGGCTGAAAAGTTGCAGCCAATCCATGCCAAGAATGACGTCAAATGTGGTCAGAGGAAGCACCCGCAGGTCATGTGTGAAGCAATACTGACTAATCGACCACTGAGCCTGAGGTACAAGAGACGAGCTATGCATCAACTGACCATTGGCAACCTGTACGGCAACAGCCTGACAGGGAACAGTGGGCACAGACAGAGACGAGAGCAACTGCGCACTGATGAAAGAAGATGAACTGCCCGAGTCTAGCAGAATCAGGACCTGTTGACAGTGAAAAGTGCCCTGAAACTGCAAGGTCTTGACACTAGAAGAAGATGCAGAGGACGCTGAGAGGCAAAGGCATGCTTCCTCGGCCGTCGCTTCAGCATCATCACCCGTTGTCGGACCATCCACTGTAGTGTCTTGCTGAAACAGAGCATAGAGCTCGTCCAGCACATGAAGACTGACTTGAGCGGCGCACTTGTGATCTCGGCTCCACTTCTCGCCGCAGTGGTCGCAGAGGCCGCGAGCACGGCGGTACGCCTTGAGATCCGCGAGCTTCTTGTCCAGCACCCGCGGTGGCGCCAGTGGAAGATCACCGGGACCTCCCGGATGCCGCTCCCCCCGAGGAGCCGGGTTGGCCTGATAGCCGCCTTTGGCCGCCCACGGCCGATGATCCCTGCGCTTCGTAGAATCACCTGCTTCTTCCTGCAACAAGGCGAGAGTGTAGGCAGTATCGAGTGAATTCAGCCGTTGCACAAGTATGACAGCACGGATGTCTTGATGGAAACCATCAACAAAGCGAGTGATGAAATGCAGAGAGTGTGTGGACATATCATAAGCACGGAGCTGATCAACAAGCTCAGAAAAACGATCTACATAGTCCTGGACCGTAGTGGTTTGGCGAATGCGATATAACTGACACAAAGCGGACTCATGCTGATCATGATCAAAACGTGCATGAAGGGCTTGACAGAACTGGCCCCATGACATAGACTTCAGAGCATCAGTGACCGACTGAATCCAACGTTTGGCCGGACCAATGAATTGCATACGTGAGCACTGGATCCATACAGTCGGATCAACAGCATACATATCAAAATAATCCTCAGCACAAGTAATCGACAACTTGAGATCCGTGCCATCAAAGGTGGGGAAATTCATTTTGGGCAGTTTACCCGTGGGTGGGTGATGTGAATCAGGCGGCCTATTACGCGAAAACATGAGATCAGATGCAGTGCCATGCAATTTGAGAGGAGGATCCAGCGTACCCTTGACCGGGGAAGGAATAAGGGTGGTGACAACCCCCGAATCCTTCTCCCGGTGATCGTGTTCGACGCGGTGCCCGCTGGGCCGAGCAGCCAAATAGCCCGCAACTGAGGACGTGGCATGCTGTTCCGACTGATGAGGCGGCCCGATGAAGATGGCCGGCTCAGTAGTAGACTCGACCACAGAGCGGTTCCAGAACTTGTCCAGCTTGCCGATGCGGAGGCGAAGGTCGTCGACGACGCCTTCATGGTCCTGACGCCACGCGATGAGGTCGATCGTCGCCTTCTCGATGCTGCTGAGGCATGCGTCCTGGCGGTGCTCGGAATCGGCGATCCGCTGCTCCACCAAGGAGTTGGCATCGCGGAATCGCTTGTCCAGTGACTCATCCACCTCATGGAAGCGGCGCCCCAGAAGATCACGCTGTTCGACGAGCTGCTGCTGCGTCGTAGCCTAAGAGGCAGCGAGTTTCTGGAATTCGGCCAACAGGAGCTGCGTATCGGGGTTCATGGCACCGTGGCGCTTGGCGAACCGAGTGTAGTGTGGGTGGGTGGGTGGGAGGTGGCGGTGGTGGCGGAGGGGAAGAACGATCCAGATCGCAAACTGCTCGATCTGCGACACCAAGGAATTACGGGAAATCGATCGTGCAACCAAACGAATCTGGTGCAGAGAAATCGACCAACCAGGGTAATTTGCAGATCAGAATAGAGAGGATGAGTGGAGGAGAATCAAAGGCTCTGAGTACCAGATGTTAGCACACAGATTAGGGAAGGGGGAAGACTTGGAGGAGAGGCCAGAACTAGACGGAGGAGTGGTTGAGATAGATGAGTAGCGTTTAATACAATTGTTTTGTTATACTCCCCTCTCTCTGCCTCGCTATCGTGCTTAAGTACAGGCGCATTCCCTTGCGCAGTATCGCAGGCGCAGCTGCGTTGGCTTCACGCGTTCACCCACTCGGGCCCACGAATCAGGACGTTGGCGTGCTTGGCATGAGCGCTTCTCCTTGGCGCACTCTGAGGCGCGCCCGTCTTCCCGCCCACGCCTGGTTCGACTCCAGCTGTTGGAGGGCTGCTGACAGATGGCTGCCAGTGGAAGCCGTGGCGTGCCTAGATCGAATGGCGCGGGAGGACGGGGTGCGGCCCGATGGTGTGGCCGTGCTCGGCGCGCTGTCCGCGTGCGCGCACGCCAGGAACATCGACCAAGGGCTGCGCCTGCTCGGGGAGATGCGGCCCGGCCATGGCGTCGTGCCAGGGCACGAGCACTACAGCTGCACGGTCGACATGCTCTGCCGGGTCGGGCGGCTCCAGGACGCGGTAGGGCTCGTCGGCAACGTCGAGCTGGCTACATGCGTCAAACTGCGTGAATCGAGTGTACTGCGCGCATGCGGCGCAGCATGCGTCAAAACTCAAAAGCATGCCGACCATGCGGCGGAGCGTGCGGACGTCGAGGCCACAGGTCTGGAAGACGTCGGCGCCCACGTGTCTGGAACCGACCCACGTGTCCCACATCTTGTTCGACATGCCGCTGCCAAGCAACTGAAATTGGAAACCACCCACGGCCTGGGCACCTCCCGGACGAAGACGGCCTTGCCGTCCTGGATGGTGACGACGTCGGCGGCAGCTTCTTGGTGCAGTACCTGGCCTCGGTCTCTATGGTGGCATGTGAAATTGAATCGGTAGCAACATAGCACACAACTGACAGCTGCCTCCCTCATTCCTGCCCATCCTTGCTCACCTGCTTCTGGTTGCAGAGGGCCTCGTACTCCGCCAGGTAGTCGTCCAGCGTCCTGATCAGTTTCAGTGTGTTCGTCTTGTCTGCAACGAGGAACAATAAAATGTCTATAAAAGAGAAAAATAGGCTAATAATTACCAACCGGACTTGCGGTAAATGTGCACGGCGATGATTGCGGTCGCCCCGCCTGGCCTCCACCGGAGCAGGTCCCTGCCGACGGCGTCCATGTGCAGCCCCACCAGTATGCAACGACCGATGGCCTCCCCGTGGTCCGCCGACATGACGCACACCACGAACAAGAGAATTGCTACGGTATCCCCAAATGATTGTGAGCCGTTCATTTAATTCTATCGAACGGTCACGATCAGATATTACCTCTTAGATGGTAATATCTTAGATAAATTTTATTTATTTATTTATTTTATAAAATAGGATAAAAAAGGAATATTTAGATATGAAAAATCTTTTTTCAGATTTGCTTGCATGCACCGTGAGGTTGACTGTGTTTGTGGCTGCATGCCTGATGAAGTAGTACGATGATATCCATCATTAAGAGCATCTCCAACAACTCCTCAAATCAACTTTCTATCCTTATAAATTTGGCAAAATTACAAAATCTCCTCTCCAATAGTTCCTCAAATGAGCTCCCTATGTTTGGCAAGTTGCCATCCGATGCCGTCGCGCGCGGACTCCACTTGCGATCGCGCGGCGCCGGGGCGATCGCGACTTCTCCCGTGCCCGCGAAGGACTTTGCGCGAAACTTTCCCCGTACCCGCATATATAGACGGACGTGCGCACGAACTCGATCCGTTTCACGTCTTCTCCGTGCGAAGAACAGCTCGCGCGCCGCCGTTCTGCCTTCGACGGAAGACGCCAAGCCCTCGACCAGGTACACTGCTTCTTCCTTTTTCCATCGCGTAGGGCTAGGGCTAGGGTTTAGTCGCCGTCTGGTAGGGCTAGGGCGCCGCTCTGTTGGTGTTCATGCCTAGCTAGGGTAGTTGATAGGGTTTAGGGTTCTTCTTCCCCAAGTTGTCGATCTTCATGGCCAGGTTTCTTGTTGCTACGGTAGTTTGTTCCTTGTCGCCGTTGAATACATGTACTGCACATAATTCACCATCATATCGTGTCTCTGTATACATAAATGTACTGCACGATCCTCTAGTTCGTCATGTATATTGCACGATCATCAAGTTCGACATAATTCACCATCATATCGTGTTCACCATCATATCGTGTCTCTGTATACATACATGTACTGCACGATCCTCTAGTTCGTCATGTATACTGCACGATCATCTAGTTCGACATAATTCACCATCATATCATGTTCTTCATTTGATTTTGTCATGTATACTTTTTTTTAGACTCCTCATGATGGACGGAGAAGATGGAAATTTCTTGTCGGACATTCTTCTCAATGGAGAGGATGCTCCTGTTGCTGGTTTGGACGACATGCACATTCCAAACACTCAAGACAGTCCGATTAGTGTTGAGGAGGTGCAGGCAAGCCGCAATACAAAGGGAACAAGGAGGTCCAAAAATTTTCATTGGAAGGAGGATGAAGTTGTTTGCTGGGGCTGGTTAACTGTTAGCAAGGATCCCTTGATCGGACCTAATCAATCGCGTACCACATTTTGGCGAAAAGTTCATGCTTATTATGAGGAACACAATGATTCTGCGGTTCCTCGTACAGAGAGTTCCATTATGCATAGGTGGTTGACAATTCAGTTGCAAGTGAACAAGTTCTATTCATGCTATGAGGCCATTTCACGGAGGAATCAAAGTGGCACCACTATACAAGATAAGGTACGAAATATGTGTTCAATGCTTTACTTGAACAATTTTATTTCACAATGTACATAGATTCATAATATCTCTTTACAGCTTAACGCAGCTAAAAAGATGTACATGGACTTAGACAAAGACAACAAAACTTTTGCTCTTGATCATTGCTGGAACATACTGAAGGGGCGAAGACAAGTGGAAAGCCAAGATGGTAGAACTTGCTGAGCTGGAGAAACTAGCAGCAAGCAAGAAGAAGCATAAGGCCGCAAAGGTGTCCAGGCCAAGGGATGAAGGAGCTAGTAATAATGATGAAGTCATAGCTGTTGATGCTGAAGAAACCCAACCAAAGAAGAGGCCTGATGGGATAAAGAAAGTAAAAGAAAATCATAGGCGAGGAGGTGGTGAAGCTTGCATGGAAGCTTTGGACAATATGTGGTCAAAGAAAGAGGCATTCGACAAGGTAAAGGAGAAGGCCAAAGAGGAGAGGTTCATGGCTACACTAGAGCTAGAGAAGGCTGTACTAGAGCTAGAGAGGAAGCGGGTAGAAAATGAAGCAAAAAAAGCTGAAGCCGAGTTGATGAAAGAAGAAAAAGAAATAATGCTAGCGGACATGACCTCCCTCAACCCGACGCAGCATTCTTGGCTTGAGAGTATGCAGAAGAAGATTTTGGCGAGGCATGCTGAAAATTAAGTTTAGTTGTAGTTCTATGAGTTATTTAGCCTTTACTTTGATGAGCACAACTCTGATTAGCCTTTAGTTTATGTCTCCATAAACTTGTCGTATGCATTTGCTTTGAACACAAATTTGTTTTAAATCACCAGAACGTGTCATATGTTACTGTGATCCACCGTTGTCCATTTATGCATGGTACTGTGAACGTATTTGTGTGTGTGTGCTTCCTCGTGGACGGCAAAAGCTGTCGAGCTGCTGCTACTGTCCTTTCAGGTGCGCTGGTGCAAGTGGCCGGCAAATCGTTGCATGCTCCTGTTCACTGATTAGACACCTCCATGATATGAAATGCACGCTACAAAAATCATTGCTGCCTGGACGTGGAAGCTACAATAAAAACATATCACCGATTACATGAAAGAGAAATTAATATGTTCTTAATACAAATCTAGATGATGGTTCCACAGTTGTTCGATAAGGTCTTCTTTCAATTGCACATTGTTTCCTTGTCTCTAATCCTTCTATGCACGTCAATATATTCATCAAGTGTACGATGCGCCTGGCCATGATCCGGTTCGACATTGTCACCACCGTACTCGAAACACTCGTTAGGATCGACCACGAATCCTTCGTCTTCCACAATCATATTGTGCATGATCACACATGCCCTCATGATACTTGGCAATGTCTCTATGTCCCAAAGCCGAGCTGGTCCACGTACAATGGCAAACCTAGATTGAAGAACCCCAAAAGCTTTCTCCACCATCTTCCTCGCTGATTCTTGCGCTTTGGCAAAATATTGCTTCTTCTTCCCCATAGGACCTGTGATCGCCTTGACTAAAGCATGCCATATCCAAAGATCATTCGAAGCAACGGCCTCCAAAATAATGGTGGGCTTCTCCACATGCCCCTTGTACAGACCTTGTTTTTCATATGGACAGTTCTTCCACGCCCAATGCATACAATCGATAGATCCTAACATTCCTGGAAAGCTTTTTTGCTCACCGATTGCAAGTAGGCGTGCTATGTCCGCCGCATTGGGATATCTGAGGTATTCTTCTCCAAAAATTTCGACCACTGCAGCAACAAACCTACGTAGGCTCTCAAGTGCAGTACTCTCGCCAATGCGAACATACTCATCCGTCGCATCAGCTGGAACGCCATATGTGAGCATACGCATTGCGGCAGTGATTTTTTGGAAACAACTCAATCCAAGTACATTGGCCGCATTCCTTTTCTGCAGAAAGTAATCATCATGTGCTTCAACAGCGTTCATTATGCGTATGAAAAGCTCCCTAGACATCCTGTACCTAAAGAAAATAAATTCAATTACAGGTACAATTATATATATGAGCATAAAACAAATCAATTCGAAACGAAAGAACAACAACCTTCGACGGAATATTTCAGGCTCGTATGTTGGATTCTTCGCCAAATAATCTTGAAACATATTGTCGTGTCCGCCTTCTCGATCACGGTAAATAACTCTATGACCTGGGATGGAGCCACCATGTTTTTTTTTTTGACATTGGAAAAGCTTTCGACTAATTTCAGCAGCCGATAAAATCAAATAGTCCTCATCATCGGATGACGAATCATCCAATTGCTTCGCAGACGGGATCTCTTCCTAGGCATGTTTTCTGAAATACAAAATAAGATGAAACCGCAAGCGCTTGACCGATGGGAGGAGACCGATGGGATGATACTCACTTGATTGATTGGCGTAGGAGATGCCCGCCTTGTTGTAGATGATGGCCGGGCAGAGACCTACACGTATGCGCCGCTGGAGACCATCGCGGGATGGGAGAAGACAGGCACGCGGCGGCGTCGTACCTACGTACGTGATGATGAAGAGCAGCACGGACAAGCAGCACGGCCATGCTCCGGAAAACAAATTTGGGCCTAGTTTTTGGATTTTACCAAGTTGAAATGATAAACTATTAGGAGAGAGCTCTTTTTTCACTTGCCAAATAATTTAGCAACTTGCCAAAACATAAGATTTGGCAAGTTGGAATGGCAAACTATTCTGTGCCTAATGAACAAATAATATGAGATTAATGACATTCGACCGCATCCAATCGAGTAATTATATGCCAAACTTGTAAACGTTCATTGACGTAGGGCGTCGACAACTCATGATCTGCATGCACGAAAGCACCATCGTTATGCCTGCAAATTTGTTTGAGTTCTGAGATTTAGATCAGTACATGTCCGTTACAGTAACTAGATCCGTATCCGTCTCGGCGTCTGGCCATTCATCTTCCAGCTAGATAGATGACGCCCGCCACCCACAGTCGACGGACTCGCGACGGGAAGTGCAGCGACGGCGGCACTCTCCGTGGAAAGCAGTAGCACGCTTGCTCACAGTCCGGGGACATGCCGTGATTTGAGGAGGATAAAAGGGAAACAAAGATTATTTTCCATATTTTTTAATTTATTATGTAATTAAAAAAATAAATAATCAACGGTTCAGATTCATTTGACATATTACCTCCTAAGGAGGTAAAAGTTGTGCCTTAGCATTGCCCCACGAACAAGGGCCGAGAGCCAGGTCGCAGCTCCCGAGACCAGCAGGCACAGCAAGCAGTTGTCCCGAGATCAAATGAGAATGTGAATCTTCTAATAGAGAGTGCTGATACCTATCGCGTGTAGTTCTTCCCTGCTGCAATAGAATTTATTTATTTTGCATGTTCTTCAGATAGCCGTGACAACATATAACACATCTATTCCAGTTGATAAAAGATAAGAGCAAGGTTATCCTAATTCTTCAACTCCTCATGTGCCGATCCCCATAATCAAAGTGAATAGGGCTTTCCTGTTGGAACTTTGTCCCAACAAATTCCACTGCTTTGCATGCTGTATCACGAAATCATTGTGAATATACCCAACGGCTAGTTATGAGAGTGGCATACGCGTAACCATCTCAATCTTCCACCTCGGTGCCATTTCTGTCTTCTTCACCCTCCATTACCAACCGTTAGCTGTATATTTGGATGGAATGGCATGCACGTTAAGAAAAGTTCATACCATGGGTAACTCTGTGAGACTAATCTTTTTAATGGCGTATATGTGATCATAACTTTTATAATGACATACATGTAAAAGACCCTAGAAGCTTGATGAAAGAGGGGCGGAATGACGTGTAGGGAAAAAAGAAAAGTTATTGTGACATATTCTCTCTGTTCTAAAAAGACTGTCGTTTTAGACTTTTCAAAAATTGTGTTTGACTGTCTGTCTTATTCAAAAATTTTATACAAAATATAAAATCAATTAATAATTATTAAAGTATCTCTAATGATAAAACAAATCATAATAAGATAAATAATATTTATATAAAATTTTTAAATAAGATGAATGGTCAAATATGATATCTGGAAAGTCTAAAACGACAATCTTTATGCGATGAAGGGAGTAGAGATTAGATCCAACTTTTGAGTACATAAAGTGTTATAATGGCACACGATTACACGAGAGCCTCCGAAAACGCACCGGCTGTAGCACAACTTGCACAAGAGGTTGCAGGATGAGCGAGTGGCACGGGAGCAAACTAAACAAAATCAGGCCGGTTTAGATGCACTTCGATGTGACACGATGTGATAGAAAAGTTGCAAGTTTGAATAAAAAGTAAATAGGCTAGGGCATGTTTAGATACAAAACTTTTGGAACTTTGATACTGTAGCAGGCATACTAACTTTTGCACTAAGTGTCCAATCATGACCTAAATATCATATAAACTGTGTAATTAGTTTCTTTTTTATCTACATTTAATGCTTCAAACATACGCCTAAACATTTGATGTGACTCAATGTCATGGAAAAATTAGAAGTTTAAAGAGGAAGTAAATAGGCCCAAATAGAGGACATATAGTCATTTTATTGGCATGCCTAACACCGTTACCCACAAATTCGGCCGGAATGGCATGGATAGTAATAAAATAAAATAAAGCGGTGGCACTTAGATGTATTCAAACTTTTTAATGGCTTAGACGATCCTTTATAATGAGTAGGTAGCATGTCCGTACATTGCTACGGGACCATAACTTTTATATGAAAAACACATGGATCGCACAACAAGATAATAATAATAATATAAAATTAAATACCGACATTAAAGTAATAGTTAATCCAAAAGGCAGAATTTATGAAATTAACCGACATTAAAGTAATAGTTAATCCAAAAGGCAGAATTTATGAAATTAACAAAATCTAAAAGTGCGAGGCGTCACAGATTCAACTCCCAAATTAAATACCTAGATAAATGTTCATGAGTTGCAACAGGAAAAAAGGAACAAGTCAATATAAGTACGAATGTGCCTTATACTATTATCCAAAAACAATACTTCGAACGTGATCATCACTATTACAAGTAATGTGAATTAATGTTACTCATGCTATAATAAGTTCTTTTTATCATGCTTGTTATCGATGTGCAAGCGTGCCTTCATCTAGTAATCTTTACAAAGTTCAAACAAAGAAAGACCAACTTCTTAAGGCTCTAATGTGATGGCCAGAATTCAAATAAGAACGTGCTCTCTAGAACTCCATTTTACAACTTCTTGAGGCCGATATGTTCCTTTCCCGAGTAAGAGAGATTAGAAACACACTGACACACAGTAGTAGTTTTCCTCCTTCAGGCCAGTCGGAAAAAAAACATCGTCACGCCTCTCTCCACCAAAATGGGCACAAATGTGTCCAAATGGGCACAAATGATCAAGCAACAGCTCAAACCTCCAATGTATTCTCTCCACCAAAAAATCTAGTCCGAGATCCTCACAGTTCGTGCGTCTCTGTGCTGTCTCCATGCTGGACACCTCAATCCTTCATGGTGAGGTCGGTGCCATGGCAGAATCACAATGCCTCTAACCACGGCCCACAAGGCCTCTTTGTGTCCTGGTGTCCTGCCAGGACCGAACTCTCTCCTCTGCAGTAATCGTCTGTTGCAAGCCAGCAACAAGTGAAGACTGAGCACCAACCAAAGCAAAGAGTCGTCTCGTGCAAGGAGAAACAATAGCACAGACACTTACCATGACGAAGTTAAAGAAGAACAAAGGCAAATATGATTGCGCAACATAGTTGCATCTTTATTAAAATAACTTTGTTGCAAAATTTGGTTAAATATAAACAATTTAGAGTCATACAAGTTCAGAGTATCTGAGCAAGAACAGTAGTGCATGTGTTTTTCTGAAGTCGTGTGGCGAGCAAGTATCTTAAAATGCAATGTGTATCACCGCAAAGAATACAAACCTTTCATGCAATGTCATCGGAATGAATTACAGTACCATCCATCAAAGGATATCTGATTGCGTGTTCGCAGTACCCAATCATGTTGTAAACTACCTTGCTATGATGGCATTTAATCAAGCAAGAAAATATATGGGACAACGCAAAAGAGGGGTTGCTGCTTAGTAACTGAGCTCTGCTTGTATAAATGAATATGTATAAATGAATACAATGTTCACTCCACGGAAAACCATGTCAATATTTTGTGAATGTCAACAATATCAGTAATATACAATGAAGACTTGTTGAAATAATTGTATTTGCCTGTACAAATCTTGCCTATTGGCTCATGCCCCCTTGGGCCAAAATAATTATTTGGCAAAGCTAACTTACTAGTGAAGAATAATGTTAGCAAACGCACAAGCTTATGAAAATGACACCATATAGGTTAAACTCTCAAGACTTGTTTGTTAGAGATCATCAAAGGAGCCACCTTAAGTAGCTAATAGGAGCCTATTTCAGATGATTCGTCGAGAAATCAAATAGCAGCACTCTATCAGTTTCTATTAACAGCTATGCAGCCTAATTTACTATCAAGTATAAATCACAGTTAATTCAGAGTTGCAAAGAAGAGAAGGGTTATTGGGAGCAGTAAACATTCACTTATATGTGACAATGTGCAGTGTTCAACAGCGAGCTCTGCATCGCTCTGCTCAGCGACCGTCTTGAAAATTCGTCCATAAACCAGACTCCACTCGAGTGCTGTGCGATTCACAGGGCCACTAACGTGCATGATCATCACAACATTTCAAAGTTCTTTCTCCACTTAATAAGATTTACAATCTCAGCTAAATGTGCCAATCTCATCAACCCCAAGATGAACAAATGGCAGCTTATTGGGCACAAACTCCTTTATGTCGCCCACTCCAATGGTTGCACGCTGCCTATCAATCTCCAATGACATGAGCCGAGGCTGCCGATAGCCCACGGCAAGCAGGTCCTGCAGCCAAGCAGCTGTTAATCTCACATCCTGCTCTGTCTAGAACCCTTCCTCAGCCATGGGCCATGGCATAGCTCAAATTAAGAACCTTCTCAAAGAGTGTCCTTTTGTTTGACCTCCACTCATCAGGAACTTGATCAACCGACCAACATTCAGCGCAGATCCTTCTCTTCTGCAAATTGGTATGCATGAATATGATCCTTCCTGTAAATAGTCGGTGGGTAGAAAGATCCGTTGCGCCCGGTACCTACGGACCACACCTTCGATTTAGACATCAGGGGCATTGCATGACTACCAATCAGGGAAGGGAGAGGGTGAACCTGCAGCTGGCGACCAAAACTATGGCATTTTTTCGATAATGACCAAGCAAAAGGCATGAACAGTTGATGTTTCATAGATGGTTTTGCATGCCCTGCGTCTTTAGCTGAATAAACATAAATTTTATTTCTTAAGAAAAAATCTTATTTGTTTCAGAACAACAACAGGATTAAAAAACAGCATGCCTAGCCATTACTGAGAATCACAGGAAATGCTAGTTAAAGTTTTGTGACTGAACGGAAGTTAAGCAGAAATTATACGACTGAGAAAGGTACATAACTGTGACAGCTGATAGAATTAAGTCTCAAGCTCAGAATGCTTAAAAATTATATACCAATTTAATTTAGTTAGAGATCCCTGACATCTTTGTTCAAATTAATTGCATTCCCAATTACAGGATGACTGGATCCGACTTCATCTGTGACTCCATACGACCATACTTGATGTTTGAAAATAGTATAGAATGGCAAGCATGCATATTTCTCATTGACGAGAATAGGATAACTTAAGGAAAAAAAATATAGCCATATTTCTCAGAAAAGTGAGTGGAAATGGTGATCATCTCATTGACTGTTGCAAATTTGCAATCTATACAAGAGGATATTTGGACTCCTACATTATCTCCTAACCAAAATTGTAGATCTACCTCATACATAGTGACTATAACCAAATGAAGCAAATAGCTGCCTCACATCATTCTTCAATCTTAAGTGCTTCTCGCAACTACAATTCAGATGGATTAAGTAGTACCTGCCTACCTGGAGCCTGAGAAGAGGAAGCACAAGCACCAACCGAGGCTAGAGTGAAGGGACCAGCGTCGGTATTTAATTTCCATCACCTGATTAATTGAATCATTGATTCATCATCCATCAGCAATACGCAAGTTTCAGAGAGGAAAAGAGAAACAGACTCGACAACAAATTAGCGTAAGAGATTTAGTAACAGACATTGATATATACTCCGTACCTGAGGAAGCAGCAGGGCACAACGGGCGATGGTAGGATGAAAGTTAGCTTCACGAGCCGCCGTACCTCCTCCGGCTGCCGGGTAACGAGCAGCTCGGCCCTCCCAATCTCGATCTGTTCCTCGTTTCTGTCCTCTTGATCCTGGTCGTCGTCGATGACACCCACGGTAGCGGCCCTACACATCGATTCCGCAGCATCCCCCGACAGTGCCCACAAGCCCTCCCCCTCGTCCTCCCCTCCCTGCCCGTGCCCAGAGCATCATCGGCGGCGAGGCGGGTAGAATAACCCACATGGACACGTGTTTCCACGCAATGGCCTTCGCCGGTTGACGCCCGCGGGAGCGGCACCAGCGGCGCGTCTGTGGAGGCGCGTGACGAACTGGCGATGCCTTGGCTGTTGATGCCGGCAGTAGCGGCGCTGGCGGCAACCTCGGACGTCTGTGTCCGTGTCGAGTGTTGGAGTGCACCGGAGTCAAGTCCCAGGTCGTCGCTCTGGCGCTACCGCGACGGAGAGGGCGAGCCCGCGACGGTTCGCGGGCGTCGGCGGTGACCGAGGACGTCGCAGATCGGGCGCGGGAGTCGGCGGCCGTGTGTCGAGTCAGGATGGCCGAGGGGAGCGAGGGGATGGCGACGGTTCGCGGTATCGGCTGTGGCGCGTCGAGTCGAGGCGGCCAAAGGGGAGGGAGGGAGAGTCGCGTTGTGTGGGGGCGGCGGTTCGACACAGCGACGAGCCTAGGCGAAGCGCCGTGATTGCAGGCCTTTCCAAATGGTACGTTCGGCGATGGGGAGGGACGCAGCGGCGGCGGCAAAGGGGAGGGCGCACCTAGGCGAGGGGAGGACGCGGCGGCGGCATGGGTGAAGCGAAGCGTGATTGGTGCCTGGTATGCCGCGCGGATCGCATGGGAATGGGACGGGTGGGGAGAGGGAGTACGCGGTGTCGCACGAAGGAGAGGGCAGAACCAAAACGAATGTCGCGCCAAAAATCATTCCACGCTTTATCTTACTACTTCTAGGTAACGGGCCCGTGCACTGCTACGGGACGACTTTTATACTAAAAACACTTAGATCGTATGATAAGACAATAATATTTTCAAATTAAATACTTACGTTAAAACGACATTTAATCAAAAAGAAGATTGTAAAATTAACAAAGTCACAGAGAGTGCGACATCACAGGCTCACCAAATCTTTAATAAAGCTTTGTTTATTTATTTCTCTCCTGACTATTCATTTCCCAAGCGGCAGAAGCAATCAAATTTACAATCTAAACAAAAGTGGTAAAAATTCTAGAGATTCTAACAGGTTACATCCTAATTATTTTAATTCCACGCTGTATTGTATGTAGCTCATCGCGTGGAACCAGAGTATTCCCGTACTGAGGGCGTTTGTAGGACGCAGGCATCCTGGAGCCATGGATATGACACCATCTATAGAGCAGAATGGAACAGAATCTCCGCAGGTTGCTTCACCAGGAAAGCACATCATGATATACTTAATCAGCAATCACTCTAGAACCTTCTTTTCTAGTGTCTCAAAGTCTCCTTTCCCAGCCTGTTCGAAGTCACAGAGCAATGTTACAGTCTACACAATTCCAATCCAATACATCATGATCAAATTCCAAATTTGTAAAATGGCATACCTCTATCAAGGCACCAGTCTCACTGTCTAAGCTCTAGTACCTCTTGCTGACAAGATCATCTAGGGAACCATCCTAACATTACAAAGACAAACCTTCAAATTCAAAAAACCTGCATCGGAAAAGTTCAGTGGTTTTCAGTTACCTCAATCAGCTTGGCAGACCACGGGCCAAGGTGTCCACTCCGGAAATATGGGCATGAAACATGTCCTCAACATCAGTACTTTCCCTTTGTCTGTTAACACAAGAATTCCATGTTGGTTCAATTCATTTTTTTTCACAAAACAAGAAATATATGATAACGGCGGCTGACAATTTGGCATCAAAACTGAAACCACCAGGTGCAAGTCCACCCTGTTAAACAAAAATGCAGCAACTTATGAGTGCAACCAGGTAGTAGACAGGCTTTCCTTTCTTTCTTTTTTTAAGAAAAAAACCCCAGGAGAGCTGCGAGCCAGGCAACTGCTGATTTGAGTAAAAAGGTAGAGAGCTGGTTCATACCACACACATTCTTAACTACACTATAGCCTCTGCAATGTCTGCCATGAACTGATCTGTGTCCCAAGCTGTCCATAATAGTAAGGTAAGGCTACTATGTACGCCTCATTTTTTTTTTCTTTCTCTAAAAAAGGAGAAATACATTTATGCTTCCAGTGTAACACAAATAATAATATCGGACCATATGCATAGTAAACAACCAAAGGAGATATATACAACGACACATACCAACTTGAGGATCACCAGTGTTTGTTTCGATATTCCCAAGCAGCCATTAATCTGTGCAGTCTCCAGTTAATCATGGCAGCTGCAAGTTTAACATAAGTTCTTTAAGCTATTAAACAACTGAAGTTAAGCAAGCAAAAACGGTGGAAGCCAAGACAGTGGTTAGTCCTGCTACTGCAGCCTCACCTTTTCCAATTGGAATGAGAAATTGGACTAAACGAAGTGGATCTTTGTACCTGTATACAAAAGATTAAGACATAATCTCTGTCCTTGAGAAAATGGACACAACACATTGTAGTAAAAGGAAAGTGTGACCCTTCTGAATAGCTTTGGGAGATTCTATGTTAGAGGGACACATTGTGAAACTGTTAAAAGTCAATAAGCACAGAGCTACACAAATCATTCTGGTTGTCGAACAAAACATTTGTAGTTGTTTGCATGTTTTCTCTGACATGTTGATAATTATAAAATCACATGAAGCTCACATGCACAAGTCATTCTTGTGAAGCTACATTCATTGTCATTGTTGAAATAAGAACATAGAACACCACAGAACATTGGTTAGGCCGCGCAAATACTGTCATCCATAATGGATCCATTTGGTAGAGCATACTGTCATCCATATATTATACAATAGATGAGCAGTAATCCCAAATTAGTTTGGTAGGATCAAGAATTCAAATTTTACATGATAGAGAAGGGAACCAGAAATATTTATGATGTATCTGAGAATTCAAATTGTACCAGCAGAAACCACAAAATAAACAAAGCTAAGCTTCTATTAATCTGTTGGTGTAGTGTAGACTAATTTTCCTGACAGTGGAGGAAAATTAACTGTGACTGAGAAAATTTTACCTTATAAAATGTCAAACAAAAGAAATGTTGGAGAAACAATTGTTCAACAGCTGTAAATGAGGTTTGCAGGAATGAATTAAGCATGTGCTAAGTACTACTAATCTACTATAAGAAAGGAAGTTCTAGTTTACCTCCATATTCAGGAAGTTGCTCTTTAATTAACATATATAATTGTTCCTCACTCCTTGGTGTATGGCGTAACTGTCCTTTCTCATACTGCAACCTGGTAAAAGGAAAACAACAGGGAAGGGAAAAGAATAACCAAGTTAATCATACAGGAAAGAATAAAATTTCAGGTTTAGAATGCAGGACCCAAGGAGTCTTCTGCTATTCAGATTTGGAATCTTTATATGTGATCTGTATTAAAAAACAAGTGAGCATGTCTTCATTAGTACAATGCAAGCATCGCAAACTTTCACAGTGAACATGATCAGAGCTACTTCTTAGATAAAAAAAACTTCGCAAAATAACGCCGGTGACTTGACTCCTTTCTGTCCCATTTTGGATGTAAACAAGTAATATGCTCCTTTCTGAAAAAAATCACGTGAGTTGCCTCTGCTTGATTATGGCCAACCTCTAAAATTTGTGCAAGCCTTGGAGCTTTGTTAGACCTCCAATGCCACGAGTTAGAGCAATTTTATATGCATCCCTACTCCTACTGATAGTGACAAAATTACACGATATTTAATTGCATTCGGCTTCAGCTTGACAAATGAGGATCAGAGAAGTACTTTCAGGATTGAGAAGCAAATGGCCCCAAGAGAAAGTAAAAGATGAAAAGGACAATCTCACACTTGTCATGTGTTGCTGCAACGCAATTGCAAGCTATCAACATCAAATGTTATCTATTTGCCAAACCACTTTGGCCTGGCTACAAAGAAGCCCTTAGGCACGTAGCTCATTGGAGTGTCAAAGAGGCAAGGATACCAAACTTCCAGATTCGAGAAATCACAGGAAGTTGCTTATTTTAAGCATGAACAGTGTATGTTAATCATTATCATGATCCTTACCTATATTTAGAAACATGAATGCTGAGATGAAAGGCTGCTTAAGTGAGGTTCAGCCATTGCAGAGGTATATTATTTGACTATATACACCGAAGTATTGTATCCTAGACTGGTTTCAAATGTTATTCAACCATTTCAATGATCATTGAATTTAATGGGCCATATAAACTACAATAATACATATATATGCACTTCACACCCATTAAGAGGCACCAATGGTCTCACGCACTCTCTAGTTGGGTCACTCAGTTGTATTTTCTTTTGCAGACCGTATCAGTGGGCAGGAGAAGCTTCAGTTCAGAGTTCCAGCTAGTGTTCCGGTTGGTCAAGGGTCTCATATTTATAACTTTTACAGCCATCGTGGTAATCTTAATAGCAATCCCTGGCATGATAGTTCTGGACATCTTTGTTTGCATCCTTGCTTTCCTGCCCACTGGCTGGGGTTTGCTCTTGGAGTCATGTGTCATGTGTGAGCTGATGTGTGAGGTTCTAATATTTAGTCTGTATAAAATTAGATTTGCACCAATGTAGCAGCAACTTTTCAGCATGATCAGCATGCATTCTTTTCTTTCTTTTTTTGACGAAAATTTTAGCCACATACAAGTCCTTTGCAGCCCTAATTAAACATGACCCTGTAAACACCATCCAGAAATATATACCCTGAGCATTGATCACATAATATGAACAGGGCAAGGTGGTTGCATGATAAATCTAATTTCCTATCCTACATTCATACTTCAAGTTTTACACTGAGATTTAGACAACTTGATTTGGTGTTTGTAGATGTGCAACTGACAGAAGGGTTTTATGCAATGTCATTTAACATGTTTCCTTTCTATTCTTGCGCCAACTGAATTTGTGAGAGAATTGTTAAAAGGACACAAGCAATAAATGCATGCTATGCTTTTAGGAAGTTGAATCAATCCTTGCATATATCATTTATACTGAGATCTGCATAGTGGCAACAAAATGCTGCTCTGTGCATTCCACAGGATGGTGAAGATTGCCCAACAGTGTCAAAACAAAGCAGAAACCAGAAACAATCTGGGGATTACCTGACCAATTACATGACCCCCTGCTTCGCGTCCCTGAACAATGATTCCATCTACACCGGCTTCTTTAGCATTAGCTGCCTCCTCAAGGCTGATGACCTGTTGAGATATCATCCCAATGTCTAAAATCATGAAACCATCAATCACAACAATACACAAAATGGAGTTGTCATATCAGCATGAACAGGCAGAGATCATTTGTGCAGTAACGCCAAAGATCATCACATCATGCAGGAGTGCCTGCTATGCTCCAGATCATTTCCCAATGACGGTGATGCACCATGTCTGATGATGAAGATAACCAGGTGGATAGCGAAGATGATGGGTCAGATGGTATGGGCTTTGGCCCCCTAATACTGACAGAGTGTGTACGAGATGAACTTAAGACTGAGCTTTAAACAAATTACCTCTACGCGATTGGGATTGAATCGACGGCGTCGCGGGCGTGCGTCGACGGCGGCGCGGGTGATCGTTGTCGGCGGCGCGGGGGAGGGGTGACGTCCTCCTGGCGGCGCGGGCGCGGGTGAACAGAGGCGCGGGGGAGGGGTGACAGCGGAGGGTTCGACGGCGGCTCGGGCCTTCGTCGATGGCGGCGCGGGGGAGGAGCGGGCGTGCGTCGACGGTGGCACGGGGGGTTTGTCGACGGCGGCGTGGGGGAGGGGCGACGGCGGCTCGGTGGTTCGTTGATGGCGGCGCGGGGGAGGGGCGACGGCGGGCGACGGAGGCGCGGGGAAGGACTGCTGGTTCGTCGATGGAGGCGCGGGGGAGAGGGCGACGGCGGGCGATGGCGGCGCGGGGGAGGGGTGCGGCTAGAGTTTGAGGGAGGTGCGGGCGTGCGGCGTTGGGACGGCGGCCTCCTGTCGCGGCGTTGGGACGCGCAGGCAGAAAAGAGGAGCCGGGAGCGCGAGGGATGAATCGTGGGCCCACATGTCGGCGCGGGGATCGCATGGGGAGGAGGCAGACGGACGACCCAAACAATGTCGCACCAAAAAACTGCCTCTTCTTTAGGAATGTCGCAAAAAAAACTGCCTCCTCTTTAAGCTTATTAGTTGTAGAGACTAGGAAGCGTGCCCGTACGTTGCCACGGAATAACTAAATTTTTGTACTAAAAACATATAGATCGCATAATAAGATAATAGACACTAAAATTGAATATCGCAATGTCGCAGGCTCCTAAACTCTACTGTAAATGCATTTCCGTGATGTGGTTAACATAACATTTCATATCAGCATGAATAAATCTCCGATATTCATTCTTTTGTGCGCCAATAAATTCACATCTTCTTGTGCCTAAAACATCCATGCTACCCCAAAGACATACTCTCTCTCTATCCAAAAGAATGGTGTTTTTTTTACTTTCAGGATCCTTGTTCGCCTCATTGATTCAGGATCCTTGTTCGCCTCATTGATTTTTTTTACTCAAATAATAAAATAAATAAATCATTATTAAAGTATCTCTAACGATAAAGTAAGTCCTTAGAAAATAAATAATATTTATAAAAATTTTAAATAAAACAAATGGACAAACGAGTAATCTGATAGTAAAAACATCTTCTTTTTTTTTTACGAAGGAAGTAGACAGTATCGCCAATAAGACAAAATGGGAGACATCGTTCACAATTATAAGCACAAGAAGTAAAAAGAATCTGCGATAATAGTGATCACATTAGTGTCTAAAGTTTGTGCCGCAACTGTGATTTTCGACAAGTTCCACGTAGTAGAGAATATCTAAGAATACACTTATGACAACTGAAACAAAAATGGCTAAAACTGAATTACAGTTAATTGTCTATGACACCAGGACTCATAGGATAAGGTAGTGTTTAGCCCCACAAAGTCTAATGACCCACACACTTTTGTTAAATCGTCCACGGATAAAGGCAGCAGTCGATCGCCCACCCTTCTCATCACCGGCGGGCGATCGAAGGAAACGTCCCTAAAGTTGTACAATGATTTAAACCTTACAACTGAAATAATTCCATGACTGATACAAAATACAACTCTAAGGATCTTTCCTTGTATTGCTGCAAAAATATTGATTCCTATATTGCTGATGGTATACAACTATTTAATGTGAGTAGATCAGTTTTTTAACTGTTCTATATGAGCCCTCTCGAATATCACTAAGGTACTTATCACCAGTATTTGATCACTGACACTATTGTCTTTCAGACTGCAAATGTAAGGCACAAGCAGGGAGTAGCAGTTTGGAAAGTTTCACCTGTTTGGAAAGTCGCAAGCAAATAGAATTAGTTCATTTGGTCTAAGGAAGCAGGCCACAAGCAATAGTAATAGTAATAATAAGAACTAAAAAGTGACAATGGGGCATTACTCACAATAAGGAAACAGGCCACAAACAAAGTGTGAAAAAAAAGAGAAAAAGGATTTCTGCAAAAGGCGAAAAGGATTCGCATAGTTGCGAAAAAAATAGATAGGAAACCTATCATGAGGTTTTTGTTGAAGAATTGCCTTAGATTCCTGATAGTCCTTGTTTAGTGCTTTGTAATATCCAAATCTAAAAATCTGAGAATATCAATCGCTGATTTGTTCTAGTAAAATATTATGAGGCCTTTGCAGGATGCTTTATAATTCTTAGGTCTCAAGAGAATAATTTAAAACTCAAGAAATTGGTTGGCAGCACTTGCACATAGTCATTAATAGGTCTCAGGAGAATACAAAGCAACAAAGCAAGGATGCTGCAGGCCAGCAGAAAGTAATGTCAGCCAATCAACTATGTTGTAACTCATTTTCTTGATGCCAATCAACTAATGGAGCTATGTCAGGCCAATCAAGCATGTAGTCTCTAGACATAAAGATTGTCAAACATCAGACCAATAATGACAAAATTCCTTAAACATGCAATTCTTTGGCAAAATTTCTTAAACATGCAATTCTTTTGGGCCTGGCATATTTCAGGTTCATAACATGGGCCCTTCATACTCTATTTGCTAATTAATACAGATAGGTGATTCAATCAACTATCATCATCAAGCCCTAGGTCAAGAAAACAAACACGAATGACAACAATAATCAGTCTGCTACCCTCCAGATCTGTTAACAATGCTAAGTTTAGTGATGCAGCCCTATGTCTAGTAGGCTACTACTGCGTCAGTAATCAGTCTGCTACTCTCCAGATCTGTTAACAAACCAAATTACAGCATGAAACAGAATGGAAAGAAATGGCAGTTGCAATGCTCACCGCTGCCGCTAATCATTAATTGATTCCGTGAACTTAATATCCCTCTGCCGCTGCTGCAACAGTGCATAGATGCAGTTACATGTTCTTGCAATCGAGACCTGCACAACAGAAATAAAGAACAAAGTGTCGTAAGTTTACAACAGAAAAAAAAAACATATGAAAGAAGACTTCACAGCCCTCTACATGGATTGATTTCCAGATTCCAAAAGAAGTTGCTCTACACTACCAGTGCCAGTAGAACCACAAAATGCACAATGTTACAAAAAGAATCACAATATATTAGTGAAATATATCAGAATATTTGACAAAAAATTGAGGGGAACAAATAATCACCATAGCATTCGTACTGGAGAAACAACAGAATGATTATTGGAAAAAAAACACACGGACAAAACCCAAAAGGAAATCAGACAAAACATTGGAAGATGGAAATAGAGAGGTAAAGAGGAAAAATTGATTAAGTGAGCCTGGCCGGCCGCACGCCTCAACCGCAGACCAAGTGAGGGCGGAGCAGGTGGCCGGCGTCCGCCGCCGCCGCGCGTGCGTGTGCGAGCCTGGCCGGACGTAGGTTTTTGGATCGATGATTTCTTCCTTTTCTTCTGGGACGCAGGTTTTGTGTAAATTTTTACTCCGTCTGCATATAGATCGACGTCACATCGAAGAAGAGGCAAGCCTCGCAAGCGCAGGGAGAGGGAGATCAGGCAGCGCGTTCGCCGCTCCGCCGCAACGTGCTCGAGGACGAGCACCGCTGGGCGTGCGTGCGCCGCCGCGCCGCGAACAGGGGCATCGTCGCCCCTCGCCCCTGTAACGCACAACTCGGTGAGGCGGCCGCGGTTGGTGCCGGCCGGTACGAGCCGACGCCAGGTGAGAGGGAGTGAGAGAGGGGAAGGCGGGGGCTGGAGCGGCGGCGGCGCACCACGGGAGGATCGATGCGTCGCTTCGGGCGCTCATGGCTGAGAGGGAGCACATGGGGTTTTCTTTATTTTCTCAGAAAGAAAGAAGAAAATGAGGTGAGGGATGAGAATCAAACCGTGGTGGCGTGCGGAGGCGGAGAAGGGCGGACCGACGACCCGAAAGTTTTGGTTGCATGAAGGTTTTGTCTACACTTCAGTCTTATTAGCTAGTACTAGGTAGCGTGCCCTGCATTGCTACGGGATAGATAAACTTTTATACTTAAACCATATGGATCGCACGATAGCATTATAATATTATAAAAATTAAACACTGAGTTAAAATAATATTTAATCCAAAAGGTAAATTAGCACAATCACGGAACAATAAAATGCATTGTATTCACGCCGCCTACCACGCTCCAGTAACTGATCTTCATGATTCTACAGGAGGAGGCTCCTCTCCCTTCCCATGGCGGCAGGAGTCAGGCACGCCGGCCGGTGCTCCTAGCCTGCCGGCCAACCGGGGAGGGGAGGACCGCAACCTGCCAGCTAAACCCCGTCACGCGGCCTCGCACGGGCAGGTCACGAACTCGCGACTGCTGGAGCCGGACGGTGCGACGAGCCACTGACGAAAACCTCCAGCAGTCCAGCTCACCGTCGCGCTCTCCAGTCTCCAGCAGCTCACCGTTGCGCCCTCTATAGCAGCTCAGCGTCCGACGTTCCTGACGTGCTCGACGTGAGGAGAAAAAAGCCCAGTTGCGTCTCTGCTATCTCTATCAAGCTGTTCAGATATAGAACAGCCCGACGTGCCCAACGTGAGGAGAAAAAAAGCGGAATAGCCCGTTCGCGTAGTGCAATATATTAAATCAAACCAGTAACTGCACCTGATCTCAACGTATAATGTCAAATCATAGAGTAAGTGCTAAGCCAAAGATTAAAATTCCTAAACAGACATTAGGGGTTCACCAAACATAGCTTATGATATAATAGTTGAGAATTCTAACTGCACTTGATGAATTTTATGATATAATAAGCTTATGGGAATAATCTATTTTAATAATATCACCTAAATTGCAGAGCTACATATGCCGGGAAAAAAGGCGCACTTTGTATGCAGGCTGTATTATTTTAGTCACTACTTACAAGTAGAAATTGAGAGGTAGATCTTTTACACAGAAGACTAATATAGGGAATCACAGATGCTTGTACCAAATAGGAAGTATTAATGAGAGTTACAGTTCATATATGTAATACATAAATTATCCGTGGGGTTATATCCCATAACCTGGTTTAGCCCTTCAAATGCATATACAGGTTAGTTGTCTACAACTTAAAATCCAGGGATGAGGATGGCACCTATGATTTTTTCTCAACTTTGTACGTTACCTGTTTGGAAAAACTATACTGCTTTTGTTGCCATATTCATTTGCAGGCTTTTGGATTGCAGGATTTGTTCTTGGAGAGTATTGAATAAAGTCGCAGTTTGCTAATGCCGTTACAGTTAGAAAAAGATCATTTTCAAATGGAATAAGAAATATCATGTTCAGACTGTTTTATCGATTCTAACCAAGCAAAATCTCGCAATTATTCTCACAGCTCTGAATATAACCAAGTAAAAAATATGCAAAGCTATCTCTTACTGCAAGCCCAGAACTACTACATAGCTTACTGCTAATTACAGATTGCTCAAAAATAGAATTGTTGTTACACCAGGTTTTTGCAGGGGCATCAACACTACACGTCAATTAACATAGAATTTAACTATTTACCTTGCAGACGGGCTATGAAAAGGAAGTAGGACCGCTCACTGACCTTGCCTGCGTCCTGGAAGTACCCTGCCGGACGAAGTCCACTTGTGCTGTAGGTTCGCATACTGCAACATATTAACTCAAATGTAGGCAAATTAAACTTGTGGAAAGCACAGAGAAGGAACAACCCTATATTCAAGTTGTTTATGGCTGGAGAATAAGCACTGTAGAGCTATAGCAGTGAAGTTCACAATGACAGTTATAGCAGTAAACTTCACAAGGAATTCATCATGTATGAGAGGCAAGAATTCAAGATAAAACCTAATTTTATTTTATTTTCTCTTTAGTTAGGTAGCAAGATCATTTTGACTGATTAGCCAAAACAGTATATTTGTCTCAGCAAGACAAATGATGTCCATCTTCTAAACATGCAACTGACAGTGGAGCAATTCAGTAACTGACAGAGGTAGTTATTGATGAAGATCGTGCCGGCCTCCTGCAATCCTATCACTCTGGGCCATCAGATTTGATTCTCGAAATGCATGTCTGCTCTCATTTTTTTCCTGTGAGATATACAAATCAGCACAATAAACAATAACCAGTTTTGTTTTTTCGAAAAGTACAGTAGGGGTGGTTCCCCACTTTAAGAATTGATAACCAAGTTCTGAATAAGAAGCAACAAAACGACATTGGTAAAATAGTAATGACATCCACAGACATCTAGAAAATTGAAAAACACCATAGGTCAGACATTGACTTATTGGTGGGTTGAGGAGACATATTTCATTCTTATTGTGTTTCTAGAGCCAATCCTAGAAACGAAGAATTAGAGTGTGTTGTTCCATGGATTGTAGTAGCCTATACAGTAGTTGTTAGACTTGCAGAAAAACAAATGAAATGCTGGCCACAAATAAGTAAAATTAAGTCCACATATTGGAAGGTTTAGAAGACTACCTAAGGGTTGTAGGGTTAACTGACATTGCTGGAGGGACCTCGCTAGATGATTTCTGGAAAGGCTCCAATGATTTGCACGGTGATGCTTTAACTGGCAATATATCAAAGAGGATGTAAGTAGCATTCTGTTGGCGGACTACGACCAAAAACATGATCAGACGCCAAGTACGGGTAGGAAGCAATTGTCTGAAGTCACAAGCAATACTTGATATTTTGATTCGGAGGTATAGTCTACACAAAAAAAATTAGACATAACCAGTGCAGCAGAGTGATTGCATCCTCTCACCAAAATTCATAGCATATTTGATATTTTGATTCGGAGGTATAGTCTACACACAAAAATACCAAATGATTTGAGTCAAGTCCTCTTCTCCCCGAAAGCGAAGCAGCAGAGCGCGACAAGGCCGTCAGGTACGGGCACGGATCATGTGAATGGAAATTCCTCCTACAAGAACACGAAGAGGCGGGATATCTTCACATCGCTGCCATGGCTCCAAGGTACCTCGGATCTGCGCTGGAGCCACTCCGGGGGCCGCCCGTGCCACGGCCGCCACCCCGCCACAATGATTTAGGACACCCCAATTTTTCTTATTAGTTGTAGAGATTAGTAGAAGATATGGCTCAGTGCACGAATTTGATCCCACACACACAAAATATCAGTAGTAAGTTTGAGGCTTGCAGCAACACATTCAATAAGTCAATAAGCAGCAAAAATCAATAAACTAACATGTAAGTGGATGGAGAGGGACCATACCTTCAAGGTTAATCTCCAGGTTTGTGCTTTCAGCTTCAAGTTGGTAATGACAACAAGTCAACAGCCCTACTGAAATGCCTCAACGCTGCCAAAGATAACAAAATGCAAGTTACAGCGTGCATGGAAAAAAATAGTATGGTATTTCTAAGGTGCATATTTCTATATATATATGATGGAAACCAAATAGTGGTAGCATGCAGGTTCAGAGCTGCAGTTAGACTGACAACAAGTAGGTTACTAATTGCAGGTTGTAAACAAAGCACCGATTGTTGCTATATAATCAACAATACAGGATGCAGCGTTCATGTTGGCTCTTACTAACATGGGTCACAGATCCACACAGCTTATGACTGTTTTTTAGCAAAACTGAACAATATATTCTTTCTGAACCCAAGGTTAAGGAAACAAGCAACTAACTCTGAAAGTAGCATAGTAGATCATGTAAGTAGTTGAGGGACCATACTTCATTCATTCCATGTTACGGAGCTATCAGGCAACAGGAACATACAACTATGATTTACCTTTGCTTCCAATTGTCTGCCTGAACTTCTCTAGTGGAAACATGAACAGCAGGCGGGGGGAAATTAAATCTTGAACAGAAGGGCGAATGTGCAGCACCTGGAATGGGCAGCTAGCGAGCGCGATGGGCAGCTATATCTGATCACCAAAGTGTCCTTGCCGGCGATGCAGGCTCCAGGTAAGAAGATGTCTGAATGCATATTACTGAACCCAAGTACGACAATAGCAGACTACATATCAATGCTAGGCAATTCTCTGCGGAGGCAAATAGATAGGGGAAAGAAAAATAAATTGAAAAGTGATAAGGGTTGCTTCGCATTAGACCTGAGCACAGAATCTGAATGACTTCACTGCAGTTGTTCTTCCCACTTAAATTAACCCTCTTGGCAGTCACCTTTGTACAACAGCAGAGCATACCGAAGTATTAAATTACTGAAGAGTCAAAACCAAAGTGTATAAATTACTGATAATATTCCACCGATGCATGCATGAGTGGTACTGAAGCACAACTCCCTTCCGTGACGATCTAGGTGTATTAATGATCATATATATGAATATGAAACCAGGGATCACCTTTGGAATCACAATAATTCTCTGTCGATGTTGTAGCTCCTTACTTTTGGTGTCTGATTCGAACGATCTCCAGCACAGCAGTGGGTGGCACCTTGCCTGGCATAAATGCAGAGAGTCCATTAAGTGGCACATGGTCAGGGAAGAAAAGTCAAGGAAATGAGAAACAAATGGGACCATGAATGAACTATCTATTCTGGTTGCACATCTCGTTCTATTACATTTGACTACAATATCACACCTCGCTCTATTAGATGTTTCCATAACTGGAATGGGATAGGGTACACTCGGAGTCTGATATTGATTATCATACTGGGGCTCTTGAGCATATATACGAAGATCTCTCATTTTTAAGTGTTTCACCAGAAATTGATTTCTTGTAATTATCTTGACCTCTGGGTTGTTCTAAATTGCAGAGTAATGCTTCCATAGCATTTGGTAATAATATTATGCTTCGTTGATTTGTCAGATTCAGGAATTGGAATACATAATTTTGTCAGATTGAGGAATTGGATATATTGTTCTGGTAGGGGAATTCCCAGCAGATTTGTGGCACCTGTACCCAAATAGAAACGAATCGCAGCACCGCGCAAACGCGCCCAGCATTCTGCAGTCGTATGCACAACCAGAAACTATCGGAGGAGGTGGGTTGGCGAGGCCGAAATCGAGTACCTCGGCACAGCAGTTGCGAGCACCGCGAAGCTCCATGTCTTCGCCTGCCAGAACCGCGCCGAGAAGGCCGGGAGAGGGAATCAGCCGGTGAGGATGATGGCGGCCGCGCGTGGGGCGACGACGACGCCCACCCGTGGGGTGATGACGGCTCCTTGCTGAGGGCCCACGACGGCGAGGATGGCGCGGACGACGACGACACCCGGCTAGGGCAACGCGACGGAGAAGGCAGTGCGCGGCCACGCGTGGGGCGACGACAGCGCCCTCGCGTTGGGCGATGATGGCGCCCGGCTGAGGGCCCCGCGACGGCGAGGATGGCGGCGACGACGACGGCGACCGCCACGGGCAACGCGAGGGCATGCGCGGCCAGGCGTCTGAGGGAGGAGAGAGGCGGCGCGGCAGCAGGTCGGAGGGAGGCGGGGCGGCGGCGGAGGGAGGCGATTCGTGGGCTGCAGGCTTGATTTGTTTGGTTTCCTTCACGAGAGCTTTTTACATCTATACCATTGTAATTGTTGGCGTTCACTGGAAAAGCTTTGTTAGAATGACGCTAACTTATTTAGCATTTTTATTTAGATTTTGTTTTATTTTTATCATATTTGCATATAAGGCACGCCATGCCAGCATGACACACTAGCGCACAGTCAACAGGGACATGGAAAAGATCAGGCTGCCCCTCTCCTCTTTCTATTAAGCAGTGCTGGGCCCTCCTCCACATCTAGCCAGACCCCTTTCACCCAGCCCTAACACGCGCCCTAGCCCCTTCTTCCTCAGCGCCGTCCTTCGCCACCGCCATGGCCTGTCCCTGAGCACTTCTACGCCATGCCTCTCTTTGGGAGCTCGTCGAGCCACACCAGGCTACCCGCGTGGTTGCCAGAAAGCATCGGGGACTATCCGCTCGGCCGGCAGACTGGGCTTCCCCTCATCATCTGCCCCGAGTGCCACAAGCATAAGGTTTTGGAGCTCGTGGTGGAGATCGAGGACAATGGCAACAAGGGGCGTGTGTCCTTCAAATGCCCCAAGAAAGTGAAGGGTCTGGAAGGGGTTAGTGATCGATTTTGCCGTTCGATTTTGGTTTTTTGTTTCTTCAAATGCTGAGATTTGGTTTGGTTTATTTGGCTGTAGGTTCCGGAGTGTTGCGGCTTCTATGAATTCCAGCGAGAGTACCTTGCAATCCTTGTTCAGCAGGGGAAGATAGTGATGATGCTAGGACAGAACGATGGAGAGCAAGAAGGCCACGCTGTTGCTACTGCTGTCGGCCCGCGTAATGCTGTTGCAGTCCCTCCCCCTGTTGAGAAGAGCCCCATGGAGGCAAAGATGGAGGCTTTGATTGCTGCTGTGAAGGGGTTGACAATGGCTATGGCTGTTGCTGTTGTTGTTGGAGCAATGTACCTGTTCAAGTAGGTCTAGGTTATTGTCACATCCAATTTTAAGGATAAAATTGAATGAACCAACTTATGTGCGCCCAGGGAATAATCACACACATAAGCGACAAATTACATAGTACCATCACAAGGTTTAATACATAACGAATAATATCACAGAGTCTTTACATAAATAGCAGCGGACTAGTAAATATAATCTCTCTCGGAAGCTCCAAATCACAGGGAAAGTAGTTGACTGGTGAACCACAATCCTAATAATCTTCAGAGGAATCATCATAGTCATCTGTTACCCATCCGGAATTTTTATCCAAATATGAAAAATAAAGCAAACGTAAGTACATGTCGTACTCAACTAAGAATAGCACGGGTTTATGAGGCTCAAATAAGACATGATACTGATTGACAGCGGTTGCTTTTAGTTGGTCATATTTTAGCAATTTGAGAAGCAACAATAGAATATACCAAGGAATAAGATTTGCATGATCATATAAACATGATAATTAATATGGAATAAACATCAACATGAAACTTCAAATTAATAAATCAATATTCAGTTATTATTATTCCTGTAAGACGTTCAAGGCCGCTCGTGACCGTGAGTGCGATTGATATATCAGTTTTACACTCTGCAGAGGTTGCACACTTTCACCATGAGTCGTGATTCTCATATTCCAAGGGTCATGACTCCCATGTCACCTCACCAAGAAAGTGCGGCAGGGTACACTATGAAGTCTTTTAAAAGCCTTCCTAACCTGCCACTAAGCAATTCGGGCGCAATGGCAAGAGGTGGTAGAGCCCTCCTTCTAATGGCACACACACGTAGCAGTACACACAAAGACAGGAGCCGCAAAACAACCAGCTCGGCAAGGAACCTTTCAAGATTGACAACATGATAGAAAGTAACTTCATACTTGACTAAAGCCAGAGCCATATGACCCTCATGGTTGCGCTGTAAGTCCCGGTATCATACTTACAGTTAAGTCCTTAGTCCATGTTGCTAAAAAGCATCTTTTAATCTTTATTTCATAATCAATTAGTCAAGTTCATAAGATCATGACACCATCAAGCACTAGCATCACTACTCAAATGCAATCTCATAGGTAACAAGGATCAAGTCATCAAAACTTAGGAATAAATATTAGGGTTAACAAGGTAGGACACATGCATCATGAATTTAATGATTAAAGTGAATAGGCAACAAGGATGGTCCATGCTATACTTGCCTTGATCAAAGGGATCCTGAGAACTTGGGTCCTCAACATACTCTTGATCACCAACGTATTGCTCACCGTCTGAACTCGATCATAAAATCACCACACAATCATCGAGGCAATCATACACGAAGTAAACAAGATTTAGATTAGAAACAGTACACCAACAGTAGAAAAACAGATTGAAAAGTTTATAAAAACCAATCTACGCGTCGCTATGATTCCAACGATATAAAGATCACGAAAATCAGGAGTTCAAACGGGGAAGTTATGAATAAACAAGTTTTATTTTAATCAAATAATAGATTAAATCTAATCTCGAATTTGAAAAGTTGAAAACATGCGTAACAATAGCATCATTAGATAGATTACGAAATTATGAATCTAACGAGACTTGAACGGATCAAATCGGAGCTAAAAAGAAGAAAATACGGCCAAAATAAACCCAGTGGCAAATCTGCAATTATTTGAAAAATGTATTTTGAATCTATTTACGAAAATACGCTTTCTGAAGACAAAAGCGGACTTGGCCTAATGCGCCAAGGACTGCGGGTTAAATATTAAAAACGCTAGGGGCTCTTTTGAAAGAAAGGCGGCGAAGGGGTATGAGTGGATCTGATCCGTTGGATCTGAAACGACCGGCCAGGATTAGAACTGGGGGGAGCAGAGAGGGGATTCCGGCCGGCTACAGTGGTGGCAGTGGCAGTGCTTCACCGGAGTATCGCTGGAGACGGCGGTTTGGGGCTATGGTGCTCGGTTTGGCCTGGGGAAGGATCTGGGAGCAAGCAGAGGCGATCGCGAACTCACCTACGGGCTTCTCCTTGTCGATTTTGAGCTCCGGGACGGTTCTTCGCGCACGACGGCGGAGGGCGACGTTCTGCTTGTGGTGAAGAGGCCCGGTGGGGTTTGAGCTTGGAGAAGAAGGGTCTCTGTGGCTTCGAGAATCTCCTGTGGTCCTCGGGGAACGCCCAATTTGAGAAGACGAGCTCCGGTTGGCGGTCTCAACGGCGGCTGCGCAAGCTCCGCTCGAGCGGCTGCTCTGGTTGCGCGAAGCGGGGCGGCTAGGGCTCGATTGGAGGCGGAGGTTGCGATTAAAGCTCGTGGGGAGAGAGGCAGGGTGCTTGACGGCTTATATGGGGCGCGAGGAGCCGTAGGAGAGCCGGACTAGGGTGATACGTTGGTTGGGGCTCGATCGGAGGTGGTACTCGTGCTCCATTCGGACTCTGACCAGAGGAAGGAGACGACGCTGAGCAGCGGGCCCGACGCGTCAGTCACAGAAGGAGAGGGATGGATCTGGGTGCTGCGCTCTCTGGGCCAGTTCTTCTATTGGGCTCGGCCCACGCGGAGAGCTGAAGGGAAGGAAGGATCGGAAAGGCAGAGGGAAGGCCGACTGGGCCTGCTCGCCCTGAACAGAGAGGAGGGGTGAGCTTTCCTTTTTTTTTCTTTTTTTCAAATTCATTTTCCAAATAGGTTTTCAAGAATACTTTTGAATATTTGCAATACCAATAAAATGCAATCAATACAAAATAGATATAAGCAGTATGAATGCAACATACATGTGATTGCCCTATTTTAATTAATTCATAAAAATTATTATTCCCTATATTTATATTAAATGCCCACAAGATTGCATAAATAAATCAAATTAATTTCTATTTCAAAGATGAAAATTTTTAGGGTGTTACAGTTATGGATGTAAGAGCTATGGCTGTTTTAGTGGTTAGGTTAATTGCAATGTCTATGAACTTCCTGTGTTGTAGCTGGATGAATGAGTGCCACTATCTGGACTAAAAATAGCACCTCCTTTTATGTATGAACTGGTGAATTAGTTTGTTGAATGTATGTGTTTGACTTGGATCAATGTTGTGCATTTCTGGAAGAATTTTGAAGCACAATGCATGCACAAATATGTTGCAAACCATTCCACACATAGAGATGTTTCAAAGCATATCGAATTACGTCCACTATTTGGGCATTACATAACTGAGTTCATGCATACATAATTGAGTTCATCTAGAATAAGAGCAGTTGCCTACAACACAACCATGGTTTCATTACAACACAACCATGCAAAAGGGCAGCATCAAGATAGTTTGTGCCCATTTCAGTTGCAGTTGAAACATAACAGTCATTGCAGCTCAATTCAAGCAAACAAAAGTTCAAATGAAACATAACAACAAAAGTTCCAGCTCAATTCATGGTCAGTTAGCCTTGGCCTTGCCCTTCCCCTTGCCTCCCATCTTCTTAGGTGGAGTTTTCTTCACTTTAGTTGCCAACTGTTTCTTCCTTGGTGTCATCTTCTTCACTGCAGCAGCTTGACCTTCATCTTCTGGGAATAGCTCCCTGATTTGGATTGCAAAATGTATTTAGTAGTTGAAAGTAACAGTTGAAATGAATGGCTTTTGATCAATAGCTTTACCTTCTAGGTGCAGTAGATGGAATGGAGGGTTCTGGTGGGACTACTTCCAAAGCCAACACTTCCAGTGCAGCTTGTTCCCTCCTTGCTTGAAATTCATGTCTACTAGCTTCTACTTCTTCCCTTGCTGCTGCAGCCTTGACTTCTGCTTCTTCTGCCTCCCTCCTAGCTCTTGCTGCTGCCTCTCTTGCCAATGCTCCTCTTGTTCTTGGGGTTAGTGTTGCTGCAGCGGCACCAGAAGGTCTAGCATCATCCGCAGGTGCAACAGTCTTGGCCTTCTTCCTCCTGCCTACTGTGGGAGCTCTCTTCTTAGTTCTCTTCCTAGAATCACACACACATAACACATGTTATTTCAAGTGTAGTAGCTTTCCTGCCACCCTTGCTAATAAGTGAAACATAATAAATTTTGGTTTGTACAAACCTTTGTTTGGTTCCATTGAGGTGACACTTCCAGCTACTAGCCCTGTGTCCATATTCTTTGCAATTGGGACACCTGATTTGTCTAGTAGCTTTCTTGCTTTTCCCACCCTCTTTTGCTGATTTCATCCTATTCTTCCTAAGTCTCCCTGATTCTCTTGGTTTTTGTTTAGGACCTTCCACTTTGAAGCCCTTGTCCACCTTAGGCCACTGATTCCTATCAGTGATGCTAGGAATTATACCTGCATAAGCTACTTGGAACTTGGAAATTGAGTAGTAGGGATCCATAACAGAACCCATGTCTGGCTGCCTGCAGCTTGTTATCACAGTCAAAGCATGTGGACAGGGTTTACCAGTTAGCTCCCATTGCCTGCAGGTGCAGATTTTCTGAGGCAAGTACACCACATGTCTTCTGACTTCTTTATCTTTGCAAACCTCTGTCAACTCAGCCTCATTTGGGTGTCCTTTGGTTAACTTCAAGTGAGACAGTCCTCTAGAGGCAGCATTGAGTTGGTAGATGACAGCAGGTAAAATACCAGGAGGCAATGCTGATGCAATCTTCCTCCTCTTTGCAAACAACACCATTATTTTCTGCCTAATGGCATCTGCCATAGTGTGCAGAGGCAGGTCCTTGAGCTCTTTGATCCAAGAATTAAAAGAGTCAGCCAGGTTGTTGTTGATATAGTCACACTTGATGTTATCAGAAAACTTGCTTCTAGCCCACAAGAAAGGATGGTGCTGATTCAGCCATATCTGTATGTCTGGACTAGCCTGCAACATCTTGTCAAATAAATACTGGAACTTATGTGGAGAATAAGCTCTAGCAGCAGGCCACATGTTCTTGCCATACACATCACTACTACAGTACTTCTTCAAGTGCTCCATTAAATGCCTAAAACATTCTCTACCTTCTGCTTGTGGAAAAACTAATTTCACACCTGACTCTAACCCCTTGCAAGCATCTGTGCATATAGCCAAGTGTTCCATTAGACCTATAGCTTTCCTCAGTTGTTCCATAAACCAGATCCAATTTTCTTTTGTCTCATAATCAAAGAACCCAAAAGCTAGAGGAAACATCCAATTATGGCCATCTAGTGCTAAAGCTGCAGGCATGTGGCCATTCCACAAGCCATTCAGAGCTGTGGAGTCTACACTAATGTAAGGCCTGCAGCCATTCAAGAATCTATCTATGCAAGCCTTGAATGCATAGAAAAATCTGGAAAACCTAACTGTGCTATCAGCATCACTGATAGTGTCAATCTCTATCACACTACCAGGTGATCTCAATTCAATCTCTGCTTTGAACCTATAAAACCAATCAAACGAATCACTGTACTTACCAAATAACTTGTCTGATTCTCTCTTTGTACCATTATACACTGTCTGGTAGGGGATTTCAATTCCATATTTGAACAACTCCTTTTGCATCTCTGTTGCCCCCATTGAAGGCTTCTTCTTCAGGAATTGTACAGCCCTCTTTGCCACCCAGCCAATGCTTTCCACCCTGTTATTCTCCACCTTCTGTGTAGATGCACACTTATGCTCATCAGTGTTTATTTGAATATGCAAATAAGTTCAACAAACATTCATGAGTACAGAGCCAATCTTATAGAAGCAAATTGCAGCCCATCAAGATACACAGTCAAGGAATACTAGTAAATATACCCTCACACTGCCATCATGCTGCTTTCTAGCTCTAAGCTTCCATGGACATCCTAGAACAGAGCAGCAAACCCTATACCTTTCCTTGTCTGAATGCTCAATTATAAGCTCAAACTCTCCAACAACAGCATGCTGCCTAACAGTAAGCCTAAACTGTTCCATGCTAGGGTAGCAAGTGCCCATTGCCATACATGGATTATCCCTGTCCCATTCATGCAGTGGCTCCTCATCAGCAATGTCATCTACATCAACAGCTGCTTCATTCATTTCTTGCTTCATCTCTGCTGACATAGCTGCAATTGGCACCTCTTCCCTAGCAGCAGCATCATTTGTCTCCTCAGGCACATTGAATCCCATAGCCTCAAACAACTTGTTTTCATCAACAATCTGTGCAGTTGTGCCATCATCATCAGGATTGTCATCAATAGTTAGAAGGCTCCAATCAACTACTGCTAGAGGCTCTTGATCAGGTTCTGGTGGGGTACTGCATGTATCACCAAAGCCTTCAGCATCATTACATTGTGCACCATTGCCTTCTGCAGCAGACCCATTAGTGACACCAGAAACACATCTAGCTCTGGATGCTGAAGACCTATCATTGTCATTGCACTCATCTTTCCTGACTACATCAATCCTTAATCATCTGCTGCATATGCTCATCTCTCCTAATCTTCCACTCAGAACCGGTGTCTTGGTCTAAGATCCATACAGAAAGTGTCTGAGAACGACCCCAGTAAATCTTACTGGCTAAATCTTCATGAAATTGAGCAAGAGAATACTGACTATTCCTATCAAACCATAGATAATGCTGGCTCTCTGGCATGTCCACTGCCCTATATTCATCATCAGTAAGAAATTTGGCAACCTTAACCACTAGCCTAAACGCACTGCCAGGATCGATCCTAGCATCAGCATGCAAAGGGATCCCACAGTTAATAACATGAGCTTCCCACAATACACTCCTACAATGCTATGGGGGTCGAGTTCTTACCAAGGAGGACAATCGTCACCATCCATTGCAACGTACATAGTGCTACATCAATCGCCTAGCAAAGCCAAAAGCCAAGCAAACAGCCGAGTCAGCGACCATGAACCCTAACCCTAATACACGCGGGCTCTATATCCCGAGGAAGATGAATGCAACGTACCGTGGTCAATCGGAGGGTTCGCCGTCGTGGTGGCGCTGAGGAAGAAGGGAGCGGGCGGGTGGCGGCGGCGGACTGAGGAAGAAGAAGACGCGTCCGGCTGGGTGTGGAGGAGGGCCCGGCGTTGCTTAATGGAAAGAGGAGAGGGGCAGCCTAGTCTTTCCCCCGCCCCTGCTGACTGTGCGCTAGCGTGTCATGCTGGCATGGCATGCCACATACGCAAATGTGGTAAAAAATAAAACAAAACCCAAATAAGAATGCTAAATAAGTTGGCGTGATTCTAAGAATGCTTTCCTGATGAACGCCAACGATTATAATGGTATAGATGTAAAAAGCCACTGGGATGGCAGGAAGCCTTGCAATTGCAAATGAGCTGCCCCTCTCAGTCTCTCACTACTACTGTCTCACAAGTCACAAGCCAAGCCAATTATAAGAAGCGAGATGAGCAGCTCTTAACCCAATTCAATCCACCCCCTCCTTCCTCCCTCTCCGCCTCCTCTGCTTTGCTTGCTCTGCCGAGGTGGGGGCAGAGGAGCTCCCCCTCCCTCCTCCCTCCTCCCCCGATGTCTAGCAGCGACACGGAGGAGATCAGGGTGCGCGTCGTCGTCCTCGGCGCCCCGCATGCCGGCGACGCCGGCGACGAGTGGGCCCGGCCCGAGCTCGAGGCCTTCCACCTGCCATCAACCGCCCACCAGCCTCCTGGCTTCCTAGCGGGGGGGGCACCAACCGAAAGTTGCAGAGCAACCCAAGCTCCCTGCTCCGTCCACTACATCCGCTGGCGGCGCTACTCCGGCTCCTGCTGCTCCTTCTTCTCCGCCTCCGCCTCCGGCTGCTTTGGAGACAGAGCAGCCGCCCAATGCTTGGACAATCTCCTCCACCGGCGCCGGCACGGGCAATGACAACAAGAAGCCCACCCCGCCCGCCGCGCTGCGCGACCTCTTCCGCTTCGACGACGGCCTCAACTGCGGGCTCATGCTCGTCGGCACCCTCGGCGCGCTCGTGCACGGCTGCTCGCTCCCCGTCTTCCTCCGCTTCTTCGCCGACCTCATCGACTCCTTCGGCTCCCACGCCGACGACCCCGACACCATGGTCCGCCTCGTCGTCAAGTACGCCTTCTACTTCCTGGTCGTCGGCACCGCCATCGGGGCGTCCTCATGGGCAGGTAATAACGCGAACTGCCTGTCAATCGCCACTTCCGCCAGCCATGCCATGGCTAGGGGAAATTTACATTTTTACCATTATAACGGATGGCGCTCATCAGATTCTCACCCTTATAATGACGCTTACATTTACAGCATTATTGTCTCACGCGCCTTATATATTTACCACATTTGCTGATGTGGCACGCCAGATCGGCTTGCCACGCTGGACTAGGCACGCGAGAAGACTTCTCTGCCCCTCCCCATTCTTTTCTCCTGGACGACGACCCGGGCCCGCCCTCATTTCGCTCTCGCCGCGCCCTCCCATCCTGCTGCCGTGCCCTCCCATCTGTCACATGCTATTTTGTTCAATGATTCAGTAGTTCCAACTGTTCATTCTCAATGTGTACATGATATTGTTATTTTGTAAATGCAGCAAAAAAATTTGAACAAATGAGCAACCACTTAAGCCAATAAGTCAAGTAACTTGCAACCACTGAAGCCAACAAGTCACATGCTTTTGACATCAACACAGGTTCTAATTGTGTACCATTACAAGCCATTACAAGCTATCACATAAATAAGGTGGTCTTCATAACCAAAATAGAGGCAACATGATAACTGTTTTGTGCCCACTTGAGTACAGAACATAGGTTTTAGGGTACTACATCAACACAAAAGACACAACCAGCTTGTGCACAATTCAACAACACAAAAGTTGGTGCTCAGTGAACAACAAGACCATGCATGGTCACTTTGCCTTGCTTTTTTCCTTGCCCTTGCATGCTGTCTTCTTGAGAGGGGTTTTCTTCACTTTAGTTGCTAACTGTTTCCTCCTTGGTGTAATTTTCTTCACTGCCTCAGCTTGGACCTCATCTCCTTGAAATAGTGGCCTGTCAGTGAAACAATTGTTAGTAGCTGAAATTAACAGAAAAATAAGTTAACAAAAAAGATGTGGAGTAGAGCTGACTACCTTCTAACTGGAGTGGACTGGATGGCTGGCTCAGGGGGAACCACTTCCAAAGCAATGACTTCCAGGCATGGCTCTTCTTGTAGTTCTGGTGCTTCACTTTCTGCTGGTCCCCTTTGTGCTGCTGCTGCAAATTCATTCCTGGTAGCTTCAATTTCTTCCCTTACTGCTGCTTCTACTGCTTCTCTTGCTGCAGCTGCCTTCAATTCTGCTTCTTGGGCCTCTCTCCTAGCTGCTACTGCTGCTTCTCTTGCCAATGCCCCTCTTGTCCTTGGAGTAGGTACTTCATCACCAGCAGCAGTTGTCTTTGCCTTCTTCCTCCCAACCTTGGCTGACTTCTTCTTAGTTCTCTTCCTACAAAATTGATGCAAAACGATTAGCCAATCATACAAAATATATGAAAACAAAATTGAATCAAAGGATATTGAGAAGGCACCTTTTCTTTGGTCCAGTGAGGGGACACTTTCAGCTACTAGCCCTGTGACCATATTCTTTATAGTTAGGGCACCTTACTTGCCTAGTTGCTTTGCTACCAGTCTCACTAAAAGGTTTAATCCTATTTTTCCTCATCCTTCCAGTTTCTCTTGGCTTTTGGACAGGAGGGTGGATTTTGTAGCCCTTTTCAACATCAGGCCACTGATTCCTATCTGTGATGCTAGGAATGATACTTGCATAAGCTGCTTGAAACTTGGCCACTGAGTAGTAGTTGTCCACATATGATCCCATGTTTGCCTGTCTGATGCTAGTAATCACTGTCAATGCATGTGCACATGGTTTCCCAGTTACTTACCACTGCCTGCATGTGCAAATCTTCTGAGGTAAATAAACAACATGTCTTCTAACATCTTCATCTTTGTACACCTCTATGACCTCAGCTTCATTGGGGTGGCCTTTGGATATCTTCAAGTGTCCTAGTCCCCTGGAGGCAGCATTGAGCTGGAAGATGACAGCAGGCAGTATACCAGGGGGCAAAGCTGTAGAAATCTTCCTCCTTTTGGCAAACAACAGCATTATCTTCTCTCTAATAGCATCTGCCATGCAGTGTAGTGGAAGGTCTTTGAGATCTTTGATTCAAGCATTAAAAGACTCTGCTAGATTGTTGTTAATGTAATCACACTTGATATGAGGAGAGAACTTGCTTCTTGCCCAAAGAAAAGGATGGTGGTCATCAAGCCATTTCTGCACATCTGGACTGGCTGCTAGCACCTTGTCAAAGAAATACTTAAATTTATGTGGTGAGTATGCTCTAGCAGTTGGCCACATGTTCTTGCCAAACACATCACCACTATAATACTTCTTCATATTCTCCATTAAATGCCTGAAACATTCTCTCATTTCTGCCTGTGGAAACACTACCTTGACTGCAGACTCCAACCCCTTGCATGCATCTATGCAGATTGCTAAGTGTACCATGGGACCAACTGCTATCCTAAGTTGTTCCATGAACCAAATCCAATTTTCTTTAGTCTCACCATCAAAGAATCCAAAGGTCACAGAAAACATCCAGTTGTGGCCATCTAGAGCTAAGGCTACAAGCATGTGGCCATTCCACATCCTATTCAAAGCTGTGGAGTCTACACTAATATATGGCCTGCAGCCATTCAAGAACCCATCTATGGTAGCTTTGAATGCACAGAAGAATCTCCTAAACCTAACTATGCCATCATCATCTATGATGGTGTCTACCTGAACAACACTACCAGGTGATCTCAACTCTACCTCAGCCTTAAACCTATACAACCAATCGAAAGAATCACTCCACTTACCAAATAACTTCTCAGATGCTCTCTTGGTCCCATTGTACACTATTTGGTAGGGTATTTCAATGCCATACTTGAAATTCAGCTCCTTTTGCATTTCTGAAGCTCCCATTGATGGTTTCTTCTTCGGGAACTGAACTGCTCTCTCTGCCACCCAACCAATTGATGCCATCCTGCTGACAACCCTCAGTGATGTTGCACAGTTATGGAGCCCTTTATTTATTTGAATCTACATTACAAAAAAAAGAGATCATAAATAACTAGAAAAAGACAACTTGTAACACCACAATGCAGTCAAAGAACTCAGTTAGCCATAAATAAGAAGCCACAAATATAGAAATTGTACCCTGACACTGCCATCATGCTGGGTTCTAGCTCTAAATATCCATGGACACCCTAGAATAGCACAACAACACCTTAACCTTTCTTTGTCTGAATGCTCAATCAGAAGCTAACTCCTTAACTATAGCATGCTGCCTAACAGCTAGTCTAAGCTCTTTCATGCTGGGATAGCAAGTGCCCACACACATTTTAGGATTGTCCCTGTCCCATTCATAAAGTGGTTCCTCATCTGCAATGTCATCAACATCAACAGCAGCATCATTCATGTCTTCCTGCATCTCTGCTGACATAGCTGGAATTGGCACCTCTTGCCTACCATTTTCTTCATCTGTGGCCTCATGTTGGTTGAATCCCATTGCCTCAAATACCTTGTCCTCATCAGCAATCTGTGTGGCCAGACCATCATCATCAGGGTTCTCTTCTATGGTTAGAGTGGTCCAGTCCACTATTGCTACAGGCTCTTCAACAGGTGTTGCTGGGGTGCTGCTAGTATCACCACACCCTTCCACATCATTACCCTCCCCAACATTGGACCCATTGGTTACACCAGAGACACATCTATGTTTAGAAGCAGCTGAGCAAGCATTGTCATTACCCACACCTTTCAACACAACATCAACAGCAAGATAAGCCAACCTCTGATCCCATCTGTCCTTAACCATCTGCTGCACATGCTCATCCCTCCTAAGCTTCCATTCAGACCCACTGTCTTCATCTAAAACCCAGACTACAAGTGTTTGAGAAGGCCCCCATATAATCTTTGTGGCCAAATCATTATGCAATTGAGCAAGAAAGTACTAACTGTTCCTATCAAACCATATGTCATGCTGTTGCTCTGCCATGTCTACTGGCCCATATTCACCGTCAGCAACGTATTGAGCAACCTTAACAACTAGCCTAAACGCACTGCCAGGATCGATCCTGGCATCATCATAAACAGTGAAAAACATGAGCAATGACTTCGCTCGCCACATTCAATACTACAGATCTACGGTGGTTACATGCTTACCACGGCGGGCATTCACCACTATCCATTGCGACGCTACAGGTGGAGACGAACTACATCAAGCGCCTATGAAGGAAACACCAGAGGGAAAGCATGTCACCGGCCATGAACCCTAACCATAGTTACCGAGAGATCTACGGGATGAGTCCCAAGGACCAAGTAAGGCCACATACCTTACATCCGTCGCGGAGGGATGAACCGGCGGGCTGCAAGGTCACTGGAGTTGGTCGCCGATGGGAGGGCACGGCAGCAGGATGGCGGCGGCGCACTGAGGAAGAAGGGGGAAGGAGGACGCGGCGCGGCGAGAGCGAAATGAGGGCGGGCCCGAGTCGTCGTCCAGGAGAAAAGAATGGGGAGGGGCAGAGAAGTCTTCTCGCGTGTCTTGTCCAGCGTGGCAAGCCGATCTGGCGTGCCACATCGGCAGATGTGGTAGATATGTAAGGCGCGCGAGACAATAGTGCTATAAATGTAAGCGCCATTATAAGGGTGAGAATCTGATGAGCACCATCCGTTGTAATGGTAAAAATGTAAATTTCCCCATGGCTAGAAATGAGAGAGATCTCCAACCCGCTCGCTTACTCACTCGCAGAGATCTCCTGCTGGATGTGGACCGGCGAGCGGCAGTCGACGCGGATGCGGATCCGGTACCTGGACGCGGCGCTACGGCAGGACGTGTCCTTCTTCGACACCGATGTGCGCGCGTCGGACGTCATCTACGCCATCAACGTGGACGCGGTGGTGGTGCAGGACGCCATCAGCGAGAAGCTGGGCAACCTCATCCACTACATGGCCACCTTCGTGGCCGGCTTCGTCGTGGGCTTCACCGCCGCGTGGCAGCTGGCGCTCGTCACGCTCGTCGTCGTGCCGCTCATCGCCATCATCGGGGGGCTCAGCGCCGCCGCGCTCGCCAAGCTCTCCTCCCGGAGCCAGGACGCGCTGTCCGTCCGCAGGCGCCATCGCCGAGCAGGCGCTCGCACAGATACGGATCGTGCATGCGTTCATCGGCGAGGAGCGCGAAATGCGGGCCTACTCGGCGGCGCTCGCTGTCGCGCAGAAGGATCGGATACCGCAAGGTTTGTCGCACGGGCGGTGGATTCCTTTACTTTCGCGAGGGTCGCACGGGCGTACGGCAGACCGACGACCCCAAAAAGATCGCACGAAGGTTTGTCTACACTTTACTCTTATTAGTTTCATACAAGTAGATATAAGATGTAACGTGCCCGTGCGTTGCTACGGAATAACTAACATTTTGTACTAAAAATATACAGTCGTACGGTAGATAACAATACTGTAAAAATTTAATACCAACGTTAACATGACATTTCACGAAAAAACAAAGTTAGTAGAATTAACATAGTTACGCAGAGTGCGACGTCACGCTCTTAAACTCTACATGTATAAACATTTCCGTGATGCGGCTAAGATAATGTTTTATACGGATAGGCGATAGAAAGACATCTTCAATGTCTATTTTTTTAATTCATCAATAAATCTACTGAATAAGTTCCGTCACATCTCTATACCATTATGTACACAAAGGTTTAAGTAAATATATAATATTAGTAACTATCATATGGGTAATACTGTTGTCTTAAAAAAAATCTCTCACAAAATCTTAAAACCGTCCATATCAATGACGTTTGCTTCGGATGGGTTGGATGAGAACGCTTGTCTTGATGTCTGGCCACGGGGAAGGACGCTAGGGACGCTAGTACTTTTTCCGAGTTTTGATGGTTTCTACAACAAATAAGCTAATGTTGATTTGTTATGAGATAAAAACAATGTACCATGACTGCCTAAGCGGGGGCTGATCCTGATTTGTTGTAATAGACCAGCAATAACTATCTTGACTGAATTTAATAACCAGCAGTAACTATGATGTTAAGAACAACAATATTGTCTTGTCTTCTTAAGCAGCTAATGCATAAGGCAGGGGTCACACAATGGCTCACATGAACGAGCAAATTCTACAAGCAAGCAATCATAGTCTGATCTGTTGCCCGTCAAAGAGATCAACGCTCAAAACAATGCCTAAATAAATGGATTACAAATTACATCCACCAAGGTTCATATGTAATAGACAAATTACATACAAGGTCCACAGCTCCACCAAGTTAGGAAAAAAAAAAATCCAGAATTGAAAATTGAACTGTTTTACGAATAATCCAAACTAAAAACAGTTTTGCTGTGCTGCTAGTGGTTGTGCTTGTCTGAAATTAAACTACCTGCTGATCAACAGTATTGGACGAAATGGTATATTTAAACGGCCACAGGATACATTGTATGTTTGAACGTATGAGTTTGATATCTACTGTTCCAGGGCCCTGCACATGGTATAAAGAAAGTTAACCTTCTAAACTAACAAATATGCATTAAGGGAGAAAACACAATCTCTGTTAAAACTGGCAAAAAAAAATAATTGCAGTAGGAGCCAATGGCTCCTCGCGTCCTCCTTATTCCTAAAAAATAAAAAAGAAGTTTGAGACAGATGTATATAGAGGCATTGAAAACTGCACTGGTCGAATATACAGGACAAAACATTGAACAGTGCAAGTGAATTGTTAAATGGAAAGAGGACTTATTAGGAAACTTAACCAACTTATTAAGACACATAACTACAGGCAATCACTTTAACCATATTTGTGTTCACAGCTCAATGACCTTGCAAAAAACCAAAACAATGAATTGGAACTCTAATGCCAAGCAACTTACCGTCAGGAACTCAGACTGGCTGCCTGCCATTCTTGCAGGCGTGGGGAGTTCGGTCAGAGGAGTCCAACAGCTCTATCGCTGCAGAAGTGCTGAACCAAGAGCACAGATTGGTGATTTGCAGCAAGACATGTTGAATCGGGCAGGGATCTCACCAAGGTGCGGCAAGACGTGTTGGTGATTTGCAAAGGTGAGAACCACCCTTCATATGATTCATCTATGTCAATGAGGTTGACTGCAAAAAATTATAACATGAAAAACTCTTTTATACCTGTAATGTAAGTAGGCCGGAGGAACTGCAGAGTACAAACCAACATTTGGTAATCTACTAAGTTTTAAGTTTTGAAGTAGTGGCCAGAACAAATCATACCAGAAATAGTGATTTCACAGGTTTAGTCTGCAGTAGATGAACAAACTGAAAAATTTATTACAGTTAGCTAGACCTATATCTAGCAATAGGAACTTACAAAAGTGAAATATCGATCCATCTGATCAGTGGAGTAATGATCTGTTAGCTAGACCTAGCACATGTATTACAGTTACGTCCTAAAATTTAATCATATCTCAACCAACTTATAGAAATCAAAGAAAATGTGGCAAGCAGGAACCATAGCAGTGGTTTTGGTCCAGCACTTGGCTACAGCATCTGAGGGCAGAGTCAGGAATGTGCACTCAATGGGCCTCCTCCCGGGAATTATACTACCACATTCTAACATGTTGGTCTGCGATAGAATTACAGAGTATGGTGGGGTATTTCATGTTAGAAATAGAATCACTCTATTTCTCTTTTGCTGCTGCTGGAACTGAATCACTCAATTCCTCACTTGCCCTTGTCTTGATTCACACAAGAATATAAGAACAAATACTGTTAGCACCTAAACCCAGGTGCCAGGTGAGCAGACCCTGCTCTCCTTCGTTTTCCCTCTCCCCTGTCCCAAGGTAGAAGATGAGCTTGAGCTCAAACACACAGACACTGCTGCTGCCCTGCCTTTGCGTACGCAAAGGCTGAATGTGGTGGCAATTGAAGCTCTCTTTTTCTTTCTTTGTAGCACAAGCTTACACATGCACCTCAAGGCTATCTGAAGCTAGCACTACATCCTTTTAGCTTTCTAACTAGCTTCAATAACATACAGCTCAAGGCTATCTGAAGCTAGCAACCCTTACAAGCTAATCTGCTAACTTACTAGCTTCAATACACATACAGCTCAAGGCTATCTGAAGCTAGCAACTCTTGCAAACTAATGTACTAACTTAACAAGCTATGTAGCCTACTACTTTCACCTCTAAGCTTACATAGCTTCAATCTCTATCTCATGCTCTACATTTGTGGCAAACTAGCTTTTCTTACAAAGGAGGTATGCAAGTCTTTATATAGACTTTGCAAACCGTCATAGAAGTTGTCAAATCAAACTTTACCACTTACACATTACAACTCATACTTAACTAATCATAAGCTAGAATACTCTCTTTACAACTCATTGCTAGCTCATAGCAAAATCCAAATTGACTTCCAATTGCTAGCTAACCATTAGCTCATGTCCATAGATGCATGTACTCCCTAGATGCATCTATACATTTCTTATGACAAGATTATTTCCAACATTTCAAACTACTTTAGATCACCACTCAACATGTAATGTGCCACAATATGCACCCCCTGCACACCATCGTCAGTTGTTTCCATGAATTGAAACGTGAGATCAACACACATATAACCTGTTAAAAGAGGAAGTTAACTTTGACCCTTGCGCGCTACCAAACCCAGGCATGCTGACATTCTAGTTCAGAGGAAGGACCAGAAACAGCAGATTATCGTTCTAAAACTGCATATAGGTATCAGTGTTCATGGTCATTCTCAGCTTAAATATATTTAAAATTGAAGGAAAGCCATCTTTACAGTAGTGCTATCAATTTCTAACAAAAATAATCCTGCAAATGTAGTTCAAGATCAACTTATGCAGCTTATTTGACTGAACTGTCTGAGAGCTCTAGACAGTTATTTCAGAATACTTCACAAGTTAGGCACAATAGTATTGAAGATTTGTTTCCATGCTAATACATATGTTGTCGAACTTTTCATGAATAGTAACCATTATATATCTGTAGGACATTATATATCTGAAAAAATGATCCTTATCAGTATGTTACCGATTGTCATCAGAAAGCTAATACAATGGGACATCTAACATATGGTTGGAAACTATAAAATCGATTCAGCATATGGCCAGACAATTAACAAAAGACGACATGCAAATAACATCATTGGCTGGCCCAGGCAGTAAAGCAACGAAACAGTTTGCCAAATCTCTACAGTAATTGCTAATCTAGTTTGAGGAGAGAGAACTCCCGTGAAGCAGTATCAGGCATTGGCGAGGGAGAGAGAGGGAGGGTGGAGAGGGGGAGGTAGGAGGGGTCTCACATCCTCCACTGTGTGAGGTGCATTCTGAGTAATCAAATATTCTTGAGTTCTCTGTGTGTAGTGACTATCATACTGTTCACTCTTTCATAGGATGCCAGGAATGTAGATGGCACGCCATAGCAGTAAAAAATTATTTGGAAGGTGTTACCATGTCTGCCAAGCACCCCAATTAAATGCTTAACAAGTGCATAATTTGCATGTTTCAAGTTTAAGGCTCACAGCCACAATACTGCAAATCTGAAAAACAATCAAATTACTAAAACATAAAGGCAGCTAATGACTTGCATATAATTAATTTAATGTTAATTCAGATGTTTACTTCAGGAAAAGTGGTTTGGAGCGTTCAGCTAGCATTTCAAAAGATTTGGAGTGGTTCAGAAAACAAGGGATTGCAATTCCAGAGCCAAGTAGCTCAGGATCAACTTATGCAGCTTATCTGACTGAATTGTCTGAGAGCTCTAGACTTTACATTCACTCGCAAATCAAGTGATTTCAGTGTCACTCAGAATCAATTATATAAGTACTGCTACCAAGGCAGGCAGGCCGGAGCAAATGGGATAGTGAAATTCAGGTCACTCCACCATCAGGCATCAGTTACTTCTAGTTTAACCACTAACTTGGCTTTGAGGGCAGCGCATCAGTAATAATCCCCGACTTTATCTATCCTTCTTTTCTTAGTTGGCGTGATTCAGTATTAAGTTACAGACTTAGTAGCCTAGCTAAATATAGTGACAGTGGATAGGTTGTTAATCCTTTTCTTTTGTAATGACTGCATTATGCAAGTTAATAAATATAATTTGGTAGTGTTGACTGACAGCGAAAAATTAAAACCTATAGAATTAACATGAAACATGGTAGTCCCAAGCTATGACAGTTTTAGTGTACTGTCATACTATGGTGATATGTTTAGATGATGAAAATATGATTTATGCTCCTTCTGTTTTCAGTAGAATATCTGACATAGATATAAGTTGCATGGATTGTTAATCTGTCACCTTGTAGAATAAATAGATTCAGCTAAGCTCAAATTCTGAATACTCTGAAGTTGGATTTATTTTGGGAGTTTACATGGAACTTCTACCTATTTCAACAAGAGCTGAAGTCATTTCTGAATTTATTTTTGCAGCCTAGTGTTGATATCAAAACAGTACTCTCTCAACTTATGGACAGATTGTCTAACTATGCTGCCTCAATCCTGAAGTAAGCATTCCTTGTATAGCTTGATCATTAAATTTTGTTTATGCTTGACATAAATCAATTATGCAGGTTTTGCCAGAGTTCTTGCAAGTTGAAGCTTTTGCTAAGTTCAGTAATGCTATTGGAAAGGTAAAACTCTAGCTGTTAGTGTTTGAAACTTTGGACATGTAATGTGCATTTGATTTGATACAAGGCTAAATGTTCACAACTAACATACATAGCAAGACTCATGAGCAACAAAGAAACTTCATCAGCAATAGACATTCACGACTTAGGCATGCCATAGGCATAATTACTTAGCTGTCAATTTGGACATGAAATTTAGTGAAGATTGACAATGTCTGTTGTTACCTTATTCTCACCAGAGCTCCAAATCATTGCCCTTGGTATTGTTTCAAATGTCTCCAGCCCTACAGTTAACAAATTGCAGGCACCTGCAAATGCAAGCAGAAATGCAGATGTTAAACCAAGAATAACAGAACACATGGATGCAAGCAGAATGCCAGATGGATGCAAGCATGAAAGAGGATGACGAGTCCTAACAAAGCACAAACTACGTTTAGCACATTGTGATTGCCAAAAAAAAACAGAAAAAGCATGCTGTACATATAAAAAAAAAAATCAGCACTACACGTTTGTCTAGCCTCACAAATCGATAGTAGCAGGGTAGCAGCACTACACAAGTGGAATCAATTGTGTCAGTTAATAATGGAATTGATTTTCTCCTGTCCATGATATAATTTACAGCAATCAAGCAGAAATTCTATCTGTCATGTTAATAGTAACAAATAATTGCTGCACTTCTATCTATCTATTTCCCTTAATCTGCCATTGCTCTCAGATAGTCCACCGAATAATTATACATACCTAGTCCGCAACCTCTCCAGGTAATCTCATGGCCCACGACACAAGAGCTTCGGATAGGGAGTTCTGAGTTCAGGACATGGAGATTAGAGCTGCAAACCCGCAGGCTACAGTAAAGCTCGTGAACACCATTTCGGACAAAGATGTTAAGAATCAAATCAGTACATCAAAACAGTTGAGTATGTTGGAGCATTAGTATAACATGGTACAACACATTAGTATAACACATTGAGGTTAGCAAAAGGGCGTGCCATACCTGTTTGGGCGTTCGTTGCCAGTCGAGCTGCGTAGGCGGCGGCGACAGCGGGAACTCGGTGGTGATGAAGCAACAGGGAGATGGACGGCGCGTCCTTCGAGGGACCGTTTGATGGTGTCGAGGCAGTGGTGGCAGGCAGGCGGCAGAGCGGCCGGGGCCGGCAGCGTCGAGGCGGACCGGGGATCGTGTCCGGCGGCGGCAGCGGGAACTTGGTGGTGACGAAGCAACAGGGAGATGGCAGGCGCGTCCTTCGAGGGACCGTTTGACGGTGTCGAGGCGGTGGTGGCAGCCTGGCAGGCAGGCGGCAGAGCGGCCGGGGCAGGCGGCGTCAAGGCGGCCCGGGGTCGTGTCCGGCGGCGGCATAGCGGCCGGGGCCGGCGTCCGGCGGCGACTGAGCGGTGAGCTATTTCCCTCGTCTAGCTCTCAGATCCGAAGCCTGGGAGGAAATCGCGCCAACGGGCCCTAGCCCTAGATGCGCGGCGCCGCTTGCTGCCGGCGCTGCTGCTACTGCTTCTAGAGGTCCTGCGGAGAGCCCAAGGGTGGAGGCGGCTCGTCCTCCGCCGCCGCAGGTGAGGCTCCTGCCCGCTGAGTCCGCCGAGCTTCTGGATTTTTTAGGATGACGGCAGCTCGAGATTTAGGGGAGCAGGGGAGGCGGCTTGATTGGCGTTGTGAGGGGAAGGTTGCCCCAGCACGTGTCCGTGGGATTCGATCCCTGGCCGGCCGCATGGCGTGCGTGTGGCTGCGTAAGGTGGGATCGCAAGGGCGGGTGAGGTGGGCAGGACCATCAAATGTCGCACCAAAATCTATATTAGTTGTAGAGATATACACGTAAAACTCTCTTTCAGAAAGTGCTGTAACTAGGACAAGGCAAGCAAATCAAGCATGGGCATTTCAGACTGGCCAGAGTAAATAGTGGCACTGGTTTGTCCTGATCAAAGTAATGCGGTATTCCTGCTTATTCCATTACACTAATCTGTGTGCTAGTTATACCGCTGAATAGAAAACAAAATCTACTAGAATTGATAGTAAGGTCGTCCATACTTGCAATTGTTCTGTGAATCTCACTTCTAAAACCTTTTGACAGCAGTTAACAGCAGCAGGATAGTGTAGATCGACAAACTGCAGAAGATACCCAAACCGTTTGAGTGAACAGTATTCAGCGGAAGACAGCTGATTCTACGACTGAATATTTAGGGGGAAAATCTCAAACAGGAACGCGAGGTTCATCTACTACCACAATACTGAAAAAAAAAACGAATTGTTCAGGGGACTGTTCAGAGATACCATCCAACAGACCATCCCATCGGATTTGCAGATCCACAACTTAACAAAGTACTAGTCTAAACCACGGATTCAACCATGGATGAACATCCCCGAAACACAAAGCTGAGGCCTTGTTCGCTTGTACGCCAAACCTTCAAATCCCCCTCGATAACCTCCGGATTCATCTGCAAATTGGCTTCGGGCAGTCAAGCACACCACAGTCGGCGATCTTTACCTCCTCTTTAGTAGTCCCACTGCGCGAGCCCACCTCCTCTATGGCGTTCAGGGCAACGATGCCCTTGACGACATGGCCAAAGACCGTGTGACGATCGTCGAGCCAGTCAGTTTTCGCCATAGTGATGAAGAATTGTGAAGTGTTGGCGTCGGGGCCTCCGTTGCACATGGAGAGGACCCCCCAGGCCCTGTGGCGTAGACCGTCGCATATCTCGTCGCGGAAGGGCTTGTCGTAGATGCATTCGCCGCCGGTGCCGTTGCCGTGGGTGATGTCGCCCCCCTGGCACATGTAGCCCGGAATGACGCTGTGGAACACAGACCCCTTGTAATGGAGCCTTTTCCCCCCTTTCACCACCTCGCCGGTGCAGAGGGAGATGAAATTGTCCACGGCTTTGGGGGCGTAGCTCTTGTAGAGAGCCATCTCGATTCTGCCCACGGGCTTGCCGCCCACGGTCATGTCGAAGAAGACACGAGGGAACTTCTCCATCTCAGATCTGGGCCGGAGGGGCGATTTGTCGGGTTGGGGCGATGATCAATGCTGGAGAGATCTCAGATCTTGGCTGGAGGGGAGACCTCGCGGGTTGATGCGATGCGATGCTGGAGGGACGAGGAGAAAATGGAGAGGATGGGAAATGCGGGCACCAGACCTCGAGAAATCGTCGATGCGGGATCAGCGGTGTGCCTGGGGTGGGGCAGCTCAGGGGCGGCGGCTGTCGACCTAGTGCTCCGCCCCGGAAGATTTTCCCACCGGGAGAGAGAAACGGGACGACGAAAGAGAATGAGGGGCAGGGTAAAGATATCTCGGATGCATTTGAATGCTAAAAAAAATTTAAAGGATGTATTTGTAGACCTAAACCTAAAAATGGATCTTTAGACTCCAATAGAATACTCATATAAAAGACTTAGTTTAGGTTTTAGGAGAGATATAACCTATATTTGAGTATCTTTTCTTCTCGAAACCCATTTACAGAAAGATTCTTTTCTTGGTATCGTTGTTGGAGAAGACTAAAAATGGATATTGAATCTATGTCTGTTTGGATCCTCTAGCTGTGCTAGAGGTTAGAGTTAGTTTTTAGCTACAAACTAGCCATTAACTAGCTCTAACTCAATTGTTGTTTGGATGTAAGGGTTAGATTGATAGAAAAGGTACTTTTCCAATCATTTGTGTGGACCATGGTATGGATAGATGTGAGAGAAAAATATGGTCCTCACCTGAACTAGTCCAAATAATCACCTCTTAGAGGGGCTAGTTTTTTAGGGTGGACTAGTTGCAAATAACCCACTCTAGACCTCTTGTTTCGATACTTTTGGGCTAGTTGAGCTCAAGCTAGCTCAAACTATCTCTAGCCCTGGGATCCAAACAATGGCCTATGAAATGGGTATTGTATTTTGAGCGTTGTTGTTAGAGGTAGTCTAAACACAGTCTAAGGAGATGAAAATTTAGGCTACAGATTTTTTTTTTTTGAAATTATCTAATATTAGGAAATGGCAAAAGAACATGAGGCACCCGTTTTATATAGACATTTTGACAAAGCCCACAATTTTGACGACATTTTAACGAAACTCACTTGCCAATCACGGTAAAATTCTAATTTTCTGTCTATATAAGCCAGCGACCGCACGTGGGGCCCACGCGTACGGGAGACGTGGCCGGCTCACCAGCCCTTAGACAGCACGCGTGCGGTGTGTAATGTGTTGGACGGGGCACGCCCAGGCAGCCAGGCAGAAGATGGCACGTCGGCACGCGCGAGGTTTTGGTTGCAGACGGATGCGCAGAGGGCGTTGGCAACCGGAATTCCTGTTGCTCAGTGTACACATTTAGTACACGTTAAGGTATCAACTATAAAATTGTTACTATAATTAAAATTGTTACTATAATAAACTAGTATAATACTCGTGCTAAAGTCACGACTTTATTTTAGGAATACATATGAAAACAATTAAACATATTTAGCTATGGGCCACTGCATGATTTCAAAACATATTTAGCTATATCCCACTACATGATTTTCAGAGTTTCTATCCAAGGTTTGAGTGGCAACGAATATATTTAGCTATAGGCCACTGCATGTTATCATATCACAGACATACAAATGCACATGGCTGAAGAACACTTCAGAACTACACATATTGACAACATTTGATAATTCGTCTGCTTTTTTTTTTGGTACAAACTTTTTAAAATTACTAATTTTCAAACATGGTAAGATATACAAATACTCGAACAGGAAATAATAAGGTAGGTCAATAGTGTTCCAGTAGGAAATGATTTTTTGTTTTTCATTTATGACGAAAGCAAACGAAGAGCACAACCTGATGTTGTATAAGGGAACATTTGAAATGAAAACCTATCTGATAAACCTGATAAAGATTTATACTTGTACATGGCTAAAGCATCTGATCAGTACAGCTCCACCAAACATACCACTTTAGTAAGAGAACAAATGCCTGACATCCAAACAGTTGAAAGGTTTGAAGAGCTAATACTAACAAAACCAAAGCCCGCTGCAACCATCTAATTATCTAACTGACAGAGATTGCTCCTCTAAAACTAACCTAATAGCTCATCCTCCCTGCATAGAACAATAAGAGTCAATTAGATATCCCGAAATAGGTTCACTAATCATAACTTAAGTTCACAAAATTAAATATAATACAAGGTATGTATCGATTACGCAGTTAGCACTTGTAACATGACACTTGCTGCAATAAACAAAGCAAAACAGAGACTTATAATTTTTTTTCCTAAATGGATAGGCTGATAGTTTTCATGATTGTAGTATGAGCTATGAAAAGGAATAAAAGCAGTCTCTAGCCAGACTTTTAATTTTGAAGCTAGTGACCCTTTTAGACGTCCAAACTTTGAACCTGCAATGGAAAAATAAGGATGGTTAACACATAAGAAAAAGAGTGGGAAACAAGGTCTTTTTTGAAACAATAGTGGGAAACAAGATTTTTCTTGAAACAATAGTGGGAACCAAGAATTAGTAGATGAACATAAGATGCTATACGTAAGCACATTATAACTGAAAGGCCGGTGTAGCCGAGAACACTAAGCATACAAACAATGCCCCCTTTTTAATAGGAAAATAACTGCAGATCAATTAAACATTCTATACTCTTGGCAAATAAAATGTGCTAGTAACAGAGATCCTTTCATCGAGTTATTTAGTTACAAGGGAGATAAATGTTGTACAGGGGAACATTTGAAATGAAAACTTATCTGATAAACCTGCTAATAAAGATAATTTATATTTGTACATGGCAAAATGCATCTGATCAATACAGCTCCACCTAACATATATCTTAAATATTATATAACCAAATTTTGTTGTCGCATAATGACTACGAGGCATGTTCAAGCAGCTATGAGGCCAAGAACGGATTCACAAAATGAGGCCAGCCTCTTATCAATAAATTGATACAATAGGTTCACATCATCAGTCATCAGAGCTTGGGGGATCTGAATCTGGAACTATCGGTTTATCTCACAGTAGTCCTTAGGTGCTACGGCTGATGAATGTTCATTTCTTGCTTTCAAGGAGCGAAAAGAGTATCTCAAGGAGAGAGGATTTTCCCCTCTGTAATGAAGAGCATTGTTTCCTGATGCATGGAAATTTCAGAAATGAGCATTCGACCCTAAATAAAACCAATTTCAAGCAGTCATTATAAACCTAATAAAGCCCCATAAAGAAAAGTTCCTCTCAAGCAACTTTCAGAGTTCGACTGTTCTTCACCTGGAAGTTGCCAAAGTGGCGAGCAGGAGTTTATCATCGAACTTCTGCTTGTCCTCCTAGGGGCCATCCGTGGCACCAAACAGCACAATAGACTGGAACAACTTCCAAGAGTTTTCAAACTTCAGAGACCTGACACTGACCTTCAACCACTGGAAACACATGTGGCAGCAGCATCAAGAATCATTGGCACCAAGATCTGTGCTTCTAGTAAGTAAGAATTTGGGAGGCCAAGATCTCCAAACAACAGACAGGACAGCACAAGAAATCACGAGTAATTCGACAGAAAATTAAGAAAATGGAATGAACACAACCAGGAAAGACTGACATATATATCCACTATATTCTCATGCTAAATACTGAAGTAGAAGTAGAAGTAAATCTAAACACCAGCCAAGCAAAACCAAGTAATAAAAGAACATGGGTGTACACATGTGCACACCAATACGAATGAACCCTTTTTTTTAAAAAAAAAATCAAAGTTTAGCAGGCCTGTAGAGTATGCGGTTGTGCTCAGAACAGATCCGAATGCCAATAGCCAAATAGCTGAAGTCAGTCGGATGCTCTGTTTTTGTACAGAAGGAAGGGAGGAGAAAAGGTGTGCATACCTGATGGGTACCCATCGCCGGCGAAGGTACCGGCGTAGACTGGCGTAGGGCTGTGACGGTGGTCGCATTGTTGCCGCATTTGGGGCACCGGGTTGAGAGGCCTCCATCGCTGAGGAGCGGGTTGGTGTGGCCCTGGCGGCCGGTTCCCAGCAGCCTGTGGCATCGCGGCCAGCGGCTGGCGTCCTGCTGCTTAGCGCCCGGTCTCTCCTCGCCTGGTGGCTGGCGCCCGCGAGTGGCAGAGCACGACAGCATTAGCCATCGCCTCAGGCCAAAGGTACAGGGTTTCGAGCCTGTGCGTGGGTCTCAGGCCGTGGCTGCCGCCGACTGGGCGTATGCGCAGGTCACAGGAAAGTGGCCACCGGGAGCCTTGCGGGTGCTCCGGCTCCGAGTCGTTGACCTGAGGGCGACGACGGGGGCGGCGGGGTGAGGATGACGATGGATGCGCGGTTGATGAGGGCGGCTGAGGCACGCGCGACGGTAAGGTCGACGACGGCGGACGAAACCCGCGCGACAGCGAGGTGGATGGTGATTCTTCTCTCCCTCGAGGTTTCCTTTCGTTTCGCGGTGATTGCGTCTGCCGTGATTGCGATGGGGCCTTGGGGCGGTGATTGCGCTCCTTCTCTCCGTGTGGGAGCCTGGAGTTTGAGAGGGCGGGGTGAGTTTGATGTTACAACTTATAACCCTTGATCATGATTATATATTTTTATTTATGACATTCAATTTTGATATCATCAATTCTCCGTGTATAATTTTCTGAGTGCATAAAGGTTCAAGCTCTCAATGGAAACATTTTTTTAAGGTAAACATAACTTTGTTTGAGAATTTAATTATAAGAGAGATAACGGATGTTGACTTCAGTATGGAAGCACATCCCAAATGAAGTACCTTTTTTTTAAAAAAAATGAGGACATGCCTCAGCTTTTAAGAAAACAAGAATGCTGGTACACAACTAGGGACACCAGTTTATAGCATACTTTCTTCCGTTCTAAAATATCTGTCGTTTACACTTTCCTAAGAAACGACTACCGGACAATTATATATTTAAAAATATTAACATTTATAATATATAATTAGTATCATTAGAAAGATTTTTGAATCTAATTTTTTAATAAATTTATTTGAAGATATAAATGTTGCACGTACTTTATATAAATTAAGTTCAAATTTATGGTAAAAAACCAAAAACGATGTACATTTCGAAACGGAGGGAGTAGTACGAAATACAGGACCTGCCCCAAATGAAGTGCTTACTGCTTCAGCAATGTTAGCATGAAACAGTTGTTACGTTGTACCTTACTTTTGTTTCATTCATTCAATGTTTCTCTAAGAGCATCCGCAGATTGGAGCACCAGGTCGGTTCGATCGTGGGCTCAAAAAACGATATGAGGGCTACGTGCTACTTAGCCCACAATAAATAGAATCGGACCTAGCTCCTTAGAACCTGAATGCGCACATATTTTTTATGCTGAAAAAAGAGTGATATTTTTTTATTGTTTAGGGTTGGCTCTATACGTGAAACCTATTTCTCCATAAAAATAAGGCCATAATGTATGGTACCGAGTACTATACTAGTTTGGTGATTAGCTATCTTTTTTATAACTCTCTACACTTTGCCTTTTACTTTGTTACTTGCACTTGTGTAGTGGTTGTTGTTGTAGCTTATCCACCTAGGCTAAGTTAAAAGTAGTGACTTAAGTGATTTGTATGGAATTAGAGACTTAATTTAGAACGGGTAGGACGCTTGAATTTTTGAGTAGGCTAGCGTAATATTTGCTACGCTTATTATTTTACTAACCTGTTGGTTAAGTGTAGTTTGTAGATTTTTAAAAGGCTATTCACCTCTTCTAGTCATTTAGAAGCTTTCACACATGAAGTCCCTAGCGCAACAGCTCGACGAATCCTCCACACCTATGCGCTCTCTACCTCGTGTGCCTCTCTCTCTCTTATAGATGGCCAAACAGGCGGCCCGGCCCTAGCACTATGCGGCACGGCATCCGTGCTGTCTCAGGTCGCCATGCCCAACTCTCGGTCTAGGCATGACCCTGCAGCTCCTTAGCCGTGCCGTGTCGTGTCGATAGGCACGATGGGCCACCAGACCCGTGCTGGTTTGTCGTCAGGGCCTCGAGTGCCGTCGCCGCACGGACGCGCTTCGTTGCCCCCAGCCAAGTCGAAGATTCGTCGCCGCTGCTCGGTCTCAACTCTAGCACCATGGAGCCGCCACGCGAGCGCTCCTACGCCGCCATCGCTGTGCACGGACGTGTCATGAGTGTGCTCCACCGCCGCGGGGACGCGCCTTGGCCGAGCGTGACTGTAGCCATGCCGTTGAAGCACGAGACGTAGGGGATGGAGTGGCCTCGGATTGGAGTGCCATCGATGCTCGAATATTGGGAGTCACGATGGTTTTGCGGTCGAGACTTGGGAGCAGGAAGCAAAGTCACGTGGGGGAGAAAAGTTGGAGCCAAGAAGGAAAAAGAACAGGAGAGAACGATGAGAGAGTTTATTTCATATCTTGAGTTTACATTGAAAGCTCTATACACGGTTCACGCTGATGCATATGGATCCAACAACTAAAAATAATCATGCCACTGTTGTGACGACCTATCAACCGTGTTGTGTCAATGCCGGTGCTACGGGCCGAACCTATGACCCAGGCACGTCCTAAGTGCCAGTGCCGACACTAGCACTGGCACTATAGATCCCGTGTCCATACCGTGCTAGTATTGTGCTTTTTTAGGGCTGGGTCTGTGCTGGTCCATCGTGACTGGCCCCTTTGAAAATCTATATGGCTCAGGTGGCCTGGTGTGGCGGCGCACTGGCGCAGGAGGCCTGCGGCAGGGCGGCCCCTGCGTGGTAGGCCCGGCACGGCGTCGCAAACTGCGCCAGGGCCCAGGGAGAGCCCATACCCAAACGTCCCCTCGTGTTGTCGTGGCCCATTCCCAGGCACGACAAGGCATCCACCGTCCAACAGCCCCACCATCGCGTTCTCCCGATCTCGACCGATCAATCACCTTAGGTTTCCTCGATTGACCCCCTCCCTTCTTCTTCCTGGCCATCCGCCGTCTCTGCGCTCTTATCCTCAATCACACGAGTAAACATCCATCCCCCTTCGATATCTTCGCTCGCAGATCCACCACCACCACCACCACCACCACTCCCACTCATGTCGGATCGCTGGGATCCACCACAATCGAGGGTGGACTGGGTGCTTCCACCATCCAGGGAGCCACCATCCGAGATTGAGGTTCCAGCATCAAGACCATCCAAGGATGCGGTTCGAGCATTCATGTCTCCATCGGGGGATTCACCAGCAGCAACACCACAACCATCCGAGCTCTCGGTTTCTACATCAAGCCCACCACAACCATCCAACGTTGTGGTACCAGAGTTGGTTGACCGCCGCGTGGAAGTCATCGATGAAGTAGTGGAGATCATCCAAGAGACAGGAGGCCTGCCGCTGCGTCAGAGCATAGCCTCCATTCTCGAGCGCCTCCCGCCGTGCAGCAGCAGAACCGAGAGAGAAAACCAAGAGCAGATGGCCATAGAAGAAGAAATCATCCGTTATCGTGCGGAGGTCGAGGCACCGGCGTTCGCGATCTTGCTCGAGCGCAAAGCCTCCCGTCCCAGTGCGTGGCGCAAGGAGCTGGTGACCTTCACTGGCGCAGGCGCTGGCTACTACCGTGAGATACTGGAAGGCATCGATCTTCATCTTCCTCGGCTCGCAGCCGCCCCCGCCGTAAATTCTTTGACTCTTCGTATATCTTGGCCGCCGAAACATCATATGCGAGGCTACCCATGCTCCTGCTTCCTGTCAAGCTCTCACGAGAACTTTCTCGCTCTCTACTTGGGCACCTACCGACCCGGTCTTCCTCTTCCAGGGTGTTACCTGGTGTTGGACACCTGGGCAAAGTCTGTTGCAGTCATACCGAGTCTGCCCACCGGCTGGGTCACTGATGCATCCCACTGTGACACTGGGACGGCTGGGGTCGCCGTCCTACGCCACGATCTAGGCCGCAACAAGTACCTCCTCGCCGAGCTCTACCTTCATCAGGACGATAAGAGCCACCTAGCATCTAATAAGGCATCCCTTTTTCTGTGGTGTTCATCCGGCTCTGGACCATTTGCTGACCAGTGGATACAGAAGGAGGTGGTGCTCCCCATCCCTGCGGATGAAGACGATGAAGACACAGAACAGCATACATACTCCTTCAAAGCTGACATGGTGTTTGCCATTTCAAGCTCTGCTCTCTGCTGGGTTGATCTTCAGTCAGGTATATTGGTCTGCGATAACATCAGGAGGTTCGTTACTGGAAGCAAAGGCGACGACTTGGTCTTCACTTTCATTCCATTGCCTGAGGAATGTGCCCTCAAACCTGACCCTCTGTCTCGGTGGGAGCGGGCACCGGATGGGTACCGATCAATGTGTTGCATGAGCTCTGACAGCATCAGATTCATCTCTATGGATAACCATAGCCATGAACACTCTATCAGTGAGGTGATCCTCAGAACATGGACTCTTACATTCCCCCTAAAGAACAAGTTGAGGAACAACTGGAAGTGGGAGAAAGACTCAGCCTTGTGCATGGAAAACCTCTTTGATTCCTTTCCAATCTTGAAGGAGGACAGTAAGCTGCAGCAGCTCGTGCTCAGTTGCCCTATCATTTATGGTTTAACTCATGTCGTCTACCTCTCTGTTACTGACCTTGAATACATGCCTGAGCATCAGCATTGGAAACCTTCAGCATTTTATGAGCTCCAAATCGACATGGACATGCAAATGGTCTCATCTGTGTTCAAGTTACCCTCTGGAAGTCCTATTGTTCCTCCCTCACATATATTTGCTTCTGTAGTTGGCCCCTACATGAACTCAACTGAGGTATCATTCTCCATTATTGTAAAGAATATTATTATGATAAGAAAAAGTGTTAAATTATAAACATTTAGTGCCTCTTACTATATTGTCAATTTGTGGAAAATGAGCATTGTAGCAGAAGCATTCCAAAGCATTCATTAGATGCGTTAAGGGTTCTGACAAATTTATTGACATGCTTGTAAACGGGGTAGAACCAACTGGTGTAGTTAGCTTAGCATTGGAACTGTTTGCTTGACAAAGAAAGTTCCCTAGTGATGATAAGAATGGAAGCATATACACATTAGAACTGGCTGCATGGGTTAATATTTTCTATTGGTTTTCTACTGTTTATTAGTAGCTGCAGTTGTAGTAAAATTTGTAAGAATCAAACAAGGGGAGCCTGAAAATTTAATAGCACAGCAAGTTTGCTAAAATAACATAGGCACAGTTAACAAGTGTAGCACATTTTCTTCTTCTTCTTTAAGCATAATGATGACCAGCCATGCGCCCATTGGCCTATGCAATTGCCCTAACCTTTTTCTCTTTGTGAATCTTGTTCAGTTGCATGCAGCAAAGTCAACTACTTGCGAAGCGCAGGCTGCTGATAGAGAAGGGCTTCTTGAGACGATGAAGCAGCTCCGTTGGCGTAGATGTATAAAATCCATGCAGACCTGATTCAGTAGCTGAGCTAATTGGAAGGCGGCGACATGCATTAAGTTGAAACGAGGACAGTTTTCTTATAAGGAACAAGGACAGTTTTGTTCGGGTGATCACCAAAAGCCGGTGAAAAAAGGCCGTCCGTGTTGCTTATGAGGAGGGTCGACCTGGCCTAAACTTCCAGATTTGATTCAGATGGTGATCAACATGGCTAGCGCTAGGTCTAGGTGTGTGCGTGCATGGCGCTGGCGCAGTGGATCGGAGGAGATCAACATGCAAGCTGGCTCCGTTCCGTCCATGCACTGCGCGTAACGGCCGGCGACCGGGGCGTTGGCGTGCGTGCCGACGGGGAGACAAAAAGCTGCGCCCGGCGTTGCAAGAGGACAGGGCAACCAGCAGAAAGCAGTTTTTTTTGGGTGTACATGCCCAGCTGCTCTGCTCCAGCCAACGGCAGGCGGGCACGGATACTCTCTCATCTCTCCCACGCACGGCAGTTAGTACCCATTTGATTCGTTTCCACTTTACCACTTCTCAAGTTGTGATCTCTCTCCGGCTCTCCCGTGGCCGTGGTGGATCGTGGATCGGCCGTGCCGTAGCCGTACGTGGAGTCGTGGACTGCAAGTACTGTACTTAGTATTTTGCAGGCCCGGTGAACCATTCAAATTTTAGTCTACTTTAGTTTTTTTTTCCCAAATCGAACTTTCATCAAATTTTGGGAAGAACTATTAAGATCCACAGGTAAATACACTGTACATTTTTTTCAAATCGAATTTATCAAACTTTCATCAAATTTTGGGAAAAACTATTAAGATCCACAGGTAAACACACTGTACATTTTTTTCGAATTACAAACGCGTTGTCGACGGGAGCGTCATCTACCACTGAAAGAACAACGTCGTTAAATCCTAGATAAATTCAGGAAAGGTGCTGACAACTAAGAGATGATAGAGAATGTTTTCTTGAACAAAGTGCGAGACTAGCGAGGATTGGAAGAGAGCCAATAGGATTGGAAGAGAGCCGACGATTTGCCCACCATTAGGGGGCTGCCCTTAGAGATCCCTAAGGGCAGTTTCAGCGGAGAATTTCATTGCGTTGTTTTCAAAATTGCCACGTCACATAGAATAAAATGAAACTCGAATGAAACTTTCCATTAAGAGTGTACATTTCATTCTAGAATTTCATTCACATTAAATTTCATGATTCATGAAGAGTTGGTAATCGTGTCAAGAGAGTTTCATAACTCATTTCTTCTCTTTCTTCTTAAATACACTGACATGTCATCAAATATGTCTATGTGGCAACGCATTTAATGCAAATGAAACTCAGTTAAAACTTCCACTAACACTGGCCTAAGGCCACTTGCAATGGCAATTCATCAGAGTTTCATTCGCATTAATTAGGCTATTATATAAGCACTTTTGATGATGTGACAACGTTTTTAAGAAGAGAGAGAAGTGAGTATTATGAGGATGAAACTCTTGGCACAATTACCTAACTCTCTTTGAGTTATGGAATTAAAGAAAAAAAGTCTATATAACCACTATGCAAAACCATTTGGGGAGTTATTTTTGACCGGTTTTAGAAAGTTTAGGGGTTAGAAATCTAGTTTTATAGTTTGGGGGCTAAAGTAGTCCATCCTCAATAGTTGAGGGAGATTATGTAGACTTTTTCATGGAATTAAATGAGAATGAAACTCTTCATTGAGAGTGAGTGTTTCATCCATATTTTATTTTATTTTGTACTGACATGGCAGACTTTAAAACAACGTCATGAGACTCTACACTGAGACTGGCCTAAACAGAAGGACAACTAAAAATGCTTATTATACGTAGCAAGCTTCCATGGTTTGGATCTCTTTGATAGTTGTGCTTAGAACCAGCATCGGAGCGAGGCAAGGTGCACCACCACTGGAACACTCAGACCATTCTATATTGCTCCACAGCATATAGGAACCCAATAGGGGACAATGAATCAAGAGCACGTTGCAAGGACTAATGCATGTGTCCTTTCCCATATATATGCCATTCACCAATCCACATAGGGCAACTGTCTCGTACGTCAGTGTAAAAAACCAGACCACCATTCATGTCGGTGGACGGCGCGCGCACATGTACATGACTGGGGGACGGACCAAAGTATTCTCTTAGGCTCACTAATGTGTGGCAAATATTTTTAGCACTTAACTTTAAGTAAGCGTGTCGAAATTTTTTTAGCAAATGGTGGTATTTTGTGGATGGCAACCAAACATGTCCAAACACACCCTCCCCCGAGGCCCCAACCCCCACCCCGCTCGTGCATTAATTCCAACCAAGTATGGAGATCGTGGCCCTATCCAATAATCAATATAGAGTTATACTAGGTAGCGTGCCCGTACATTGCTACGGGACAACTAAAATTTTATAACAAAATAAAAAGATCGTACGATAAGATAACAATACTGTAAAAAAACACGACTAAGATCTTTCCGTGATGTAGCTAAGATAGTGTTTATTATCAGCAGGAAGAAATCTCCGATATCCATTTCCTTTTGTGTGTCAATAAATCCACGAATAAGTTCTCCTACAACTCCGTACCATCCTATATACATAAGTTCGAACATACATGTAAATATCCATGCTCGTCATGGTAATACTGCCTGTCCTGAAAAATCTGTTGCTTTAGGGCTTTTTCATGCAGTCATACTCACTTTAAGGTATGTATGTGTGTCGCAATGGAAAAATAATACTATACCAAGTTATACCTTTAACGGCTAAAATATCAAATCAAGGACATGCACCCCACTCTTCATGAACTCGACTGCCTTGGCACCGCCCATACCTCCTCCATGAGAAAGTTGGGATGGAGAAACAAAATCGAGGTGTCAGAATTCGCAGCCGTGATTGACAAGAGCAGATCACAACACCTAGGAACTCCATCGTCGACGCCCAGTTCACTTGAGCAATTTATTCGGCTCTACTTTGCAACTATGGAACATAGTTTCTCTCACAAGCAAATCAGCCAAAATGAGTCCTATCAAATCATGTGTTGTGCCCCAACGCCCTTGCACTTCATGCCACAACCACCGGTGGCCTAAGACAGCAGATCTGTGCCCTAGCTTTGGAGACAACATGGGAAACGGCAGAGTTGCGCTACAAGAGGGGGGGGGGGGGGGGGGCGGGGGGCAGCTGAGATGGAGAAGAGGAGGACATTTTGCATGGGCACCGCCTTGCACTCCATCTCCATAGTCCAATGTAGTTGGTGATCCACTAAAGTAGCAAACACCATATTGTGGTAACCCACTAAATTAGCAAATAGTTATCCATTGGGCTAAGTAGCCGAATCATCATAAAACAAAGTAGCCGACTCTAGAATCCCTAATCTAAATATACATTTCATCTATGCCTGAATTTTCTCAATTTACAATGGGAACATGATGATTTAAAATAACATTGCACGAAAAAATATACAAATCATAGTGATAAAGAGACAACTAAGAAGAAAAATGAAAGGTTTACCGGTATATAAGTATGAAATCTCAACTGGTGAATGGTTTCAAAAAGAAAAAACTACATATTTTCTCAATCTCTATAGTCTGGACTGGACCAAAGTCCCTTGTGAAAAGCACAAACAAGTACACATCTGTAGTTCAGTACAAAAAAGAAATACAGTAAAAGATGCCATTACAAGGCCATGTAGGTCTTACCACTGCTCCTCTGTTACTGGATCTTTCTAGACGGCAGCAGTAAGACCGATGCCACTGCTCCCTAGTCTTGTGGTCTACACTCCTCTTGGTACAACATTGATGATATGATTGAGAAGTTGACTCTTTGCAACACCACGACCTCCCATCAAGCATATGTGCAGGTCTCCTCTGAACTGTGCATTTACATTTTAGTCAATAATGAGATGTGAACAGCAGGAGAGAACAAAGCCTCGGTTAGAAATGAAAGTCATACTGATTAGTGATTCCTAGCCACATAGGAGTATGCACCTTCATGCCACCTGCGAGCGTCCAATGGGGTGCACCATCAAGCAGCAGTGCTTTTCTGACATGTTGATGTCCAAATATTTCAAGTGCCAAGGACTTTTGCCAACTTACTATAGATACCACTGTTCTCGCCCAATTGGTCAACATCACCTTCTAGTTCATATCAACAGTTTTGCAGTCACTAATCAGACAGCTGAAAAAGACAAATGGATTGCACGGCATGAACCTCGGATAACATTTTTTTTTCTTGATGAAATGGGTGACATACAATGCTTCCATGTAAATGTCAGCAACAAATTCTGCACGATCACTCTAAATCCATAATATGGCATAGGAGAAAAATGGCTCTGACATCTCAACCACATCTCCAGGTGCAACCTGTTCGAGATAGCTTTTATTTGATTATATTGCAAAATATCTTTAGTGAGTTCTTAATGCTCATGAGGGCATTTAGCTAGTGAATTGAATAGACCAAAAGCATAAATCTGAAAGCAGCTTCCCTTCGAAGCTATAACTGTAGAGTATATTGATACAGAAATGGCAATAACAACAGAAAAGTAGAGGCTATTGTCCTGCAAAGCAACTAAAAAGAAAAACAGCTCATAGTGCAAGAAAGATACGATTAGATACATGCCCTGCATTGATAATTGGTTAGACAGAAAATTACTGGGCTGTATTTTTAGTTGGAGCCTGGAGGCACAGAACTATGTAGCTGCAAGAATGGTTAGGACTATTCTGTCACAAAAAAAAAAAAAGAATGGTTAGGACTATTATGTAGTATAAGTGTATAACAATAATCCAATATCCTTATATCCACAAAAGCGCAAGCTTGCAGGACATTTAATGGGTAATGTTCCAAACATGTTCTATCAAACAGATCAAATGCTTAGACTCACATAACATTTCAGCGGGAGAAAAGCTCGTTTAAATTATATGAATTTGATCTGTAGAAAAACCCTTTGTCGTATCTCTAAAAATCAAACAGGCCACGGGAACCAAATGTATCCACAAATTGGAATGGAACAATGTCTGGAAAAGTACAATTACATGTACAGAAGAACAAGAAGAATAATGTATCACAGTGAATATTAGCAGTCCCGTGGATGATATGTAAAAATAGGTAAACTTGGCTTAGTTTGCTATTTATCTGAATTCTGAAATGACACTAATACAAGCTGAAACTGGTGTTCATTCATAGGCCTAGCACACTGAGATGGAAATATGTATAGGAAACTAACCAAAACAACAATACATGAACAGGTCATATTAAAAAAAAACCGACTAAAACTGAACTATGGTAAGTTATAGAAGATTAATATTCTACGTCTTTGCTTATTGTAAATTAGCTATGGTTATCAAGTTGATTTTTCTCAAACTCAGATAGCAACACATAGACATGACCAAGTTGGGATTCCAGTATCTAGGACATCAGCTGGATCAAGAAAAACAATGCACGAAAGGTTTTCTGCTGCAGCAATAGTATCATGTGTTTATAATTTTCTTTCAGGCTATTCGATTAACTTGAAGTGATGCATACAAGCAAAGATAGGAAGTAGTACCTGAACTTCCAATGCCTAATGAGCTGAATATCAAGGTGCTTTGTATCCATTACCGGAATTGTAATAACAAAGATATATGGAGGATTAATTGAATTGTGATAACAAAAAAATAAAAACCAAAACAAAAGATTCAATTAAATAAATAGGAATCAGCATGTTCCAGAATTAGCACCTCCAAAAATCAGAAAAAGAGGTGCCATGTACGTAGGTTGCATACCTTGAACAGAACATATGGAATCTGATGAGCTGATTGTCAATTCCTTTGATGTACAACTAATTCATCTTGTACTTAAAGCATTGTCACATGAACCAGTAGATTTTACTCACCTTATGTGGCTTTGGTCCCAATCAGGTTTGCGGAAGCTGAAACATCTTGCAGAAAGATTATAAATTAATGAAAATATTTGACTTTGGAGAATTTATTTTGCAGCACATGTTGGTGTTCTGAAATGCTTCGATGTAACACCAAACATATGCATCAATGAAAATTCTATCATAAACACATGGTTTTGTTTAGTAAACAATGATGTATGTATGTATGCATCAAAAAGTGATTATTAGAACTTTTACATATCAGATCTAGACTGCAGCACCTGATGGTTGTCCGCTCTCCTGGCCGCTAGAAGACGATTGTGCGGAAGACGGTGACGGTGGCGGCGCCAGTGGAGTTGACAGTGCTACGGATCCAGGCAACAGCCCCTGGCGATGTTTCCTTTTTGTGTTTTGAGCGAGGGGGCGGGCGTAGGAGTGCCGAACGTACCTATCTCGCGGTGAGGGCGAAGGTGAAATCGAGCGGTCTTTCACGGAGGCGAGGTGAAGGTGCTGGAGAGGGCGGCGCCCGCCTTGGGGTGAGGGAGGAGGGACGCAGGTGGTCCTGCTCTCGCCTGCGTGCCGCCCGCCTAGCCGTGGCCCTGCGCCCGCCGGGGAGGCGACGAGCCAGAGAGGCGGAGAGGGCGAGCCCACGACGTTTCGCAGACGTCGGCGGCGTCACGTTGAGTCCCAGCCGTGGCCCTGCGCCTGCTGGTGAGGGGGCGAGCAGCCGCATGGTTCGCAGTCGTCGGCGGCGGCGCGTTGAGTCGCGGCGGCCGTGGACGTCGCAGGTCGGGCACGGGCGGACGGCGTGTCAAGTCGCGGCAGCCGATGGGGCCGTGGGTGAGCCGTGTCGTGGGGCCGTGGGGGGCGGCGGTTCGGCGCAGCGAGCGAGCGTGGGAGAAGCGCCGGGTCCGGGTGAAGCGAGCGTCGAAGAAGTTCTGTGATTGCAGGGCTTTCGACGTAGCGAAGGTTTCGCAGGGGCGAGCGAGACGGAGACAACGCGCAGGCGGGCGGTTCGCAGCAGTGGCAGAGGGAGGAAGTGGCGCGGCGGCAGAGGGAGGCGTCCAGAGCAGGGAGGGATGTTGTAGTGTCACTGGAGGATGGCGGTGGCGGGCCTCCCTCAGATCTGCGCTGCAGCCGCACCAGGTCCCGTCCGTGCCACGGCCGCCGACCCGCCACGCTGGGGCCGGGCCGGGAGGCCGCCCGAAGCAGTGCGGTGGTGAGGGAGGGTCGCGGTGTGGGGAAGAGGGAAGAAGCCACCGCGTGATTGAAGGCGAGAGTGCCAAGGGATGTCGTTGTTTTTTTTCGTTTTTTCGTTGATCGTGGGATTCGATCCCTGGCCGCAAGAGGGCGTGCCTGAGGCGGCGGAGGCGGGGATGCAGCCAGGCGAACGGATGACTCAAGATCGATTGTGCCACTGAATCAAAGCCTCCTCTTTATGTTTATTAGTTGTAGAGATAAGTAAATTAAAAGAGAGGTGAGACAAGAGTGCTGATGAGAAATCAATGGGTATCGTGATTTCTTCCTCATTTTGATATTCTTGAGTTGGAGAATTCAGACTATACCGAGTCTTTAATATTGTGTATCCTCATTGAAGAAGGTGAACTTTATTCAAGTCATCGTCATCTTTAGCGCTGTTTCAGTAACATTTAGCTTTCTCTACTTCTACGAAGTTTTAGTTTAGTCTTTGCTAATGTGCGGCTAGCTACTTCATGCGTAATACATTATATATGTGTTGATCTTTTTATCATTCTTATTTTACTTTAATAATTGATTAATAAAGGTGTGTGTATTCATTAGGGTAAACGTAACGTTGCAGCTAGATCCTACACTAATGTGCTTTGCACGGATCGCCGTGGTAAGCGAGGAACACGTGTACGTATGTCCTTTGGATTAATCAATCACATTTGGGTAGACTATATTAGTAGGCCAGTTTCAACGAGGAGTTCAATCTCCCAGTTTTTAACCCATAAAACTTTAATATGAAGCGGGTCTCTCCAACCTGAAAAAGTCATGATGAAACGAAATAAGGGTCTTAATGCAAGTTTCACAGTAGTTTCCAATATTTAGAAAAAAGTACAGATACATGTTTCATAGGTATGAAACATTTCTCTTCTCTCTCTTCCTAATTTCATATAAAAAACTAATATGACATGTTATTTAATGTACATGAAATCTTTCATGAAACACGATTGACACTTGCCGTAGAGCCTATAGTTGCCTCAGGTAGCCTTCTTCTCATCATGAGTTGAGCTTTTAAAGCAAATTAAAGCCTGAGTTGAGCTCTTAGGAGCTATTTAGTTGCGGAAAAACTTTTAGGTTCTGCTGTAGCACTTTCGTTTGTATTTGATAATTTTTGTCTAAACATGACCTAAGTAGACACAAAAGATTCGTCTCAACAAGTACATACAAAATGTGTAATTAGTTATTTTTTATCTATATTTAATTTTTCATGCATATGTCATAAAATTGATGTGACGAGGAATCTTGAAAAAAATTCTGGAAAGTTGGGTAACTAAACTGGGCCTTGGTAAGATTATTACAGTGCACATGCAGTCCTCTCTCTCTCTACCCTTTTATTTATACCTTTAACCGTTTCTGGGACATAAGGATTTGTTTCATGCTAGCCACTTCTTGTTCAATTGATACCTTATAGAATACTAAGTGAAAACTACATCGGTATCTATAAATTTACATATTAGTTTCTTAGGCTAAGAACCACCAACAAAGTTTTCGCATGAGGTCATCTGAACAAGCAAAAGCAAATCTAGGTAAATACAGTGTAATTCATTCTATTAGCAATTTAGCACGCCTGATTGATGGTTTGGAAATTTAGTATAGATCATTACTATAGTTCAGCTTGCACCGATAAGAAGACATTTAGAAGCATCGCTAATTCAACTTATTTGGTGGACGTCACTACTAATAATTTATTTAAGGGTGGTCCCTTGGATGTCTGGACGAGAGCGCGGCATCCAGAAGCAACCCCCCCCCCCCTCCACCCCCCGCGGCGCCCATGATGCTCCCATCCCCCGCCTCCATCACCGACCCATGTACGGCCCACTACCGCGGTGTAGGATCCCTCCCCCACCGTCACCATCTTCACCAACTCCGGCGAGCTTAGCGGCCTTTTCCTTCAACTCCGTCGACCGAGCTCCCCCATCCTGACCTTCCTGTCTGCCTCCACCACCGCCAGAACTCGCTGTTGTCCGCCTCCATCTCCACTCTACCTATCTTCCCCCGGCCAGCCCTTCTAAACCCCGCCGGAGTTGGAGGAGGAGAAGAGGTGGAGAGCTCATTGAAACCTTAGGTCTCCGACGAAGAGGAGTAGGAGGCCTACATGAGAGAGAGGGAGTCGCGGTGGTGTGAGAAGCGGCGTCTAGCACGGGCGCGTGTGGAATGGCCGGACACCCGCTCAAGAGCGTTACTGTTTATTCAATCTTGTATATAAATTGATGAGAACAATATGAGGGAAATGTCTTCTTATATTATATATAAGAGCATTACCACATCATCTTTGCTATGTACTTCATTCATCTCAAATTTTAAAGTCATTCTAAAAATTTTAAAGGGTCAAACCATGTTAACTTTGATTAAGTTTATATAATAAGATAATAATATTTATAATATTAACTAAGTATCATTAAATTCTTCACTAAATATATTTTTATAGTATATTTATTTGGTGCTATAGATCTTTATATTTTTTTAAATAATTTTAGTCAAACTTGAGATATTTTGACTCTTAAAAGTATAATTTGAGATGGAGTGAGTATCTGTTTGAGTGACTAGTTGCTCGGCCCTGAATCCGCTCTAGGCCGGCCCTGAATCGGCTCTAGGCTGGCTGGGACGCCAGCCGGCACTCAGGATAGGTGGTGAAAGCGAATCGCGAAGTCGCTGGTTCTGACCGTTTTGTCGTTTTGGCAGTCGGCGTGGTCCAGCCGAACCCGTACGGGAAAGCTGCGCCTGTGCGGGGCAGCCGCATGGCGAGCTCACACAAAATTTTGGCTGCGTTCGGTTATGTGGATAAGCGTTTATTTTTCAGCACTTCAGCAGTATTTTTCTCTCACAAGATTTCAGCACTTCTACAGCACTTCAGCGCTTATCTACAGCACTTCAGTTTCACCGAACACAGCCTTTAGGTGGGCCACGGACACATCTGATCGTAAGCACATTTTTATTGATATCACGTAGCCCTGTTCGGTGAAGCTCAAGTGTTGTAGATAAGCGTTGAAGTGCTGTAGAAGTGCTGAAATCTTGTGAGAGAAAAATACTGCTGAAGTGCTGAAAAATAAGCGCTTATAAGCGCTTATAAGCGCTACCGAACGCAGCCTAAAAGTTTAAGTGCCTAATAAGTAATCAATAGTAAACTTTAAAACTGAGCGATCCCCACAAGAGTATTGATCTTTTCCTTAAAAATAATTATGACAGTTATAATTAGCTTTGGTTTGTTCGCTCAAAATAAAGTGATAAACCTCATGACCTTTTCTTTCTTTCATGCGTGCTGATTGAACAAGTGTCAGCTTTATAAATTTGTTTCTCTTTGGTCTTCGCTTACGGCACTACAAACTTGGTCACCTGCAATAAAAGGTTTATTTCCAAAAAACAGAAGAATTTCTGAATAGGATGAAAAACACAAAAACGTATATATAAAAAGCAAATATTCATTTTTCGGATGTGTTTCTCAAATAGAAGTTTAGACGTTTTGATACTGTTATTAGACCTTGTTTAGATACACTTCTAAATTCTAAAATCTCCATCACATCGAATGTTTAACATATGTATAGAGTATTAAATGTAGATGAATCTTTTGCATGTTTGCATAGTTTGTGCAAAACTGATGAGACGAATCTTTTAAACCTAATTAAGTCTAATTGAATATTTATTGTAAAAATTAGCACGCGCGCTAGCGTGTCTTTTTCGTAATATTTTTGGTTCTAAACAGGCGCTTAGTATTATTTATTGGGATTTTTACTTGGGAGTTATTCGTTTATTGGGCTTAGGCCATGGTCCAGGACCCGCAGGAAATAAGAATCACTGGCTGAGGGTCTGAGTCGGAAGCTCGTAGCGCTCCTGCACGTCACTACGGTCACGGACTCACGGTGTGTCTTCAACAGCGGTGCACACAGCAGATTGGGAGGGAGAATCCGAGGGTAGGGACTAGGGAGCCACGCCGGTGGTTGCTGGGGCAGCCACAGTGTGCCTACTGTGCCTACTCTGTTCCTACTGGGCAGCTGCTTGGCGCGGCCAGATTCGGAGGACAGGACAGGACACCACGCAACCAGTGGTAAGAAGACTCTCGATCGCCTTGCCATTGGCGATGGATCGGCGGGGCCAGGACCAAACCAGGGTGGCACTGTGGCAGGGTACGTTACGACTTAGTACGAATCCCTAGCTATTTTTTCTTTTTCTCCTAATAGCAAAAGACTTGCTTACCGTTACTATTAAGAAGAGAAGAGAGCTTTTGCTAAAAAAATACGCATCTAATGTGCTAGATAGTCCAACAATCAGACCAACCTAGCATACTACCCCTGGTTCGATATTACATAAGTAGTACAATCAATGTGTGAACACCGCATTGCCTAACGTGTCTTCCACAAAGAGCTCGCGTGCGCGCCCGTTGAACGGCTGGAAACAGCGCGTCAAGAGCCTCCATGTGACTCGAGGATAAGGTCCTACCATGCAAGGCGTCGAGTATCCCCTTGGGGGCAGGTGAAGCCGCCTGGGCCAGCGGGACAATCCCAACCAGTACCTCGCCCCGCTGTGAAGCCGGTATGTGTGCCAACGGTTGGGCAGCAATCCGAGTGCTCATGCCCTAAGCTACTTTTTCGACTGATTCTTTTTTACCACAGTGCGTATATGTATACACTGTTTTAGTGTGGAGTCAAATGGTTTGAACTTTGATCGGAATAAGTATCATTAAATTATAATAGAATATATTTTCATAATAAATTTACTATAAATATTGGTCAAAGTTAAATCGGTTTGACTGACATGATTTCTATAATTACATTCTTTCTCAGATTTAATCCGTTTCAAATTATAAGTTGTTTGACTTTTTTAACCTTAAGTTTGACCACTCCTCTTATTAAATTTTTTTTTATAAAAAGAGTTAATTAACTTATTTTTAAGAACTTTTATTAATAAAGCAGGTCATAATAAAAAATATCATAGTTTATATAAATTTTTGAATAAGATGAATGATCAAACCTGAAAAAAAAGTCAAATGACTTGTAAATTAAAATGAAAGGGAGCAGTAAAACCAAAGAATAGTAGAGCTCTCGGTCTTTTTTTTTTTCGATCACGTAGAGCTCTCAGTCTTGCCAAATGAATGAGGAGGCGCTCGATACACGCCGTCGCCGAGGTCCTTGCTGCCCCCTCCCTGACGGTGGCGTTGGTAGCGCGCGCGTGCCATCGCCGAGGTGAGGAGGAGACAAAACGGAGAGAGTCCCTGGGCGCCGGGGACCCCAATGCCCAAAGCCAAAGGGCCAGGCCGGGGTTCACGAATCACTAGACCAGCCAAAGGGCCAGGACGGGCTTGGAGGGAGGCCCGTACGTACCGTACTGCGTGGTGGATAGAACCGGCCGGGCCTGTCACCTATACGAGTTCTTCGCTCCAGCTTCCTCCTGGAGTAGTACTCCGTATGTGGACTGTGGAGTACGTCTCTACTCTTCGCTTCGAGTTCGTAAGCTCATCGACGGAAATGTTTGGTGCCGGGCACGGTCCACGTCCGAGGTTTGGCTTGCTTGATGATTGAAGTAAGACATGTGTGCGCTTGAACTTACCAGGTCATTATCAGCCAGCTATTTAGTAGTGTTTTTCTCTCACAATAATCAGTCAGTCAGCCGTACAATTCAGCCAGCCGAACAGATAGTCTCGTTGTAGTCTTTGTGCATAGTGTGTAGCGTGCTTTTCCTCATCCTCCGCCACAAACTCCACAGCCAACCATCCTCTAGCTCTAGCTGGGTCGTATGGCAGTCCGAAGCCAAACACAACGGCTATCAAACCTAGAGCATCTGCAATTATTTTTTAGCCTTTTTCCTCCCCCTCGGCCGCCCGAGTTAGGGCTATAGCAGAAAAGGGCGACCGAGGGGCGATCCGTGCTCCCGCCGGCGAGGTCATCGCTCTCCTCCACCTCCGGCGGCCCTTGGGGTCTCGGATGGCTGTGGGAGCAGCGGCTCTCGGTCCAGCGGAGTAGATTAGGTCCTAGTAGGTCTAGTTTTGGGTGTCCGGCGGCGGCGGCGAGGCGGCGGCGCGACGGAATAAAGTTCTCTCGAGCTCTTCCCCGTCCCGGTGGTGCTCCGCTCTGGCGCCGTCGGCGAGTTCGTGGAGGAGGGGTTCCCGTGGGGGATCCCCTGTTTAGGAGTCCGGTGCCGGCAGCTCGTCGTCGTTCGGTGAGTTTGCTGGCTTCTCTGTGTCTGTCGCCGGCGCTCCATGGTGCTGCTCCGTCTCTTCCGGTCTGTGGGTTTCCTTGGCCTCTGGTGGTGCTGGTTCTTGCCGGTGAGTTTGAAGTGGCCGATTCTCTTTCAACGACGACGATGCGGCTCGGTGGTGTGGCCGGGTTGCTGGTTTTTGCGGCATCTACAACGCGTGCTTCATCTCCGGCGAGCATCGGCATTGGCAGTAGGTGGTTTGGATGCCTGTGGTGCAGCGGCGGACGGCGCGGCTTCGTGAAGCTCGGTGAAGTTCCTGGAAGACAGTGGAGTTTGCAGATTGGTCCTCTATGGGCTTGTGTGCCTTTTTTTTTGTTTTCAGGGGATTTGTGTAAAAAGGCCTGTACTTTGTTCCAAATCTAATATAACCTTTTTACTTGCAAAAAAAAAGCAAATGATGAAACAATGAGATCTTCAAGGGGCTAAAAAAGCTAGGAACGTCAATATTTGTTGGTTGCTCCAACTATTTTCACGTCAATGTCAGGAATCTCATACTTGTATTGAAAACTCTGTTCTACTCCTTATTCTTTCGCACACCCTTCCATATTTAGATTGACTAACTGGTATGCACATGTATATTTGTGGATGATTGGATCAATCAATTTTAAAGTGCGAGAAGATTGAAATTTGTTAGAGCCTGTTTAAATCAATAGATGTTACTCCTTCCATCCAAAAAATAAGTTCTATTCTCATATTTCAAAATGTAAATTAATTTTAAGTTTCACTAAATTTATATCTTTTTAATAATCACCACTCAGGGACTACCCTAAACCTTCCCTGCACCCGAACGCAAAACGCTAGCGAGTCCCTCGGCACGCACGCGCAAAAAAGGAAACCGCGCGATCCCCGGCTCCCGCACGTCCGCGCTAGCAAGTTGAAACTCCTGCCGCTAGCGCGAGCAGGACGCTGTCGCGGAGCAGGACCCCTTCCCCTCCCTCTCCTTCTCCCTCGCGGGCCTCCTCGCGCGCCACGCCCTGCTGCTCTACGTGGCCGCGTGGACGGCGGTGGCCACCACGGCAGTGGCCGTGGCGGCGTTCGCGCCGGAGCTCGCCTTCGTTTGGGCCGTCGGGCCCCGGGCGCCGCTCTCCCTGGCGTGCCCTGGCACCACCGTTGGCGGCGGCGGCGGCGGGTTCACCGTCGGCCTGCCGCTCGACGAGCCGCCGCGGGACGTCGTCTGCGTGCCCGCCGGCATGCTCGGATGGGCAAAGCCCGACGTCATCACGCCCCTCGTGTTCGCCGTCGTCGTTGTCACCGGCGCCGTCTGGTTTACCACGGCCGTTGGGGGTGTGGGAGGATGATCGCCACGACGAGCCATCTTCGCCTGCGGTGTTTCTAGAACAAGTATAGGCTGCAAGCTGTGTGATTGTTCTCGATCTGTTTACAGTTTATAAATACATGAAGCAGTAATTTTGTGGTGTACCTATGCGATTGATGATATGAATCTTGGATCTCGGCTTGTAGTCCCAGTTGCAAGATAGCAGTGATGTTCACAATGTAACAACAAGAGCTGTATTCACAATTCAGATGCTGAACCAAACAACAAAAACAGATTCAAACACTCATTGAATCTACTACATGTTTCAGGCAAACACGACTCCGCATTTTCAAGCCAGAACTGAACTGCACGTATATTGAACAGATATTAACAGCACTACAAGTTGACCTTTGCCACACCAGACTAATCAATCTACGACAGCAAGCAGATCTTATTTCTGAAATCCATGAGGTCCAGCCATCGCTCAGGTTCCTAATGACCCCTGCTACATATTAACCAGTCATCTCATCACTTGTAACACCAGAGATGCCAAGCAGGACCAGAACATTTCTCTAATCCAGCTATTTCGGATCTCAATTCGCAGACTTGATCAGCTCCTCGCTGAAGTCCCAGAGTTGCTTCGCCAGCTCCTCGCTCCTTGCCAGTTTGCTCGTCTTCTCCAAGTTGCAGTCAGCAAAGTATTTTCCTGTCACTCCCTTGAGTTGAGGCTTCAGTCCTACATAACAAGTAGTTGCGGCTCACTGAAAAATGCATATGCGAAATTTCAGAACACAAGTTGTGAAGTAGTTCATCACTTCCACCATGCGACAATGTTTTTTAGTGTTATCACTATGAATAAGAACTGGCTACAAACATGAAATGCAAAGATCTGGTTCCAGACCTGGGGTACATTCTTCCACAGTATGTAAGTGGCAACCTGAAGCACCTCTGCAAGAGAAAACAAGGTGGTTCAGTACATTGTCGGAAGATAAATGTTCCTAGCTAGGACCTGGTACTGTATATTCTCTATGAGAAAAAAGAAAAAGAGAACATACTCATGAGAACAAAAGAGTGCCTACATCAAGTTGGTCATGATCAATCCAGGATGGACACTGTGAACTGTGATGTTTGCTCCTTCTTCCTGTTTACAGACATTAGTAATGATGCGTCAGAACAGGATCCTGAAGAATGGCGCATAATTTGAGAACCAGGAGTAGGTTTCAGAGTTTTAACCAGCTTAAGCATACATCACAACAATGAATTTTGATACATAGATCAAAGGGAACTAGGGCATATAATTTCTGGAAGTCATATTGATAACTATCAAGATCCCTAAGGATCTGAATTTATCTAAACCCCAGAGTTTACAATGGCTATTGGTTACTAGTTGCCCCTTACAGTTAGCACCTCAAGATAGTGAAACAGGCCAAAGAATCTGGGCCATGATGGACAAATTGTTTCTCTTCAGGTTTCTATCCTTCCCAAAAGAGTAAGAAAAAATGAATAATATTAGGATAACCAAAATAATACCTTCAGCCTTCTAGAGAGCTCATTTGCATGCAGTAAGTTTGCCAGCTTAAACTGTTCATGAGCCATTTTGTCGTTGTATCTGCCAATAAAAGATAATTACTTGTAGTTCAATCAACAGTCGATCCCCACAAAGAACCATAAATACACATACATTTTCTCATCGTTGATTCTATCAAAATCAATTCCCTTTGGATATGTATGGTGGTGGGCAACTGATGACAAGTTCACAATGCGACCCTCGATACCCATAGACTTGGCAGTGGCTTTCATAGTATCAAGGAGATTGGTAAGCAGAAAATGTCCTGATAAAACAAAAGTCAGTACTGGACAATGAGAATCATTGTAGCTGTTTTAAGTAAGACATGTTATCATAGAGAGAATACCCAGATGATTGGTCGCGAATTGCATCTCAAACCCATCTTTAGACATTAGAAAAGGGCAGAACATCACACCTGCATTATTTCTGTGGAACAGAAAAGGATTACTCAAGGCTTCATTCAGTGCAAAGAGGAAAGCGCTAAAATAGGTGTGTAAGTAATATACAAATAAGCTGGAGATAGATATAACCAAAGCAAAGGAATCTTTCACATATATCAAAGAAAATCAAGAATAACAAGAGGTGAAGAGGGTTACATCAGGATGTTCAGAGGAAGTTTCATCGAGTTGAACTGCTCCGCAAAAGCCCTGACAGACTTGAGGGAGCTCAGGTCAGCTTCAAAACATCAATACGTGCTGTTGGGTTCTTCTCCATGATGGTCTTCTTTGCTTCTGATGCAGCCTCTGTGTTTCTAGCAGCAATGACCACATGGGCTCCTCTCAGGGCAAAGACTCTTGAGGTCTCCAGACCAATGCCACTAGCTCCTCCTGATAATGACAAAAATTACAAATTTCAAAAATTAGGAAAGCTGACATCTTGGAAATGAGTGCTGATTGTGATTGACTTCAATTTTACTTAACTATAAATGATGGCAGTAAAAACTGTAAAAGGAATGCTATAAACTTGAGAAAAAGGATAAATTGTCCTGAGCCACATGAATAATAAACACATAAACCCAAAGTTCAAACCAACAAGGAAATATGGATTAAAGCTGCTAAAATAACACAAACGAAAAGAAAATAGTGAACAAACTGCTGTAACGGTAAAATCTCAATGCAACCTCCCTTTTGATCAACCTTGGATTTTTTGAGCATAGTACACCCTTGAGAAAAAAATTCTAGAACTACTACTTTCAAACATTCCAAGTTCCTAACAAACATAAGTAGTGGTAATGGCCTCAGATTTAATCCACTGAAAGATGATCCCATAGAAGCTTCATATCCCTCCTCTACCAACAATTTCAATTTCAATGTCAAAATTAGTAAATGGATCCTATCATCTAATATATGTGTGTATTACCTATTATTTGAAAATCAAGACACTAACCTCAATTCTTTCAAGAAAAATTACATGCAAGACTTAACATTACTGGGATTATTTTTTAACAAATGCAAATAATCAACGCACAACTAACCCTAGGGAAAAGGAATGGGTGTTCCAACTTTTTGTAAAGTTAAGCGAGCAACTAAACCCCCAAAATATTTCACTTGAAATGAAAAGGATAGAGAATAATAGGCGTCTAACTGAAAGGATCCTGCATTGTTTACCTCGCTACACTTGCCACTATATTGAACAACATTTTTGTGAGAAATTATGTGCCAGAAAGTTGAGATGGAAATTTTCTCCAGTTCATAAATTATGGTCTCGTCAGAATAATGATACAGAGACATTGGGGAGAGGGGGGGGGGGGGGGGGGGGGGGTCTGCTGCCACATCATCTCAGTTTCAACAACTTTTCTTTGCACGTGGAGAAGCGGTTATATATTGGAAACAAGGTACCTTAAGACTTATAGGAAGTCAACAAACTAGTACAACGTGTTATATTACCAATGCTGAGACACTGGAAATTCTGATAAATATAACAAACTACCATGAAAACAAAAGATGCATTGCAACAAAAGCGGGTACAATTGCCAGCAGTGCCAATATGAAAAAGAACAGACAAGATTACACTGTGAACAACTGATCCAAGGCCACACAAAAATGATTGTGCCAAAGGACCACGTGGGCCCAAGCTCAAACTCTCATTTTCCACACAAAAAGGAAGAACTGTCCATTACCATCTATCAGGATAAAACTAAAAAGGAAAATCCATCAGCCCACTGTAAATCTGTAATCTAACAATAGGAAAACATCATCTAAGAACAGATTTGTGATGCATATAAGTCCTTTACTGCTTGCTCACAGGTTCTATTGTAATTTTCAGTAAGATACAGGTCACTGCACGGAGATCTCAAGAAAACTTGGCGTACATCTCAACTTTGACTAGTGCAGTTGTGAGAAAGCTAGTGGTAACAACGCGTTGTTGACAGTCAATTTCACACAAAAAACTATCACTCACACAAATCCAGGTCTAAACCCACCCATCCGATAGTTCTAAACACAGACAAAAAAAAAGGATGTTTCTTAATAAAAAGCTACCAACACAAACCAAAAAGAGAAAGAAAGCACGCGAAATTCCACAGTGAGATAATAAACAAAGTAACCAAAGGACAAATGCCAGAGTGTGCAAAATGCTGGTGATTACAAAGCATGGTATTCTAGGAAAAAGTTCACAGCATCAGTAGATTCAGTTGAAATCTAAGCATCAGTAGATTCAATAGAGTTCTGAGAAAGAGCACTAAGCAGGGCATCATGGTGTCGCGCTTTTGAACATAATCATTTACAAGGCAAGATTCCATGCTTCATAGACGAGGCTGCATAGTACTAGGAACGAGAACGAATTACTAGTAGGAACATGACACATCCATAATGGTTTGAGTGAGTTGGTTTCTGTCCCGGTTGTGACATCTGCGCACAGCAATCTAGAGATCATTAAAGACAGCTGGTGACCAATCAAGAACTCCAAACATATGATGGTCCATTGTCCTCTTGATGTCGAGTGAACCAATAGTGTAACTGCTACTGGGAAGCAGAAGCCTGTTGCAGAGTATCATGAAGAAACATCTCTTCATAAGAGGGTTGACATTTCCCTCTAAGATTTCTTGCTGCAAGTTTGATATATGAATGTCACAGTCTCCAGTAAGACCTTGGTTTAGATCAGATATAAGCTGCCGGTGGAATGTAACACCTTCCTTCCATGAGTATTGCTTGAAGTGTCCACCTCCTATAGGCAAACCAAGAACCATACTAATTATCTGTGAGGTGATCGGAAGGACCTTTCCCGGAGCAATGTTGATTAGCAGCGATCTGGGTCGGTATGGTCCAATAGCCAGGTTAAAAGATGCTTGTTGTCTATAGAATCAATCTTCATCCTTAGCAACGGCGTGAAACCATCAGCTTCAATAGCAGCAAATTGATGTGTGTTCAAAAAGGCAGTAGTGGTAATAACATCTGCAGTATTGCACCTAATGTTTAAAGTGGGAGTACGTCTTGTCGCTCGTTTTTTCCGTTGTCTTGGCTTGTGAAAATAACAATAATTTCGATATAGTAAGGACATGAATGGAAAAAAAAATTTACTCAGAATTATGGGAAGTGGTATAGGAATTAAAAACCACTGCAGGGGTAGTCAGAAAAAAGAAAGAAGTAAATAACAACTAGTAGTGAAAGAGGATGTAAAACTGGTAATGTTATTCTAAGTCTGCCAAAGGTCATATCAATGGTGTGGTAGGTAAACTCAATTGGTGCCAGGCAAGGCAGTGGAATATTTATGTGGAAATGCACAGCTTAACTTGAAGAATGTATCGTAAATATTCTTGTCACTTTTTTATCTTAAAAATAAGGTCAATGAGCTGAGAATGGCATTGTGTGGAGGACATGAACAACCATGCTGACGTGATAAACCAGGATGTGCACAGTTCTAGTTTTAAGTTCATCACTTAAAAACACCCCATTTTATATATCTTGTAGTGTAGACAGTGTAAATATGCATATCGAAAGTTATATGGCCAGGGAAGAAGCTAGAACTTTGTTTCATTACATAAAAACAAGTTATGTAGGCAAATTAACAAATCATGTAATAGATATATACATGATTAGTCAGTGATAAATGAGCAGCATACAATTAAAACTTAAAGTAGCACATATTTCCTATAGGAGCTAATTACGGACTGAAACTACTCATATGCTTTTTTGTTGATAAGTAGAAAGGAGGGAGAGAAGGAGCGGACGGGGAGGGGGCGAGCGGATGGCGAGGGAGCGAGCGGCCGGCGGCCAGAGCGTGCCAGCGGTGGCCGTTCTGCGCAGCGAGACGGAGGGAGAAAAGGAGCGGACGGCGAGGGGCGAGCGGATGGCGAGTGAGCAGGCGGCCGGCGGCGAAATCGAGCCAGCGGCGGCCGTGCTGCGGAGGCGAGAGGGAGGCCGCGGCGAACTGGAAGATTTGCGAGAAAAGGGAACCGGTGTCACCTGGCAGCTCCCCACGATCTGAAAATTAAAAGGACGAAAAAAAACAGCACGGGATGACGGGAGTGCGGCGGGAGAAGTGGCTGGGGTTAAAATCCCTCACAAAATTCCTTTTGGTTCTGGGTCAAAATAACATGCCATCCCAACAGTTCCCACCATAGCCCAGCTCGTAGCCCCTCTGATTCCCCATGCGCCCCTCTCGGCTCCTGCTCGCCCCGTTCTGCGCTGTCCGTGTCTAACGCCCGATGCTTGCCCTTCTCTCATAATAAATCGGCGTTGATCTAAATTAGCATTTTTTTTCAGACAACTGAACATGATGCCTTCTGAATTTGTTATTATGTTTAGTGAAGAACTATGAAATTTTTAAAATTCATTCGGCTCTCCCTCGCCCCGTCCCGTGCTGCCCGTGTCTGGCGCCTGGCGCTTGCCCTTAGCTTAACTTAGTGCCTTTTGAATAGGTTATTATGTTTGCTGAAGAACCATGAAATTTTTAAGATTCATGCATATAATTGAGGGCGGCGGACTAAAGTGGTGTGAAATTCTACATTTGGTATTTTTTCTAGCTACAGTGTTCTACGTTGCGTTTGATCACTTTAAATTCTTTGCCGTATCTATATTAATAGACACCTACTCCCTCTATACACACAAAACTTGACGTTTTGAACAATGACACGGTCTCTAAAATTTAACGTTGACTTTATATTTCTATAAAAATATTTATTGAAAAAGTAATATATGCATTCGAGACAAATCTATTTATATAATCTTTACATTTCCAAACTCAACAACTTAAAAGTTATTCATTATTATTCTCAATATTCGACCGATACCTTATCCAAAAGATTAATTCTTATGGGTACCAGGGGAGTATGTTATACTAAAATTTTATAGCCCCTCTCTTGTTTCTGATCCGCCACTGCTCCAATGTGCCTTGTCTTCGTGCAACAGAAGAAAAACCACAGGATGGAGCCGTCAAGCGGCATTCGGAACCTCTGAAAACAAAAGTTCAAGCTACTACTCTACAATAGAATAAAGAAATGAATGTACGGAGATCTAACTCCCAAGAGATGTCCCCTCAAAAAAAACCAAGAGATGACAAAACCTATGCCGAAGTACCACATCGCTGCATTTGGAAAAGAAACCAGTTGCTTTATCACTACAAACCTTTCGCTTCTTATTATGAGACTCGAATCGATACTGATACACTGTTTTTTTAATACCTTACTGATACACTGTTTGGATGATCTAGTAATACTCGATAACAAGTCGGTGGTTGCTGAATGTGATACACAGATAAAACTTCGGGTGCCTACACCACATTATACAAGGGATAAATTTCCAAGAAGAGGGTAAAAAGGCCTTGCCTTCTAGTTAATCAGATAGACCAGCCTTGCTCCTCAAGTGTTCCTTGAAATCCATGATATCGCCTTCCCACCTAGTCACTGTCTGATTCTCACAAACCCAGATCTCATGAGCAACCTGGTTGATCAACCTGAAGTCATGGCTCACCAGGACCAGACCACCGTCCCACTCGTTCAGAGCCTCCGCTAGGGAATCGATGGTCTCAATATCAAGATGGTTCGTCGGCTCGTCCAGTAGCAGTAGCTGTGGCTGCCTGTATGCCAGCCACGCAAATATGACACGACTCCTCTGCCCGTCGGACAGATTCCTCATTGGCATCACCTGAGCCTTCCCTGACAGCCCAAACTTGCCAACTGCAGCCCTCATCCGCTCCTCTTCGTTCCCAGGGTATTCATTCATCATGTATTGCAGGGCCGACATGTCCAGGTCCAGCTTCTCTGCCAGATGCTGATGGAACTGTGCGATGCGCAGGTGATTGTGCCGCCTCACCATACCATCCAACGGAACCAGCTCACCTGTCATCAGCTTCAGAAGAGTGCTCTTACCTGCCCCATTGGGACCAACCAGTGCAATCCTAGAGTCCAGGTCAACACCTAAGTCAAGCTTCTTGTACAAGAGATTATCCGGTGTGTACCCAAACATGACCTCAACAAACTGAAGCACTGGTGGAGTAAGTTTGCCAACATTTATGAAGCGGAAGACCAGTATTTTGTCCCTAACAACCTTCTCGGTGAGCCCACCGCGCTCCATCTTTGCAAGAGTCTTTTCCTTGCTCTGAGCCTGACGTGCAAGCTTTGCAGAACCATGGCCAAACCGTGCAATGTACTCCTTCATTGATGCAATCTGCTCCTGCTCCCACTTGAACTGCTTCATCTGATTCTCTTCAAGCTCAGAACGGGTCTGAATGTACTGGTCATAATTCCCAGTATATAGCTTGAGCTTCTTGTTCTGCATATGGATGATGTTAGTGCACACACCATTCAGAAAGTCCTGGGAGTGCGATATGACAACGAGTATACGGTCAAATTTCTTCAATGTCTCTTCCAACCACACACATGCCTCGAGATCTGCAAGTTAACATAAGAAATAAGTCCAGTGGAGCAACAAGTTCACCAAAACAGGGCCTTGAGAAACCTTTCTGCAGGTCCTTGAGACTTCAATAACAGGTATTTAATCATTCTACAGACTACAGGTATAACATATGAATTCCATGAGGAAACAAAACTGGAGGGCTGAAGTCATTTATGCTCAACAGGATATGTAGCACTGGCACCATGATGTGTGATACATTAGAGAAACAGGTACAGCAATTGACATGATATCATATTTTTGGATGACTCAACTATTTATATTAGAAACCAAGTTGTTTATCAGTGTCATCCATATACACATATGAATATGATATCAAACAAGATGCAGATTGTTGTGTGCATGAAAAATTGGAGTATTTTGGTAGATTTTTAGTTGACAAAAGGTACCAGGAAAATAAGAAATTTATATCCGAAAGCTACCAGGCAAATAAAACATTTATATCCACATAGATCCTGGTTTTATTTCAGTAGCTTTCATCTATTTTAGAATTCAAGAGTCTTACCAAGATGATTCGTAGGTTCATCAAGCAAAAGGATTGTCGGATTCATGAACAGTGCTCTAGCCAAAGCAATTCTCATACGCCAACCACCAGAAAAATCTCGAGTTTTCTTAGCTTGCATTTGCTTGTTAAAACCTAAACCATATAATATCTCAGCTGCACGCTTTTCAGCAGTTGATGCATCAATCGCTTCTAGACGCTCATATACACGATCCAAAGCATCACCACCACCGTCATCCTAAAAATGTGAACAATCACAACACATGTTACTATGTTAGGACATTCTCCAGCATCAAGTTATAATTTGCAAGAGCAGCACAGCAGAATATAGACAAGACCAGAGAAAGGTGTAAGATAACAATTGTGTGAGCAAGTTCAAGAGGTGACCTGTGCAGCCAAAATCTCCGCTTCCTTTTCCAGCTTCACTCTTTCTTCGTCACAACTAACAACAGCTTGTAGTGCAGACATGTCTGAAGCCTCAATCTCATGGGTGAGATGGTATATGTCCATGTGCTCAGGTATAGGGAGTTCTCTGCAGCCTATCGCTGCGAGAAGAGTAGATTTTCCGCAGCCATTTAGGCCAAGCAAACCATAACGCCTGAGACCAATTAAAACCATCAATGAAGTGCTCGGGCAGCACACTTGGCCGTAACCCGTAAGACCATAACGGAATGGCTATAAGTGATTGCAGTATATGTCTACCTCCCATAGTTGAGCTCCAACTCAGAATCTACAATGAGGTCATGGCCATGAAACGTTAACGAAAGAGACTCTATCTGCAACATGCAAAAGATCATATTAGGTCTCACTAGGTGATCAGTAAGAAAAGAAGCGATAGGTGGTACTCTACTAAAAAAAGCATGAGTTGAGGGATACTGCTATTTGTGCCAGCGCAACCTGGAGCCTGTATTTCATTGCACACTGAGCCATTTTATAGTGGGGGATAAAGAATTAATTTGATGATCCAGCTTTATGTGGAACATCAGAGACATACACATCTTTCACTTTTCACTTAGATAGGGTGAAAGGAAGACTTGAAAACACAGAAGACGTCAGTATTTACAAATTCGGCTGAGGCTAGCGGTGAGTTGTTTTTTACAACACTGAAAACTACCCAGAGAAAATAGTCCATCAGCCTACTTTTTTTGTCTAAACGAATTATGAAGTTGCAATTGGCTGTCCGCAGAAGGGGGCCAAAAAAATAACCCCCTTTTAATAAAAATCAACAAAATGGACGGATCGGGGAAAAACAGGGAGGATGCTCACGTGGATATCTCTGGAGAGCGGGTGGGAGGCGAGGACGCCGGTGCAGGTGCGATCGGAGAGCTTGAGCGCGGCGACGGCATCGGCGGATTTAGCGACGGTGGAGGAGGAGGAGGAGGAAGAGGAAGGGGTCGGGACCTTGGCTCCCCTCTTGGCCGCGGCGGCCGCCTTCTTCTGCGCCGCCTTCTTCTTGCTGGCGTCCGACACCATGGCGAGGAGGATGAGGAAGGTGAGGCGGCGGCGGCGCGGCGGGCCTGATGAAGAAGAAGGCAGAAGGATCGGGAAGAATCGGGGAAGGACAACAGCGCAGCACACCACCACCAGACCAGACCAGGATTGTGGGAATGTGAAGCAGGAAGGGGAAGGGGGAGAGGAAGGAGAACCTCAACCTCAACTCTACTCTTCGTGTCCTCCTGACACTTGTCAGTGTGCTTTCTAGATCCTAGTTGGGCTACTGGGCTTCTCCTCCGCGACGGGCCGATCATACGACGGGCCTTTTGAAGCATTTCCGTCTTGGGCTGGCTATCCATATCTCTTCTCTTCATAATGATTCACGCAACATAACGATTCACGCAAAATTCCCTGACCAGAGAACGTGCCACGTCGCCGGATTTTCGCGGCCGTCGGATCGGGCGAATGGAAGGCCAAGATCGGGGCGAAGCCTGGGCAATTTGCAAAAACATCCTCAAACTCTAGCAAAATCAACACGCCATCCAACCTCCTCTCACAGGTTTTCTTGCAAAGAAGCCCTTAAAGTTTTGCGAAAATAACCCGTCGTCCAGGCCATTCTATGGGCCGGCTTGCCACTGCGCACATGCTGTAAATGGGCTGAGCTGGGCCAGATTCGGTCCAAATGAACATCTCTTTTTTTTGTCTTTTATTAAATCCCATGATATGCTGATTTTGTTCATTTCATATAAAAAACATTAGAGCTCCTAAAATCATGAATTTTTTTAGCTTCTCCATAATCTACTCTATGTAGAAAAAATATTAAACTTAGAAAATAAAGCTTTTTAAAATGATTTAAAATAACCATTTTTAATTAATAAATAAGCCTTCCATGATTTCTACACATTAAAATATTAATCTAAAAATTATGAAATTTGTTTCGTGACTGATTTGTGATGTTTCCAACCGCTATAAAAATTTTTATATAAATTGAATGCGTTGTTTGGTGGTGCAGATGTTAACGCAAACGGTATCATTTCAAACCTGCGGACGTTTGCAGCGAGATTCGATTTTAAACTAAATTTATTTACGTTACCGTTATAGTATAACCATCCAAACAGTTCTCAGATGTTTTAATAAATTATTATTTCATGCTTAGTTAACAAATTAATTGAAAAAAAGCTCATGATTCATCTTTATAGCACTTCAAATATATATACAACAAAATGAAAAATCTGCGGTTAACATACACAATCATCCACAAATGATAATTTCTAAATATTATTTCTTCAATGCTATTTGTTTACCTCTTGCCCATGCTTACTAGATCCATAAGAGATGAAGGAACTAGACAATATGATCCTTCATCTTCAATATGTATACTCTTACTTGGTACCCTACTACACTTGACAAAAACTTTTATAAAAAATAATCTATTAGTGCTGTCAATAGTCCATACAATAGCCATAAGCGGCAACGCCGCGAATATTTATAGTATTCAAAGAATTGCACATCTGTGTGTATTTGACCATCACTCATCCCGTCATCCGCACATTCAGCCAACAGCTAGCTAGATTAAGTGACCGTGTTCCTCACATTTTAGAGAAGAAGAGTCATGAATGTTGGAGATACAATATGTGCTCCTTTGAGAAGCTGCATAATAAAGAAAAAGCCTGATCAAATAAACTATCCTGACCTTAGTATACAAATGAGTTGTAGAAGAAGTGTAACCAGAAAAAGTGTGTTATTCGCTTCTTGTTTTTATCTAATTTTTTTAACCATAAACTGCATATAAACTGCAGTACTACCAAATAGCCAAATAGGCTTAATAAGCACCACGCTCACGTTGGTGAGACCCAATTTCTCACCTACACCATGGGGGCGGATGCTAGCCATGCTCGAGTTCTTCATCAGATGAAGTACATATACAGAAACAGATGTACGTGTCTGTGTACGTTCTCTTATCGAAATATACAGAATTACAGATACGTTTTATCAAAAAAAAAAAATACAGTTACTAGTTAAGTAGCCCTCAGCATAGGCTAAAGGGAAATCGATCGAATCGATAAAACAAAAGTGATTGCTGATGCATGGTACATGAAAAGTGCAGTGCATGAGCTTATATATTGTTAATTGATGGACGCACGAGAAAGACAAAGCAGGCAGCGTTTATAGCGACTTAAAGGCTTAAAGCGTACAACAAACGACTAAATAAAATGTATAGGCGCAGGAAAGAAGAATCAAAGGGACGGCTCACGTGCAGGCCAGCACCAATGTCAGTCGTGAATAAAAAGTCCTCTCTCCTTCGCAATAAAATACAAGGGACTTTAAGTTTTTACTTCAAATAATATTAACTTTGATTATTTGACTAAATTTATTGGAAAAAAAAACCAATAGTATTTATGATAACAAACTATCATCATTCGGTATTATGATGAAATATATTATTTATATAATTTACCTCTTTTTTATTGTTACATATGGTAGATGTCAAAATATTCTTCATATATTTAATCAATTAAATTAAACACCATTTGACTTAGAACAACTTAATTTTTTTTAATATTTCAGGATACAAGGGAACAAGTGAACACGACATTTTACGAGTCAGTCGCTTGCATTGCGTTGCATTGTCGGGAATGCACGATGCTTGTATATATATTGTATATTGTACACATATATGCTATATGCTACTAGTGACGACTGCTAGTGGCCGGGTGATAATATATGTAAATACTACGACGTAACTAGCGAGAGTGGGCTCTTAGTGCTAATCGTCTCATCAATCAGTCCTTATAACTAGCTAGTTTATTTATTTCATTTGTACTACTGAACAATCATGTGTGACAGTGTGAGTACGTAAGATCGATATGTGGAATAATATATATATGACAGACGGAAAGGATCAGGAGGTGCCTTCTTCGTCGTTAGATCGTCAGTTTATATAGTATTACTACATAATTAAACAAAGGAGAGTTTCAGTTAGTGCTGCGAGTGACAAGACAAACCGCATGCTAGGACTTGAAGAACCGTGGATGTATCAGTTCAAAATATATAAGCAAGCGGCGTATGCATTACACATACTTAATTGGCATTATTAAGTTTATAATTTGGTCTGCGCAACGACATAACTCGTGCTGTCCCGTGATTCATGGCCGGACCTCAGCTGCTGAAGAAGATAGATTGATTCCTTTGAGACTATATATATTTCTTGATTTCTTCTCGTATTATAAAGCCGTCCGGCCACGCACTTGCCAGTATGACTTACCAGCATAGAGTCAACATGTTCTGACGTTCAAGATAGATATATCTGCAATTATTTATTTAAATTATAGATTTTTTTTTTTGTAAATTAAACATTTCACGGTACAAACCGCATGATAGTGACGCGGCCGTTGCAGACCATCACTTTTGAGGAAACTAGAGAAAGGCTGCAAATAAACCTTATCTCTGCCCTTTGGGTCGAGGCCAGATTTCACCTATCTCCTATCTCCTATATCTAATAGGAGGAATCCACTGGCAAATTTCTATGCGATTTCGTAAAACCACGTCATCAAAAGGAGTCTGCAACCATCTGTCACTATATAGGCTCCATTTGTGTTGTACGAACGGAACACCGTTCGTTTTTCCTAAGTTTGCTCTCCTTCCCCTTCCATCAACTCCGTTTGTTTCTTGTGTGTCCTCCGCTTCCCCTTCCATCTTCCATTAAATCGTCCCAAAAGTGCTCATATAGTCAGATGACCCGTGGTTGTGGAGGCAGACGCCCCAGTGCTCGCGGAGGCAGTACTCATATAGGAAGTACCCAAAAGTGCTCATATAGTCAGATGAGTACCCAGCGCACACGGAGAAGGAGACACTCGCAAAGGCCTCTCGCGACTAGCAACGTTTGCGGCCTGTGGCCCTCGATCGTGGATGCCCCTTGCTAACAACGGTGTTCGCGAAGGCGTTCATGGACAGCGGTGCTCACGGTGGTCGTGGTGGCAATGGTGCTCACGAGCTATGGCGCTGGTGACGGTCAGCGGCGGGATCAATGTTGAAATGACCTTATTTGATTTTGGTAATTGAGTGATAACTTAGATGGACTAATATGTGTTTAAGTGTTGATTACACAGGTGAATAGTCCACAGGTACATGTGTGTGAGCATCTATGCCATGGAGGTGGATATGGCTTGGAAATGATGCTTAGCTCACACATATGGTATGAAGGAGCTAAATGCACATGAGACATTACATTGAGTCATGTGACTAGGTGGAGAAGATGAAGATGGAGGCTTGGCTTGATGGACTTGTTGCAAGGGCAAAGGGCAAGTTGGAGGCTTTGAAGCCGTTGGTACCGAGTGTCGGGAGGCTTAAGCAAGACTTGGCGCCGGAGGCCGAAGCAAGGGTGAAGAGCAAGTGAAGTCGAGGATCGATGAACCAAAAGCCACGTGATGATATGAAGTGGATCATATCATTGTTGAGGTGTTGGTATATGTGTTGCATCGGCATCGACCAAGGTGTTGGAGAAGGTGATCGAAATGGAAGGCGCAAGGCAAAGGTATAACCATAGAGCATTTCTATTTCACCGGTTTAAGGTTGAGTAGAGAAGTGCTTGACCGGATTTAGGATAGATGGCCGTACTATCAAGAGGGGCAAACTTGTTTATGTATCGATCATCTAGTGCCACTCGGAGTAAACTAACTTTGCATTATTAGGATCGAGTGGCATGGCAAGAAAGAGTGAAAAACCCTTTTAAAAATGTTTATGAAAATGCTAACTCACATGCACAAAGTTGTGGGACTCTTTGGAGTTAGCACATTTGCAAAAGGGTGAAAATTTCGAGCTCGCGGAAAACTTGGTTAGATCTTGGATGGATAAACTGCTTTTATCCTTTGAGTTTTGGATTAAGCAATCATGTGGGTTATGTAGCCCTCTGAATAAGCTTTCTAAAATGTCCAAGATCATCGAAATCGGAGTTCGGAGCTAAGAGATATCGCCATTTTAGTGAGCGGAGGTCTGCAAAGGACGTTGCACCGGACGCGGAAAAAAGAGCACCGGACGCGTTGCTGTTACTGTAGCAGCGTCCGGTGCGTTTAGTGTTGTTCGGGCTGCGAAAGAGCACCGGACGCTCCTGTCCGGTGCGACCCTGAAACTCTCGGGTGCTGCGTAACGGCTAGTTTGTTTGGCGTTTTGAGCACCGGATAACCACCGGACGCGTCCGGTGTGAACTAACCGCGCGTCCGGTGCGTGCGCAGTGAGCCAAATGAAGGGAGTAACGGCTCTATTTCTTTGGGGGCTATAAATTGGAGTGAGAGCCGGCCATGGCACCTTGTCTTGCACCTTGGGAATGTGTTTTTCTTGCTTGTGCTTGGTTTAGTGCTCTCCAACTCACTTGTGCTCATCTAATTCGCATTCCAGAAGTGAGAGATCGATCGCTAGTGCATTGCATTGAGAGTTTGTATCGAGTGGCACTTGGTGATCGAGTTGCAAGCCGGTGTGCTTGTTACTCTTGGAGGTTACCACTTCCTAGACGGCTTGGTGGGTCGTGGCTCCGTCGAAGCAAGCAAAGGAGACTGTGCTTGGCTCCGGAGAGATGCTTGTGAGGGGTGTTGTGCTCGCCCCGCGGGAGATCACGAAGAGCAACTCTAGTTGAGTGTGTAACCCAACATTCACTCGTCGGGTATGTTCTTGTGACGCTCTTTGGTAGAGCTTGATCTTGATGATCGATTAGCCACCGAACCATGGAGTGTAGGTGGACACGACGGAGGACGTAGCTTGTGGCAACAAGTAAATCTCCGGAAAATAAATCACCGTGTCATCCTCTACATCATCCTTCGCGGTGTTTGCATTTCCCTATACAAGTTGTTATTATTGTTCTTTACTTTACTTGTGCAGTTGTAGCTCTTGTGAGATCGGTTAGACTGTGTAGCTTGCCACTTACGTGTTGGGGTTAGTCCCACATCGGTGTCTTGTTTAGTTCGTGTAACTAAACAAGTTGCGCTCCTTGATTAGGATTGTGTATCCTTGTCATTGAGCACTTAGTGGGTTTAGGTGCTTAATGCGTTTTTGCTTGCTAGTTGGTAGGAGCTTCCCCCGGTGGTTGAAGTACTAGCGCATAGGTTTGTGTGATCTTGGGCTAGAACGATTTAGTGAGGCTCAAGCTATGCTAGCACCTTTATTTTTTTGATCTTTTACAAGGTGCTTAAAGATTTAGTTAGAGGGGTGAATCGTTGACAGAACCGATTAGGTTTTATTCTGCTGCGATTAATTGTTAAAAAGGACTATTCACCCCCCTCTTGTCCGCCATCTCGATCTTTCAAATGTCTACGTCCTGCGACCTGCGCAAGAAGATAGGCAGCGAGCAGCTTGCGTTGGTCAACGAGGACAAGGAGGAGGAGAAGCCGGATCCATCGCCGAAGCCGTCATAGCCTACAACCAAGACTACTACCTCTACCTGCCCCCTAACGACATCGGTATCAGCATGTACATATGTTTTTTTTTAGAAAAATGGATGTTTAAGTGTAGTTTATGTATGGAATCCTTTCATTCTTTTTTTTAGTTGAGAGAAAATACATCATCAGTACAATTTATCTATTCATCTAAAGGCAACGACTTCATTGTCGGCAGGCTGCTGGTGATGCTTGCTTTCATGTACTGGTCGGAAACTGCAAACACAAGTGTTGCGGGTTCCATCTTCATAGTTGCCAACGCAAACAAGTTCCCAACTTTCCTTCTGACCTCGTATGTGTATCATAAATTGTATTATATGTTTCATCGAATATTTAAATAGATATGTGACGCTAAAAATTTCCATAGCAGCACGCGGAGTATTGTCTAATGACTATTGAGAAGTCTGCAACAGCGTGCTAACAAAGCTCAAAGTTATCAGTGATGACTCTGCCCTCCCACTCTATTTGCCAAGAGATGGAAGAGCAGAGTTGGACAGTAATGATAGATGGGCAATTGCTTGATCGATCTATTTCAACTTATAGGAATAAAGACTCAGATTGTTGCTTTGATCGATTTGATCTTATTGTGTAGGATCGTAGCAACAAGATTAAAATCGTTTATACGTTAATACTCCATCAGCATACACTGCACTTCTATCTGGCATCTAATATCTTCTTGAATGACCAGATAGTTCAAGAAAAGGGTAAAATGGACTCTCAACAACATTAAATACAATAATAGTCTATGCCAAAAAAAAAAAAACTTACTCACCTCTCAAACTAAAAAGATAACATTAACAATAAGTCTTTAGGGCCATCATATTAGATATATGCCCTAAGAGGATTTGTAACGAGGAAATTAACTAGAGGAACATGCTAAACATGTCTAAAAAAGAGCTTCACATTAATTCGCTTAACACAAAACAACTAGATATTAACTAGACAAAAGCTCATGGTACAGCTATGATAAGGTGAAATTTAAACCCAGAACATGTAGAAACTTAGAAAAATAAGGATTTAATATTTATCTTAATTCTGAAATTCAATACTAGTTTGAATTTCATTCAACTTGAAATTGTTACACCATTCAAATTTTGATAACATTCTAAATTGATTTGTAGATAAAACTGATTATATGCAACTCAATAAGGACCGAACGACCCAAGAGGGGTGCATTGGGCTCTAAAAATTAAAATGACAAGCCTTAACTTATGTAAAATCTAACCCCAAAAAGCTTCTTAGCTCTTACTTCTGCAAAGCAAACTTGTGAGTAGTCACAATTAAATAGAATGGTTGCATTTAAATTAAATAATCAATGTAGATGTGACGACGTAATGCATTTCCTCAAAGTTTTTCTAACAAATTGCATAATTTACTACAATAGAGTACTAATATAATTTTAAATTAAAATTCTGTCATTGGTATATGATTCTTTAAGGTAAAATTTTCAAAACTATAGAAATGTATATTAACTCTGTATTGATTTTTTTATTAACAGTGGTAGATGTTGCTAGTTTACACACACACACATATACATACATACATACATACATACATACATACATACATATATATATATCAACTTTATTCTTATTTCTAATCATAGCATATATTGAAAATTTATATGTCCATTAATTTTAAGAATAAAATCAACTAGTGTTTCTCAAACTTATTTAGTTGTGTCATCTCAGTCTCTAAACTCGCGATTCGACCATTTAGGTCCTTTAACTTGTCGATCTGTGTCATCCCAGTCCCAAAATTCGCAAATCGCTCGCTTAGGTCCTCAAACTTGTCCGAATGTATCATCTAGATCCCTAAACTTACAATGGAACCGTTGTCCCTAAACTTGTCCAGTTGTGTCATACAGGTCCCTAAATACTATAAATTTGTAAATTCATTACATACATATGTGTATAGGGTGCATTTTATATACTCCCGGGAGTAGTTACTCCCACCTTCAATAAACCACATTGTATATGCGTGCATACTAATTTATCAGTTTGAGTATGTTTAGATACTTAATTTAAGATACTTTAAATCTTAATATGCGAAAAAATTTCATCAGAGCCCATATTTTTAAATATATTATTAAAATATCACTACAGTAGTATATTAAAAAGTATAACCATATACTATATGGATAACAAAAAAGTATAACCACATACTACTCTAAATAGTTTAGTATGACCATATACTTCGTCTACATATATTTTTTCAGACCATAGATGATCTAAATTTAGAGATATAGACATGGGAGTAACTACTCCCTGTTAGTAGGAAATAATTTCCCTATATAGATAACAGAAAAGTATAACCACATACTACTCTAGATAGTTTAGTATGATCATATACTTCGTCTACATATATTTTTTCGAACCATAGATGATCTAAATTTAGAGATATAGACATGGGAGTAACTACTCCCTGAGAGTAGGAAATAATTTCCCTATATACATATATATATATATATATTGAACTGTTTAAAAAAATTAAATTTAATTTTGTTAGGCTCCTAGAAACATGTACTTTAAACCAAAATAAAATATATCACCATGCACTTTCTATTTTTTAACTTTGTAGTTAAATAACTAAATCTACACATATATTTTTAGGATTTATAAAAAAATTATGTGCCTATTTAGTTACTTAACTACATAGTTTAAAAATAAAAGTAGATAGTGATTTATTTTATTCCGAAGTACATATTACCGGGAGTCTAAGAAAATTAGATTTATAGGTTTTGGACAGTTCCAGAAATATATACTGAATTTACAAATTTACACCGTTTAGGGACCCAGATGACACTAATTAACAAGTTTGAGGATCTAAATGGTTATTTGCAAGTTTAGGGACCCAGATGATACACCTAAATGAGCTATTTGAGAGTTTAAGGGAGGGAATGACACAAATGAATAAATTTAAAGGCATTGATCTAAATGGTTGATTTGCAAGTTTAGGGACCTAAATGATACACCTAAATGAGCTATTTGAGAGTTTAAGGGCTGGAATGACACAAATGAACAAATTTTCGGGTTTTATTCACTCTAGAGATACTACATTTCATAAAGGATTATCTAGGTAATTAGGCATAGATGTAGGAGGTTACTTAGTGCTTTTTAATAGTCAGAGGTAGGTAATTGTTAGAGGAAGGACAGATGATAGATTGAACAATTATAAGTCTTTATCTTAATGGCCTGTTTATGATTTTTATGAAGATTTTCCAACATTTAATATTTTTTTCAATTCAAACAGCTTTTGAAGGTTAACATGGAGACTACTTTAGAATCTGCAATTAGTAAGAGTGGGATAATACATGCGAGTGTCTTGCATATGGCTTTAAGCCAACATGCCAGCTCCATCCAGCCCTGCAGCAAGAGCATGCCACATCCTATTGCATGCTGCTACAGGACAGTAGTAGATGACAAACTAAAGGAAGATACAGATCGACTATGATTAATTATGTGCTGATGTATAATCAGTCACTTAGATCTCGATGATGGCCATCACCTGCATGTCGCATGATTTTTTTTATAAGGCTTAAGCTTGATGCATGATTGATTATCGTACAAGCAAGGTAAAGCTAATAAGCAACCATTGCACATCTATGGATCGATTGTGGCCCTGTTTAGATCCGGTTGCAGTTGTAATTATGCACTGTAGCACGTTTGTTTGTATTTGATAACTTTTATCCAATCATGATCTAAATAGGTTTAAAAAATTCGTCTCATGATGTACATGCAAAAAGTACAAACATACAAATATTTCGTCTACATTTAATGTTCCATACATGTGCCACAACATTGATGTGACTAGTTGCAATTGCAATTTGGAGTGGATCTAAACTGGCTGTTTCCCAATAATAAAGCATCGTACCGGGACGATCCCATCTACCGACGCCTATCACGCTTTAATTTATACACTGGACAGAAAACAAAGCAAATTAAAGTTAGATATGATATATATACTTGCACGACGAAAAATGTATAAATATTGATTGTCTGATTGATTGATTGATTAAAAGAATTAGCTTCAAATCCTTCTCCTCTACTCCCTCCGATCCCATTAAGATTGTCATTTTGAATTTTGTGCCGTCTTATTTAATTGTTCGTCTTATTCAAAAATTTTATATAAATATTATCTATTTATTATAATTTATTTAACCATTAGAAATATTTTAATAATAACTTAATTATTTTATTATTCACATAAAAATTTTAAATAAAATGAACGGTCAAATAAAAAGTCTAAAAGTCAAAAAACGATAGTCACAATGAGACGGAGGGAGCAGTCGAGTTTACTCCCCTAAAATATAAAAAAAATCCAAATTTAAAGTTCAACTATACAAAGTCTGCCCAAATTTATAGAGAAAGGTATTTATATCGCTTTCTGGTGTACACTATAACGAAGGTAGTCCGACATCTTAGGCTCTGTTTAGATTCATCACAAAATATAAAAGTTCCATTCACATCAATTTTAAAAATATACATGGATCATTAAAGGTTGATAAAAACTAAAACTAATTTGATAGCTTCGCAAAATGCTATAAGACGAATTTTTTGAGTCTACTTAAATCATAATTGGACGCTTATTGCAAAAGTTAACACATTGCTATATTAACTCATTTCGTAAAATGAGTGAATCTAAATAGACCTTGGATGTCATTATCTAAGAAAAATCTTATTATTGCAGTGATGAAGAATATAAATATAATAGCTCGGCCGATGACTGGCTGATGGCACATGTCGTGTACTACTACTCAGAGTCGCCGTATGTGCGGACAATCAACATTAGCTGATGAATAATGTTTCTCGTTACACCTGGCTCCTCGGATCAAAAGTTTGCATGTGAGGAGTACTAGATATAAAAAAACTAATTACATGAATTTCATGTAAATTATGAGACGAATTTTTTAAATCTAACTAACTAATTCATAATTTGATAATGTCATGTTATAATAAATATTTACTAATGACAAATTAATTAAGTTTAATAAATTTGTCTCGTGGCTTGCCACTGGAAACTATAATTTGTTTTTATAAAATAAATCTAATATGACATATAGAAAATTTTACATCCTGTAACTAAACAAGCGTGACGTCAGATCAGTAGGGCCCGTTTAGATGCATTTGGATTTGGAATTTAGACCGGGGAATCTTTTCAATAAGTGTCTAATCATGACCTAAGTAGGTTTAAAAGATTTGTCTCGTGATTTATATGTAAAATGTGCAAATATATAAAAGTTTTATCTATATTTAGTGCTCTATGTATATGCCATAACATTTAATATAACAGGAATCTTGAAATTTTAAAGTGTAACTAAACAGGGCCTAGGTAGTGTGCAGGTAAACTCATGGATCATGGCGCCGTCAGACGGTACGGTACGGGACTACTAGTTAGGTCCTTTGGTACAGTACGGGATTACGGGCAGATAATAAAACGATGTTGTGCAGTTGTGCTCAAATTTCCAGCACTTGCTCAATTATTTACGGCTAATTGCCGGTGCATGGTTCACTTGCTGTGTAGTAGGTACAAACAAAACCCGAGACGTAAGTGCGTACAGCGTACTGTACGTATAGTCGGACTGCTTGCTGCTATTCTGCTAGGCTAGAGTACACGGTTGCTCTGCTAGGTACGTATTGCAGGCTAGGACACGCCGCACGCGCGGCAATTTCTTCCTATATATGGACTACTCCTATATACGGTACATATTGGGGGTGTGGTCGTGACGTATGCCAGATTCGAGCCTATTTATTCAAAATAAAGGTTGTTGATCGGCGGATGCTTGGCAGTCAATGAAATCCTTTGTGGATATTTTATCGTAGTTGGCTCTTTGATAGATGTTTTTCTGTCGAGATCGTACGGATCCTCTTCTGAGCGGATAATTGGCCGTCGCTTGCTTCGCTTTGCCGATGCTTTGTGGCCGTTTCTACTCTTATGTCTCAGGGCGTCCCCAACGGTAGCCAAATCGACAGTCTAGATGTAATCTAATTAGGTAGAAGGAGAACAGAGCAGCGCGCTAGCGATGAACTCCTAGCTAGTCTCGCACGGGTACCAAGGAAACTCTCTCTCACAGTACCCATATCCATGCAGCCTGACACTCTTTTTTCTATTGTTTGGCCCGTTGAGAAGGCTAAAATCTAAGTTTTCAAAAGATTTTGGTTTTTTATCAGTTTGACAAAAATTTTTAGGAGGTGTTCAGATGACTATCACAAGATTCACACAGGTTCTTGGGATGACAGATTTGCCTATATTTATTACAGATTTGGCACAATTAATGATCTTCATGCAACCCAAATGCATGCAGGAAATGGTTGCATGTATCTGTATGCAAAGAGAAGGATACACAAGCACTAGCACATATTACACAGCTGATTATTCAATTTATTGAACAGGAAGTACTTAGGAACATTGTAAATACAAGCACACAAAAAAAATTGTCCACACGCTGGGGAAAACATTCACAACACATGTCCTCAATTCAAATACAACAGACTCATCCACGCCTCTGCAGGAGTTCCCACGCAACCCTGTCCCGAAAAGCATTCATCTGTACCCCATCTTCCCTAGTAGAGGAAGAAACAGTCCTCGGTTGATAGAATGAAGCTGCCGCCGGAACATAATTCTCATCACGATCACAAGCATCAAAGTCGTCATCAACTAACCCACTCAAACGCACAAAGTTATGAAGAGCGAAGCAAGCGACTATAATCTGCTTTTGTGTTTCCGGTGGATAACCTGGCATGCCCTGAAGTATCTGCCACTTCATCTTGAGCACGCCAAATGCCCGCTCAATGACATTACGCAGAGATGAGTGGGCATAGTTGAATAACTCCTTTTTACCTCTAGGTTCGGCGGCGTTTTGATACTCGGTGAGATGGTACTTGGTCCCCTTGTACGGCGCCAGATAACCAGGTCGGTTTGGGTATCCCGAATCCACCAGATAGTACTTCCCTACACCACCAAGCCCCTGTAAGTGTCAATACATGAATTCAGTAATATGAAATTAACAACCACCTATGTGTGTACCTCTAGGCGGATGAGGGAACAGATGGCTATATGTTGTCATTGCAGAATCGAAGACCTGCATGTCATGGACAGAGCCAGGCCAGCCAGCAAGGACGAAGGTGAACACCATGTCGAAATCACAGCAAGCCATCACATTCTGTGTTGTGATCGACTTGCGACACAAGTGCTGCACAAATAGCTCTTTCGGCACAATGACAGGAATGTGCGTCCCATCTATTGCCCCAATACAATCCTTGAAGAAGGGATAGAACCTAGGGCTCCTAAGTCTAGGATGAATGTGCCTGAACTCGGGATCACGAGGCCTTAAGAGGTCATCAGCCAGCATTATTACAGAGGGCAGCACTCTGTACAATACGTTGTGGACTGTGGCTAGAGACCTCTCAAATCTTTCCCGAGTTTGCCTAACAGACATTCCTCCACCAACCACCCATAGAAACAATCCTAAAGCCTCAATGGATGTACACTTGGGATTTGACGCCGGCCCATACTGTTGAACCAACACATCATGCAGCCGCATGAAGACAACAGGGGTCATCCTAAACATATCATAGCAGCGCTCTCTATTGGACAGCTTCAGTTGTACCCATTCTAACCCAGTCATTGCCGACTGCCTATGCTCTAGTCTATTGTAGTGCTTGTCAAGATGTATTGCATAGTCAGACATACCGAACATGAAAGCACCTTCATTGTCCTCCATCATCATCTTGAAAAACCAGTCGTCCCACTGATCATCCTCTTCCTGCTGTTTCTGCCAATCGCTCCTTTGCTGGTCCATGCACATAAGACAATAACAAACAGGAAATCAGTTATAAGTCAAAACAAATGCACCTGAAATCAACACCCTCCAAGTAAACAGCGCACAACCAGTAAACAGCACCCTAGAATTAAACATCACACCACAATTAAACATCGCACGATAATTAAACGTTGCACGATAATAAAACAGTCACACATAATGGCTAGTCATCAAAGTCATGACAAATGACATACATTACATAGTCTAGATTAAAAGGGGCTACTTGTTCCCTATTCGAATCAGTCTAGTCTGCATCAACTGGGAGAATTAAAAGCATGATTAATAGTGGCTAGTTATTGACCCTGGGATTTTGGCCCCTTGCATAGATGGCTAGCAAATGCAGGCGGCCAGTGTTGGTCTTCGCTGTCTTGAACAGGGCAATCTCCTGTCGTCCTGGACGATGTTGTTGACACCAAGCCAGGTGTCAGCAACCGTCTCATCTGCCCCAGTCTCAAGTGCAAGCTGAAGGACCATATCAGCCTTTGCTTCAATGACCTGGTCCCTGTTGGCCCTCTCTGCCTGCTTAGCCTCCCACACGGTCTGGTACATGGTAGTCCTTTCCTTCTAAATCATGTTGAACCTCTCCATGCTCTGGGTCATGGCCTTCACAGCTGGGCTCTTCGACTTATTGGGAGTCTGCGCTGTGCTGCGGGTGCTGCAGCTGCTGCGGCTCCGCTTGTTGCCAGTGCTAGCAGGGGTTGCCTGACCACCATCTTCATCATCTGTGCTGTCATCATGGAGATCCTGTCCGGCAACATATGCCGTGGAGCCGTCGACAGCGATTCCCAGGAACATACGGTCCAATTCATGGATGTAGGTCGGCCACCCGTGCTTCAGTTTCTTCCAGTCGGGGTGTCCCTGCAAGACATGAGTAACAGGTGACCTTCATGTGCTCCTCATAGGAATATGTCCACGAAGTACCACAGAGGAACGTACCCTGGTATGCTCGTCCCACCACGCATCAGGGGCATCAACAGATCCATCTGCACGATGGCCGAGACCTGTCGCCCTTCGGAGCTTCTGGATGAAACCCCAGCGGGCCTTCAACTGACGCACAAAGTTGCCGAACTGGTCGTTGTCATGGACCAGCCCGGTAGCTGCATAGTAGCGCTCTTTGACTTTCTTCCAGCCGGCCCTAGTCATGGCACCCCTGATCCACTTACCATTGTCGATTTGGGCGCAGTAGATTTGGCAAAATATTGCCGTGTTCTCTTCGGTCCAATTGGCTCTGCTAATTTGAGCCTATAGGAGCAATAGCAGTGATGGGGCCACACAAAATATTCATAGAAACGAAGCTGAAATCTAAACCCTAAACCTACCAACATTCAGCAATCAACACAGAACCACAACATGCGGAAGTGTAAAACCTAAGTCAAATCGGACCCACGTTCCTTGAACCGAACGCACAAGATGTGTAAATGTACACAATGATAAGTGATGAAGCATGTTCATACCGGGAGATCAGCTTGGTCGGTGTCGCTCTCGTCGTCGATGTCAATGGCCGCCAGCCGACGGCGTGCTCCGTGCCTCCCCTGCGGCTGAACGGCCGGTCCGCGGGCACCGGGACCAAAGCTGGCTGGTAACACGCGTGCTGCGGCTGCACCATGGCCCCCACCAGAGCTCCTCGCCGGACGGCCCCCTGGCACAGCAGTGTTGGTGCGACGACGAACGCGAACGGGAGGGGGGACGTGCGCGCTCCCGCTTCCCACCTCCGCATCACCGGCCCCCGGCATGGGTCCGTAGGGCTGCATGCCAGCCCAACCTGACTCGCCGTTCAGATCCAGGGATTCCATCCCTAGGCGGCTAAGGTTGTTGAGGTTGCTGGCGCTTGAGGTCAAGCCGGAGCCGCCGGCACCACCGAAGGAGGCGAACTGGCCAGTCGCCTCGAAGGACGACGGCTGGCCGAGGAACTCCCTCGTGGCCCCGGCAGCACCGCCTGCTGCCGCGTCGTCGTAGCCGGCGTTGTTGGCGAACGTGCCCAGGTTGCCGTAGCGCCGTCGTCGTTGGCCTCGTCGAAGAAGCCTCCGAAGTTCCTCCCGGCCATGGCTCCAAACGTCCACGAAAACCGTAGATCTGGGTATGGGTGAGGTGGATCCGGCGGTCTAAGCGGTGGATCTGCGACGGCACGGCGGCGTGGAGACGAATGGCCGACTACGAGGCGCAGCCGACGGCGGCCGGGTGCGGAGCGAATGAGGGGTAGGGTTTGGGGAGGCGGCGGTAGTGGGGGGTATATCCTGTCCAAGACAAGCCGGCACCGCCTATTGGGTCTATTTGGGCCTCCATCCACCCAAATGCCAAATGCACTGTTCACATGGTTTTTAGTCGGCCCGTTCAGCAGCCAATGTAACACCCCTGGTGTTACTGTAACTAAAACCTGCCATGTCATCATGATTGCATGCAAATCATCCCGCATTCAACCCTATTAGTGTGCATTAACTAATATACATTTTATTCTTGCATATTATTGTGCATAGGTTATTTAGAGTGACTTATTTATATAAATATTTGTGTTTGCGTGTATATATCTAAATTAAATTTGAAATTAAAAAAATCAATTTTAAACCCTAAATTTGGGTCCCAAAACCTAAACCAAAAACTAAATGGAATTTTATGATGGTACCTTAATAAAGTTTGTAGCTCTTTTAAAATGCAACAACTTTCATTTTGGGTAATTATGATGATATTATATGCAATTTCAAATTAAACCCTTATTGGTGTTTTGAAATTCAAATTTAAAATGCTATTTCAAAAATTACAAAGAATCTAACTAAACTTCCTTAACAAAAGTTGTAAAGCTCGACAAGTAGAACAACTTTTATTTTTACACATTTTCATGTTATTAAGTAAAATTTTGAGATTTGGTCTGAATTTGAAATAAGATTCAAATAGTGAATTTATCCCCTTTCATGTATTTCAAGATCTATACAAAATTTGAATATCGTTCAAAAGCCAAAGTTGTTCAGCAAGAAATTTCATACAACTCTTATTAAGGTGATTTTTCAAGTTTCTACATAAAATAAAAAGTAATTGCACCAAAACAGTAAAAAGGGAATTAAGGTTGCTACAGTGCTCGGGATGCAGCACATCTCCCCCTCCTGTTCGTGCACAGGGGCAGGCGTGCCGCCGCGCGGTGCCACCGTCCTGCTGGGCCGGCACGCGACTGTTGGGGGGAAGGATGCGTCGTGGGGGCCCCGGACACATTCGGCTCTCCTCCCTTTCTTCTATATCAAGCACTGGCCGTCACCATTTTCCCATTTCTTCCTCCATCGTCGCCGTCGACGAGCTCACTGTTCACGACGAAATTCATCAAAACCACTCCACCATCGTCCACTCCAACTCGCCGCTAACTCCTGCTTCATCCTTACGCACCATTAGAGCCTTTCTCTGTTGCTTGACATCGCCGGAGCCGCGTGAACGCCGTTTTCTTCTCGGAAGATGGCCGGAGCGCCGCCATGGGCCGCTCCGACGTGGCCAGCCTGCTCCGGTGAGATACGTTCCGCCTCTACGCGTGTTTTAGCTTCCGCGTAGTCCCATGATGCTCATGCGCTAGACTGTTTTCCGTTTTCTGCTCGGAAGACGTCGGAACGTCGCGTCGCCACCAGAGCTCACCGTCGTCACCTCGGTCACCACCGACGAAGCTCCAGTGAGCTGTAAAATTCACGGCTTCCACTTCGCTCTCGCTTGGTTCCTCTTTCCATAGAGTTCGCCATCTCCTTGCGCGCCCACCGAACCAGTTCAGACCTCCTCTGACCGCCGGACCATCTCGCCGTCGTGCTCGCTACCGCCATGCACGGCACCGTCGTGGCATCATCGCCGCTGCTACCTGCATGCTGCGGCTGGGTGCTGCTGCTGCTCGCGGCCGGCCGTCCCTTGCTGCTTTCAGCGGCAGTCTAGCCGGAACCAGCCAGCCAGCCAGCTAGCCGGCAGGGCCGGCGACCCCTCTCCTCCCGTGCTGTCTGCCTCTGCTCTGCTTTGGTTACGAACAGACAAAGGAAGAAGAGCTCCAGTGCCTATGACGCGTGGGTCCCGCCATGTTCCAAATATGCATCAATTCCACAGATTTAGTATTTTCTTTAGAAATTTATATCTGGAGTTTGATAGCTCCTAGTGAAACTTGTTTTGCTAGTTTCCTTGTTAAATGCTCTGCATGTTGGATCCATAATATGTGCTTTGTTATGTATATTTTTGTGATGTAGAAATTAGTTTTCAAAAGTGGTTTAAGGATTGTATTAACTTGCTTTTGGTCATATTGTGAGAAATAATAGTCCAACAATAGTGATTCCAATTTTGTTAGTCTTCTAATGACATGCACTAGCCAGTAAAAATATAAAATGTGCAGGTTTTTTACTGTTTTAATGGTGTTTTACATTAATCTTGATAAATGAAAAATAAATGCTTGTTTTGCTTGTTATTTTTGTATCTGGATTTATAGAGCTCCAATTGACATGACACTTTAGTGGTAGACTCTCTGAGTACTGTGTGATGACTGGTTAAAGTTTCATGATTTATGGTACATGTTTCACTGAGTTATGAATTTATCATGTTTGATGCCTAATAAGTAGATTTAAATGCATTATAAATAATATATAAGTGTAAAAATAGAAAATGGTGCTCCACTGCCTCTTCATGATGTTGTGGTAGCCAGAGAATCAATAATAGGACCATGTTGTTTCAGAAAATGTTGAGTTTCACTTTTATCATGTTTTCCAATGTACTGTTGCATTATAAACTTTTTTATTTTATAGTAATTAAATTATAGAACGTGAGCATGCGAAACTTATACCATGGTCATGATTTGTAATCACCTAACTCTCATTAAAATTTGGGATTCATTTGAAATGTTTACCATATAACTTAAATATTTAAATAATAGACTTTTATGTGATATTTAGTGAAAGTTTGGGGGTAAATAGACACATGCATGTTGTTTATGGCTTCTTGCCATGTTTTAACATGAGATGAATGTCTTATGTTTGTGTTATGATGTTTCGAGCTCTTTAACCAGCTCACATATGAGTTTCTTGGTTGAAAAACAAACAAGTAAATTAATTGTAATCTCTGAAAGATGTTGTGTGACTTTTGGATTGATTGTTGACCCTGGGTCATTCTCTGCAGTGATCTTTGGCACGTTAATTGGTGTATTGCGGTAGACATTGAACAATTTGTACAACGGCTTTCTATGACCGTTAAAATGGTCAATAAAAATGAAATGCAAAAACACTCTTATGCCTTGAGAGAAGTGTTTTGCAACTTTACCGTGAAGGAAAGTTGTACTCAAAGTTGTCAATTACATGTTTGTTCTACATTTTCCATTCATGTCATTCCGCACCATGTAAGCATGCATCATTATTTTACGTGTAGAGATCGGGTTCTCGGAAGGATTTCTTGATTGCTCCCCGACGGAAGAATTATTCATCGAGAGAAGTCAAGTGGATTTCTCTGGTTTTCTGACGGAAGTGACTAGACCTGCAACACAGGCAAGCCCCGGTGCATTCAGCCCCTCTACTTGTGATTTGAAAAACGTTTATAACTTGAGTTAATCTACTGCATTACGTTGATAGAAGTTGATTGATAACCTAATTGCTGCATTACCAACCTTGACCACTAAAATATCTAGAACCCTATTTTAAAATAAAATGTTTGAAATGCTTACCCCTGCTTAAATAAATTAGATTTGCATAAAATGCTATTTTTGAGCTGTGTGATATATATGCTAATGATTAATTCATGAAAAAGAGGATTGGTATATTCTCGTTTGATGGCTGTGCACCTGATCAGTACATTGTCACCGACGAGAAGGGATTTTCTTGTTCGGTGGTTGTGAATTTGGGTTAGAGTCCCAATGCTTGACCACCGGCGGAAAAAGGTATTTGAAAACCGTTGGGACACTTGTACTTGTGTTAGAGTCCCAATGCAATGTCGCCAGCGGAAAAAGAATTAGGGACCGTTCGTTGTAGGCCTGCTGTGATCGAGACTTTGCAACTAGCCACATACTACGGAAAGCCTCTAACTCCGGTGGCTCTACTACTTGAACCGACAACCACGCACTGGAAGTGGAGAGATGGCGAGAGCAGCGTGTACCCTCGTGGCCGGCGTGCCTGGAGAAGAGAGGAGTACTGTGTTCTCGGGTGGCGCAGGACCGGTTCAGGGGTAGAAAAGCCGTGGTAGGCGGGGTTGGCATATGCAAGCTTAAGTGCTACATATGCAGTGTGGATAGGGATCCCCAGCTGGGTAATAATCGATTCGAATCGTCGTTGCTCCTCGGATATGGAGACTTGATCCTTTGACCTACAATTGAAAAGTGGTTCGGAACTAGCTGTTTTTGAGAATAATTAAGGATTTGAAAGTATGATATACATGAGAATGAATTTGGAATTATGGATTATGGTTAAAATAAGATTAAGTTAAAATATTGAAATAGGATAGTAATGCTTTTCTGCAAAACTCAGTGACTCTTGCTCAAGCCTTACCTTGATTCCCCCTCAGCCTGCATTCCTGAGTCTAATTTTACACCTTTTTGTCGGGTAAGTCTTCCGGAGTACCCCAGTACTCAGGGTTTGTTAACCCCTGTTGCAGGTGAGCTGAGGGTACAGTCATGCTCGGGATCGTGCCGGTTGACGGCTCGCGCATGGGTGAAGACATGTATAAGACATAACCCTTGGGCAGGGTGTTTAGTTGTATATGCTACCCCACTACGAAGCTCTGGTTTGGGATAATGTAATTTATATTTATAATCTAGATTTATGTAATGCTTCCACACCTTATACTCTGAATCAAATTATTTGTGTAAACTGTTGTAATACTTGCAATGCTTACAATGAGATCCTCGGGAAGTTAGGGTTTCCTAGGGAACCCGGCAGGCCACCTAGGTCAAGGGGAACTCGTGCAGACTGATCGTGGGTCCTTAGGGACGATGACGGGGCACGTGGGCCCTATGATTAATGCGGTTCTGTCACAGCCAAAACCCAAAAAGTAGGCCGAATCCCAACTCTTTTTGGTTTTGGGCTGCTTCTAAACGGGGCCTTTGTGTAGTTCTCAGTAGCTAGCGATTTCTCCATCCCGGTTGAGGACGCCCTTATGCCTTTTCTGGGTAGATACTTTGATAGCACGGATTGGTCTTTTTGGTAGGCAACCTCTGCATTATTTCCGATTGTGTAGACTTATAGTTGCAAGTTTTGGGCGTTGAAGATGGTCGCTCTTTTTTCTTCCTTTTTCTTTTGTTCCTATATTTATCTCAGGTTACTCATCACAAATTTGGTGGTTTTGTAATTTGTGCTATGAAGATTCCCTCAGAATGTGTCGTGCAATTTACTCCTATTAATAAAAAACAAGCTATATTCCCTTAATAACGTGAAAAAATTCTATTCAAAATAAAAGTTATACCTACATCTTCTTGCACCATCCACCCCTCCTCTCGGCGTCCAATGCAAGACACAACAGATGGATGGATCACGGATGAGCCAGGATCACGACAGTCTCAACGCTAGAAATTACAGGTCTACTATAGAAATCATGTTCCCAAGAGATAGTTTCTACAAAACAATTTTTTATCCAATCGAATACATTTATTCTCCATTTTTCACTAATCACATCCGTTCGTGTTTGTTCTCTCTCTTCAATAACTCTCTTGTAACATCAACAAAACGCTTAGATGGTAATGCAATTAATGTCTATAGAAAGTTTCTGCATTGTGAATGTCCTCAGTTGTAAGGCAACGCATAGTTGTTTTGTCTGGAATGTTGAGGACATGGATCCAATTGAGGGCCTGTTTAGACTGATCATTTTGTAAAAATTTTTACTGTACCAACGCACTGGCGGAGCTAGGTGAGGGCCATACTGTAATACCCCGGGTATTACGGCTAATTAATTTTGCCATGTCATCATATTTATTTTTGAGCATCTGCATATGAGTGTGATTAGGGTCTTTAGAGTGGCTTATTCATTAATGTTATGGATATTACAAATAAATCCTTGATTTGGTAATTAAAAACAATCAAAAGAAAGATTTGAATTTAAGCCCTAATCGGACCCTGAAACCCTAAACCAAAATCAACTTGGAATTTAGTGATCGTCCCTTAATAGAAGTTGTAGATCTTTTTATATAGAACAACTTTTATTTTGGGTGTTTTTGAAGTTCTTTAATAGAAATTCAAATTAAACCCTAATTACTACTTTGAAATTCAAATTTGAAATGCCAATTTAAAAACTATTGAGAATCTGACCAAACTCATTTAATGAAAGTTGTAAAGCTCTTCAAGTAGGACAACTTCTATTTTGACAATTTTTCAAGTTGTCAAATAAATTTAAAAGTAATTTTAAAATTTCAGTTTGAAATTCAAAACCCTCTTTTACCCCCTTTTGAATAGTTTCTAAATTATTCAAAATTTGGAGTTGATCCCTTAATCAAAGTTGTTCAGAATTTGGAACTCTACAACTTTGGTGTTTACACCTTTTCATGTTGTTATACAAAATCTGGCGGTATTGGTCAAAAACCGGTTGAATGGCATTCACAAGAGCTACAGTACTCCGCCTCTGTTCTCTGTTCGCGCACAGTCGCGGCCGCCGCCGTGTCGCGCGCGCGCGCCGCCGTCCGTGCCAGGCCGGGATCGTGTCCCCGGGGCCGTTTCCCGTGCTGGAGATCGCGCGCCGCCCTATGCCGCTTCTGTCCCTCCCTCTGGTCGGCTTAAAGGGCGACGACATTCCCCCCCCCGTGCCCTCATTCTTTCCCGACCACCGCCGCACCCGCCTCGGCTTCGAGCCAAAAATCGGCCGCACTCCGACCTCCTCACCCAAATTCCACTCGTCTCTAGCCTCACTGGGTTCTTGAACACGACTTGTGCCTCTGTGGTTCGGCTTCCGTGCGTCGAGGGTCCCGGAACGCTCGCCGTCGTCTTCGGGCCCGGCGGAGCACCGCCGCAGCCACCTCTCTCGCGTCGAGCTCACTGTGGTGAGCCTCTCTACCTTAGACTTCCCGTTTGTGACTCTATGAGTCATAACTTAGCTCATGCTCGCAGCGGCGTTCCATTTTGTCCCCTAGAATCACCGGAACGCGACTTCGCCGTGGAGGCCGAGCCGTTGCACGCCGCCGCCGTCGTCTTGCTCGCTGCTCCGCTCCATCTCAGCCTCGGCCAGCCGTCGGAATAGAGCCGTGGTGAGCTCCTGATCTTCCCCCGGCCTTTTTAGTCACTTCTACCGCATTCTCGCGGCCGGACCAGGGTGGCCGTGTCGCCGCGACCGCCATGGGCGAGTCTGCACTCGTCGGAGGTGCCGGTGTTTGGGCTTAGGGTACTGGGTAGTCCGCGTGGTACTGGGGAGTGGTCGGGCATGGTTGGGCTCGCCGCTAGGGTCGCCGGCGGCGAGGCCCGCGGTCGCTCGTCGCGTGCGCGCGTGTCGGGTCGCGGCGGGAGGTAGGGGGAGGAACTGACAGGCGGGGGCCGCCTGTCAGTGCCTCGCCATGGCGCCTGGGGCGCGGGCCGGTGCGGGAGCGGCCGAGTGGGCCGGCCTGCCTGACGTGGGCCGTCCCGGGCCAAAAGTAGTTTTCCATTTTCCCGAGGAATTTCAATTGGATTTCTATTTTAAATTACTATGAATAGTTCCTGTGTTTGTTATTTTTGTAATATTATTTCTGTTGATCTAAAAATCATGAAAATAATTGTGGATACTCTCTGGAGCATGTAGTATTTTATAAAAATATTAGATATAGGGTTTGGACATTGTCTGTGGGAACTAAAAATCAGCATATTAATTAGTAAATGTAACTTTGAGCAATTTTAATAAATTCCAGAATTATCCAAAAATCATGAAAATTTATGTGGTACTATTTTAGAGTAAGATCTAGCTGTTGGCTAAGTTTGAGCTCATTTGGAAACTGTTAGGACACTTGTTTAATAGTTGTGGGGTATTTGATTAGTAGAATTAATCTAAACAAATAATCCCTGTTGTTTGGCGTGATTTTGGATTGATTGGTTTCAAGGGTCTTTCACCATAGTGATCCTTGACAGACGTATTAGGGTCGCTTGTTAGTTGTAGTAAAGCTGTGTAGCGGCTTTCTGTGACCATTAAAATGGTCAATAAAACAAAAGTAGGAAACATTGTTTTTACCTTCCGTAAATTGTTTACAACTTTACCGTGAAGGAAAGTTGTACTCAAGGTATTAATGGTTTACTTTCAAGCATTTCATTTGTTGCCCTCATGACATGCTAAGCATACATCATTGCATACGTGTAGTGCCCGTTCCCGAGGAGGTCCAGGTCGAGACTTCTACTGAGGAGGCCACTCCAGAAGTCATCCAAGGGTTCGACATCTGCGGGACTGATCCCGACCCGACGCTGTACACGATTCAAGGCAAGCCCCGGTGCATTCAGCCCCGCCTTGTGTTTTATAAAATTATTTATCACTTGAGTCTATTATTGCATTAGGTTGTTAGGAGTTGTTTGTCTCCTATATTGATGCATTACCTGCCTTGATACATAATATCCCGGAAACCTGTTTAAAAATAAAAATGTTCAAAAATGCTTAGTCCTGCTTAATCAATTTAGATTTGCGTAAAAAGGCTATTTTGACCCATGGGAATGTGACAATTATGAATCATGAGAAAAGGAAAAAGGGGTATGAGTCCGTTCAAAAATTGTGTACTTGGGTAGCAGCCCCGATGCACCGTATCCGTCGGAAAGGGGTTTTCCATTCGTTGGTTGCGAATTTGGGTTAGAGTCCCAATGCTTGACCATCGGCGGAAAGAGGGATTTGAAAACCGTTGGGACACTTGTATTTGGGTTAGAGTCCCAATGCAATGTCGCCGGCGGAAAAAGAATTAGGGACCGTTCGTTGTAGGTCTGCTGTGATCGAGACTTTGCAACTAGCCACATACTACGGAAAGCTCTGACTCCGATGGCTCTACTACTTGAACCGATAACCACGCACTGGGAGTGGAGAGATGGCGAGAGCAGCGTGTACCCTCGTGGCCGGCGTGCCTGGAGAGGAGAGGAGTACTGTGTTCTCGGGTGGCGCAGGACCGGTTCAGGGGTAGAAAAATCGTGGTAGCCGGAGTTGGTATATGCAAGCTTAAGTGCTACATATACAGTGTGGATAGGGATCCCCAGCTGGGTACTAATCGATTCGAATCGTCGTTGCTCCTCGGATATGGAGACTTGATCCTTTGACCTACAATTGAAAAGTGGTTCAAAACTAGGTGTTTTTGAGAATGAGTAAGAATTTTGAAGGTACAATGATATATGAAAAGGAATTTGGAATTATGGATATGATTAAAATAAGACTGAGTTAAAATATTGAAATAAGATAGTAATGCTTTTCTGCAAAACTCTTGACTCTTGCTCCAGCCTTACCTTGACTCCCCACAGCCTGCATTCCTGAGTCTCAATCCTTTTTCTTAGTCGGGTAAGTCTTGCGGAGTACCCCAGTACTCAGGGTTTGTTAACCCCATGTTGCAGGGACGCAGCAGCCGGAGGTTTGTTTCGCCCCTTGCTGTGTAACAGTGGTACAGGAGGGATGTGAGGAGGAGTAATGTCGAACCCGTGGGCAGGGTTCTTATCGTTAAATACTTAATAATGTTGTATCGTCATTTTACTGCTACTTACCTTATTTATGGTCTGTAATATTCGCACTTCAATCGTATTTGGACAAACGGTTTGTAATCTAAGTACCTTATAATCTTTCCGCATTTTCACTCTGATGTAATTTATTATGAAATGTTGTAATTCTGTAATGGCTTCGCAATGGGATCCTGTTGGAGAAAATCGGGCGCTAATGTAGCCCGGCAGAACCTTCTAGATCATTTGGGACGCGGACCCGCTGTCAGAGGTCATGAGTGACAATGACAGGTGTCTGTGGGCCATGTGATTTAGGCGGTTCTGTCACACATACTGGGTTATGCCCCCTGCCTCCGTGATCTGCTAAAGCAAATTTTAGCTGCTCCACTCCCTGTCCCTGCATTGTTAGCTTACAAGTCACTAAATTAATAGTGATCAGAGCACGATCAACAATCGTATTGTAATAGACTAGTAATCATATACGAGTAGTAGACTAGTAATTCCCTTACAGAGCGATCGTGTAGCAGACTTATGCTCTCACACCATTCAACTAACATGTTTCTCTATTAGTCTGTTTTCTTTTGTTTCTGTTGCTTTGCATGAGTTCTATCATTTTTTTTTCTTGCTTTTCGGTCTATAAATTCTACTAAACGTACTAGAAGTGGCTAATTCAGTAATATTTTATTGTCAATCAATATTTTATGCTACTTTTTTAAGGTTATATTTAGGTATTTTGTTGTTAGTCGTATTCTATGACTTATTATAAGCACTATTTTTTTCACCACCGATGCACATATATATCCAATTTACAAATTGCCCCCTCTACTTTATTCCTGGCTCCGCCACTATACCAACGTGCTAATTTTTACAATAAGGGTCTAATTATGATCTAATTATACTCAAAAGATTTGTCTAGTAACTTGTTGCGAAATTATCAAATTAATTTTAGTTTTCATTAATATTTAATATTTCATGTGTTTAAATATTAATGTGACGGAACTTTTAGCATCCAGTAGTAGTGAATCTAAACAGGGTCGAAGTCGACGCAGATCACTGGCGTCCACATTGACCAAAGACCAAGATGCTTTCTCAGTGTCTCTGCCTCTGTGCTCTCCGCTGACTGCCGGCCTGTATATAGGCCATGCATGTGTGTGTGTGAATGCAACGACTCCACGACTCCAATGTAGGAGTAGGAATGATATGCCTCCGGGCTCCGTGAGGTCGTTGGTATCGCAAAGCTTTTCCTCGCTGGTCGCAAAGGTGCCCGCAGGTCAACCCGACCATTGCATGCAGATGCAGCCAATGCACATGCCACATGGTGCATGTAGACAATGGGAACGAAAGACAAGGGCCTGACTTTCGCGGCCGCGCAAGAAGCATGCACGTCGATTGGCGATTGCCAGCATTGGGCGCGGCGCCGCGCGCCACTTCTCTCATTCCTTCTCGGGAGCCTCCTCGTGGTCGTGGCTTGGAAGAGAAGAATGACTGTGTTTACATATCATTTGCAGTTGTAATTCTGTAATGTAGTACGTTTGTTTGTATGTGATAATTTTTATCCAATCATAATCTACGTAGGGTTAAAAGATTCGTCTCATGATGTATATGTAAAAAGTATAAATATGCAAATATTTTGTCTATATTTAATGTTCCTTATATGTGTCGTAACATTGATGTAATTAGTTGCAATTGCAATTTGCGGTGGACGGCCATTCTATCGCTCCAAGCCTCCAACGTACTAGGAGTACTATCGCGTGATCGAGTGCCGGCCGGCCGGCCCCGCCGGTGTGCCCCGCTTCTCCTTGTTTTCTGCCCTGTCTGCCGGTGATTATTCATCAGTCAGATGTTCTGGTCAAAGGCCACAGCCCTATCCTTTTACACAGTGATATCCTCTGGTGGACGATTATTTCCTGTCCGCGGTTACCTTGTGCCACAAGATAAGATAAGAAGACTCTCGCAAGTCACAGGCCAGCCCAAGGTACCAGTAAAAATGACACCGAAAGCATCTTCAACAGTTTTTGTTTTAAAAAAGACACCAATATTTCCAAATTGATATGCTCAAACACTAGGGTAAAATACACCATGGACCAAAAATTCTATGGAATAGTGTTTTACTACTTTTTAGGAGCATTAAATGTTGGTTATTTATAAAAACCAATTACATGGATGTAAGCTAAAGTACGAGACAAATTTATTAAGGCTATTATATTTGTCATCGGCACACGTTTACTATGGGCCTGTTTGGTTAGGCTCCAAAATTTGCCCTGCCAAAGATTTGACAAGCTTTAATTTTGGCTTTCGTTTAATTTGCTACCAAATCTTGCCAACTCCTCACATTTGGCTTGTCAAATCCATGGCAATTTTTTTTTACCTAATTTTGGCTTGCCAAATCTTTGGCAAGGCAAATTTTGGTCGTAATCCAAACAGGTCCTATATAACACCATATTATCAAATCATGGACTATTTTAGGTTTAGAAAATACATCTCACAAAATAGTGTCTATCTATGAAATTAGTTTTTAAATTAGTCCATATTTAATACAGTAAAATAGTATCTAAATATCCGATATGATAGGACTAAAGTTTAGGCGGGAAAAACTAAATACATGAATTAAAAAAAACAACGCTATATTGTTTTGTTTTTTACCCTCTCTATAGAGTTTTATCAGTCTGACACCATTGTTTTCTTCTTCTTTCTTTTTCTTTTTTACACATGTGCAGCTGCCCAAGGTAAGTTGCTAGGGATAGCCACCAGGTAGCCAGCCATTGCCATTAGCAAATAGGCGGCGACGAGTGCTGCCAAAGCAATATAAAGCTGAAGATTTCAATTGGGTGATTTGTGCTGGGCATAAAGATGGTGAACAATGTTCAAAGTTGTTAGACTTTGGGATCTACTCTGGAGCTTAAAATAAGTGTTGATTTTGGTTGATGTTCATTTGTTATGAAAGTTGTTCAAAAAGAGTTGATTTAAGTTCAAGGGACACAATTGGCTTTTGGAATGGTTTTGCCCATTTTCGTGGAGATGCTGCCACTTGTCACGATATTTTCTGAGGAACGACGATACACATCAGAATAAGTGTTACATGTACGCTCTGTTCAGTTGGTTGGATTGTACGGCTGGCTGGCTGATTGTTGTGAGAGAAAAACACTGTTGAATGGCTGGTAAGTTCAAGCTGGTAAGTTCAAGCGAACTGAGAGATTGTCATAAGTGGTGAAGACACACCTTTTTAAAGATATTGACACTTTTATTGTAACTATGATGCTAGTATAGAATGCTTGCCGGTGCTATAGTGCGGGCCTAACAAGTGAACAACTATCTGAGTTACTCAAATAAACCAAACTTTAGGCATACAAAGGTCCAAAACTTCTTGATTACGCATTGTTTATTTTTACATTAATAATAGCCTGAATTTGTCATCATATAGCCTCATCTTCTCCATTTAGTTAGTAGAAGGCCTTTTGGAGGTCAATGTTGCTACCATAGCCTAAAGAATTAGGCTCCGAGGTAGTGGACATGGAGATAAAGTGGTGGGGCGACAAAGAAGCCAATGGACGTGGATTGGGTTGGTGAAGGATGAATAGTGGTGGTTGGACATGTGCTTGAAAATCGTAGAGTGGCGGGAGCAAAGTTAGCATCAGGAAAACCGTCAAGGGTTTGAGGAGGATAGCTACTAGGGCCAAAAAAGGATTCAGGTTCATGGAGGTAGCGGATACAAGGGACATTGTAATGAGGTGACCGTGAAACTTGCCACGTCCATGAATTAGTGAAGGTTGATCAGTGGATGGTTGCAAAATGGGTTTGAAAACTGGGTAATGGCGGGAGAAAACCTATCATTATTAGGAATGCCGCCAGGAGATAGGAAGATGGCTACGTATGAACATTGCAGACAAAGAAATAATGTGAGATCTAGAGGTAGACAACTCAATGATGATCATATCCTGATTGTCTTGTTGACAATTGTCGGTGAAAAGAGTCAAATTTCAATAAATAGACCCATACACAAGCAACCCATACCCTATCCCAAGAAACAACTTCTACAATTAAGTTGAGCCAATAGATCTTAATAAAAATAATATTTTTTTCTTGGAATAAAAAAAGAGACCCTCCATTTTGCAAATAAATGATGCATTTTTTAAGAAAAATGATGCATTTGGAATGCATGAGGCACAAGAATGCTGGGAAAACACATGGACCTGTATTGTGACTTTGTGAGATGCTTTAACCGTTCTTTATCGCAGTAGCATATGCAACAAATGAACAAAACCAAACAGATGGTTAGTGAAAGACGTCAAATACTTTATCGTTAAAACCCTATCCAAAAGCCGGCAAAAGACCTCCACTGTTAAGACCGACCTTCAAAGCACAGGCCGCGGGACAAGTTGTTGATCCTTCTCACTGTGTCAATTCCCTCGTCCCTAAAAATGCAGCAAAACAAGAAATAGATAAGTGGTCCAATAATAAGATTGTTCAGTGGGACATTATCTACCATGGTTTAAACCTTGATGGTCGTATCTTTCCTAAATTTATTTTAGGATTTAACGACGTTGTACGTTCAGTAGTAGGCAACGTTTCCGTTGACAGCGAGATATGTTTGGTGACTTCGTCAATATCGAGATCTGCCAATGCTTTTGGAGGTGCTCATAAGGGTAGGTTTACATACCTAGGCTCTGTTCGCTTGAACTTACCGACCAACATCGACCAACCATTCAGCAGTGTCTTTCTCTTACAACAATCAGCCAGTCAGCCGAACAGAATCGTATTCACAGGAGTGAATGTACAAGCGTGTCTGTGTTTGCAATGTGTATACACAAAAATGCAGCAAAACACAAATTTCTCATACTACTAATAGGTTTTCTTCGGCCATAGATTTTGGTGATGAGAACGATAGAACGCAACGCGCGGCATACATCACCTGCTCGTTTTAACTTTAACGGTCAAAATGAGCGTTTTAATAGGTTTTTCACAATAAATTAGTTCTCCCTTTATGTCATTTTTTATCTTCAGATGTCGTGTTTGTTCGTTTTATTTAAAATTTTTATGCAAACTATAAAATAAATATATCATTATAAAAATATCTCTAATAATAAAAATAAATTATAAATAATATTTATATTTTTTTATAAGACTGATGATCAAATAGGATGTCTGAAATTTTAAAATAATAACTTTTAAGACAGAAAATATATGAGTTAAAATAAACATTTATTTTCTTTGTTCCGTTTCCACAGTACAGTACGTACGTGTACTGTAACCTATGCTCCGGTATTCAACAGTAGTCTCTCTCCCTCGTTGGACTCTTCTTCTGCTTCTAGTATAGTACTCCCTCTGTCTCTCGGTCTTATAATAAATGTAATTCTTTGACTTCGGCAACTACCGTTTGACCGTTCGTCTTATTTAATTTCTTTATACAAATAATAAATTAAATAAATCATTATAAAAATATCTCCAACAATAGAATAAGTCATAACAAAATAAATAATATTTATTTAATTTTTTAAATAAAATAAACGGTCATAAATCGTAGAAATTAAAAAATTACGGTTTATTATGGGACATGAGCCTTGCAAATGAGCCCTCTGCCCTCTCACTGCTGTCTCACAAGTCACAAGCCAAGCCTCTCAATTATAAGAGGCGAGATGAGCAACTCTTAACCTTTCAATCCACCCCCTCCTCCCTCTCCGCCTCCTCTGCTTTGCTTGCTCTGCCGCGGTGGGGGGCAGAGGAGCTCCCCCCTCCCTCCTCCCTCCTCCCCCGATGTCTAGCAGCGACCCGGAGGAGATCAGGGCGCGCGTCGTCGTCCTCGGCGCCCCGCATGCCGCCGACGCCGGCGACGAGTGGGCCCGGCCCGAGCTCGAGGCCTTCCACCTGCCCTCTCCCGCCCACCAGCCTCCTGGCTTCCTAGCCGGGGGGCACCAACCGGAAGGTGCAGAGCAACCCACGCTCCCTGCTCCGTCCACTACATCTGCTGCTGGCGCTGCTCCGGCTCCGGCTGCTCCTCCTTCTCCGCCTCCGCCTCCGCCTCCGCCGCCGGCTGCTTTGGAGACCGAGCAGCCGCCCAATGCCACCAGGCCAGCCTCGTCCTCCGCCCGCGCCGGCGCGGTCAATGACAACAAGAAGCCCACCCCGCCCGCCGCGCTGCGCGACCTCTTCCGCTTCGCCGACGGCCTCGACTGCGCGCTCATGCTCGTCGGCACCCTCGGCGCGCTCGTCCACGGCTGCTCGCTCCCCGTCTTCCTCCGCTTCTTCGCCGACCTCGTCGACTCCTTCGGCTCCCACGCCGACGACCCGGACACCATGGTCCGCCTCGTCGTCAAGTACGCCTTCTACTTCCTCGTCGTCGGAGCCGCAATCTGGGCCTCCTCATGGGCAGGTAATAACGCGAACTGCCTTGTCAATCGCCACTTCTGCCAGCCATGGCCATGGCTACAGCTGAGAGAGATCTCCAACCCGCTCGCTCCCTCACTCGCAGAGATCTCCTGCTGGATGTGGACCGGCGAGCGGCAGTCGACGCGGATGCGGATCCGGTACCTGGACGCGGCGCTGCGGCAGGACGTGTCCTTCTTCGACACCGACGTGCGGGCGTCGGACGTCATCTACGCCATCAACGCGGACGCGGTGGTGGTGCAGGACGCCATCAGCGAGAAGCTGGGCAACCTCATTCCACTACATGGCCACCTTCGTGGCCGGCTTCGTCGTGGGCTTCACCGCCGCGTGGCAGCTGGCGCTCGTCACGCTCGCCGTCGTGCCGCTCATCGCCGTCATCGGGGGGCTCAGCGCCGCCGCGCTCGCAAAGCTCTCCGCCCGGAGCCAGGACGCGCTGTCCGCCGCAGGCGCCATCGCGGAGCAGGCGCTCGCGCAGATACGGATCGTGCAGGCGTTCGTCGGCGAGGAGCGCGAAATGCGGGCCTACTCGGCGGCGCTCGCCGTCGCGCAGAGGATCGGCTACCGCAGCGGCTTCGCCAAGGGGCTCGGCCTCGGCGGCACCTACTTCACCGTCTTCTGCTGCTACGGCCTCCTGCTCTGGTACGGAGGCCACCTCGTCCGCGCTCACCATACCAACGGAGGCCTCGCCATCGCCACCATGTTCTCCGTCATGATCGGCGGGCTGTAAGATTCGATCGATCACTTAATCTGCTCCTCCTGTTCCTCGGCCCGTCATCGCTTACTACTGGCTGGTGTGTGGATCGCGTGCGTGCAGGGCTCTCGGGCAGTCGGCGCCGAGCATGGCGGCGTTCGCCAAGGCGCGCGTGGCGGCCGCCAAGATCTTCCGCATCATCGACCACAGGCCGGGCATCTCGTCGCGGGACGGCGAGGACGGCGGCGGCGTGGAGCTGGAGTCAGTGACGGGGCGGGTGGAGATGAGGGGCGTGGACTTCGCGTACCCGTCGCGGCCAGACGTGCCCATCCTGCGCGGCTTCTCGCTGAGCGTGCCCGCCGGGAAGACCATCGCGCTGGTGGGCAGCTCCGGCTCCGGGAAGAGCACGGTGGTGTCGCTCATCGAGAGGTTCTACGACCCCAGCGCAGGTATACCTACGCTACCAATTTTAGCGCATTGAAGATTATTGGGTAATTCATGTTGGGACTTGGGGTTAACTTGCTTTGCTATCACCCATTATCATTCGAATGCCAACTGCCATTGCTGTGGGTAGTAGTAGAAGAAGCTTCCACTGTAGGAGTACCTTGCAAACAGAAGTGGAATTCTGCAGTAACCGTGTACCACCACATTTGACAAGGGAACGAAGAAGTGAATGCTTGGAGCAGAGCTGGCCGGCCTCATGGGCAGCCTGCTAGCTAGTCAACCAACCAACCATCCTCCTCCTTCCTTGTGGAGTTTTGTGGTCATACATCCACACACACACAGAGCAGAGCTAGGGGGGGGGTGCAACGCGAGACAAAGAAAACTATTTGCCTGGCAAGATGCTACTGTTGCCTCGCACATGCATGCCACTTGTTGAGCTTTGACCGACTCACTGACTATTCAGTGAGAATGTGAGATGTAGGAGTGGTTCAACAGTTGTGTTTAACATACAGTAATAAAGGAGTAGCCCTGTAGATTTTCCAAACAAACAAACAAAAAACACTTGAAGTTATGAAATCTGTTGGGTTTTGGCAGGGCAAATCCTGCTGGACGGGCACGAGCTCAAGTCGCTGAAGCTGCGGTGGCTCCGGCAGCAGATTGGGCTGGTGAGCCAGGAGCCGACGCTGTTCGCGACGAGCATCAAGGAGAACCTGCTGCTGGGGCGGGACAGCCAGGGCGTCACGCAGGCGGAGATGGAGGAGGCGGCCAGGGTCGCCAACGCGCACTCCTTCATCATCAAGCTCCCCGACGGCTACGACACGCAGGTCCGTGTACTCTTCGCTTTTCTTGCTCGCACGCACTGCACTTTTCTTGCATTGCTCGCTCGCCACCGCTCCATTTGTCAGTGTCTAGACCACCATGCCTGCCTGCCTTTGTTGCTCCTCCTTTCCCTTATGCCTGCCTGCCTTTGTTGCTCCCCCGTTTCCTTTCCCTACCCTTGCCTTTCATCAGGATGCAGCCTTTTCTTTTCTCCATGTCACGAGGATGTGTAGATGTAGCATCATGTCATCCATTCATGCGTCGCGCTCGTGAGGGTAGCTAGGCTAGCCTCAGATCAGATACTAGTGTTTGTGTTTGTTAGGCCGCAGCAGCGGCACATGAGAGCTCATGACAGGCAGCACCCAGCAACGCCATGGAGGGGTCGGGGTCCATCACAGGTCACAGCACGGCACGGCACTCCTCTCCTCCATCACATAATGGATACTCCTACCAGTAGACAGACACTAGTACTGATAGTCCTAGGGATGGGAGTGGGAGGGCAATTGTTAGGAGCCTGTTGCTATCACAATTGCTGTTGTGGGTTACCAACAGGTAACATGCCAGGATGCTTTGCTATCCCACACAGGACAGGAGGGGTCCCTTTCTCAAGCACAAACTATCCTAGCACTTGCTGCTGAGTGCTGAGTGCAGAGGGATAAATGGAGTAGTAATAATAATGAGATTAAGAATCAACCTGGGGTACATTGAAAGAGGTAGAATTCCTAGGAATCTACTAGTATAGGAGGAGTGGGAGTGAAACAGAACAAATTCCAAGTGGTATTTTGTCAGGAATGTCAAGTTGATTTGATCCCATATCAAAGCAAGAATTATCAAGCACTCATCCTGTCTGTACAGTTCAACTCTGTGCTACTAGTGGTAGGTATCTTCCACTTCTTCTAAATATATTTGTCATGAGAGAGAGAGAGAGTCAGTCAAGCCCATGCTGCTGCTTATTTTAATCACTACTGTCAATGGCAGGCAGTCTGTGGTTAGTTAATAACATCTGGGAAGGGTTTAATCAAATGAAATCTAAGACGTCACATGGGGGGGTATGGGCCACAATACAGCAGCTCGGCTTACCACACCCCCACGAGGCCATGAGTGACTTGATCATGCTTGATTCCTTGCTAAGCAACGCTCGCATGCCCATGCATCATCCATGGTCAAACACTCCGCCCTCTAAAAACAAATGATTTCCTACTTGTTTACTACGTACGATATTTGATGAAATATGCTTGTCAGTCAAAGTCAACCCGTTTGTTTGACCTTGCGTGCGTGCATGGCGGTGGTGGCCGGTGGTGCAGGTTGGGGAGCGCGGCCTGCAGCTCTCCGGCGGGCAGAAGCAGCGCATCGCCATCGCCCGCGCCATGCTCAAGAACCCGGCCATCCTGCTGCTGGACGAGGCCACCAGCGCGCTGGATTCGGAGTCGGAGAAGCTGGTGCAGGAGGCGCTGGACCGCTTCATGATCGGGCGCACCACCCTGGTGATCGCGCACCGGCTCTCCACCATCCGCAAGGCCGACGTGGTGGCCGTGCTCCAGGGCGGCGCCGTCTCCGAGATGGGCACCCACGACGAGCTCATGGGCAAGGGCGAGGACGGCACCTACGCCAAGCTCATCCGCCTGCAGGAGCAGGCGCACGAGGCGGCGCTCGTCAACGCCCGCCGCAGCAGCGCCCGGCCTTCCAGCGCCCGCAACTCCGTCAGCTCGCCCATCATGACCCGCAACTCCTCCTACGGCCGCTCCCCCTACTCCCGCCGCCTCTCCGACTTCTCCACCGCCGACTTCACCCTCTCCATCCACGACCCGCACCACCACCACCACCACCGGACCAAGCAGCTCGCGTTCCGCGCCGGCGCCAGCTCCTTCCTTCGCCTGGCCAGGATGAACTCGCCGGAGTGGGCCTACGCGCTCGTCGGCTGCCTGGGCTCCACGGTGTGCGGCTCCTTCAGCGCCATCTTCGCCTACATCCTCAGCGCCGTGCTGAGCGTGTACTACGCGGCGGACCCGCGGTACATGGAGCGCGAGATCGCCAGGTACTGCTACCTGCTCATCGGCATGTCGTCGGCGGCGCTGGTGTTCAACACGGTGCAGCACGTGTTCTGGGACACGGTGGGGGAGAACCTGACGAAGCGGGTGCGCGAGAAGATGTTCGCCGCCGTGCTTCGCAACGAGATGGCGTGGTTCGACGCCGACGAGAACGGCAGCGCGCGCGTCGCCGCGAGGCTGGCGCTGGACGCGCAGAACGTGCGGTCCGCCATCGGGGACCGCATCTCCGTCATCGTCCAGAACTCGGCGCTGATGCTGGTGGCCTGCACCGCCGGGTTCGTCCTCCAGTGGCGCCTGGCGCTGGTGCTCCTCGCCGTGTTCCCGCTCGTCGTGGGCGCCACCGTGCTGCAGAAGATGTTCATGAAGGGGTTCTCGGGGGACCTGGAGGCCGCGCACGCCAGGGCGACGCAGATCGCGGGCGAGGCCGTGGCGAACCTGCGCACCGTGGCGGCGTTCAACGCGGAGCGCAACATCACGGCGCTGTTCGAGGCCAACCTGCGCGCGCCGCTCCGGCGGTGCTTCTGGAAGGGGCAGATCGCCGGGAGCGGCTACGGCGTGGCGCAGTTCCTGCTGTACGCGTCCTACGCGCTGGGGCTGTGGTACGCCGCGTGGCTGGTGAAGCACGGCGTCTCCGACTTCTCCCGCACCATCCGCGTCTTCATGGTGCTCATGGTGTCCGCCAACGGCGCCGCCGAGACGCTCACGCTGGCGCCGGACTTCGTCAAGGGCGGGCGCGCGATGCGGTCCGTGTTCGAGACCATCGACCGCAAGACGGAGGTGGAGCCCGACGACGTGGACGCGGCGCCGGTGCCGGAGCGGCCCAGGGGCGAGGTGGAGCTCAAGCACGTGGACTTCGCCTACCCGTCGCGCCCGGACGTCCAGGTGCTCCGCGACCTCACCCTCCGTGCGCGCGCCGGGAAGACGCTCGCGCTGGTGGGGCCCAGCGGGTGCGGCAAGAGCTCGGTGCTGGCGCTGGTGCAGCGGTTCTACGAGCCCACGTCCGGGCGCGTGCTCCTGGACGGGAAGGACGTGCGCAAGTACAACCTGCGGGCGCTCCGGCGAGTGGTGGCGGTGGTGCCGCAGGAGCCGTTCCTGTTCGCGGCGAGCATCCACGACAACATCGCGTACGGGCGGGAGGAGGGGGCGACGGAGGCGGAGGTGGTGGAGGCGGCGGCGCAGGCGAACGCGCACCGCTTCATCTCCGCGCTGCCGGACGGGTACCGGACGCAGGTGGGCGAGCGCGGGGTGCAGCTCTCCGGCGGGCAGCGGCAGCGGATCGCCGTGGCGCGCGCGCTGGTGAAGCGCGCGCCCATCATGCTGCTGGACGAGGCCACCAGCGCGCTGGACGCCGAGTCGGAGCGCTGCGTGCAGGAGGCGCTGGAGCGCGCCGGGTCAGGGGCAGGGCGCACCACCATCGTGGTGGCGCACCGGCTCGCCACGGTGCGCGGCGCGCACACAATCGCCGTCATCGACGACGGCAAGGTGGTGGAGCAGGGCTCGCACTCGCACCTGCTCAAGCACCATCCCGACGGCTGCTACGCGCGGATGCTGCAGCTGCAGCGGCTCACGGGCGGTGCCGGTGGCGCGGCTGGGCCGTCGTCGTCGTCGTCATCCAACGGGGCCGCGGCGTAGGACGGATGGATCATGGATGGGTTTCGTTTCGTTCCTTGAGAGATTGGTGGATGAGGAATGATCGGAGCTAGGGGGGGAAAAAGAAGCAGAAAACACGGTGGTTCATGTGATTGTACAATTTGATGATGATGATGATGATGATGATGATGATGATGATGATCTCTTTGAGTTGAGGTTTTAGGATGGTGTAAACCTTCACTTCCTTTTTTAACTTCCTCTTCTTGCTTCTCATTCTTGTTGTTTCCTCATCTGCTAGCTGGATCCGAGAGATGTGGAACAGAGGGAAGCAAGCGGCCTCTATCTGTATACAGTAGTATATCCTTCCTTGTATGTAGACGATGGCTTTTACAGTAGCTCGCAAGGAAAAGGAATCCAGATCATATTATTGTACTGTATTTATTAGCTTAGCATGTTCACTCTATTCGGCTGGCTAGATGGTATGACTAGTTGGCTGATTGTTTAGCATGTTCACTCTATTCGGCTAGCTAGATGGTATGGCTAGTTGACTGATTATTGTGAGAGAAAAATATTATTGAATGGCTGGCTCATGCTCGTAAGTTCAAGGAACAGAGCGGTTATATACGCAAGCACTAGTATCAGATTTGCTCCTTATTTGCAATGGCAGAAACAAATACGGATGGTAATGCGTGAATGATTGCTCCACTAGCGTCTGAAAACAAAAGAATCTCCATTTTCAGCCAGCAGAGGAGCTGAACAGTATCTATCCTTTTTCATTTCTCTCTCTTTGCGAGGACACGACACTCTCCATCCTTTTCAGGCATCCGGACTGACCAAACTGCACACCAAGAACTGATCGAGCAGGGCGGCATTATTGTTCTCTACACAAGACTAGTACTATGCTGCTCTCGACAGGATCCCGGGATTATCTACCGAATTGTTAGCTCATCCAAAACCTGCATAGAGTATTAAACTAAAAAATAATTAATGGTACAGATTAGATGAATTTTTAAGTCTAATTAGTCTATAATTTAACAATGTTCAACTCTAAAAAAATAATTTGACAATGTGGTGGTACATTAAACATGTGGGGATGATGGATTATTAGTGGAATCTGTAAATTATTATTTTTATTAATATCCCAATAGACACTTCATGTAACATTTTACGTGACTTCTCCAAAACTTTACGCCTCTAAATTTAAACACCCACTTAATTGGCGTAAAAAAACCCCCACTTAATCTGCCTACTAATGAATTGAGCGTGTGTTCCTGATGCCAATTGCCAATTGCGCTGCAAGTTTGCAGACGACCCGGGAAGGATCAGGGATGTAATGGCAGGCATGCAATGCAGGAAAACGGGCCCCAAGAGTTTGACCTGATGGTGCCGGTGGGCTCTCATCTCTATCATAGGGGAGGGAGTCACATGCAACGCAGAATTAATCTTCCAACACACACCGTGACACCGGTCCGGACTCCGGACAATTTGATTTCAGGGTTGCTTTCGCTGCTGCCAATCCACTAATTCTTGGGTATGTTTCTTCGTCGCACATGATGAGCAGCACTGGCACCAACAGCAACAGGCATAGTGTAGAACTGCGACTGCGAGAGAATGGATGAATTGAGGGGATCGGTGCACTGGTCCCTTGCTCAAGATGAACTGCCCGAGGCCGGACGGAGTAGGACCATCCATATATGGCTGGCTGGGCCTGGGCTCACAGAACGAAAAAGAGGTCTGCTCTGCTCTGTCCCTCCCTGTCCAAATCTCAAGCGCCGATGTGTCCAATCTAGCCACCAATCTATCCTCGTCACTGTCATTCATTCACCTGGCACCACTCACCAGACACTGTTGTCTTGTCACTGTTACCTGGCAACACATACAAACGAAGGTCTCCTCTGCATCACCCGAATAGGATGCTTCTGATGTACTCGCTTCGTCCATTCATGTTTGATCATTCGTCTTATTAAAAAAATTTCATAAATATTATTTATTTTGTTATAACTTGTTTTATTGTTAGAGATATTTTCATAACGATTTGTTTAATTTATTATTTGTATAAAAAATTTGAATAAGACGAACGGTCAAACAGAAGTCATAGAAGTCAAAAAATTATGTTTATTATGGGACGGAAGGAGTACTAGTACAACCCTCGCTCCAATCTTATCCACTCCGTCCAATAAATAAAGGAATGGAATTTAAAGTTAAACTGAATTTGTAAAATAGTAACAATCGCTCAATTATTTTCATGCACAGAACCATATTTTTCTTTCATAACAATTCAGTCGTAGAATTTAGCTCAACCCAATTTCAATTTAGCCGAGTGAATGTTTATATTTTTAAATAAATTTATTATGAAAATATATTTAATGATCTATCTAATGTAAATCATGAGATAGTAAAACGGAAGGAGCTAAGTGTGCAATGATCATAATCTCAAAACATGAAGGCTTGAGCTCATGTTTTGAGGGTCTGTTTGTTAGATAGAGCACCTAAATACCTTCGGGGCTGAATCTAGGATGAGCTCTATTAAGAGCATGTTTGGAATGCAAGAATTTCATAGGAATAGCACATGAATTCAAGTTCAACATCACAGGGAAAACACAGGAACTGAGAATTTTTCCCGCATTCCAAATAGATCCTAAGAGTTTTTCTCTAGAAAGTGGTTCTTTGAAATGAACTAGTGATTGAGAGCTAAAAAAAAAAATATCTTCTCAACATAATCATTGAATGTATAGAGGTTATCCTATCATACAAAAATATTTTCAATCAAATAATCACATCTCTTGAAGAATCGCCTTTCACATAGAATCTGCAATAGAAGGAGCTCAATCAAACGGGCCCCTAAGTCCCCTATGGAATTGAGGTTATCAATGCATTCCATAGGATTTGTCCCAAGTACATTTCTCTGTTCCATATGGTATTTGCTGATCTTATAGAATCTCGCTGGGCTTTCTTAGCAACACAACCCAGCCCCCGAGAGACGGACAACCTTGGTAGTGAGAGAACCGAGAGCGATCTGGATCTGGCGTTCCATCAGCACCAGCAAATTCTGAGGCATGCTTCATGCTACAGCACCACCCGTCAACGAAAGAAAGGTTCGGGGTTGGGAAGGATATGGATGGCCATGTCTTACTCAACAAACAGTAAAACCAAACTACCAAAGGCAAGCAACCTTTTGAATTCATTGCCATCAATTCAAAGCAGTGAAATAGTATGCAAGATGCACTGGTGCGCCAGGGATTAGATTGGATCAGCAGATGGACAAGAGGGACCTTGCCAAGTCACCGGCGCATGTGTGTGCGTCTCAACTCTCAGACGCGACCAATGGCAGATGGATCTATATCTTATTATTAGCGCGGACATACACACGCATAGATCGCCTGACTAGCCAGCCATTGCTTGCTTGAGATCAAAGAAACTGCATAATAATTTGGTACTGAACTGCTTCTTTTCTAGAGCTAAGCTGTACATGAGAACAAGCTTAGTCATTTCCATCTATTACTACGATGCGCTCACTCGTGCCGACGTGCCGTGCTGTGCATGGTTCTTAGCAAAGAGCTTCCCAGACAGACAAGGATGGAACTATGGAAGGATGGCGTTTGCCCGGTACAGAACAGAATGCTTAGATCCAAAATGAAATGAGCACAAAACAGCCCAAGGAATCTCTCCTCTCTACGGAAAATAGTCAATTATAGGCCCTGCCATCAGCATCAGCAGCCAAAACCAGAGTCACGGAGAGCACAAGCAGAACCATGTACTATACATACAGATCTAGGAAAATCTTCACACAGATTGGAAGCTGACAAGTGCTGCTGTCCTGGCCGCCTCTGGCGTCCATCCGTCTGTCTCATGCACCAAGTAGGACGAAATCAGTGTTGGGACGGTACGTCGGTACCGGTACCTCAACATTTGGTAGCCTGTGTTCATCGAACCAGACAGCCTGTAAAACCAACTCTATAGTATTTCATAGTCCTGGCAGATAACGCACAATCGGAGGCCAAATGATATGAGACATCATCATCACTAGTATGGGTCGGTAAATGATTTCATTCATGATACATACATTGCCCCCTGACACCTCTCTAAAACAACCCCCCTCCTGATCAAGCCCCACTTCAAAAGTCCTGTGGACAATAAAAACCATCTACTAACTCTGCTAATACTGAGAAAAAAACAGCTTCAGATGTACGACAGCAACCAAAACACGGAACAAGTACTAACAAGAGGTTCCTTCACATGGACATAAGCTTCAGGCCATTGTCAGGCTTTCCCATTCCAGCAGCAAGTTCAGCATCAAGTTGCGTGTGTGGGGCTGGCCCAGACATTACCTTGACCCTACAACCATCCAACGCTTGTGATTAGACAAAGCACACGCCACAACAGATCAAATTATGCCACTCAAGTGTACGGTGTACCAGAACCTGTCCTACATCAGATTTTTCACATGTTCCGCCGGAAAGATCATACTGGTAATCTAGTATATCTGCTTTCAACCTTCGGTTACTACTACAAGACTTACACTAATTTAGATATAGTGTCATATCAAACCACACAATAAGGTCACTACAAGTTTTATCAACTGGTTCTACTCTAGATAACAGGTCAACGGCACAGAGCTGTATTACAGCATTCTAACCATCTGAAAAGTCATTTGTCCTATAGCAATATAAACCAACCGGTTCTTTCTTCAATTGAGAATGACCATGCAGCAAGCATAGCAAGTGCAGGTCATCACTCATCACACATTTGACCATCAAACTGGTAGCATAAATCAAATGTGTTCAGGGAACATTTTCTTCAACATTATCTCTGAATGATGAGTAACACGATATATTACTTAGAAGAATAAATCACCTCTTCTTGTGGCGCTTTGAGCGGTAGTGATCATCCTTCACGCTTTCACTTGCAAAGTAGCGACTGCAGCCAAAGCCAGTATCATATATATATATATATATGGAAATTATTTCCTACTCCCAGGGAGTAGTTACTCCCATGTATATATCTTAAGATTTTGGGTATGTATGACCAAACAAAGTATATGTATGCGAAGTATATGATCATACTAGACCATCTATGGTAGTATATTTGTCAAGTATGTATACATACATCGAGTATGTGGTCATACTTATTTTATATACTACAGTAAGTGGCATTTTCATAATATATTAAAAAGTATGAGTTCCCTTAAAAAATTTTCACGTAGGAAGATTTGAAGCACCATAATATGAGTATGTAAACATACTCAAAGTGATAAACAAGTATGAACACATACGCAAGGTGGTTTTTTAAAGATGGGAGTAACTACTCCCGAGAGTATAGAAAATGTAGCTAGCACATTTACAAGATAAGTGCAGTTCATCACAGGCATAGTAACACCAACAATTGCACCTTAAATTGTAGCCATTTTTTTACTAATCCTTCTAAATCAATTCAAGGCACCTACTATCAGTTAAATTCCAGGAAGCATCAAACCACCTAAATATCACCCAACGTTCACCATTTTACTCTAAACCAGATAACTGAAACACAGTTCATTAATTTCAACACAAAAATTGGCAGCAGCTTATAAATTGTGTATGTACAATTGTACATACAACTAATTCATCAAATGAACCAACCCAAGCTCAATGAAATCGCCCTTCTGTTTGCTGATAAGACAATACAAGAGTGATCAGGAACAGCTAGTATGATCTTCTATCTTCTTCTATATATTATACAACTAAAAAGAATCAAAATCTACCACAGGTGCGGTGAAGCCCCTGTGACTGTGATCAGCATCCCATTAAAAAACCCAACCCACCCATCCACGCGCCCTCCCCCACCTGATTGCCATCCGCACCTCCGGCCCCACCTCTTTCTAAGTGACTAATGTTAAGAGTCCATTCGCCACCCACACCGGAGCTACAAGAACACCATCGCCCGGTGCCCAATTAATTAGGTGGCCAGCCCTCACTAGTTCCCCACCCACAGACGGATCTCCCAGGCAATGTTTTCAAGTCGTCCGATTAATCGTGATTAGTCGTCATGGTCAGTCATGGTCAGTCACAGGTGTTCGATTTGGAGGTCTGACTCGATTAGCTCGACCAGAAAGCTGGTCGTCCAATTAGTCGACAACCAATCGCGATTAATCATCCAACTAGGACAGGGACGACCAGTTTGGGTACTCTGTTTTTGGGCCTGTTGAACTGGGCGGATATGCTGGCTGTGTGGCTGCTATGGTCTGCTAAATGTTAGTTATTTGCTACTGCATCAGTGCTGCTGTTAAGGTGTGCAATATCAAGAGTGCATTAGTGTTGCTACTTGGTACTTGCTAATTATGGTTCTCTTTGGTATTCTAGACTTCATTTATTGTGTATGCTTATTATATGTTATATAGTATATATAGAGAGGTATATGTCCTGAAATGCATGGACGACTAGATGGACGACCAGGGTCGATTAATCGACCTGGTCGACAACTAATCACGATTAGTTGCCTGGTCAGTCCCAGGTCGACCAGGTTCGATCAGTCGACCAGAAAACATTGCTCCCAGGAGGCAATGACCAAGGGATGGCGACTCCACACAGGCACGGTGGCACCTCCATGAAATCCTGACGTCCTGGCCAAACTAAGCCATGACATCGGCGGCGGAGCAGCACGATGTCCAAGGTACACCGTGGCAGGCCTAATGCGTTCCGAGTGCGGGGACATGACCTGCTTTGGCTGGGGTTTACCTATAAGTGGATGGGCATGAGATAAATATCATATTGCAAGTCCAAAAATGAAGTAAGTTGGTGTGATCATCCTTCAAATTGAAGCAAGTTGGTCGTCAAGTAGGGGTTTATCATCCTTGAAGCAAGTGGGAACAAATTGATAAGAATATTGATTTCTCGTTGCTCTATTTTTTGTGGGACTTGCTTCCACTATGTGGTATTTTATTTATTAGATCTACATAACTATGGGAAGGTGAAACAATATGAAAAAGTTTAGAAATTGGGGGGGTGGGGGGATAAGAGGGGTGAAAGAGAGACTTCAAAGAGGGTTTAGCATATGAGGGGGTTTACGCCCAATAGAGAATTAGGTATTGTGAAGCATGTCGAAGAAATCACAATTCATCCTCAATGCAAATACCAAATGGTCGGCTCTTGCAGACACGCCCATCAACAAGAAGCTCTACACATTTAGTTATGCCTTATAGTCGGTGAAGCAGGAATAGTTCTCATAATATCGGTATAGTTTATGTTTACAACATAGATACAAAACTTATTCAATTTCGTGTCACAGGAAAATCACTGATAAAAGTTAACTCATCAATTATTTGACGAAGTAAACCAAATTGGTGATCCTAGAATGGGTGCATGAAAATTCCCTATACAATTGCATCCTTTGTTGCTGCCTAATTCCAGTGCTGAATCCCATTGTATATTTTATTGTGTCGAAGGGAAACAAAAAAATTGTTGTCACATGAGAATGATGAAATAGCAAGAGATTGGAGTATTGGAACTGCACTTTCTTTAGGATCATGTGTGTACTATGAGCATTCAGTATTTTAAGATCATTTTACATGATAGGAAGATCAGGTTTACACCATCCATACACGGAAAATCAAATTAGTTTGCGAACATAAACATGATTTATCATTCATTAGAGTCCATTTGGTCTAGATCAGTCGTTTTTCTGTACCAAGAATGAATTATAGGACATGCTCTAGCAATGCTCATTTAGGAACTAAACGTTGCTTGAATCTGTTAATTGAGGAATACATACGGCATTTTTTTTTTTTTTGCCCGTAGCAACATACGGGCACATGCCTAGTAGAGGATATGAAATAGCAGCACGGTGGAAGGGAGGGACAGAAAAGAGAGAAGGGGGCAGCATACTCGCAGTGGAGGCAGTAGAACTGTCCCATGCCTGGGAGATCCTCGTCGACGGGGAGCTCCTTGGCTTCAGCGTCCTTGCCCTGGTCGGCCAGCTTGACGAGCTCGTCGTAGACGGCATCGTCGGCCTTGAGGAGGAACTTGCCGCGGCGCGCCGTCTTGTGCGAGAGGCGGCGCTTCTTGACCTTGCGGTGCGGGCACTTGCCTCCCATCTCGAGAAGAGCGGCGGCGGCTAGGGTTTTCGTTTGGTGGCCGGACTGCGTAGTGGAGAAGAGAAGAACAGAAGATGGATAGGAGAAGATGGTTTGAGCCTTTGAAGGGAGGACGACGGACGGGCCAAGCAAGGAAAGCCTTAATTCGTTTATGTAGCCCATTGGGCTGGATGCCTAGATGTGACTGTCAAACTCAAAGCCTAGCAGCAAAAGAAGCCCAATTGTAAATTTGGCTGTACAACCAGCCTGTTAATGTTGCAGTTCATTCCTCCTCCTCCTCCTCCTCCTTTTTACGAATTTTATAGAGGAAATTTGTTCCTAGGCCCTGAAAAGAGTTAAATTCACCCGGGGTCTCTAAAATTATCACTAAGTATTAAATAGGTCCCCAAAGTTGAAAACTACACATTTAGCTCCTTGATGTTTGTTGGGGTCCAAGCAGTGGTCCAAACCAACTATTTGACACTGCCCAGGAGCCGTTAGTACATTTGGTGACCAGTATATGCATTTTTTTCTTCCAAGTTTTTTTTTGAATTATTAACATACGTTTGTTATTGCCATTATTTTTTCACATTTTCAATTTCAACCATTATGTTTTCCTTTTCAATTGCTTCTGCAAAATAAAGGAACGAGCCTAATATTATAATTAATTTTAATTGCATTAAATTTAATATAAATCATCTAGGTAGATAAAACATAACAATAAAATAAGATCTCCAACATGCGTTGACATATCTTTACAGCGCCATGTTGCCGATGTCTACCCTATGGACCATCTGAGCACATTCGTTAGTTTATGGAATATTTTTTATTTTTAATCCTTTTTTATAGATATTTTAAAAATAATCAGAGCCAAAATGATTTTACAGATCTAACGTTTTTTTGTTGCGCCAACTTTAGGGATCATTTTTTATTTTGAATCCTTTTTGAATAAATATTTTAAAAATAACGGGAGCCAAAAAGTTTTTTTTAGATCTAACCCTTTCGAATTTTTTAACCCTTTTCCAAAAGTATTTTTAGTTCTGACACTGTTCAAATTTTTTTAATTCTAACACTTTTGGACGCGTCAGGAGAGACGGCACGACATAAACACGCTGCTGCGTCACATGCAGTGGCGCCGCAGTGTTGCCAGCATGGCTCCAGGCCGCACGCGTGGTAGGGCATGGGGCCCACCTTGCCGTGCCATCCCACCTGGCGTCACATGAAAGTGATTATATATCAAAATTGTAGATCTCGACGAGATCTGCAACTTTATAGTTTTGAGTTTTTTCATTTGAAGAAGTTCAGATGTCCATAAATAATATTTTATTATATTAATGTTTTTGGACATCTAAACTTTCTCAAATGAAAAAACTCAAAACTATAAAGTTTTAGATCTCGTCGAGATCTACAATTTTCATATAAAAATCATCTTCATCCAATATCATATTGAAGAGTTATGATTATTCGAAATGGACGGAAGGGCCAAGACAACAACAACAACATAAGCCTTTTGTCCCAAGCGAGTTGGGGTAGGCTAGAGATGAAACCCACAAGAGACCAAGATTAGAGAAACACAAAACGGACACAAGACGAAAGGTAGAGTTAGGGATACACAGAAAAGGAAGCAAAGGTCACGGTTCAGGTACATTGATTGCTAACCTCCAGGCGCTCCTATCTATAGCTACTTCCTTGGAGATATTTCACTCTTTAAGGTCTCTCTTAACCGACTCGTCCCAAGTCAGTTTAGACCGACCTCTACCTCTCTTAACATCTTTGACCCGCTTTAGAACCCCGCTGCGCACCGCCGCATCAGGAGGCCTTCGTTGGACATGTCCAAACCATCTCAACCGATGTTGAATCAGTTTTTCCTCAATTGGTGCCACCCCGACCCTCTCCCGAATGTCCTCGTTCCGGATTCTATCCCTTCTTGTGTGCCCACAAAACCAACGTAGCATACGCATCTCTGCTACACTCAGTTGTTGGACATGTCGTCTTTTTGTAGGCCAGTATTCAGCACCGTATAGCATCGCCGGGCGAATCGCTGTCCTATAAAACTTACCTTTTAGTTTTTGTGGCACCCTCTTGTCACAGAGGACACCAGAAGCTTGACGCCATTTCAGCCAACCGGCTGAAATTCTATGCCTAACATCTTCATCAATGTCGCCATCCTTTTGAAGCATCGATCCTAGATACCGGAAGGTATCCCTCTTGGCCACCACTTGTCCATCGAGGCTAACGTCACCATTCTTATGTCTAGCCGCGCTGAAACTACACATCATGTACTCGGTCTTGGTCCTACTAAGTCTGAATCCTTTCGACTCTAATGTGTGCCTCCACAGCTCTAACTTACTATCAACCCCTACCCTACTCTCGTCAACTAGCACCACATCATCAGCGAAGAGCATACACCAAGGGATATCACCTTGTATGTCCCTTGTGACCTCATCCATCACCAAAGCAAATAGATAAGGGCTCAATGCTGACCCCTGATGTAGCCCTACTTTAATTGGAAAGTCACTAGTGTCACCATCACATGTTCGTACACGCGTCATCGCGTCCTTGTACATATCCTTGATGAGGGTAATGTACTTAGCTGGGGCCTTGTGCTTTTCCAATGCCCACCACATGACGTTTCTTGGTACTTTGTCATACGCCTTCTCGAGGTCAATAAAGACCAAGTGCAAGTCCTTCTTCTGCTCCCTGTATCTCTCCATTAACTGGCGTATTAAGAAAATCGCCTCCATGGTCGACCTTCCAGGCATGAACCCAAACTGGTTTTGGGTCACACTTGTCACTCTTCTTAAGCGATGTTCGATAATCCTTTCCCAGAGCTTCATCGTATGGCTCATCAGCTTGATCCCACGATAGTTAGTACAACTTTGAACATCCCCCTTGTTCTTGAAGATCGGTACTAATATGCTTCTCCTCCATTCTTCGGGCATCTTGTTGGACCAAAAGATAAGGTTAAAAAGCTTAGTTAACCATACTGTCGCTCTGGCACCTAGGCACCTCCACACCTCAATAGGGATACCATCAGGGCCCATCGCTTTACCTCCCTTCATCCTCTTCAAAGCCTCCTTGATCTCTGCTTCCTGAAATCTCCTCACAAAGCGTCTGTTGGTATCATCAAATGGGTCATCCAACTCAAGGGTAGGACCCTCATTCTCCCCATTAAACAACTTGTCGAAGTACTCTCGCCATCTGTTCTTGATCTCCTCATCCTTCACCAGTAGTCGATCTGTCCCGTCCTTGATGCATTTGATTTGGTTGATGTCCCTTGTCTTCCTCTCTCGGATCCTAGCCATCCTATAAATGTCCTTCTCCCCTTCCCTCGTGCTTAACCGTTGATAAAGGTCATCAAAAGCCTGGCCCTTTGCTACACTCACAGCTCGCTTTGCAACCCTCTTCGCTGTTTTATAGCCCTCGACGTTGGCTGCACTGTGGTCCAGGTGGAGGCGCTTGAAACACTCTTTCTTCTCCTTAATAGCCCTTTGCACCTCGTCATTCCACCACCAGGTGTCTTTTTCTTCTTGTTTGCCCCCTTGCTCACGCCAAGCACTTCTGAAGCCACCTTCCGAACACATGTTGCCATCTCTAGCCACATGTTGTCTGCATCTTCTCCTTCTTCCCAGGGCCCCTCGTCTAGCATCCTCTCCTTAAACGTTTGCGCCGCTTCCCCTCTAAGCTTCCACCACTTCGTTCTCACAATCTTGGCGCGTTTGACCCGGGGGACCCGTATCCGAAATCGAAAGTCCGCCACCACCAGCTTGTGTTGAGGGACAACACACTCCCCAGGTATCACCTTACAATCTAAGCAAGCACGCCTATCCTCCCTCCTTGCAAGGATAAAGTCGATTTGGCTCGAGTGTTGTCCACTATGGAAGGTCACTAGATGGGATTCCCTCTTCCTAAAGAAGGTATTCGCTATCACCAAGTCGTAGGCCAACGCGAAGTTCAACACATCCTCCCCCTCTTCGTTCCTACTACCATACCCAAAGCCCCCATGCACTCGCTCGAACTCTACATTAGTCATGCCCACATGGCCGTTGAGCTGTCCTCCAATGACGAGTTTCTCGCTGATAGGCACGGTACTAACCATGCTATCCAGGTCTTCCCAAAACTGTTTCTTGGTGCTCTCCCCAAGACCTACCTGAGGGGCATAGGCACTGATCACATTCAAAGCCGAATCTCCAACTATCAGCCGGACTAGGATAATCCGATCGCCTTGCCTCCTAACCTCCACGACTCCATCCTTTAGGCTTCTATCGATCAAGATGCCTACACCATTCCTACCCGATGATGAGCCCGAGTACCAAAGCTTGAAGCCAGTACCCTCCACCTCTTTCGCCTTCTGGCCCATCCATTGTAATACCTCGGGTATTACGGGTCAATTAAACTTGCCATGTCATCATATTTAAATTAATTAATCTGCATATGATTGTGCTTAGGGCCCTAGAGTGGTTTGGATTGATAAATTATTGATCTGGAAATTCAAAACCCTAATCGGATATCCGAATTAACCCTAATTTTGGCCCAAAACCCTAATTCAAAATCTATAAGGAATCTTGAGATGACCCCTAAATGAAAGTTGTAGATCTTTTAAAACGTGACAACTTTTATTTTTGTAGATTTTGAAGTTCTGTTGTAAAAATTTGAATTTAACTCAAAACAGTGAATTGAAAATCAAATTTGAAATGTCATTTCAAAAAATTAATTGGAATTTGACAAAACTCCCTTAACGAAAGTTGTAAAGCTCTCTGAGGGGAACAATTCTTATTTTGACCATTTTTCAAGTTGTCATGAAAAATCAAAAGTAATTTCAGAAATTCAATTTAGGTTTTAAAAACCCTATTCACCCCCTTTTGAATAATTTTCAAATTCGGCCGAATTTGGGGTTGGTCCAAAAATGAAAGATGTTCAGTTTTTATAGCCCTACAACTTTGGTGTTTGCTGTTTCTTCATTTGACACACGGTTTGGGCGCAATTGAGCAAAAGATCAGAGAGGAGTAGGTAGCTGCTACAGTAGCCACGGCATGGGCGCCGTCCTTCTCCCCTGTTCGCGCGACCGCCGGCATGGCCGGGGCGTCGCGGCCGTCTTCTCGTCGCTCCTGTGCCCACGACCTCGCAAAAGCGACCGCGAGCGTCGTCTCTCTCGTCTCCCAGCTCGCTCCACCTCTATAAGTACCCGCGGCCGCCGTTCTTCTCCATTTTTCTCTTCTCCTCGCCGCCGGTGACCCTCTCGGTTTCCGACGAAATTCGTCGTCCATCCTCTACTCCAATCCGATTCACCGCGTGGCTAGATTCAACATTCCCTTGCGCATCGTTTGGGCTCGGTTTGTCGCCTTGTCATCGCCGGTGGAGCCCAGACGCCGTCTTCTTCTTCCTCGGCTCCGGCCGGAGCACCGCCGCGAGTCCCACCGTCGCGTCCAAGCCCTTCGGGTGAGCTCTGGACCTTGAGTCCATTCGTTTCCATCTCAGCGCTCTCGGTGGCGTCTCATGCTCGCGATGGTTTTTCCCCCGGTACCCTAGGTTCGCCGGAACGGAGGAATTGCCGCCGGGAGTCGCCGCCGCGGATCCCCTCGACGTCAAGCCATCGTTCCACCTCGCCTCTGCTTCACCCGGCTGCTCGGCTAGGATCGGGGTGAGCCACTGGTTGTTCCCCTGCCTCTTTTTCCCCTCTTCCGGTCCTTCGCGGCCGGCGTAGGATGCGCCGGCGTGCGGGTCGCCGCCGGTCCGCCATGGGCGAGCTCGTGCTCGTCGGAGGCGCGTAGAACCTACGGCTATTGGCTAGGATGGTTCGCGGGGTGTGATAGGCCGTGGGGGTGTCCTCGGTTTGGCATCAGGGGTCGTCGCCGGCAGGTTTCCCGGCGAGCCGCCGTGTTCGCGTGTGCGCGCGCGCGCGAGAGCGAGGGGCGCGGCCGGGCCGTGTCTGGCCGTGGGCCGGCTCGGTGCGGGCGCGTGAGAGAGAGGGAGAGAGGCGCGCGCGTGCGGGCCGCCTGCTGGGCCGTTGGGCTGGCCAAGCAGCGCGGCTGCGGCGGGGCTGGCAGCAGGCGCGTGCGGGCCGCGCTCGGGTGCGTGGGCCGTCGCGGGCTGGATTCGTTTTCCAATTTCCAGAAGAATTTCAAATACCTTTTCCAAATTGATTTGTTTAAATAGTACTGATGTTTGTTAATTTCATAGGGATTAATCTATTAGTTAAAAAAATGTGAAAATATTTGTGTATGCTCTCTGTGATGCCTAGTATTTAGGAAAAATATAATATCTAGATTTAGGACCTTTTCTGTTAGGAGTAAAAATCAGCAAAATAAATGAATAATGCAACTTTGATGATTTTTAATAAATTGTGGGTAGTTCCAAAAATCATGAAATTAATTGTGGCACTGTTTGATGATGAAATCTAGCTGTGGGTAAATTTTGGTCATAATTGGAGTTGGTTTGCTCAGTTAATAAATAGGAGTGCAAATTAGGAAAGTTGTACTCAAGACGTTAATCTTTGACTATCGCATTTTCACCTGTATTATTGCATCATGTTAAGCATGCATCATTGCACACGTGTAGTGACCGGGAGCGAAGGAGTAAAGGTCGAGGCCACTGCTGGGGAGCCAACTCCGGAGGTGATCCAGGGATTTGACATCTGCGGAACCGACCCTGATCCCACCCTCTTCTCAATCGAAGGCAAGCCCCGGTGCATTAACCCTCTATTGTGAAATCTTTACAATTCGAGTTAATCTATTGCATTAAGTTGCTAGGAGTTGATTGTTACCTATCCAAATGCATTGTCCCATATAATTACCCTGAAACCTGATTTAAATAAATAGTTTGAAAAATGCTAGGCATGCTTAATGAAATTAGAATTCCATAAAAGAAAAACTATTTTCTGTACTATGTACATGTATATACTTTATGATTGGTGAAGAACCTGTTATCCGTTGGTCGATGTGTATTCGGGCTAGAGTCCCGATGCATGGTCGCTTTCGGAATAGTTTGGAACTGGTCGGTATCACCCAAAATATGTTTCGTTGAGTGGCCTGCTCATGGGACGGCGTTCCCATGTCACACTACTCTTCAGGCATAATAATAAAACTGTCGGGCAGTCTTGTATTCGGGCTAGGCCCCAATGCAAGTCTGACGGCAGGAAGGAAGTAGGGACCGTTCGTTGTAGGCCTGCTGTGATCATGATGAACAGCCTAGCCACATACCTATGTGGAAAGCCTAGAGTCAGGTGGCTCTATTGCTGGAACCGACAACCACGCACTGGGAGTGGAGAGATGGCGGGAGTAGCGTGTACCCACGTGGCCGGCGTGCCTGGAGACGAGTGGAGTACTGTGCTCCCGGGTGGCGCAGGACCGGTTCCGGGATAGAAAGACCTAGATGACGGGTTGGTATATGTATGCCGGCGTGCTGCATATGCAGTGTGGTTAGAATCCCCAGCTGGGTATTTACTGGATTCGAATCGACGTGCTCCTCGGTTAATGGAGACTTGATCCTCACACCTACCCCGAAAAGTGGTTCGCAACTAGGTTCACTGAACGATCAAAGGAAGTTGAGAATTGATGATAGATGAGATTGATTATTGGAACTATGACTATGATTATAATGATAAATAATTACAATGTTGGTTAGAAATGCTTTTCTGCAAATCTTCTCTCTCCTGCTAGCCTTACCTATGACCTGCATTCCTGAGTCTCATTTTACACCCTTAGTCGGGTCAGTCTTGCGGAGTACCCCAAGTACTCAGGGTTTGTTAACCCATGCTACAGGAGAACCACCGTCTGACGTCTGTCTCGCCCCGTGCTGCATGACCATTATCCAGGAGGGCAGCGAGGAAGAGTAAATGTGAGACCCGTGGGCTGGGTTCGAATTATCATATGTATGATGTTGTATAATTATTCAACTGCTACTGCCACTACCTAGGGACTGTAATAATCGTACTTGAATTCTATTTGGAACAGCTGGTTTGTAAAATTAAGTTATGTAATATTCCGCTTCCGTACTCTGATGTAATTTGTTATGAAATGTTGTAATCTGTAATGTATTCGCAATGTGATCCTGCGGAGTTTTGGGCGCTGATGTAGCCCGACAGGCCGGTCTAGGTTACATGGAACGTGGGTCCGACTGTCAGAGTCATTAGTGATAATGACAGTCACCTGTGGGCCAGGTGATTTAGGCGGTTCTGTTACAGTTGGTACCAGAGCATTACATTGCTAATCATCACGGATTACTTTTTGAAAACTTTAAAAGGTTTTGGATCATAAAACTTAGTATGTTATTTTGGGTCCAAATTGCTTCTATTCTTAACTTATTCCGTAGTCTTAGTTTAATCTGTATCTAATACTATGTGGCTGTAGTAGCATGAGGAATAATATTATTATTATTAGCCCTATGTTAAAAGTTTATTTACTTATGTACGTGTTTACTTGCATGATTTAAATTCGTAAGTACGTGCATGCATCATGTTAATCACATAATAATAACTTCCTCCTTAAAAGCGGGTAATTGGGATAAGTTACCAAACCTATTCTTGCTAACTTGTATATCTTATAAAATCCGCTTACCTTCTCCAGATGCCCCGTTGCAAGCTCACCGCCAGGAAGATGACGGGACCGCGTGGTGTTCCGCACCACCAGCTGGCGCCGCGTACTGGGGAGGGCGAGGCCTCTGGGAGTCGCTCACCCCGTCGCAGTAGTGAGGAGTTGGAGGCTGAGGTCGTGAGACTTCGGGAGTTGGTCGGGCAGTGGGAGGAGGAGTACGAGGTTGCTCGCCGCCACCACTACCAGGATGTGAGGACCAACCGTGACCTGCGTCGGGAGGTCAACCGCCTGACGCAGCAGCGGGATGAGGCTTGGGAGCGCGAGGATGCGATCGTCGACAGGATGCTGAGGGCGGAGCAGCGTGCCGCGCAGCTAGAGGCGGACAACATCGCTTTGCAGGAGGAGGTGCACCAGCTCAACGATCAGCTCTACCCTATTCCGGCACCTGAGGAGGAGGATCCGGAGCTTGGAGTTGTCCTTGGTGAGGATGAGGACATGGAGGAGAGTGACGAGGACTCCGAGGAGAGTGACGAGGACTTCGAGGAGGACTTCGAGGACAGTGACGCGTCTGCAGTCGACGAGGACTAGGCTAGTGTAGGCCTAGGGACGTTAGCTAGTATCTTTTTCCAGTTTGTAAAATAGGTGCTTGTAGTAAGAACCTTAGTCATGGGACGTGACTCTTGCGTGGGCGCGAGTCGTGTAGTATAATAATGTAATATTTGTGTGTGTTGCTACTATGTTCCATCTATGTAATATAAGTCCTAAGGGGTTTGCTTGTTAACAGATGGGAGATCACTCTGCTCATGGGACTGGAGCTCCCCAAGCACCACCACTTCCAAACACTCTGGCAGAGGCCATCACCGCACTCACCAATGTCGCAACAATGCTAGCTCAGAGTCAACAAGACCGTGGTGGGCGTCGTGGTCGCCGCGACAACGAAGAAACCACCTATGTTGATTTCACCGACACCCGTCCGCCTGTGTTCACCAAGGCAGATGAACCTCTGGAAGCAGACGATTGGCTTCGTACCATGGAACAGAAGTTCAGCTTGATCCACTGCACAGAGATACAGAAACCTCTGTTCGCAGCGCAGCAACTCCGTGGACCTGCCACCACTTGGTATGCCAACCTATTGGCAGCACAGGATCCTGGACATCAACTCACTTGGCAGGAATTCCGTGAGGCGTTCCGTGCTCATTACATCCCTGCGGGTGTGATGAGGCTGAAGCTAGACCAATTCCTAGCTCTGAAGCAGAATGAATCCACTGTCACTCAATACCTGGGGCAGTTCAACCATCTGGCACAGTACGCACCGGAGCACACCAATACTGATGAAAAGAAGAAGGCCTGTTTCATCAGGGGCCTGAACTACAAGATTCAGCGCAGCTTGTCCAATAATCTCAAATACACCTTTCATGAAGCAGTTGATAGTGCACTGGCTTTCGAGGAAAGCAACCGTCAGCTCCAGGAGGAGAAGAAGAAGAACAAGAGGCCTGCGTTCTCTGGCAGCCAGAAGCGCCCAAGAATCATCTATCACCCCACTCACCAAAGCCGCCCATCTTATCCTCATCAGCAGGTGGTTGTGCGCACTGCCGCCACCTCCCACACCTCAAATCAACAAAATGCCACTCAGCCGAATGCCCCTGGCGTTCGCGTTACTACTCCCCAAACCACCTACAATCATCCTTGCTACAACTGTGGCAAGATGGGACATTGGGCACGCAACTGTCCTTTTCCCAAGAGGTACAACCAGAATGCACCAGGTGGTCAACAACAGCAACATCAACAGCAGCAGCAGGGTCAGCATCGTGGTCATCAGCAGCATGCTCAGAGGGGCAAGATCGTCAAGAAAGCAGGTCAGGTCTATTATACACAAGTGGATGATATCCCTGCGGGAGAGCCCGTCATGATGGGTAGGTTCCCTGTTGCCAGTCACCCTGCACTTACGCTTTTCGATTCTGGTGCATCACATTCATTCATCAACCGTACATTTGTGGTTAAGCATGAAATACCTATTGGGGAGATAAAGGAAGATTTCCTTATACACTCGCCCGGGGGGCGTATGTCTACTAAAGAGGTAGTTCAGAGAGTGCCTATAGAGTTGGGAGGGCATAAGTTCCCTACTACTATGATAGTGCTAAAGAATCAGGATATTGATGTGATATTAGGTATGAATTGGATGTATCAGCACAATGCTCTTATTGATGTTCTGAATAGAACCATAAGAGTGAGCATACCTAATAGCCAAACTCAACTTCTTATCCAACTTCCACTACCTGTGAGAAAGGTGGAGAAATCCGTGCAAAGGTTGTGTGCTACTTCAGTGGAAGAAGTGATGAAGATTCCAGTGGTCTGTGAATTTCCAGACGTGTTTCCTGATGAGTTGCCTGGTTTGCCACCTGATCGAGATGTGGAATTTGCCATTGAGCTAAAACCTGGAACAGCTCCTATCTCACGTAGAGCTTATAGGATGCCTCCCAAGGAATTGGCAGAACTTAAAATTCAGTTGCAAGAACTACTTGATAAAGGCTTTATTCGCCCTAGTTCATCTCCTTGGGGTTGTCCTGCTATCTTTGTCAAAAAGAAGGACAAGTCTCTTCGACTCTGTATCGATTATCGTCCACTCAACGAGGTGACCGTTAAAAACAAATATCCGCTACCTCGTATCGACCTACTCTTTGACCAACTGGCTGGGGCTAAGGTGTTTTCTAAGATTGACCTTAGGTCCGGCTACCACCAAATCAAAATTCGTCCTGAGGATATTCCGAAAACAGCTTTCACCACCAGATATGGCCTGTATGAATACCTAGTCATGTCTTTCGGCTTAACCAACGCACCTGCCTACTTCATGTATCTCATGAACTCCGTCTTCATGCCCGAGCTCGACAAATTCGTTGTCGTGTTCATCGATGATATCCTTGTCTATTCCAAAACACCCGAAGAACATGCCAACCACCTTCGCATTGTCCTAACTCGCTTGAGAGAGCATCAATTGTATGCAAAGTTCAGCAAGTGTGAGTTTTGGTTGAACAAAGTCCCTTTTCTCGGACATATTCTTTCAGCTGAAGGAGTATCAGTTGATCCTAGCAAGGTGGAGGAAATATTAAATTGGAAGCCGCCAACCACTGTGCATCAAGTTCGCAGTTTTATGGGCATGGCGGGATACTACCGCCGTTTCATCCCAGATTTCTCAAGGATAGCCAAGCCAATCACCAACTTGCTGAAGAATCAAGTCAAGTTTGTGTGGTCGCCAGATTGTGAGACAGCGTTTCAAACCTTGAAGAAGTGTTTGACTACTGCACCAGTCCTAACTCAACCAGACATTGAGAAGCCATTCGATGTGTACTGTGATGCATCCGGCACTGGCCTAGGCTGTGTTTTGATGCAAGAGGGCAGAGTTATTGCTTATGCTTCCCGACGGCTCCGACCCCATGAAGAAAACTATCCTACTCATGACTTAGAATTGGCAGCTGTGGTTTACGCATTGAAGATCTGGCGTCATTATTTGCTAGGCAGCACCTGCAATGTGTACACCGATCACAAAAGCTTGAAGTACATTTTTACTCAAGAAGAGCTGAATATGAGGCAGCGAAGATGGCTAGAATTGATCAAAGATTATGATATTGAAGTACATTATCACCCTGGTAAAGCTAATGTAGTTGCCGACGCACTCAGTCGGAAGGCTCACTGCAACTGTTTGACTGTGAAGCCTTATAGTCTGTCATTGTGCTGTGAGTTGGAAAAGTTGGGCCTAGAAATAGTTCCACAAGGCAGTCTGGCAAATATCAGTATTGAAACTTCCATCCGTGATGAGATCGTGGCCGCTCAGAAAGGAAGCAAGGGCATCAAACATATCAAAGAAAAAGTCCAGGCAGGAAAAGCAGATTGTTTCAGGATTGACGATGAAGGTGTAGTATGGTTCAAGAATCGCTTGGTAGTTCCAAAAGTTCCTGAGCTACGTCGCAAGATTCTTGATGAAGCTCATCTTACAAGGTACTCTATCCACCCAGGAAGCAACAAGATGTACCAGGATTTAAAACAGAAATTCTGGTGGACTAAGATGAAGATAGAAATTGCACAGTATGTGTCGAGGTGTGACACCTGTCAGAAGGTTAAGGCTGTGCACATGAAGCCTGGTGGAGAACTACAACCGTTACCGGTCCCCGCATGGAAATGGGAAGACATTAGTATGGATTTCGTCGTGGATTGCCCAGGACATCAAGAGGTTTTGATTCCATCTGGGTTATCGTAGATCGTCTCACGAAACAAGCCCATTTTCTACCTGTGAAGAAAGAGTATAGGGCGCCAACTTATGCCAAACTATTTATTGAAAATCTCATGAAGCTGCATGGGATACCAAAGACCATTGTTTCAGATCGGGGTACTCAGTTCGTATCCAAGTTTTGGAAATCCTTCCACAAATCACTGGGCACGAAACTTTTACACAGTACGGCCTATCATCCCCAAACCGATGGTCAGACCGAGAGGGTGAATCAAATAGTGGAAGACATGTTGAGGGCCTGTGCATTGAATTACCCTGACAAGTGGGACGAATGTTTGGCATTGGCCGAATTCTCGTATAATAACAGTTACCAAGAAAGCATCAAGATGGCTCCGTTTGAGGCAGTGTACGGCCGCAGATGTCGTACTCCGTTGAATTGGTCCGAGCCCGGTGAGAGATGGTTTTATGGTGTTGACTTGGTCAATGAAGCTGAGGAGAAGGTTCGAGTAATACAAGAGAATCTGAAAGTGGCTCAGTCCCGACAGAAGAGCTATGCCGATCAGCGGCGTAGACCGCTAGCATTCAAGGTTGGAGATTATGTGTACCTGAAGGTTTCACCTATGAAAGGAGTCAACCGCTTTGGAGTCAGAGGCAAGTTAGCCCCGTGCTACATTGGACCATTCTTAATCACCGAGCGTGTGGGAAAAGTTGCCTACCGATTACAATTGCCAGATCATCTGTCAGAAGTACACAATGTGTTTCATGTATCTCAGCTCAAGAAATGTCTACGAGTTCCCGACCAAGTGACCGACGTAGAAGGTGTGGCGCTTGAGCCCGAGTTGACGTATTCAGAACAGCCGGTTCGAGTTCTGGACATTAAGGACCGGGTTACCCGAAGGACTACAACCAGGTGGTACAAGATCCAGTGGAGTGATCACTCTGAAGATGAGGCTACCTGGGAATCGGAGGACTATCTTGCGGAGAATTTTCCAGAATTCTTCGCCACCTTGTAGATGTAACGGTCTAATTAGTGCTTTCTGTATTAAAAATCCTTCTACTTATTTCGTGAGCTCGTGTAAATATTTTGTCTCATGTATTTTCTTTTCCATTACTTTGTTTCAGTTTCTAAAATAGCTAATCTCGGGACGAGATTTCTTTTAGGGGGGAAGGCTGTAATACCTCGGGTATTACGGGTCAATTAAACTTGCCATGTCATCATATTTAAATTAATTAATCTGCATATGATTGTGCTTAGGGCCCTAGAGTGGTTTGGATTGATAAATTATTGATCTGGAAATTCAAAACCCTAATCGGATATCCGAATTAACCCTAATTTTGGCCCAAAACCCTAATTCAAAATCTATAAGGAATCTTGAGATGACCCCTAAATGAAAGTTGTAGATCTTTTAAAACGTGACAACTTTTATTTTTGTAGATTTTGAAGTTCTGTTGTAAAAATTTGAATTTAACTCAAAACAGTGAATTGAAAATCAAATTTGAATTGTCATTTCAAAAAATTAATTGGAATTTGACAAAACTCCCTTAACGAAAGTTGTAAAGCTCTCTGAGGGGAACAATTCTTATTTTGACCATTTTTCAAGTTGTCATGAAAAATCAAAAGTAATTTCAGAAATTCAATTTAGGTTTTAAAAACCCTATTCACCCCCTTTTGAATAATTTTCAAATTCGGCCGAATTTGGGGTTGGTCCAAAAATGAAAGATGTTCAGTTTTTATAGCCCTACAACTTTGGTGTTTGCTGTTTCTTCATTTGACACACGGTTTGGGCGCAATTGAGCAAAAGATCAGAGAGGAGTAGGTAGCTGCTACAGTAGCCACGGCATGGGCGCCGTCCTTCTCCCCTGTTCGCGCGACCGCCGGCATGGCCGGGGCGTCGCGGCCGTCTTCTCGTCGCTCCTGTGCCCACGACCTCGCAAAAGCGACCGCGAGCGTCGTCTCTCTCGTCTCCCAGCTCGCTCCACCTCTATAAGTACCCGCGGCCGCCGTTCTTCTCCATTTTTCTCTTCTCCTCGCCGCCGGTGACCCTCTCGGTTTCCGACGAAATTCGTCGTCCATCCTCTACTCCAATCCGATTCACCGCGTGGCTAGATTCAACATTCCCTTGCGCATCGTTTGGGCTCGGTTTGTCGCCTTGTCATCGCCGGTGGAGCCCAGACGCCGTCTTCTTCTTCCTCGGCTCCGGCCGGAGCACCGCCGCGAGTCCCACCGTCGCGTCCAAGCCCTTCGGGTGAGCTCTGGACCTTGAGTCCATTCGTTTCCATCTCAGCGCTCTCGGTGGCGTCTCATGCTCGCGATGGTTTTTCCCCCGGTACCCTAGGTTCGCCGGAACGGAGGAATTGCCGCCGGGAGTCGCCGCCGCGGATCCCCTCGACGTCAAGCCATCGTTCCACCTCGCCTCTGCTTCACCCGGCTGCTCGGCTAGGATCGGGGTGAGCCACTGGTTGTTCCCCTGCCTCTTTTTCCCCTCTTCCGGTCCTTCGCGGCCGGCGTAGGATGCGCCGGCGTGCGGGTCGCCGCCGGTCCGCCATGGGCGAGCTCGTGCTCGTCGGAGGCGCGTAGAACCTACGGCTATTGGCTAGGATGGTTCGCGGGGTGTGATAGGCCGTGGGGGTGTCCTCGGTTTGGCATCAGGGGTCGTCGCCGGCAGGTTTCCCGGCGAGCCGCCGTGTTCGCGTGTGCGCGCGCGCGCGAGAGCGAGGGGCGCGGCCGGGCCGTGTCTGGCCGTGGGCCGGCTCGGTGCGGGCGCGTGAGAGAGAGGGAGAGAGGCGCGCGCGTGCGGGCCGCCTGCTGGGCCGTTGGGCTGGCCAAGCAGCGCGGCTGCGGCGGGGCTGGCAGCAGGCGCGTGCGGGCCGCGCTCGGGTGCGTGGGCCGTCGCGGGCTGGATTCGTTTTCCAATTTCCAGAAGAATTTCAAATACCTTTTCCAAATTGATTTGTTTAAATAGTACTGATGTTTGTTAATTTCATAGGGATTAATCTATTAGTTAAAAAAATGTGAAAATATTTGTGTATGCTCTCTGTGATGCCTAGTATTTAGGAAAAATATAATATCTAGATTTAGGACCTTTTCTGTTAGGAGTAAAAATCAGCAAAATAAATGAATAATGCAACTTTGATGATTTTTAATAAATTGTGGGTAGTTCCAAAAATCATGAAATTAATTGTGGCACTGTTTGATGATGAAATCTAGCTGTGGGTAAATTTTGGTCATAATTGGAGTTGGTTTGCTCAGTTAATAAATAGGAGTGCAAATTAGGAAAGTTGTACTCAAGACGTTAATCTTTGACTATCGCATTTTCACCTGTATTATTGCATCATGTTAAGCATGCATCATTGCACACGTGTAGTGACCGGGAGCGAAGGAGTAAAGGTCGAGGCCACTGCTGGGGAGCCAACTCCGGAGGTGATCCAGGGATTTGACATCTGCGGAACCGACCCTGATCCCACCCTCTTCTCAATCGAAGGCAAGCCCCGGTGCATTAACCCTCTATTGTGAAATCTTTACAATTCGAGTTAATCTATTGCATTAAGTTGCTAGGAGTTGATTGTTACCTATCCAAATGCATTGTCCCATATAATTACCCTGAAACCTGATTTAAATAAATAGTTTGAAAAATGCTAGGCATGCTTAATGAAATTAGAATTCCATAAAAGAAAAACTATTTTCTGTACTATGTACATGTATATACTTTATGATTGGTGAAGAACCTGTTATCCGTTGGTCGATGTGTATTCGGGCTAGAGTCCCGATGCATGGTCGCTTTCGGAATAGTTTGGAACTGGTCGGTATCACCCAAAATATGTTTCGTTGAGTGGCCTGCTCATGGGACGGCGTTCCCATGTCACACTACTCTTCAGACATAATAATAAAACTGTCGGGCAGTCTTGTATTCGGGCTAGGCCCCTATGCAAGTCTGACGGCAGGAAGGAAGTAGGGACCGTTCGTTGTAGGCCTGCTGTGATCATGATGAACAGCCTAGCCACATACCTATGTGGAAAGCCTAGAGTCAGGTGGCTCTATTGCTGGAACCGACAACCACGCACTGGGAGTGGAGAGATGGCGGGAGTAGCGTGTACCCACGTGGCCGGCGTGCCTGGAGACGAGTGGAGTACTGTGCTCCCGGGTGGCGCAGGACCGGTTCCGGGATAGAAAGACCTAGATGACTGGGTTGGTATATGTATGCCGGCGTGCTGCATATGCAGTGTGGTTAGAATCCCCAGCTGGGTATTTACTGGATTCGAATCGACGTGCTCCTCGGTTAATGGAGACTTGATCCTCACACCTACCCCGAAAAGTGGTTCGCAACTAGGTTCACTGAACGATCAAAGGAAGTTGAGAATTGATGATAGATGAGATTGATTATTGGAACTATGACTATGATTATAATGATAAATAATTACAATGTTGGTTAGAAATGCTTTTCTGCAAATCTTCTCTCTCCTGCTAGCCTTACCTATGACCTGCATTCCTGAGTCTCATTTTACACCCTTAGTCGGGTCAGTCTTGCGGAGTACCCCAAGTACTCAGGGTTTGTTAACCCATGCTGCAGGAGAACCACCGTCTGACGTCTGTCTCGCCCCGTGCTGCATGACCATTATCCAGGAGGGCAGCGAGGAAGAGTAAATGTGAGACCCGTGGGCTGGGTTCGAATTATCATATGTATGATGTTGTATAATTATTCAACTGCTACTGCCACTACCTAGGGACTGTAATAATCGTACTTGAATTCTATTTGGAACAGCTGGTTTGTAAAATTAAGTTATGTAATATTCCGCTTCCGTACTCTGATGTAATTTGTTATGAAATGTTGTAATCTGTAATGTATTCGCAATGTGATCCTGCGGAGTTTTGGGCGCTGATGTAGCCCGACAGGCCGGTCTAGGTTACATGGAACATGGGTCCGACTGTCAGAGTCATTAGTGATAATGACAGTCACCTATGGGCCAGGTGATTTAGGCGGTTCTGTTACATCCATCTAGTCTCTTGAACGCACAGGATATTTACACGCCTCCTAATTGCTGCATCAACTAGCTCTCGAAGCTTACCCGTTAGGGACCCTACGTTCCAACTACCTAGACGGAAGGGCCAAGAAAGTAAGAAAAATTTGTTTTAGGGCCAAATAACAAAGTTTGATAAAAATAGGGCCAAGATACTAAGGTGAAATTTTTTGGGGACTTAGGAACTAATTTCCTCAAGAGTAAAATTCACCACAAGTCCTTAACCTTTCGTCTCTGTGTCATTTAGGTCCATCAACTTGAAAGTGCAGTTTTAGGTCCATAACCTTTGGTCTATGTGTCATCTAGGTCCATAACCTTTGAAAGTTCACTTTTATGTCCCTAATATTTATGTGCAGTTCACTCGTAGTCCATTTTTACTATAGCAGTGACGTCACCTTTTTATTTTCTTCAAATTTCTCTCAAATTTGTGTAATAACTTGAAAAAGTCCCAAAATAAAAGTTATTTCAAATTTTATGCTGTACAACTTTGCTATTTAGACTATGTTCAGATTCTTTCTAATTTTTGAAATTTTGAATTGGGGCTAAATTGGTCATTTGAATTGAGGTTTGCAATTCAAATTTTTATTTAACAAGTTCAAAATCTCCAAATATAAAAGTTTCTCAAAATAATGAGATCTACAACTTTTATTTAAGACTTATCACCAAATTTTTATTATTTTTGTAATAGGGTTCAAATTTGAAACTTTGCATTTAAATTTATGGTTTTACGCATGAATTTGGGGTTGAGTCGAAAAAAAAGGTAGATCTTTTTAATTGGAACAACTTTCATGTTAAAAGATTTTGAAGTTTCTAAATAAAATTTTACGCAAAACCCTAAATTTGAATACAAAGTTTCAAATTCAAACCCTATTTTCAAAAATATTAAGAATTTGGTGATAAGTTTTAAATAAAAGTTATAGATCTCATTATTTTGAGAAACTTTTATATTTAGAGATTTTGAAGTTATTAAATAAAATTTGAATTGCAAACCTCAACTCAAATGACCAATTTAGCCCCAATTCAAAATTTCAAAAATAGGTAGAATCTGATAATAGTTTAAAAGGCAAAGTTGTAGAGCATAAAATTTGGAGCAACTTTTATTTTAGGACCTTTTCAAATTATTATACAAATTTAGGAGAAATTTGGATAAAACAAAATGATGACGTTGCTGCTATAGTAAAAATGGACTACCAGTGAACTGCATGTAAAGATTAGGGATCTAAAAGTGCACTTTCAAAGGTCATGGACCTAAATGACACACAGACCAAAGGTTAGGGACCTAAAACTACAGTTTCAAAGGTGATGGACCTAAATGACACAGAGACGAAAGATTAAGGACCTGTGGTACATTTTACTCTTTCCTCAATTTTATACCTCCTCCTCCTCCTCCTCCTCCTTCTTTTTAGTAAAATCTCAGCGAGTACATTAAGTTTTTTTTTGTGTCCTATTAGTTTCCCTTATATTTTCAACATAAAAACGAGCTCTAGGATAGGAGGGAGGTAAAGCTATCGAAGGTTGCTAGGTCTTTGTCAGGACTACTGAACCCACTGAAGGCAAGGCAAAGGAGTGCGCCACTGTAGCCCATCTGGCACACCAGGAAGACTAGTATAGTGTTCGTGAATTGCAACGGGTTATTTCTAGGGGCGCATGAAAACCACACGACCATATTTAACCAAATGACCATATTCAGGACCTCTCTTTTGGCATAGATTTAGGGAAACAAAATCTTGAATGTCTAACTGGTTTACTCAAAGAAAACAGAGCAGCAACTCAGAAATGCACAGCCCAAAAGAAGCCAGAGAACAAGGCGTGCCAAACTGCCAACACGTTAGTGACTGGGCCACAGTGGGCCTGAAGAGAAGAACAGTGGGCCACCGAAGCCGTCCTCCGAAGTTTCGTGCTCCCTAAACCCTGCTCTGTGCTCCTTCCCCAAATTCTGTTCTTCTCGATCTCTATCCCTAACAGTCTTTTACTGACAAACAAATCAGCATGGATCACGACATCAACAACTCACCGCAATATCATCCCATTGAGGAACTGAGAAAGCAAGAGCACCTGAGCATGTAAAAAAACGCTCATGAGTCATGACCAGTAAGTACGTTCAGATCTGTCTTCACCATTGTCCAGTAAAAAGCAAAACCATCACAAATGCGACCAACGTAGTCGCGAGTCCATCCAACCATGAATCATCACATTACAACACTGCTCAACCGTGCAAAGGATCCAACCAACAAGAATATTCTGCCATGAATGAACTTATATACCACATAAGTTAACGGGCTCTTATTCTTCTTCTTATATACATAATGTACCAGGTCAGGTTCTTACATGATCACAGCTGACAATACAACACCACTAGAGCTGCAATACAAAACACGTATAAGGCGATGAATGACTGGTGCTTCCTTGGTAGTAGATAAAACATGTACAACCCCCAGCTGAGAATGGATAAAATGAACATGGGTCAGCGACCGTCTATGTCAATTGTTATAATTCATTGTTCACAACTCACAAGACAGAAAAACAGCCCTAGTTACGTAAATGGAAGCAAATGCTGATACAATACAACAGGTGTTCAAGGAAAAAAAAACAGAGCAAGTGAATTGAAGTAAGGACAGGGTGGAGTGACTCATGGATCTTCTCTAGTTCAACTTAATGAATTATATATACAAAAACTAAGGAAACGAATTGTCTAATTAGTTCTTTAACTAGAGGAGAACAGCGGATACCCATTGGAGCAACTATCCCCATCCCTTAGGCCCCATTTGGACACGAGAAACAGACTCGTTTTTCACGTGAATCATCAGAAACGGCTCCAAACAATTTTTTCTGCCCAAATCCAAAACAGAATCGTTCCGAGCCTCCTTCAGCAAAGTTGGAATCCAGGTAAAAAGGGCAGTATCGCACGGAAACGTTTCGGTTTCTTTTTCTCACCTATGCTCTAGCAATTGTATCTTTTTGAATAATAGTCCTTTTTAGTGCAACAAGTTAAAATAGGTTGCAATTAAGTTATTCTTTATAAAAACTTAGAAATTTTTTCGAAGCATAGGTTAAAAAAATCCCCTCGTCTGTCCCATGGCCAAAGCACAGGTCTAAGGCCTGGCCCCGGTCGTGGTCGTCTCACATGGGCTACGGTGCCGCTGTGTATGGGTGGGGCAGAGGTTCGGGGGTTTTTTTGACCTTCGTCAGAAGGTCTTCTTCTTAATGCAATGCCCGGGGGCTGTCTTACCCCCCGCAGGTCAAGTTTTTTTTTAATTTATATGATTTCTAGAGAAAATATACATCATCCTGTGAATCAGAATCTAGACTATTGGCCAAACGATTTCGTAAAGTGGTTCTGATTTATTATCTGAAATGTTTTTTGAGAGAATCTGAATCCAAGAAGTTTCTAGAAGAATCTGGATCCCTAGCAAACACCACACCCTTAGATTCAAACAAGCACAATGTAATCCATGGATGATGAGAACTAGGCCATGAGTCATCGCGCTTGTACCGTACAGTATTGCCGGTGTTTATCCATCATATACAAGTGTTCCAGAGGCAAAGTTAAAGCGCCATACCAAATTATGGCATGGGAGATGGATACAGATAGCTTGTTCCTGGCTTAGGTTGTCTGCACTCGTGGTACTCTAAATTCATCCTCTAAAAGGAATATTCCGTCCTGGTCATCGAAATTCCTTCCTCTATACTACTTTCTCCCGCACTCATCCATCCTCTATATCTCTACTCTATATTTCTTTTTCTATTTTTTATTTCCAACCCACCCTACCCTCCCTCCTCACTCTCTCACCTCCCTCCCCTCTCTTCTCTCTCCTCGGGCGACTGCCGCCGCGGCGAGCCGCGTGCGGGCGTGGGGACGGCCGCCTCTGGGCTCGGCGTGGGCTCGGGCGAGCGCCGCCGTGGCGAACCGTGCGCGGGCGCGGGGACGGCCGCCTCCTCCGGCCCCAGCGCGGGCGCGGGCGAGCGCCGCCTCCTCGCCTCAGTCTCCGGCGGGCGGATCCAGCCCCGGCACGGACGGATTAGGTGGCCGGCCAACGACGAGCGCGGCTCCGGCGGACCTCGTGCGCCGTGGATGCGGCCATGGCGCAGGCGGGCGGGCGGCCTCTGCCTCGGGCGCGGGGTGCGCGGGCACGACGGCGGCGGCCGCGAGCTCCGGCGCGGCCTCGGCCTCCTCCTCTCCCTCTCTCTCCCTCCCCTCTGCCTGGACCCCACGCGCGCGCGCCGTACCGTCCGCGCAGGTCGCTGGGCATAGCGGCGCCGCGACCGTCGCGGACGGGATAGAGGCCCGCGCTGCGGCGCCTCCATCCGCCATGTGCGCCTGCAGGACGCGGTGGAGTACCGCAGTGCAGACAGCCTTATTCCCCCCACCCCCAACCAAAGGAAAAAAGACAAACAGAATAAAACAGTTCACTATCGAGCAAATGGTAAATCCCAGCTATGAAGATGGGATCGGGTCAAGCAAGTTGCTACAGTAGGCAGCATAGATGTCAGCACAAAGTAATATGGAAATACTGTGCTACTATGTGCTTCCTCTAGCCAATGAACTAACAACTGAGCCGGTTCCTAATTCGACCATACATACAATTCCACTAGCGCAAAGCTTCAGGTGCTGGACAATTGACTGAGCACGTCCTCCGTACCAAATTGTGCGGTTAAAGTAATGCGGTGAAGCTAGATTGCGAATAGAAGACGTGGTATAGTACTGTGCCGGATCGTGAATCCTTATCCTAGATCCAATTCCTAGGTACCTGGTTGAAGGGGGCCGAGCGAGCAAAGCATCGGCGGCAGTCAGTCGAGGTCTTGGTCGTCGAAGTCGTCGGGGAAGGCGTTGAAGAAATCGGCGTCGGGGGCGGACGGGGGCTGGCGGTCGTCGGCGTCGACCTCCATCATGCTGCGGCTGGCGATGCCGACGCCCACGCCCACGGAGGAGGAAGGCGCTGCGTCCTCAGAGTCCATCTCCCCCGCTGAGTCGTCACCCCAGTCCACCGCCGGCGAAGAGGAGTTGTTCATCTCGATCGCCGAATTGCGTGGAATCACGCGGAAGGACAGGAGGAATCGCCGAAGTGTGTGACCTTTTTCTTTTCCTTTTTTCTTTTTTTTTTTAGAAACGTGTGTGACTTTGTTAGGCTGTCTACAGCTCGTGCCCATATAAGAGAGATATTCTCACCTTTGAGTCACCGAGAAGAGAGAAATCGGAGACCTAAACAACAAACGATGCAAAACAGGGTGAAGAGCCGGCCTGCCCCCACCGCGCCGGTGGGCGAGGTCCCCTCCGACTGGTGGCGCGCGCGCCCCTCGCTCCCTCGGCTGCGCGTGAGTTCCCGCATCGGCGGCGCGCAAGCTCGTACTCCCTCGGCGGCGAGCTGCTCCCCCACCGGCGGCGCACGCGCACCTCGCCCCGTCGGCAGCGCGCGAGCTCCTCGACTGGTGGCGCGCGAGCTCCTCCACTGGTAGCGCGCGAGCTCCTCCCATCGCATCGGTGGCACGCGATCTCGTCCCCCCTCCCAGGCGGCGTGCTCCTCCCCAACCGGCGACGAGCTCGTCCCTCCTCCCCGACGGCGTGCTCCTCCCCAACCGGTGGCGAGCTTGTCCCCATCCGGCGGCGACGTGCTCCTTCCCAACTTGCGGTGGCGGCGCGCGTCTTCCCGCCACCGGCAGCGAGCTCGTCCCCAACCAGACTCGCCGCGGACGCACGTCGACGCGCTGGCCGTGACCTGCCTCGTCCCCTCCTCGCCACGGGCCCGACGCGCCCCTCTCCCCGCCTCGCAGCACCGCGGAGTTCAACTGCGGTCGCGGCGAGGCCCCGGTTCTCCGAGCAGGGGAGCAGACTTTGCGGCGGCGGCGCGGCCAGCATGGGAGCAGAAGATGGTGGGGCCCACCACTACCGGCTTCCTAGAGTTTGAGTCCTCCGTCGGGGACGAAGCTTTTCTGCGTCCTGTGCATGCCGCTACCCAAAATGCCTAGGTCGTTTGCATTAGCTGTTGGAAGCGTTTTTTGAGAGGCAAATGCACTGTGCACTACACATTTTGGCTATGGGTTGCAGTGAGACAGCCTTAGGGCAGAGAGCAAACAAAAAAAAAAAAAGGCCCACTGAACTCTGGTTGCTCAGGAAGAGAGGCCCATTAGCAATAGCTTAGCCCAGACCAGCCAGCCAGTGACATGTAATGCTCACAGCAATATGTCTGCTCGTTTCTCAAAAAAAAAAAAAAATGCAATATGTCTGCTCGGCCGCTTGTCTCGGCCCAGAAGGGAGACATGATGTTATTGTATTTCTTTAAAAGAAACAAATAAATGCGAGGGGGGACACAATGATGTATATGCTCTCCATCGTGTTAAACTATTTCATAGAAGCCCGGTGCATGTTCATGCTCCTAGTACTTGTGTTAAAGAAAAATACATCTTGTTTGATTTGAGCCTGCTTGTGTACAATAAAATATGATGAGGTCGATTGCTTTCTCTGCCCCATTTCGAGTTGTTTCCATACTCGTATGTTGGTGAAGCTAGTGCGCTGGAAGCCTGGAACAAGGCTTTAGTGTTGAACAAATTGTTTATGTGTATAGGGTGCTTGAATTATCGATGTAAATGCTATAAACATCTATAAACAAGGTTTTAGTGTTGAACAAATATATGAACATCTATAGTTCAAACAAAGCTTCATAGAATTTATTTCATGAACAATTGAATGGAACGAGGCTGATTTTCTAGATGTTTGCACATTTTTATATAATTTGGTCAACGCTTAAAAAGATTTAATTTGAGACATGCTAAATAAGTGACTAATTTAGAGCAGAGAGAGCACATGAAAGGGACAGCTAGTATACAATAATACCCCATAAGAGAGATTTTCTATCACAATCCATATCCTTGTCCAAACACCGCCTAGGAGTTTAAGTAAGAAAACCTCAAGAGACTTTAATTATGAGCATTCCGCAGAGCATAGCAAACTCATCCTAGCGAATTTTACCGGAATTGTGGGTCACCAAACAAATCTGGGAATGTCGTACGCTACTTGTGATAGAGTTTTACACTGCAGGATCGAAAATATATAACCCTGGTCGGAGACGAAGTTTCTAGGACAACACGATCGATGCTTTCGTATCCTCTTTCTGTGACTATAAAATGGATGTGATGATGCTGCCATTAATCTTCATATGCTTGGGGGTTCGATCCAATCGATCAGCGCTGCTTGCTTCTTCATCCCTGCAAAAATTTCTTACCATCCCGGATGTGGGTGATGCATCCATGCATCTTACCCTAAGAAGATTCACTAAACATCATCATTATGAACCATGCATCATGTTTATAATTGCGTATATATAAAATTACATACAGATATGTATATGCAGCTATCCATCCTACAAATCTTATGAGAGGAAGAGGATCAGTTCGATTGGTTGATGAGCAGCTATATATGCCATCTGGGCTTGCTGCTTCTGCTCACTGCTTCCCTCTTTTTCCTGCTCCTGCTAGGAGCATCCTTCCCTGCAGCCGCCATCACAAGAGGAGTTGACTGACGCAGCGTCCTGCTGCTCCCGCCGCTGCCTCCTCCTTCGCCATCAATAATGTCCTCCCAGCTACTGCTGCTTTGCTCTTCAACCTCCTGCTGCACGGCATCATGGCACATCTCTTCAACCTCCTCAGCCGCATGCTCAAGCTCGGGGCTATGGCCTGATCGAACATTCGTGCTCTCTGCTCCATCGCTTATCTCTGAATATCCGGGACTCTGATTCTGATTCTCTGATGACAAAGCTGCAGGAGTCATTCTTACGCCGCCGTCGTCTTCGTCCTCCTCGTCCTCCATGCTTATGAACTCGTCGCTGGACTTGTTGACAGCCCCTGACTCGTACTCGTCCTCGTCCTCATCCTCGGGCGGCGCTTCCTCTTGGCCTGCTTCTTCGTCATCGTCGCCGCTCCACCTTGCCGTCTCATCGGGTTCTTCCCCAGCGTCGTCTCCATCCCCCATTGCTAGCAGCACCTGCACGGCGTGTTTTGCAGCATCGGCAGCCCAGCCGCCACAGCAGCCCTCCTGGTCGCCGACGACGTCAACGTCATCCTCCTGTTCGCCACCCGCCGCCACCTTCTCTGCTTGTGCTTTGGCAAGCAGGTCCATCGCACTGCTCTTAATGCTGTCGGCGGAGAAACCCCCGAGCTGCGCGAATTCCAGCAGGAAATGAACATCGAGCTGGACCTGCTGGGCGTCGCCATGGACGGCCCACGAGTCGAGGTTGCTCGAGAGCCAGCAGATCATGGCCTCCACCAGCTCCCGCAGCAGCTTCTTCATCGTCCCGTCCTCGCCGCTCAAGATGGCGCCATACATCTCGGTCAGACGCCTCACCCGGAGGAACACCACCTGGAAAGCCATGGAAGGCATCGTCGCCGTGCCCTGCGCCTGCGGCGGCTGCGGCGGCGGCGGCGGCGTTCCGCTTCCGGAACTGCGGCGGCCCTGCGCCGCCGCCGCCGCCGACATGGTGTCGCGTATGAACTGCTGGCAGAAGCAGCTCCACACCTGCCCGGCGGCTTCCTTGGTCAGCGAGATGAGGCTGTCCACTTCCCTCTGCGCTGACGCCGGAAAACCCGACGACGACGACGACGACGGTGGTGCTGCCCTGAAGACGCCGGACGCCATGGCCGGAAACAGCGACACCAGCGTCGTGCAGTTGATTAGAACGGCGAGCTGCCACGTGTACCGCTCGTCGCCGCCGTTCGCTTCGTCTTGGAGCTGGAGAGCAGCTGCTGCTTCCTTCCTGGGGATGAGCTCTACGATGGAGTGCATGTACTCCCTGAACAACTCCGCCACAAGCTGCAGGGCTACTGAATCGTTCGTCCCAATCCCAAGCTTGTGCAACGGCCACGCTACGTCTTCCACAACCTCCTGCCCATCCATCCAGCCAAATCAATTATACATACATACAAATTGTTTGTGAACAATTATATATAATGTGACGTGATAATACCTGTATGAGGGTGACAAATTTCCTTCCGTTGGTTGTCAGAAGGCAGTAGTTAGCCTGCTGTGCTCCAGCAGCAGCAGCCTGCAGGCCCGTTGGCATGAGGAACCTGCCGAGGACCCAGGCGTCGGAAGCCACGAGCAGGCGGACCACGTCCTTGAGATGCCTGGCATACATGGCGACGGCGTCACGGACGCAGGGCACGACGAGGCCAACGACGTCGTGCTCGGAGGCGACGACGCCGACGGCGGTCAGCAGCGGGGAGTAGGAGGCGGCGCACTCGGCGGCCTCCAGCGCCAGAGCCAAGCTGTGGGAGGCGGTGGCGGCGGGCGACGACATGGACCTCACGTACTCGGAGAAGGCGGTGCTGAGGTCCTCCATCTCCTCCCTCGCCCACCGCGCGAGCCGAGCCGCGTACGGGGACGGGGACGGGGACGACGGCGGGCGCCGCCGCCCGTGCAGCGCCACGAAGCTCCGCGACGTCCGCACGATGGCGGAGAACACCACCCGCGCGAGGTCCTTGATGTAGTTGCCGCCGCCGCCGCCGCTGTTGTGGTGGTGGTGACCTTGCGACGACGCGCGCCGCCGCAGCTCCTCCACGCCGCGGGCGACGCCGGCAGCGGTGGACCTCGAAGAGCAGGCGGTTCGCCCGCTCCGCGTCGCCGAGCCGGCAGAGGCCCGACAGCGCCTTCTCGAGCTCCGGCCGCGGCGTCCGCGGGTTCTCCGCCAGGGACGCCAAGCGGTCGGCGACCCTCGCCTTCCTGGCGGACAGCGCGCGCGTCGCGATCGCGATCGCTTCGGCGTCGGCGCCGGCGCTGGTGGCGGCCTGCTGCTGCTGCATCGTCTGCAGCGCTTGGGCTTGCCGCTCCAGGAGCTGGAGCGCCTCGTCCATCCGGTGCTCGGACAGAAGCACGTCCAGCTCCAGCTCCTCGTCGCGTTCGCCTTGATGGTCTGGGACGAGGAGGATTCCGTCCATGTCGGCTGCCTCCTCCTTGGAACCAGGTAGTACCATCGATGCTGATGAGGATGAGTACAGGCAGTTGGAGCTGAGATGCTGGACCAGCCGCCTGTGTGCCATGACCTGACGCTTCAGGTGGTGAACGTCCTTGTCCAGATCACCAGCTTCTTCGAACATCCTGGGCCGCCATCGATCGAGATAGTAGTATGTGACAACGAATTAATTAGCAGAGATCAATTATGCCCGTATGTATGCTGCGGTGTACTTCGAAGTTCGAACGAAGATTACATACAGCACTATTTATGTACTTATGTACCTAATGAAGGAGAGATAGCTGAGATAAACATTAGCGCTGAAGTCTTGCTCCGAGGCCTTCTTGATTTCGAGGAGCTCAGAGCACAGGTGCTGTATGCCCTGGAGCAATAACGGAAACATAATTAAACCTTGGTCCTTATTCTTGCTGCAATATCTGACACCCTTAGCACGGAGGAACAGAATTACTCCTTCCGTTCCTAAATATTTATCGTTTTTTGTTTTTTACTTCTCGAGAAACAATTTTAACTAAATATATATTAAAAAATATTAATATGTATGGTAGATACTTAGTATTATTGGATAGACACTTGAATCTAGTTTTTTAATAAATTTATTTAAAGAGAAATATTATACGTATTTTTTATAAATCAAGTCAAACTTGTTGACACGCAAATTATGGCGACGGTCAATTAGGGACGGAGGCAGTAACCTTTGCAGTCATGGAGTGGAGTCCCAGGCGCAGGCGGCGGCGGTCCTCCTCCTCCTCCTCCTCCTCCTCTTCTTCTTCTTCCTCGTCGTCGACCTCCTCCGGATCCGTGGCGGTGTCATCAGTGTCAGCAGCTGTCCCACTGCTGCCGTCGTCATGGATGTCATCGTCGTCGTAGTCCTTGGCCGGTAGGATGCCGCGGCGGCGCCTTAGAGAGGCCATGACAGATGTTGGTGCCGCCGCCGCCGTCGACGCCGACGCCGACGCTGCAGTACTAGACGAACGGGCGAGGCCGCAGTGTGTTCTTCATCACCGCACCATAGATATACTCGTATGAGCTAGTCGATCGATGAGATCGATGGATCGATCATGTATATGTTGATGACAGCTTTGCGTTCCTGGCCATTTTTGTATATCTCGTTCATGCGCGTTTTGCGCGAGGATCCCTATGAAGACGACGACGATATATTATGAAAGAGACTGCCGCGCGCTGCCGGGTGCCGCCGGCAGCCGGCCATGCATTTTTGTATACCTCGCCATGTTTCAGACATCATTGTGTTGTATATCTCGCAGTGCCCGGCCGATAGCTACGGTTGGGCGTGGGACGGCGATCGAGAGACAGAGTCGCACACAATGCAAAGCAGTGACGATTAATTCGTGGACAAGCACTACGGGACGCATGATCTTGGTCTCTGGGTTTGGTACAAAGAGTTCCAACTAGAAAGCTGCAATGGCTGGGTTGGTAAGCGTGAGTGACCCATTGGTCCTTGCAGTTGCATTGGGAGGAGTTTGTTAAGAGCTAGGAATAGGATCGATGATGCACGGGCAAGTCCTCATCATAATGTTACCGACAACCCACTACTTATAGTACTCGTCGTACGTCCTGTTTCGGTGCACTGTCTACATTAGATAGCTAATAAATTATTATCTAATTTGATTTAGTAGGATAGTTGTTATCTCGACCATATTCGTTTATCTGAAAAGAATCGCTGATTTTGGTTATTGCTAATTTACTATAAGAGAAAATATACTTCTCGCTTCTCGGTCAAGGTAGTCAGGACGGCGCACTAGTACACAGGAGCTCTATAATGGTGCCGGGTATTTTTTTTACTGGCGGTTTCATTCACCGGCCGCTAGTGCAAATAAAATGGAGGGCCAGAGTTAAGAACCGCCGATGAAAACTAATTAACACTGGCGGTTTTCTTAATCCAACCGTCAGTGTTGGTTTTCTTAAGCCAACCGCCAGTGAAAATCGTAACTTAACACTGGCGGTTGGCTTAAGAAAACCGCCAGTGTAAACACCATTTACACTGGCGGTTGAGCTAAACCAACCGTCAGTGTTAAGATACTATTTTCACTGGTGGTTGGCTTAAAAAAACCGCCAGTGTAAACACCATTTACACTGGCGGTTGAGCTAAGCCAACCGCCAGTGTTAAGGTACTATTTTCACTGGCGGTTGGTTTAAGAAAACCGCCAGTGTGAAATCTGCTATAAATACCCCTTCTTCTCCCCCCGACCGAACAGTTACTCGCAGCCAGCCGCCATTGGAAGCATTTATGGAGGTCCAGATCTGCCAAAATACAAGGGGGGAGGTTTTCTTCTTCATTTTTTGAGGAGGTTATTAAGAAAGGTTAGTTTATGTATCTTTTGTTTCTATTTAATCTACTTTGCTCAATTTAAGTCACTTTTTGATCTAGGGTTTGCCATGAGTTAGAGAGAATGATTGTTAGGTTATTACCTTTATTTATTTAAATTAGGTTGTTTATGATGATTAGATAGTGTATCTCTTCTCTCCCTTTTCATAATTACTTCTCAATTTAGGTTATATTAGTTTTTTCCATGAATGGTGTGTACTTTTGTGTATTCATGTAGGGAGAGCTAGTTTTTTTAGTTTTTTCTATTTTTTTTTAATTAGGTGTCTATATTCAATCCTTTGTTAGAACACATTATTCTTCTATTTTTTAATTATGTTAATAGGTTGTTAATTAGTTTTCTATTTTGTTTATTATAAATTATCTTTATTATTTGCAAAATATTCAATCTTTGACACTGAGAATTAGTCTTAACACACATTATTCTTCTAAATTTTAGTGAACTAAGGTTCCAAAGGTCTACAAATTCAAAAAATTTCAAGTGAACGGTTTTCATCTGTATTTCTTCGAATAAGGTTACTGGAAAAAAGGTTCGTTAATTAAATAATATCTATAAACAATTATTTTTATTTTGCATTGGTCATAATAAACTCATTATATTTTTACAGTTAATGATGGAGAGGTCATTTTAGATGTAAAATTTATCACGAGTTGATTCATCATACATACCTGAGGTGCAGAGGTTTATCGATGCCGCTAACATTCATGCTTGGAGATCAAATACGAAGCACATATATTGTCCATGCATAGATTGCAAGAATGTTATCGTATTTGATGACACGAAAGCAATATTTTCTCATCTCGTGTGCCGAGGATTTATGGAGAATTACCTAATTTAGACAAAGCATGGAGAGGGTACCTCTGCAGCTTACACAACTGGTACTCCTGTGAACATCGGTGTCGATGGTGCAGATATGCTTGCTGACGGATGTCATTTCATACACGAGAGACAAACACCTTGTCCTCAGAGTGAACCTGTTGTGCCTAATGCTGATGGTCCGCCCAATGTTAGTGCTGAGGAAGATGCAGACTTCTTAGATGCAATATTGCGTAGTCATCTAGATCCATCTATCTTCTTCATGAAAGGTATGGAGGAAATGAGGAAGGCTGCACAAGAGCCTTTTTTCAATGAGTCTATGGGTTGCACGAAAGATTTCATGACGTTGCGGTCAGTGCTAAAGTTATTGATGGTAAAAGCCCGGTATGGTTTGTGCGATGCTGGCTTCGATGCGTTCTTGAGTATTCTCGCAGACATGCTTCCAAAGGAGAACAAAGTTCCTGCTAACACATACTACGCAAAGAAGCTAATCAGTCCGCTTACAATGGGTGTCGAAAAGATCCTACGCATGTAGAAACCATTGTATGCTATATCGAGGTGATGAATACAAAGACTTGGATAGTTGTCCTAATTGTGGTGCAAGTAGATACAAGACGAATAAAGACTATCGAGAGGAAGATTGTGCCACCACCGTGTGTACGGGGAAGAAGCGAAAGAAGACCCAACCCACCAGGAAAGATAAAGTAGAAGTAGACTACTACGCGCAGAAGAAAATTCCTGCTCTGGTGATGTGGTACCTTCCCGTGATTGATCGATTGAGGTGTTTGTTCGCAAACGCTGAGGATGCCCAACTTATGAGCTGGCATGCTTCAGATGAGCACAAAAACGATGGAAAGTTACGACATCCAGCCGATGGCAAGCAATGGCAAGATTTCAATGCCAACCATCCAGAATTTGCTAAGGAACCACGAAATGTTAGGTTCGCTCTGAGTACGGACGGAATGAATCCATTTGCCTGAGAGGAGCAGCAAGCACAGCACATGGCCGGTGATCCTCACCATCTACAACCTTTCACCTTGGTTGATGCATAAGCGTAAATACCTTATGCTAACCATTCTTATTTCTGGACCTAAGCAACCCGACGTTGACATAGATGTATTTTTGGAGCCGTTAATACAGGACATGAAAATATTGTGGGAAACAGAAGTTGAAATATTGGACGAGTACCGCCAAGAAACTTTCACACTGTATGCAATTATTTTTGTGACCATCAACGATTACCCTGCTCTCTTTACATTATCAGGGCAGTTCAAGGGAAAGCTTGGATGCGTAATCTGCATAGATGGAACCGCTTACGTGTTCCTTGATGCATCAAAGAAGATAGTGTACATGAGGAACAGACGGTTCTTATCGAAAGGGCACAGGTACCGCTTGCGAAGGATGGATAAGTACTTCGACAATAATGATGAACTGCATGCTACTGCTCCATCGGGTAACAGTAAAGGTCAAACAGTTTTCAGAATAGTCATCAACATCAAATTTGTTTTTGGGAAGAAGACAATAGACGAAAAACCAAGAAAGGATGTGAAACCAACTCCAAGGGCTACATTCAAGAAGATGTCTATTTTCTTCAAGTATTTGCCATACTGGAAAGAGTTAGACATACGACACGCGATCGACGGTATGCACGTTCAGAAGAACATCTTTGAAAGCGTCATTGGCACGTTGTTTGACATAAAGAGCAAGACTAAGGATGGACTCAATTCACGTATGGACATGGTAAATTTGGGCATAAAAAAGGAACTGCACCCTGCTCTTTTAGAAAATGGGAAGTACCACTTCCCGGTAGCAAGCTACAACCTCAACACAGAGGAGCGACGTGCGATGTGTGTGTGGTGGAAAAAATTTGAAAGTTCCATCTGGATTCTGCTCTAGCATAAGGAGTATTGTGTCAATGAAAGACCTTACACTGACCAATTACAACTCACATGATTGTCATGTCATGCTGACTACTTTCCTTCCTGTTGCCATCAGGGCTATAAATCCGGTGTTCTTAAAGATGGCAATCACCAGGTTGTGCTACTTTTTCAACAAGGTCTCACAGAAGGTTATTGACCGTGATGAGCTCCGTCACTTCAAGAATTCACGGTGGAGACTCTGTCACAGCTTGAGATGTGTTTCCCCCCATCATTCTTTGATATAATGGTTCACCTTGTGACGCACTTGGTGCCGCAAATAGAGGCATTGGGGCCCATGTATTTGCATGAGATGTGGACTTATGAGCGTTTCATGTCAGTACTGAATGGCTATGTATCAACTCGTGCTCGTCCTGAGGCGTTCATGATAAAAGGGTACTGTACCGAAGAGGCCATTGTTTCTGGTGGCCCATTCTGCAATAGTGTCCTAAAAGACCAGATTGCAATAGGTTTGCCCCCGTCACGACACGATGGTAGGTTACATGGAAGTGGGAGGACTGGACGGAAATCTGTTATCCCGTCAGATTACAAGGTAGTCTTCGAAGCACACTATACCATCCTGCATCAGCTCTCGATAATGGATCCTTTGATCGAGCGTCACATGAATGATCTTCGCCAACATAATGGTGGGCACACGGACGATTGGGTCAAGCAGGAACACAAGCGTCGGTTCATCGCATGGCTAAGGGAGCATGACATTCCAGATGGGGAAACATTTGAGGAACAAACCATCAAGAAGTTGTCGTGTGGACCATCACGCCAGGTCACGACATGACAAACCTACGACATCAGTGGCTTCACATTTTGTACCAAGTCCAAGGACAAAAAGAGCATGGTACAAAACAGTGGTGTTCGATGCGAGGCCATAGATGATGCAACTGGTGAGATTAGTACATACTTTGGCTTCGTTGAGGACATATGAGAACTAGACTATGGTACATTTCAGATACCTGTGTTTCGATTCCAACGGCTTGAAGACAAACATGTCATAGTGGACAACTATGGGCTCAGAGTTCTTGATCTAAGTAAGGTAGGTTACAAAGATGACCCATGGATCCTTGCTAACTGTGCCGCACAGGTCTTCTATGCTGAACAAATCCTTTCTAAAAATGAGAAGAAAAGTTTCGACAAGGCAAAGCATATAGTTTTCCCTGGGAAGCAACAAGCTCTAGGAGTTGATGGTGTAACTGATCTGGAGGATTTTAACCAATTCAGCGACATGTCTCTCTTTGTAGACCATCCAGTGAAGATAAGACACGTTGAGCGAAGCATCCCACAAAGTTCGCTGCCATGGGTGCGCCCCGATGGACAAGGAAGAACAGTAGCTGGTTAGATTCTATTTGTCATTTGTCATGTAATCCATTTTCTATCTCAACATGTATCCTATGCTACATTTAACATATTTACATTTATCTATTTTAAAATGTTTATATTTCTCTATTTGAACATGTTTACCCTAAAAACCTTAAACCCTAGCTAAACATTTCTGAATACCACCCTAGCTAAACCCTAAACCCTAGCTAAACCAAGCTAATTAAAAACCAAGCTAAACCCTAAACCCTAGCTAAACCAAGCTAATTAAAAATTAACCCTAAAACCCTAGCTAAACCCTAAACCCTAAAAAAATCTTAACCCCTAAATCCTAACGTACAGACTCTTTATTGAAAAATTAAATTTAAAAATATTTGTACTGGCGGTTGTCCTCAGGAATGCGACAACTAGTAGAAGAAGAATTGCAACACGAAGACCAAGGGCCAGAACCTACCGATACGAGCACTGAATAATCAAGGAAGAGGAAACTGAGTGATCGGAAACGAGGTGACAGGGGATCAAACAAGTGGGATAGTAACACATATAGGGTGCTAGACGTAAGTGCAAAAGGAGAGCCCCTAACTCCACAAGAGGTGCAAGCTAAGTTTTGGAACGCGATTGGTTTCTTAGTTAGGGATAATCTTGATATCACAATATCTCAGTGGAAAGATGTGGCAGATTCGGTCAAGGCAAACTTGTGGCAAAAGTTGTCAAAGAAGTTTGTTCTGCCTCGGGGTTCAGAGGAACTCGTAAAGGGTTATTGAAAGGTCCTAAATGGCTAGAGGGGGGGTGAATAGCCTATAAAAATCTACAAACAACACTTAACAAGCCGATTAGTAACAATAGCAAGCTTTGCAAAACACTAGCTCTAAACTATGCTATGCAAGCCACCTAGACAAGTATACTACACTATGATCTCTAGTTCACACTCAAAGGCTATGTTACTACTTTACACTACTCTTAAGTGAGCAACTAACTAACAAGCTACACAAGAGAGAAGTACACAAATGTAAAGAGTAAAGATGATTTCAATACCGCCGGTGAAGAGAAGATATGAAGTCCAATATAACCAATCAATCACATATAAGGGAAATCCTCGGTAGAGAGATGGCACAAGATTTTTTACCGAGGTTCACTTGCTTGCCGGCAAGCTAGTCCTCGTTGTAGCGATACACCCACTTGGAGGTTCACGCGCTAATTGGCATCACACGCCAAACCCTTCTCAAGGGTGCCGCACAACCAACACAAGATGGGGATCCACCAAGCTACGAGCAATCCACTAAAGATGCCTTTCGCGATCTCCCGCGGGGATAGGCTCAAGAACCCCTCACAACTTCACCGATCGGAGGCGGAGACAATCACCAACTCCCCTCAACGATCCTCGCAGCTCCAAGCCGTCTAGGAGTCGGCAAACTCCAAGAGTAACAAGAGAAACCGCTGCGAAATACCACTACCAAGTGCCTCTAGATGATCTCAATCAATGCAATGCACTTGATGCTCTCCAAACTCACCAAATGATGAACACAATCAAGTAGGATGAGTGAGAGTGGAGTGGGAAGGCTCACAAGTATGTTATGATGTTTAGGAGTGCCAAGAGATCCTCCCCAAACCGGCCAAGTGACTATTTATAAGCCACACACAAAAACTAGCCGTTTTCAATTCTCTGCGAACCGTCGGACTGTCTGACGGCCAGGGCGTCGGACTAATCCGCACGGTCCGACGCCTCGGATGAACGCCACGTGTCACTAGCCGTTTGAAGTCGAACGTTGGATCACAACGGCTATTTCCTCGCGCCAAAACGAACCGTCGGACGGTGAGCGTCGGACTAACACCTGCGGTCCGACGCCCACTGCCACTCCACCGTCGGACTGAAACTACACAGCGCGTCGGACTAACGAACGCGGCCGTCCGACGCTTCCAGAGAGCTCCCCGAGCCCTGAAAACCGTCGGACGTTGGTCCGACGCTCACCGTCGGACTAAAGCCGAGAGTCCGACGCTCTCAGAGCTCGCCACGTGTCATCTCTCGCACGATCTGCACCGTCGGACGCTTCGGCTAATGGTCCGACGCTCAGAGACTAAGCGTCCGACGCTCACAGCAGTGTTAGCCGTCGGACCGAAGACATTGGTCCGACGCTCTCAGACTCTACGGTCCGACGCTCTGTTTTCTCAGGATTTTCACTCAAACCTTTCACCCTTTGTTCCTATGTGCTAACACCAATTGCTCTACACCTTGTGCATGTGTGTTAGCCTTTTCAAAAGAGTTTTCCAGGGGTTTGTTAGTGTCACTAACATCTATATGCATATGCAATGATTATGAACACCTAGTGGCACTTGATAACCGTATTTCATCAACGATTTCGCCCCTCTTGATAGTACGGCTATCTATCCTAAATGTGATCACTCCCTCTATGGAGTCTTGATCACCAAAACCAAAAGAGCTCCTATTGGTTATACCTTTGCCTTGAGCTCCCGGTTTCTTATCAACTTCCTTCTCATCTCTTGATGGACCTTGTGGACACATATGATGATGGACTTATACCATTTGCATGGATGCCGTCAATAGGGCTTTCTCCTTTGTTGATGGACTTACACCATTTTCATGGACGCCGTCATTGCCCTTCACTTGTGACCTCCACCGACCCGGTCCTTTGCTCTATCTTGCCATTTGCTAATCAATTCTCATGAAACACTTAGAGCAATCGTTAGCAAACTAGGTTTCATCAATTACCCAAAACCAAACATGGGCTTTCAATCTCCCCCTTTTTGGTAATTGATGACAACCTTCACAAAGATATGAAATGAAAAATCAAGTTTGCACTTTGGTAGTATTAGCTCCCCCTACATATGTGATTCCTTGTGTTTGGTTCAATTTTTCACATATGCATGAATTTGAAAGTTTGGGTGAGCTACTACTATTAAATGATGCTAAGGTATATAGAATGGACCTTTGAAGCGTGATACCATCGGAGTTGCGGAAATATACCATCCTTAGCACCATTATTTACTGGTCATGCATCACAAACTCAAAATACCTCATGAGATCAACATTTTAGGTAAAAGAGGTACTTTGTATGGCATATAGGTCCTATGCATGCTAGTTAGTCAAGATACCATTCAAATCCTACTTCTAAGCATTTCATCAATTCAAACAAATATAGGAATTGAAGTTTTATGCAACATTTCATATGTTAATGCATACACAAATGCAACAACTTATTCATGAGCTTGCTCCCCCTACATGTGTGCTTTCAAATTTTTACTTGACCCCTTTCCTCTCTTATCTTTGTGACTTTCTTCTCCCCCTTTGTCAACAATCACCAAAAATGGTACAAATTATGGGAATATCAAGTCAATAAATGGGGTTTAGTTCATTTTCACATTGGTGCAATCTAGATTACTTGCCTAGAATATGTAACTAAGTTTGATCCAAGGACAAGCTTCTTCACACCTTACTTGTAGGGTTATCTTGACCATGTTAAGTTACACATCATGAGCTCATGTTCTAGATTTAACACTAGGTTTGCAAGCCCATCAATATGTCATATGCTACCACTTGATCATACAAGCAAAAAGAACAAAAGTGGTACCATATATACATGAAAGCATTTGATTTTTCATGAATGAGCCTATAAGATGCATTTCATGTCTACATGAACTAGACAAATCCTTATCAAAGTATGAATGCCATGTCAACCAATTTTACCTTGCTTTAGTCGAAGGAGAGGCATGTCATATAATGTAGGATGCGTTTTACTTCATGTTGGAGTAGTCTAGTATGTTTAGCTCATTTCTCAACTTGCAAAATCTTGACTCATCAAGTGGCTTGGTAAAGATATCCGCTAATTGATCTTCGGTGCCAACACTTTCAATTGCAATATCCCCTTTGATTTGATGATCTCTAATGAAGTGATGCCTTATGTCAATGTGCTTTGTTCTTGAATGTTGCACGGGGTTGTTGGTTAGCTTGATAGCACTCTCATTGTCACAAAGCAAAGGCACTTTCTTATATTTCAATCCAAAATCACTCAAAGTTGCCTTCATCCAAAGCAATTGTGCACAACAACTTCCGGCACTAATGTACTCCGCTTCGGCCGTTGAGAGAGCAACACTATTTTGCTTCTTTGAAGACCATGATACAAGTGACCTTCCAAGCAATTGACAAGTTCCACTAGTGCTCTTTCTATCCACTTTGCAACCGGCATAGTCGGAATCCGAATATCCAATAAGCTCAAAGTTAGATCCCTTAGGATACCACAACCCAACATCTTGTGTGCCCTTCAAATACCTCAATATTCTCTTTGCGGCTTTCAAATGACTTTCTCTTGGTGAGGCTTGAAATCTTGCACACATGCACACACTAAACATGACATCCGGTCGAGATGCGGTCACATAAAGGAGACTTCCAATCATTGATCTATATAGCTTTTGATCTACCATTTTGCCACTATCATCCAAGTCCAAATGCCCATTAGTTGCCATAGGAGTATTCATGGGCTTTGCATGTTCCAATCCAAATTTCTTCACCATGTCCCTTATGTACTTTCCTTGACTTACAAATGTACCATTCTTCATTTGCTTAACTTGAAGACCAAGGAAGTAGCTAAGCTCACCAATCATGGACATTTCAAACTCACTTGCCATCATATTTCCAAATTCTTCACAAAAATCTTGATTTGTTGATCCAAATATAATATCATCCACATATATTTGCAACACAAATAAATCATTACCAAGCTTCTTAGTGAAGAGAGTTGTATCAACCTTTCCCATTTTGAACCCTTTTGAGAGCAAGAAATCTCTCAATCTCTCATACCATGCTCTAGGTGCTTGCTTCAAACCATACAATGCCTTTCTTAGCTTGTATACATGGTTGGGCTTCTTCACATCTTCAAATCCGGGAGGTTGTTCCACATAAACCAACTCATTGATGTACCCATTGAGAAATGCACTCTTGACATCCATTTGATATAACTTGATGTTGTGGGCACAAGCATAGGCTAATAAGATTCTAATGGCCTCCAATCTAGCAACCGGTGCATAGGTTTCTCCAAAATCAAGACCCTCTACTTGAGTGTAACCTTGTGCAACCAATCTAGCTTTGTTCCTTATTACTATGCCATCTTGATCTTGCTTGTTTCTAAAGACCCATTTGGTTCCTATCACATTGTGTTTCTTTGGTCTTTCCACTAGTTCCCAAACTTGATTTCTTGTGAAATTGTTGAGCTCTTCATGCATAGCATTAACCCAATCAACATCTTGCAATGCTTCCTCAATCTTGGTTGGCTCTATGGTTGACACAAATGAGAAATGCTCACAAATTTGAGCTAGTCTTGCTCTAGTTTGAACTCCACTTTGAATACCACCAATGATTTGATCCAAAGGATGATCCCTTGCAATAGAGACCGGTTGGAGAATAGGAACTTGATCATTGGATTGAGATGAACTAGCTTGTTGATCTTGTACTTGAGATTGATCTTGTGAGTCACTTGTACTTGCTTCATTTTCAACTTGCATACTAGTATGAATTGCACCATCATCTTCATCTTCATTGACTTGCCTTAGCCTAATATCACCAATATCCATATTTTTCATTGCATTTGCCAAGTCATTGCCTCTTACGTCACTAAGATTTTCAACTTCATCTTGAGAGCCTTGGGTTTCATCAAATTCAACATCATGCACCTCCTCAAGAGTACCACTAGCCAAATTCCAAACTCTATATGCCTTGCTTGTGGTTGAATAGCCAAGTAAGAAACCTTTATCACATTTCTTTTCAAACTTGCTCAATCTTGTGCCTTTCTTGAGAATGTAGCATTTGCAACCAAAAACCCGAAAATATGCAATGTTGGGCTTTCTACCATTCAATAGCTCATAAGGAGTCTTTGCAAGCATACCATGACAATATAAGCGGTTGATGTAGTAGCAAGCGGTGTTGATTGCTTCGGCCCAAAAAGAATGACTAACATTGTATTCACTTAGCATTGATCTTGCCATATCTATCAAGGTTCTATTCTTTCTTTCAACAATGCCATTTGATTGTGGTGTATACTTGGGTGAGAATTGATGTCCAATACCATACTCATCACACAATTCATCAATTTTGGTGTTCTTGAATTCACTACCATTGTCACTTCTAACTTTCTTGATGGTTGTTTCAAACTCATTTTGGCTTCTCTTGACAAAAGATTTGAAAAGATCATACACTTCACTCTTGTCAACTAGAAAGAATACCCATGTATATCTAGTATAGTCATCCACAATCACAAATCCATACTTGCTCCCACCAATGCTAGTATATGTGGTTGGTCCAAACAAGTCCATATGCAAGAGCTCAAAAGCTTTACTAGTACTCATCATGCTCTTCTTAGGATGTGTATTTCCAACTTGTTTGCCGGCTTGACATGAACTACAAAGCTTATCTTTCTCAAAAGTGACATCTTTCAAGCCTCTAACTAGATCATGCTTCACTAGTTTGTTCAATTGTTTCATTCCAACATGACCAAGCCTTCTATGCCATAACCAACCCAAACTTGACTTAGTGATCAAACAAGTTGACAATTGAGTTTCACTAGCATTGAAATCCACAAGATATAGGTTGTCATATCTAAACCCTTTGAATATCAAATTTGACCCATCAACACTAACAATTTCAACATCATCAACCCCAAATATGCACTTGAAACCAAGATCACAAAGTTGTGCAACCGAGAGTAAATTGAAATTCAAACTTTCAACTAGCAACACATTTGAGATAGACATATCATTGGAGATAGCAATTTTACCAAGTCCTCTCACTTTCCCTTTCTTGTTGTCACCAAATGTGATTGCATCATAGCCACTATTTGCACTTGTGTTGAGAGAGCCAAACATACTAGAATCACCCGTCATATGTTGAGTGCATCCACTATCAAGCACCCAATGCCTCCCTCCGGCTTTGTAATTTACCTACAAAAAGAGATCAATTTCTTTTAGGTACCCAAACTTGCTTGGGTCCTTGAAGGTTAGTGACTAAGCTCTTTGGTACCCAAATGGTCTTCTTCTTTGGACCCAACATGGATGTACCAACAAACTTAGCCTTCACACCATTTGAGCCCTTTGTGAGAATATAGCAAGAATCAAACTTAATTGAGGATACATAAGCATTGGATTTCTTGTTTTTGCAATCTTGCTCTAAGTGACCAACTTGCTTGCATTTTGTGCAATACCGGCCATTTCTCTTCACAAAACAAGTTTTGTGAGGAGCGAAGGCGGTTTTGCCTTTCTTGGGGGTATAGCCCAATCCCTCTTTGTGGAGAGATGCCCTTTGGCTACCCAAGCACATAAGCAAGCGGTCCTCACCACCATAAGCCTTAGCTAGGGAGTGATTGAGCTTTTTAACCTCCTCCTTTAGGTTCTTGTTCTCAACTACTAGTGAAGGGTCACTAGTGGGTGAGGTAGTAGTGGAAGTGCTACAAGAAGGGTTAGTGGTAACAACAATAGGTTCACAAGATATGTCACATGTTACACCTATGTTGCAAGTTTTAGTTTCTTTCTTTTGCACTTGTTGTTGCAAGTCTTCATTTTGCTCAACTAGAGAAGAATGAGCTTCATCAAGCTTAGTGTGAACCTTTTGGAGCTTCTTATGGTCTTCCTTTAGACTCTCATAAGATGCTCTAAGTTCCTCAAGTTCTTGCTCAATGGATTGTTTATCCTTGCGCAAGCCCTTGCATTCCTTTCTAAGTTTATCAAAATGAATACGTGCATCATCAAGCATTTCAATTAATTCTTCTTTTGTTAGGTCATCATCACTATCATCATCACTAGATTCGGTGTCGGATGATACCTTAGAGCCCTTGGCCATGAAGCAAGAAGGAGTGTCGAAGATGGAAGGCTTGTCATGAATGGCAATGCTTGCATGTGCCTTCCTCTTGCTCTTCTTATCATCATCACTCTCTTCATCACTTGAAGAGGCATCACTATCCCATGTCACCACATGAGAATAGTTCTTCTTCTTCTTGTATGAAGATTCCTTCTTCTCTTTCTTCTCCTTCTTCTCATGCTTGTTCTTCTTTTTGCCCTTGTGATCATCTTCACTTGAGTGTGGGCAATCGGCTACCAAGTGATCTTTGCTTCCACAATTGAAGCATCTTCTTGGGCCATCAAATCTTCTTGCATTCTTCTTTCTTCTTGCCTGGTAGCCCTTCTTCTTCATGAACTTGCCAAATCTTCTTACTAGAAGGGCCATTTCTTCATCACTTTCACTTGTGCTAGAGGGATCTTCACTTGACTCTTCTTTGGCCTTGCTCTTGCCCTTTGATGAGGATGTGGCTTTGAATGCCACACTCTTCTTCTTCTCATCTTTGGAGTCTTCATCTTTTTCTTTCTTCTTCTTATTGATCAACTCTTCTTTATCATCATCATCTCTATAAGCATCATCGGTCATCACCTCCGCTAGCACTTGATTTGGAGTCAATTCACTCAATGTTGTCTTTACCAAGACCGTGATCAATGTGGCAAACCGCTTGGGCAAGCTCTTCAAGAACTTCATGGAGAAGTCACTATCCTTCACCTCTTCATCCACGGCCTTGAGATCATTCACAATGACTTGCAATCTATGGAACATCTCCGGCACGGTTTCATCATCCTTCATCTTGAAGCTTGCAAACTTGTCCTTCAAGATGTATGCTTTGGCGGCCTTTACACCCTTGGTGCCCTCATATGATTCCTCAAGCTTCTTCCAAGCTTCATGAGCACTCTCAATGTTCTTGATTTGCTCAAACACTTTTTCATCTACGGCCTCATGAATAGCACAAACCGCAATGTCATTGAGTTGAAGCAATCTTTCTTCGGCGGTTGTGGGATTGGCCGCATTGGCAATCTCAATCTTTGTTTCCACAACCTTCCAAACCTCTCTATTGATTGACTTGATGTGTGAGGTCATCTTGCTCTTCCAATATGCATAATTTGTGCCATCAAATTGGGGTGGCTTCTTGGTGTTGTTGATGTGAATGTTGAGTTGAGCCATTTTTACACCGTAGGTTGTTAAGCCTCAAATCAACGGTGCCTCGGCTCCGATACCACTTGAAAGGTCCTAAATGGCTAGAGGGGGGGTGAATAGCCTATAAAAATCTACAAACAACACTTAACAAGCCGATTAGTAACAATAGCAAGCTTTGCAAAACACTAGCTCTAAACTATGCTATGCAAGCCACCTAGACAAGTATACTACACTATGATCTCTAGTTCACACTCAAAGGCTATGTTACTACTTTACACTACTCTTAAGTGAGCAACTAACTAACAAGCTACACAAGAGAGAAGTACACAAATGTAAAGAGTAAAGATGATTTCAATACCGCCGGTGAAGAGAAGATATGAAGTCCAATATAACCAATCAATCACATATAAGGGAAATCCTCGGTAGAGAGATGGCACAAGATTTTTTACCGAGGTTCACTTGCTTGCCGGCAAGCTAGTCCTCGTTGTAGCGATACACCCACTTGGAGGTTCACGCGCTAATTGGCATCACACGCCAAACCCTTCTCAAGGGTGCCGCACAACCAACACAAGATGGGGATCCACCAAGCTACGAGCAATCCACTAAAGATGCCTTTCGCGATCTCCCGCGGGGATAGGCTCAAGAACCCCTCACAACTTCACCGATCGGAGGCGGAGACAATCACCAACTCCCCTCAACGATCCTCGCAGCTCCAAGCCGTCTAGGAGTCGGCAAACTCCAAGAGTAACAAGAGAAACCGCTGCGAAATACCACTACCAAGTGCCTCTAGATGATCTCAATCAATGCAATGCACTTGATGCTCTCCAAACTCACCAAATGATGAACACAATCAAGTAGGATGAGTGAGAGTGGAGTGGGAAGGCTCACAAGTATGTTATGATGTTTAGGAGTGCCAAGAGATCCTCCCCAAACCGGCCAAGTGACTATTTATAAGCCACACACAAAAACTAGCCGTTTTCAATTCTCTGCGAACCGTCGGACTGTCTGACGGCCAGGGCGTCGGACTAATCCGCACGGTCCGACGCCTCGGATGAACGCCACGTGTCACTAGCCGTTTGAAGTCGAACGTTGGATCACAACGGCTATTTCCTCGCGCCAAAACGAACCGTCGGACGGTGAGCGTCGGACTAACACCTGCGGTCCGACGCCCACTGCCACTCCACCGTCGGACTGAAACTACACAGCGCGTCGGACTAACGAACGCGGCCGTCCGACGCTTCCAGAGAGCTCCCCGAGCCCTGAAAACCGTCGGACGTTGGTCCGACGCTCACCGTCGGACTAAAGCCGAGAGTCCGACGCTCTCAGAGCTCGCCACGTGTCATCTCTCGCACGATCTGCACCGTCGGACGCTTCGGCTAATGGTCCGACGCTCAGAGACTAAGCGTCCGACGCTCACAGCAGTGTTAGCCGTCGGACCGAAGACATTGGTCCGACGCTCTCAGACTCTACGGTCCGACGCTCTGTTTTCTCAGGATTTTCACTCAAACCTTTCACCCTTTGTTCCTATGTGCTAACACCAATTGCTCTACACCTTGTGCATGTGTGTTAGCCTTTTCAAAAGAGTTTTCCAGGGGTTTGTTAGTGTCACTAACATCTATATGCATATGCAATGATTATGAACACCTAGTGGCACTTGATAACCGTATTTCATCAACGATTTCGCCCCTCTTGATAGTACGGCTATCTATCCTAAATGTGATCACTCCCTCTATGGAGTCTTGATCACCAAAACCAAAAGAGCTCCTATTGGTTATACCTTTGCCTTGAGCTCCCGGTTTCTTATCAACTTCCTTCTCATCTCTTGATGGACCTTGTGGACACATATGATGATGGACTTATACCATTTGCATGGATGCCGTCAATAGGGCTTTCTCCTTTGTTGATGGACTTACACCATTTTCATGGACGCCGTCATTGCCCTTCACTTGTGACCTCCACCGACCCGGTCCTTTGCTCTATCTTGCCATTTGCTAATCAATTCTCATGAAACACTTAGAGCAATCGTTAGCAAACTAGGTTTCATCAATTACCCAAAACCAAACATGGGCTTTCAGTTATGCAATGAGGCAGTTGGCCATCACATTTCGCAACTGGAGGTCTGAATTGAACAGCAAGTATGTGAAGACAGGGTTGGACCCCACCAGCAAGTACAACATTACCGAAGGTCAGTGGGGTCTTTTCAAAGAGCAGAAGACTAACCTAGAATTCTTGGCCCGGAGCCAAGTGAACTCAGCACTTACTAAGAAGAACAAGTACCACTACCACCTTGGCACAGGTGGTTACAAGCGGTAGGTTCCCAAATGGAGGGAAGAAGAGGCTGCGAAGAAGGCAGCAGGGTTGCCAGTGTTGTCTGAGGAACTTGGCGAAAGGAGCGCGAACTGGCTTCGTGCTTGCAAACCAAGAAACATATCTGAGTCAATTGCATCTTTTTCTGATCCAACGGTTGAAGAAGTCGCGAAGAATATTTATGAGGCGGCAGCTCATGTGAAGGAAGGAAGTGCCAGGCCACAAAGGGAGCGGTACATCCTTACTCTTGGTCTTGGTAACCCCGAGCACCCTGGTCGTGTACGAGGCATCTCGTCAAGGCTAGGATGGAAATAAGGATTCGGCGAGGAGTGGGCCGGAATGTACAAGAAGCGTGATCGATACAAGGAGGACTTAAAAGATTTTTTTGAGGAACAGGCAAAGCAAGCCTTCAAAGACATGGTGACTAAATTAGTAGAAAATCCTGATACCGAGCTTGCACAACAATTGGTGGGTGTCATGTCTACTGTTCAACAAAGGACAAACACCCAACAGTCTTCGCAGATGCAGCTGGTGCTGGTGACACAGCCCTTGGGGGCTCAGCAGTTGATAGCACAGTCTGCAAATGCTCCAAGCAGTGTCGCGTCTACGGCAAAGGTTCGCTATCCAGTTGATGCCATTGACGTGCCAACGCCTTGCTCACTAGTCATAAGCTATGGCATTACCAATGTTCATACTAGGGAAGTAGCCACTGGCTTCGCAATCCTTGGACGGACGTTTCATGGTGCAAACATTCCAGATGAGTACTGCAGGGTCGAAGTGGTGACCGTAGTGTAAGGACATGAGGATGACATGTTGGACATCCCTGCACCCGAGGACATTGAAACACTGGGACAAGCCATCAAGAATTTCATCCTTTGTCCTAGGCGAGACATCAGGTTGAGTGGGCCACCACCATCTACCGAGCATAGCATTCATAATGACCCACCGCCGTCGTCATCACCTAACCGGCCTCTTCCTAGCTCACCAAATTCGCCTGTGCATCCAATTTCAGAACCTCTGCCACCAGCATCTCCTATCAACTATCCACCTTCCCCAGCAAGCAAAGAGAAACAACCTGAGGAAACATCGACCCCAATGGGCCCACAAGAGAAACAACATGAGCAAACATTGACCCCGTCAGCCCCACAAACCAAAGAAAAAACCCCCCACCAGCAAAGAAGAGGAATGTTGTTCTCAAAATGGTCTCTCCACATCGGCCAAAGCAAAAAAACTGCTGGGACCATGCTGTGGTTGTCAGGAATAGCATGCAGCCGCACAAGTCGTGTCGTTGAGTGTTTTGAGGCTGAGGAATCAGGGAAATCCTCTGTGAAGACCATACAAATCAGGAAGCCAACGAAAGAGGATTATGAAAATGTCCCTGATATATATGTGCCGGGCAGGCCGCTTCTCACTTGGGAAAAGGTAACCCAAATCCTATCTCTAATTAAAAGAATGCATGACTGGTACATAAGAGCAGCTTCTGTTGGCATCGACGCTCTGAGCGTATGTATACCACCAAGAGCTTTTATGAACGGACGAAGTAAAGCTGTGGTCACATTTGAGGACATGCACTTGATGATGAACCTCAAGAGACTCAACGTTCAGCTCGTAACAGTGTGGGCATTATAAGTGTTGCTCATATACTCACTTGATTATTATTTTGATGCATTATGTTTCAGTCTATGAGATTCATTTGAACATGTGCCTTGCAGACTACAACATGACCAGCAGGAGGAGAGATTTGGTATCGATCCTTATTCACACGCAGAAGAGAGGATTGGCTATCTCGACCCCACCGAAATATGCGAGGAGCGGCACACATTCAGGATCGGAAAGGACAATGACAAATTGAAGGACAAGACTGAGAAAGAAGCTAAGCAGATTATTACTAAGCTAGAAAGAGAGATGGAAGACAGATACTGCCTATACTTAGGAAATTTAATGCTTCAATTTCAAGATAGGCAAGTCATAATGGCCTCATACAACTTTAGGTAAGCTCGAGTTTCTTGTTGCAATTAATGTTATTATTGTCTAATCCATATATATATGTGGCCCCGACCCATGCATCACGAGAACTTGATTCGTGCAGGGACCATTGGATTTGTTTTTATATTTATCCAAGGCAGGGAAGGATGCTTGTCTTTGACTCCGCAGATTATGATCCCACTACGTATGCGCCATTCTTGACCTTCTTAGAGAGGTACGTAAGCCGAGAAATATTTGTATTCTTTTCTCGACGAGAGTTTGCATTGAGAATATATAACTTGGTGATTCTTTCGAAATCATAGGGCATATAGGTGGTATAAACTAAAAGGCGGAAAGCACGACAAGAACAAAACTGGACCATTAACAATAAATTACAAGTGACCGGTATGTTAGTTATTTATGGCTACATATTTATCATCCATGTACAACATATAAGACAATGTTGAAACTAATTAAATATTCGCTTACCTGTTTACATATATAGTGCCACAAGCAACCACCCGGATCGGTCCACTGCGGATTCTATGTCTGTGAGTTTATGAGGGAGTCCGGACGGTACATCAAGAACGTTAATAAGGTAAGTAATAGTCATTATAACTTTAAAGTTACAAATGTGTATATGATGTTTATACATATTAATTAATATAGTTATATATAACTACAGTTACGGAATTATAAAAAACTCAAGGCGCAGAACATGAGCACGGAGACTTTATACAACATAGTTGAGGATATGTGCTCATTCATCATGAAACATGTTATTCCAAGCAATAGGAATTATCACGACAATGAAGACACTCTAGGAAGTGAAGAGTTCAGAGAGCTAACGGAAATCAGCATGCTAGGGCTTACCCGAGAGGGTTATTAATTAGATGTGTAAATTTGAGATGTTATCACATGTAACTTTGATGAACATATATATATATATATGTGTATATTATGAGCACAGTCCTTTGATGTATATAAATATACTGTATAATAATTAAATTTTGTTTTGATATATTTGATCATGATCTAATACAGCTTAATATCTATAATAAATAAATAAATACATATATATGGCCGGGTAGGGGGCTGAAATTCCCTAAAAAGGGCGGCAATCTCCACTGACGGTTGCATGTGAACCGCCAGTGGAAATATACTTCCACTGACGGTTCCTTAAGAAAACAGCCAGTGGTGGCAGTTCCTTAAGCAAACCACCAGTGTAAATATATTTCCACTGGCGGTTCAAAGGCAACAGCCAGTGGAAAAATTTATTTTCACTGGCCTCTCCCACTGACAGCCCTGTAAAACACCAATAAAAATGGCTTATTAACCATCACTATATACCTTCTGTGTACTAGTGGTGGCCGGGACTGCTGGACCTGAACGAGCTAGATATTTTTATCCATGTGCTTTTTGTTGACGATGATGATGAGGCGAGTTCCCATTGCCGGTCAGCCGGCCGGCAGGTTGCCAGCTCTCTTCAGTTCTGACGCTCTCTTCAGTTCTGACTTGGCACAGAGTATGTGGTCCGAGTGTCTGACATGCATCTTGAACTACCTAACTCTAGAATTATTATTTTTCCCCTCACATGCTAATAATAATGCTTTTACTATTGATTTTTTTTCTAGATCCATCATCTAACGCCATGACAACATCTTCTATAGCAAATGTTGTGATTCGTTATTGTGAGTGTATTTACTCCACCTACACTTTTTCAGACCTGACCTGTTGCCATTCCTAGTAGAGGCTGTAAGAGGCTTGAGCGCACAATAGATGCCCTAAATCCACCTCATCCCTACTTCTGTTAGGAGGAGGATCCCACCCAAACATTTTTTTATGAAAAAAGACAAAAATAAATAGAGGAATATAAAGATAAAAAGAGTAGAAAGAGAAGTATAAGCCTTTTAAAGTAACTCCAAGAAATTCTCAAAATCCTTTCTAATTGTTAGTAATAAAGATTCTGATAGAAAACTCTCTTCCACGTACTCTTTAATTGGTCATGCAAATATAGCGAGAATGGCTCTGTAGAGTACGCAGAACATATAGAAAAATTGTTAGAGAGAAAGCGATTTTTATATAAATGACTCTCTACATGAAGATTTAGAGAGTGTATTGTAGAGAGACTCAACACATTCGATGCAAGCATAAAGAATTGGTGATCTTAGATGACAGAAGATGTCAAGTATTCCTAAACCCCTACTAAGGTAACAATGCTACAAATGCATGGCAACTTCAAAAGTAAGTGGTAGACTATTTTGCACAAGAAAAAGAAAAAAAGAGCAGACATAATAACTTTATCTCACCCCTCCTCTAAGACTATTGCTACTTTCCGTAGGTGTTTATAACCGTTTTGCAATGTTGCTCCCTCCGTCCCAAATTGTAAGACGTTTGACTTTTCTAGATTTATAGTTTCTTCTATGTACCTAAATATATGTTATGTCTACAGTCATAGGATATAAAAATATCATATAATTTGGAACGGATGAAGTTCAACTTTTGTTTCTCTATTTTCCACAATATTCATACTCCAACGTGCCAAGATGAGACCACTATCCACGTATTGGAGCATTAGGCCTGACCTTATTATCCTCAAATCCAATCCTATGGTTGTTTGTTCGGGAGTGAACATTTTTCAGCCTGTTCGCTTTAGCTTATCAGCTAGAAAAAACAACCATACTTTTCATCCATGAAATAGTAATTTTCTTTCATAATGAATTAGCCCTATAACTCAGCATATCACAATAAATCGTGCCTAGAGGCCAGAGCACGGTCCATGTGCATTCAATCTTTACCTTCCTATGGTCACTTTCTTTTATTTTCTTCTTTTATATTTTTCTTTACTTTTTTAATTTTTCGATTAATCTTTCCATTTTTCTATGTACTATGAATAAAACCTTTTAGGTGGAGAAGTTTGTTTGGAATATTATGTAAAAAAATGTATGGGATAATTTGTGTATTTGAATATGTTGAAAAGTTTATCTGCCGACAATTATGGATAGAAGTTTGATTTTAAATTACATGTAGGAAAATGTCATAATAAGTTGACTTTAAAATCATATTGAAAATATTATGCACAAAAAGTTTCTTTTGTTAGTGGATCCATGCCACTTGCAAGGCGGGTAGACCCATATTCAAGAGTATTCAGTTGAATACCAAAAAAAATTGTGAAAAAACTCTTGTATATATAGTGTACACATGTATGGATATTGTAAAAGAAGAAAATAAATCCAAAACAAATACATCAAGAATTCATGTCAAAACATATATTCTCTTGTTGTTCCCACGTACTCGATGGTCGATGGCCCAACAAGGCACAGTGGCCTATGGCCCAACTTCTCCCCCATCAGACTATTGCCTGCTAGCACCCATTCTCCCTCCTGTTTTCTTCCCCAACCCCAAAGACCTAGACCCTAGAGCCTGGCGGCGGCAAAGCAGCGAACTCGAGCAGTGGCAGCGCAAGTTGCCACGGGGCAGCGTCAGCAAAATTCACACTAAATGTTTGTGGTTTACATAGAACACAAACTTAAGTAAACGCCAAATTGTAGAACAAATTACTATAACCTATGGAACTATTATTAATGGATTTTACCGAATTTTATATGAGAATTTTTTTTGTTTTATATACACAAAACTTATTCTTCTTCACAATTTCAAATACCCAAGTTCAAAATCCTGAGCCTGTCACTTGCGACTTGGGAATCAGATCCTCTGCATCGAACCCTTCACTGAAGACCACCACGCTGTCACAGCTGGACATGGCGGCGGCTTTGCGTGCGCGGTCTCGGGGACGGACACGTTGCGACCCTTGACGATGAGGACTGCGACGGTGACAGAGCTGCCTAGGGCTCTGTTTAGATCCAGTGCAAATTGCAACTGTAACTAGTCACATCAACGTTGCGGCACATGCATAGAGCATTAAATGTAGACGAAATGTTTGCATGTTTGTACTTTTTGCATGTGCATCACGAGACGAATCTTTTAAGCCTACTTGGGCCATGATTGGACAAAAGTTGTCAAATACAAACGAACGTGCTACAGTGCAAAATTGCAACTGCAACTGGGATCTAAACGGAGCCCGTGCTGTAGTCGGAGCAGAGTTAGCGACAGCGCGACTCAGAGAATGGCGATGGCGCATAGCTCAGAACGCGTGAGCTTGGCAGTGGGCGATTTCACCATGGGAACTGGGCTACGATAGGTCTTGTGTTTTTTTTTTTTCTGCGGCATGTGTGCCACTTTGGCGAAGAAATCGTTTGATCAGGAACGGACGGCTCCGATGACCGACTGCAGAGGATCTGATTCCGCCACTTGCATCTGTGCTCGGCGCTTTGTTCCGCGCGAGTGACATGCTCCTACTCCCAAGTCCGTCCTAACCCACTACGGAGGCGCTCGTTTGTAATTAGAACTTGCCGCTCAAGAAACGGATGGAAGGAAAGAAATGGTCTCCTGTCCCTCCCTGCACGGCTTCAGATGGATTCTTCATTTGTGCTTGGTTGTTTCCTTCACACACGCACTAGTAGGCAGCCAGGCACACTCACTGTCACTGTCCCTGCCCTGCCACTCACGCGCTCGTCCTGCCTCCACAGCGCCGAATTAACTACAGGAAGTACGTACGTGTACTAGTACGTACAGTACTCCACGCAGTATGCACGTGCATACGGTATAGTACGTTCGATTTCAAATCCACTGTGCACACGTACACCCAGCTCCTAGTCCTAGCTCCTGGCCGTATACTCGTAGGAGTATGGTGTTGTCCATTGCTGCCAATTTGCCATGCGCAATGGAATCGAAACGCTACTGTATTCGAATATGCAGGTACGGTACGGGTACGGCTGCACTGCACCCCACAGTTTCCATTTCACATCTGCCTTCCTTGCATTGCTTTGCTTCTGTACGTCCCTTCCTATTTCCGTGTCGCTGTTGCCGCTGTGACGTGGCCACAGGAGAGGAGAGAGATGGAAAGTGAGGGTCCCAACCAAAAGCACACCTTTTTTTTTTTTTTTGACCCACTGCCCATTGCCTCTCTTCCTCAAATCAAAAACTCTCCTGCACTGCACTTCACTTGAGAGCACTTGAGCTCACTCACTCCCAACCCCTCTAGCTAGCCGGCGTTCCGATTCGATGCATCCTTGCATGCCCTTCCTCTTCCTCTGCTTGGCAATGGCCGCGCTGCCGCCCTCCTCCACCACCACCACCAACCCGGACGTGGCGCTGCTCCTCGGCAAGGTGAAGCCGGCGCTGGAGGGCGAGCGGCGCAACGCCGAGCTGGCCACCTGGAACGCCTCCACGCCGCTCTGCCTCTGGCGGGGGCTCCGCTGGGCGACGCCCGACGGCCGGCTCCTCCGCTGCGACGCCGGCGCCGCCTCCCGCGCCAACCTGTCGCTCGCCTCCGACCCGTCCCTCCTCCTCGTCTCCATCCGCCTCCCTGCCGCCGCGCTCGCCGGCCGCCTCCCTCTGGACCTCGGCGCCTTCTCCGCGCTCGATTCCGTCTACCTCGCCGCCAACTCGCTCTCGGGCCCCGTCCCGCTCGAGCTCGGCAACGCGCCCGCGCTCTCCGCGCTCGACCTCGCCGGCAACCGCCTCTCCGGGGACCTGCCCGTCTCCATCTGGAACCTCTGCGACCGCGTCACCGAGCTCCGCCTCCACGGCAACGCCCTCACGGGCCCCGTCCCCGCGCCCGCCGGGCCCAACACCACCTGCGACCGCCTCCGCGTCCTCGACCTCGGCGCCAACCGCTTCTCCGGCGGCTTCCCCGAGTTCGTCACTGCGTTCCGAGGCCTCCAGCGCCTCGACCTCGCCGCCAACCGCCTGCAGGGCCCCATCCCGGAGGCTCTCGCCGGCATGGCGACCCAGCTCCTGGCGCTCAACGTCTCCCACAACAACTTCTCCGGCCAGCTGCCCCCGGCGTTCGCGGCGTCCCGCTTCACGGCGGACTCGTTCGAAGGCAACGACCCGTCGCTGTGCGGCCCGCCGCTGCGGCAGTGCGTGTCGGCCTCGGGCCTCAGCTCCCGCGGCGTCGCCGGGATGGTCATCGGCCTCATGGCCGGCGCCGTCGTCCTCGCGTCCGTGTCCATCGGCTGGGCGCAGGGGAGGTGGAGGCGCAACGGCGGCAGGATCAGGAGGAGGCGCGACGGCGACGCGGAGCAGGACGAGATTATGCTGGACTCGTCGGCCGACGACGCGTCGTCTCCGTCGGAGGGCAGGCTCGTGGTGTTCGAGGGCGGCGAGCACCTCACGCTGGAGGAGGTGCTGAACGCGACGGGGCAGGTGGTGGACAAGGCCAGCTACTGCACGGTGTACAAGGCGAAGCTGGCGAGCGGCGGCGGCAGCATCGAGCTGCGGCTGCTGCGGGAAGGCAGCTGCAGGGACGCCGCGTCGTGCGCGCCCGTCGTGCGCCGCATCGGCCGCGCGCGCCACGACAACCTGGTGCCGCTCAGGGCCTTCTACCAGGGGAGGCGCGGCGAGAAGCTGCTGGTGTACGACTACTTCCCCCGCAGCCGGACGCTGCACGAGCTCCTGCACGGCGGCGGCGAGCCCGCGGCGGCGGGGCGGCCGGCGCTGACCTGGGCGCGGCGGCACAAGATCGCGCTGGGCGCGGCGCGCGCGCTGGCGTACCTGCACGCGGGGCATGGCGAGGCGCACGGGAACGTGCGCTCGTCGAACGTGGTGGTGGACGACCTGTTCGTGGCGCGCCTGGCGGAGTACGCGGTGGACCGGCTGCTGGTGCCGGCGGCGGCGGAGGCGGTGCTGGCGGCGGCGAAGGCGGACGGGTACAAGGCGCCGGAGCTGCACTCCATGAAGAAGTGCAGCGCGCGGACGGACGTGTACGCGTTCGGGATCCTGCTGCTGGAGCTGCTCATGGGGAGGAAGCCGTCGTCGTCGTCGTCGTCGTCCTCGGCAGGTGGAGCTGCTGCTGCAGCTGCAAGGGCGACGATGGACCTGCCGTCGGTGGTGAAGGTGGCGGTGCTGGAGGAGACGGCGCTGGAGGAGGTGCTGGACGCGGAGGTGGTGAAGGGGCTGCGGGTGAGTCCGGCGGAGGAAGGGCTGGTGCAGGCGCTGAAGCTGGCCATGGGCTGCTGCGCGCCGGTGCCGGCGGCGAGGCCGACCATGGCGGAGGTGGTGCGGCAGCTGCAGGAGAGCCGGCCTAAGAACCTCCACCCGCGGTCGGCGCTGTACAGCCCCACGGAGAGCAGGAGCGACTGCCGGCACGCCGACCACCGCCTAGCTCCATCGTCTTCGTCTCCACTGACGGGTGACGGCTGATGCATCACCTGATTGATTATCAGCCTGCTCTGATCGTCCTGCCCGAATGCACGAGAGACCGTCGTAATACGCCTCCCTGAATTAATCCTGATGCTTGCTAGCAGTTTCTCTTTCGTCTCTGCAATCAATCAGCTTAGAATCCAAGCAATTACTGTTGTACTACGTAGCTAGCAAGTGCAAGGTCTATCTCTATGTACTATATATAATTTGAAGAAGGAAACAAATTCAACAAAGACAAGGTTTAATTTGGCATCGTCGCACACCTCTCGTTTGCCGGCTAGACCACAATCCTCGATGTCGATGACTTCCGTCAAGCGTACGACAAATCGACAATCCAGGCATTCCAGAAATGAACAGACAGTTCTATATGCAGGCTCTGGCTAATAAACATGCAGTAGGATAAATAGCGTTTTCTTCGATATATAGGGTCGCTTTATAATTTGGACCTAGCCTTCTAAGGGCTTATATTATATCGGTTCATAATCAAAACTTGTCACGTTAATGGTGGGTTATCTCATAGGTTTTCTACGTACCAGCTGTTTGGTTCACTGTCAGAAGATTTGGGCTATGCCCTAAATATCTTCATAGAAATTCCAAAAGGCCTACTTACACATACATGCATATATGACATGGTGGGAGACTTTAGTCCCACCTTACTAGTCTAAATGGAATGAAGCCAACTTAAAAGTGTGGGCTATCTCCATCTAACTGAAACTATGTGAGAGAGGGAAAAAGGAAGAAACACGCGCGCAAGCTCGTCTCGCCGGGCGGGGCAGGGGCTAATGGGCGCGCACGCACGACATGCGCGTGAATGGTCCGGCGATTTCCCGCTCCAACCCTTGCGGGTGCGAGGCTTCCTTTTGCCACTCGAAATTTTTGCATGCATGGAGAAAATTGCACTGGCCTATTATAATGACTGTGATTGAGCGGCTAATTGGTTTCCTATTTGCTGCGACGCGTGCGCGTGTATAAATAAAGGGTGAGACGTCGTCCTCATTACACCGAGAATTTTTGTCTCCCCGTTCCACATTGCTGCGCTGCCGCCGTCTTCCCCATCCCGCCGTCGACGTGCCATTGACGCCGGGAGAGCAGGCTCCGAAGCCGACGTCCTCTCGTGTCCCTGCACGAGGGGGGGCATATCAGGTTTTTGGGAAGCGCCGTCGCGACTGCTCGCTGGACGTCTTCTTCCCTCTACGCCCGGTGTTCGCCGATCTCCATCGACAGGTCTGCTTCGTCTTCTTTTGCGCTGTTAGCGCCGACAACCCCACTGTAAGGATGTCCGCTCTCTCTCTGTTATTCGTTCTCGCATCCTTTCTGTTGATAGCACTAGATGGCGTGAATTTGTCTCAGATCATAGTGCTAGTGTTAGATCTTGTCGGGTACCAAAGTTTGGGGTACCCAACTTCGATGCAAAAACGCTCATTCCCAACGCGGCCTAAACCAAGTAAGGCTAGTGGAAGCCCACGAAGGCCGCGCCCGAAGCCCACGAAGGCCGCGTCTACAGAGGCCCACGACGTCATTGCACCAATGACAGCTAACCCGTCGGGAGAGCGGCACCCTCGGCACCAAATTTCGATTCACCCGAGCCTCCCCGGGTGAGCTCGGGAGAGCGGCACCCTCGGCGCCCAATTCTCCGATTCGCCCGAGCCTCCCCGAGAGAGCTCGGGAGAGCGGCGCCCTCGGCGCCCATTCTCCGATTCGCCCGAGCTTCCCCATCCCCCTCGAGCGCAATCTCACAAAGGCATCCAAGGCATAGGTGATGTCAGCGGAGCAATCTTGAACCACAAGAGACTTCTCTGACCACTTTACAAGCACTGTCCCGTCAGGCGAGATTCTTGATGCGACTGTGCTTCGCACGCCCCTGACGGCCATACCACCTGTCAGGAATTTCCCTGGCAGTGGATTTGATAGGCCCATTACGGCCGTCCTCTCCACGGTATGGTCTACGGTGCGCCGCCCCGTTTTCCGCCGAAATCTAGCAACTACGACTGCGACAGTCCAAGTGCCTTGACGACGGGCTACGCAAGAACGGGAAAAGCGCCTACTGCACTGTCCACTCGAAAGGACGAGAATGCCTTCCATCTGTGCCTACCTAACCCTCGAGAAGTACTGTCCAAAGGCCGGAAATACGCCCGAGGGGAGATATCACCCTACTCCATTCATTACGCCTCCAGGAGTCCCTGAGCCTCGGGAGACAACGCCCCGAGACGACTCGCCGTCTTGTCACATCGTGCGGAAGGACAGCCATCAGGTGTGACCCTACAGCATGCCGTAATCGGACGACTGTTGCTGCCTCGGAACTCACCAAGATCGTACGAACCACTATGGCCATACCCCGGAGACGCGGAGAAAAGACCGTAGCTGACGACAGTCAAATGAGGAACAACAACTCCTCACTGTAACATATGTAGTATTGTAAGCACTGCCCTTGCCTCTCCCTTGCGATTATAAAAGGGAGAGCAGAGGCCAGCTTTAGGGGCCGGGAAGTCCTAAGCTCTCACTCACACATACACACCAACGGCAAACGACTTGCATACACTTAGACACTCACAAGAGATCTGGGAGTACTTCCCTCTCTCGCCTAGCTTGTAACCCCCTACTTCAAGCACTCCGGTGCAAGGCAACACGACTCTCCTCTCCACTGGACGTAGGGCTTGCTTGGCCTAAACCAGTATAATCCCTGTGTTCACCTTTGCACACCATCCGTAACCTCAACCGCAAAACACATATTTACTAGCCGGTGTTAGCCCCGCTAAAACTAGCACCGACAGTTGGCGCGCCAGGTAGGGGCCTTTTGCGTGTTGATCCAGGTCACGGATGGCTGACGTTTCCATGACGCTTCCCGCTGGCAGCGGTGCTCTGGTTCGGGAAGCCTCGAGTTCGTGGCCACCGGCCACAGGCTTGAGATGAACCCGCGCCCAACCGAGCTCCGCACCATCATCGTCCTGACCCCGGCCCATCAGGCGGCCGGGGAAAGGACCACGACGACGCCTCCTACCCATCCCAGAGGACGAGGGGGATGCCGCACGCCGCGCTTCCCGGCGAACTAGGAGGAGGAGGCGCAACCGCGCCAACCAGCCCTTGGTCGTGGAAGGCGCGGCCAACCAGGTGTCCCCGGCAGGGGACGCCAACACTGCGCCGGTCGCCACCACGGTGCCACTGGCGCCGACTGCTACACGACCGCCAACCGCCCGGAGGACGGGCGGAGGCGAAGTCGCGACGTCGACGAGCCTTTCTCTCCGCCCTCATGGCGGAAGGGATACGGCGCCGTCATCTCTCTTCGGGCTCCAGAACGCCGTGGATGCCCACGTCCAGCGCGGTCTGTGCATTGCTGCACGATCTGGTGGAGACACCTATCCACCTGCCTCGAGCGTCTAGACGACCTCGTGGGCGGCCATGTGGCCTCCCCACCATCCTCTCCCGGGAGCAATCCTAGGGTACATGGCTGGGAGGAGACCGACTCCGCTGACAGTCTCACTCCCCGAGAATTCTCGGAGGAGTGGGATCATCGCGGTTGGACCTCGCCATCACGGCGGGGCCTCAGCGACGACGACGACGACGACGAGTTCTGGGCGAACGTGGACTTCACCGTTCACCCCGGAGACTCGTGGGAGGACGCTTCGAGCGTCGCCACCGACTCCGACCAGTCCTACATCGACCCCACTCGGGAGTGCTACCACTTGGTGCACCCCGAGGAAGGACGGGTGGAGGACGTCCATTCGGGGGACGACAACGACGAACCATCCCCGCTCCAGCCACAGCCTCAGCAACGCACCCCTCCGCCGGCCACTCCGCGGCCTGCACGGTTAGCCCCACCGCAAGACGCGGGGGCTGGGCCGTCTCGCCCCGCGCACCAGTCCCCAGAGCTAGCACGGATGGACGAGGACCGCCTACGCCTCACTCAGCTGCGAACCGCGCTCGAGCGCGACGAGCGGCAAGGCACCGGCGGAGCAGCTTGCCGCCGGGCCCGGGACGTCCAGGCTCGCATCCTCGCCGACGAGGGAGCCAGGACACCAGGAGTGCTGCCTTGGGCGAGCCGCAAGCTCACAGAGGCGGCCATGCTGCTCCGGAGCATGCCTGAGCCCTCCACCGAGGTGGCACGGTAGCTCCGGAATCAACTCAAAGACCTCCTGGAGGATGCAGCCGTCCTCCAGGCGGAAAGCTCGGCGTCACGCCGCCACGGCGCTAAAAGCCACCCACGTGGCGCCACGGCGCGCCACGATCGTGAGGCCTCGGTGCATCCCGAGGTCCCAAGGGCCCCATCAGTCCACCAACGGCTGGGCAAGGATGTCGACGTCCGAGCCATCCTTCAAGCCCGCGGTCGGCGAAAGACCGATGGAGCCGCACGAGGCTACCATGTTCATCGGGGCGGGCGCTACGACTCAGACGAGGACCGTGAGCCCTCGCCCGAGCCCTCGATTCCTCGCGTCTTCAGCGAGGCGATCCGAAGAGCCAGGTTCCCGCCCCGGTTCCGACAACCGGCCAACATAGCCAAGTACTCAGGGGGAAACTAACCCCGAACTTTGGCTAGCGGATTATCGTCTCGCGTGCCAACTTGGCGGCGCGCAGGATGATCTCATCATCATCCTGCAACGTACCCTTGTTCCTCGCCGACTCTGCAAGAGCTTGGCTGGAACATCTTCCCCCACGTCTGATCTTCGACTAGAGTGATCTGGTCAAGATCTTCGTTGGGAACTTCCAGGGCACGTACGTGCGCCCTGGCAATTCCTAGGACCTCAGGAGCTGTAAGCAGAAGCCGGGGAGTCCCTCAGGGACTACATCCGGTGGTTCTCAAAGCAGTATAACGAGCTGCCCCAGGTTGCCGACTCCGACGTCGTCGGAGCGTTTGCTGCAGGAACTTCCTGCAAAGAGCTTGTTCATGAGCTCGGGCGCCAGACACCCACCAGTGTCTCCGAGCTCATGAAGATAGCAACCTAGCTTCGCCTCGGGGGACGAGGCGGTAGGAGCCCTCTTCTCTGACCCCAAGGGCAAGCGAAGGAGGAGGCCCCCGAGGGCACCTCTTCCCTGAGGCCCAAACAACAAGAAGAAGAAGGGGAAGGGAAAGGCCTCACTCCGCGATGACTCCCTCGTGGCAGGCCACCGAGCCCAAGAGGGAACGACCCCCTCGAGGCCGCTTCTACGACATGCTCAACAAGCCGTGTCCTTATCACCAGGGCCCGGTGCATCACACACTCGGGCAGTGTGTGATGTTCAAGAAGCACTACAGCCGGCAGGCTGTTCAAGGACGACGCCGGCAAGAAGCCCGTCAGGGATCAGGAGGACAAGGGCGGGAAGGATGATGAGTTCCCACCCATCGACAAATGCCTCATGATATTCGGCGGACCCGGGACCGCCCCTACGCCGCGGCAGCGAAAACGCGAGCGCAGAGAGGTCTACTCCGTCGGACCAGCGACACCACGCTTCCTCGACTGGTCCCACGACGCTATCACCTTCATGCCGGGACGACCACCCGGACTATGTCCCATCACCAGGATGCTACCCACTCCTTGTCGACCCCGTCGTCGGCAACACTCGGCTCTCCAAAGTCCTCATGGATGGAGGCAGCGGCCTCAACATTCATTACGCTGAGACCCTCGACTTGATGGGGATCAGTCGCTCACTCCTCCGGGCCACGACATCCCCGTTCCGTGGGATAGTGCCCGGAAAGAGCGTGCAACCCCTCGGGCAGATCGATCTACCCATTTACTTCGGGACTCCTGACAACTTCAGGAAGGAGGTCCTGACATTTGAAGTGGTAGGCTTCCACGGCACCTACCATGCCATCCTCGGGAGGCCATGCTACGCCAAGTTCATGGTGGTCCCAAACTACACCTACCTCAAGCTCAAGATGTCAGGGCTAAAGGGGGTGATTACCATCGGCGCCTCCTACCAGCACGCATACCAGTGCGACGTCGAGTGCTGCGAGTACTGCCGGCGCGCTGGTGGAGTCAGAGGCCCTCATGACCGACCTCGAAAGGTTGGAAAAGGAGGTCCCCGACCCCAAGAAGGCCACGGGCACCTTTGAGCCAGCTGAGGGGTTGAAGGAGGTGCTCCTCGACCCGAGCTCCCCCAACGGCAAGGTGCTGAAGATCAGCACCACCCTCGACCAAAATAGGAGGCTGTGCTCATCGACTTCCTCCGCAAGCACACCGACGTGTTTGCATGGAGTCCCTCGGATATGCCAGGCATCCCGAGAGAGGTCGCCGAGCACTCCTTGGACATCTGGACCGGTTCCAAGCCGGTGAAGCAGCGCCTGCGTCGATTCGATGAGGAGAAGCGTCGGGCCATCGAGGAGGAGGTGCAGAAGCTTTTGGCGGCCAGGATTCATCAAGGAGGTCTTCCATCCAGAATGGTTGGCAAATCCTATTTTGGTTAAAAATAAAAATGGAAATGGAGAATGTGTGTCGATTACACTAATTTAAATAAAGCTTGTCCTAAGTATCCATTTCCATTACCTCGCATTGACCAAATAGTTGATTCTACTGCTGGCTGTGAACGACTTTACTTTCTTGATGCTTATTCCGGTTACCATCAGATCCACATGAAAGAGTCCGACGAAGTAGCGACCTCTTTAATTACTCCTTTCGGCACATATTGTTACGTAACCATGCCATTTGGCCTCAAAAACGCGGGCGCAACTTACCAGCGTTGCATGCTCAAAGTTTTGGGTACCTCATCGGGCGAACCATTGAGGCTTACGTAGACGATATAGTGATAAAATTTAGGAAGGCGAGTGATTTAGTAGCCGACCTAGAAAAGGCATTCGATTGCCTTAAAAAGAAAAACATAAAGCTAAACTCCGAGAAGTGCGTTTTTAGGGTCCCACGGGGCATGCTCCTCGGGTTCATCGTTTCCGAGCGTGGCATCGAAGCCAACCCGGAAAAGATATCGGCCATCACGTAAATGAGTCCGATCCGGAACCTCAAGGGTGTGCAGAAGCTCATAGGGTGTCTCGCGGCCTTGAGTCGATTCATCTCAAGGCTCGGCGAAAAGGGACTTCCCTTGTATCGGTTGCTAAAGAAAACGAGTACTTTACTTGGACCGCCGAGGCCCAGGAAGCCCTCGAAAGGTTTAAGGCTCTACTTTCAAAAGTACCAGTTCTTGTGCCTCCTACGAAAGAGGAGAATCTCTTGCTGTATGTCTCTGCTACTAACCAGGTTGTGAGTGCAGCGATCGTTGTAGAGCGGCAGGAAGAAGGACATGCCTTACCGGTGCAGCGGCCGGTCTACTTCATCAGTGAAGTCTTGTCCGAGACCAAGACACGCTACCCTTAGATCCAGAAGCTAGTGTACGCGATCGTTCTTGCTCGACGCAAGTTGCGGCACTACTTCGAATCCCATCCCGTGACTGTGGTGTCATCCTTCCCCCTCGGGGAGGTGATCCAAAATTGAGAAACGACTAGGGAGGATCGCTCAGTGGGCCATCGAGCTCATGGGCGATGGCATCACCTACGCGCCAGGCAAAGCCATTAAGGCCCAGGTGCTTGCGGACTTCGTGGCAGAGTGGACCGAGACACAGCTACCGCCACTCCCGACCCAAGAAGAATATTGGGTCATGTACTTTGACGGGTCGATGATGAAGACTGGTGTCGGCGCAGGCATCGTCTTCATCTCACCCCTCGGGGTCTGGCTCAAGTACCTACTACGGCTACACTTCACGGCTTCCAACAACATGGCCAAATACGAGGCTCTGGTCAACGGTCTCCACATCGCCATCGAGCTTGGGATCCGCCGCCTCAAAGTCCGAGGCGACTCCCAGCTCGTCGTGGATCAGGTCATGAAGGAGTCGACGTGCCAGAACCCCAGAATGACCGCCTACTGCAAGCTGGTGCGGTTGCTCAAGGAGAAATTCGACGGTCCTCAAGCTCAACCACGGTCGCACGTCGGTACAACGAAGAAGCCGATGAGTTGGCTGAAAATCGCGTCTGAAAGGGCCATGGTCCCGACGGGTGTATTCGCCAATGACCTCCACAAGCCCTCGGTCAGTACCGAACCCTCGGAAGCTGAGGGAAAGAAGACCCCCAAGCCCCCGGGAGAACTCGGACCGTCTCCAAGCCACGCAAGCCCCTCAGGGGCTCCCGACCCTTCCAACAAAGGGGAGTCACCCGAGACCCTGGCTGAGGGCGGTGACGAAGCCGAGGCAATGGAGATCGAGGCCGAGATGGATGACGATGAACCGGACTAGTGCGGGCCGCTGGTCAGCTGGCTCGTCCAAGGAGTTTTGCCCACGGACAAGACCAGAGCGCGATGACTGGCACGTAAAGCCAAGTCTTTCGCGATGATCGGCGGCAGCCTCTACCGACGGAGTCCCTCGGGCTTGCTTCAGCGCTGTATTCCTTTCAGTCAGGGCAAACGCCTGCTTGAAGAGATACACGCCGGAGCCTGCGGTCACCACGCAGCGCCGAGAACCCTAGTCGGTAACGCCTTTCGACAAGGCTTCTACTGGCCAACCGCCGTGGCCGATGCTTCTTAGGTGGTACGCTCCTGCGAGGGGTGCCAGTACTACGCTCGGCAGACTCACCTGCTGGCTCAAGCCCTCCAGACGATCCCACTCACTTGGTCATTCGCTGTATGGGGACTGCATCTTGTCGGGCCCCTCCAGAAGGCGTCCGGGGGCTTCACCCACTAGCTTGTCGCCATCGACAAGCTCTCGAAGTGGATCGAGGCTCAGCCGATCGCCCAAATCAACTCGGCACAAGCGGTGCTATTCTTCACCGACATTCGTCCACCGGTTCGGTGTCCCAAATTCCATTATCACCGACAACGGCACGCAGTTCACCGGGAAGAAATTTCTAGGCCTTCTGCAACGAGTACCACATACGAGTGGACTGGGCAGCCGTCGCCCACCCGAGAACGAACGGCCAGGTAGAACATGCCAACGGCATGATTCTCCAAGGCCTTAAGCCGAGGATATTCAACCGATTGAATAAATTCGGCAAGAGGTGGCTGATGGAGCTCCCGACAGTGATATGGAGTCTAAGGACTACGCCAAGCTGAGCTACGGGCTTCACGCCCTTGTTCATGGTGTACGGTGCAGAAGCCGTCCTCCCCACAGATCTGGAGTACGGCGCCCCGAGGGTCCGAGCCTACGATGAATAGGGCAATCAAACGTCCCGCGAAGACGCGCTGGACCAAGTCGACGAAGCTCAGGACATGGCCCTGTTGCACTCGGCCAAGTACCAGCAATCCCTACTGCAAGTACCATGCTCGGCGCGTCCGAGGCCGAGCCTTCAGCGTAGGCGATTTGGTGCTACGGCTCAGGCAGGACAACAGAAGGCGCCACAAGCTCACTCCGCCATGGGAAGGATCGTTCAGTCGTCGCCGAGGTGCTATGCCCCTGGCACATACAAGCTCGCGAACGAGAAGGGCGAGGTCTACAGCAACGCTTGGAACATCGAACAGTCCACGTCGCTTCTATCCTTAAGATTCGAGCATTGTACAATTTTGTAAAATCTTGAAATCAATGAAAAGACCCGACTTCTACTCTTTTTACATGATTTTTAGATTTTCAATCCGAACCTACACTCGGGAGTGAAATGACCCTTTATTTCACCGCGCATTAAAAGCGAGGCTCGGCCTAACCTACGGAAAGGCCAACCCTCCCTCGGGGGCTAGGACGGGGGAACCCCCGGACTTTCCCGAGATTCAACAATTTTGGAAATGCAAAAATTTCAAAACTCGTTGAATTCGTTTCTTCCTAAAACACGCTTCCCTCCGGAAATCAAGCATGAACTTATAGAATTCGGAAGAGTGAGGGAAGTCCCAGAGAACAGAGCCTGGCCGAGTCGAGGAGACCGCTTACGCTCCAGGGCCACAGCATCTCCCCTCGCCACTCCGTGTTCGAAGGCTAACCCGCACTCGGAAGAAAACCTATAAGATCTACGCTCGGCCAAGGGAGGATGAAAGCTCTATGTTTGGTTTTGGCTAATCGATGACACCAAAGTATCTAACCATTGTGCCTAAGTGTTTGTTTACAAGATGGTTAGAGAATCAAGTGTGGAGATGATGAAGGCTTCCAAAGACTTGGCGTAAGCCCATCAAAGTGAAGATCAAGAACTCCAACACTTGGTGATTTGGATTGAGCTCAAGGCAAAGGTATATCAATAGGGGTCTTTCCGTTTTGGTGGACGAGACACTATAGAGAGTGTGTCCACATTTAGGATAGATAGCCGTACTATAAAGAGGGGAGTAATTCCATGGTTAACACGGTTATCAAGTGCCATTAGATGTTTGGATCATACATTGCATTTAGATCTAGTGGCCTAACTCTAAACCCTTTGCAAAACCTTTTGAAAATGGCTAAGACTTTATAAGAAATGTTTTACATATAACATGTGTAAGCCAACATAAGCAAAGGACTTGACACGAGCTCGAAACGCGCTGAAAATGAGCAGTCGGACGCTTTGGTCGACTAGGCGTCGGACCAATTCCCAGCGTCCGACGGTAGCCCTCAGCTTTGTGTTTTGAGGGCGTCGGACCGATCGGAGGCACTGCGTTGGACTAATTGTTTCGTCCGATGGTGTCTTCGTGCTTTAGTGAATAGGAGCGTCGGACTGGAGTTTTCCGAGCGTCGGACTATTTGTCTCCAGCGTTCGACGGTCGATCGTTCGGTAGTTCGACGCGTGGCATCCGCAGAGGGCGTCGGAGAATCGTCGTTGGTCCGAGGCCGAGCGTCGGACCGATGTCCGACGAATTTTGGCGCTCGTGGACCTCTCTAGAAACGTCGGACTCCTCAGTGTTTTGGTCCGACGGTCTCAGCCGACGAGGGTCGGACTATTTCGCTCAGTCCGACGGTCTGCAGTTCGTGGCGCCAACGGTCGATTTCAAACAGTCGAGCTGACGTGGCACGCGCCGATTCGCCGAGGAAGAAAGCATCGGACTGGGATCATTAGTTCGACGCCCCGCGTGGACCGTCCGACGCTTAGCGTCCGACGGTGCGCAGAAAGTGAGTAACGGCTATGTTTGTGTGTGTCTGTCTATTTAAGCCACTTAGCCGGTTCATACTCACACTCTTGGCTCTCTAACTTGTTGATACACCTCTTGAGCACCCTCACAACACTCTCACTCACATAGATTGCATAATTCTCATCCATTGTGAGCTAGAGAATTGATCAAAGTGCTTTGCTTGATCTTTGCATTCATTGGCACTTGTTGATCGTGTTTGCTGCGGAGTTCTCTCATTTGTCTTGGTGATTGCCGTCACCTAGACTGGCTTGGAGCAGCGGAGGAGCTTGGCGGAGTTGAAGATTGTCTCCGGCCACTCCCGGTGATCTTGTGAGGAGTATTGCACCTTCCTCGGTGGAGAAGCCATAAGGTAGTTCTAGTAAATTGCTCGTGTCGTTGAGTTACCCTTCTCGTGGCAGATTCTTGTGGCGCTCTTGGTGAGCTTGACGATTGTCGTCGATTAGCCACCGAATCACCGAGTCGTGGTCGACACAACGGGGACGTAGCGTGCCGACAAGCACGTGAACCCCGGGTTAAATTGGTGTTCATCTTTGTGTTGATCATTGGCTTTATTGTGACCGCCACCTTCATGTGAGTTGGTATTCTCTCTCTTGGTGATTGGCTTCCTCCTCTACAAGGCGGTATAATCATCTCTACAATCCATTCTTTACTTTGTGTATTTACTTGTGTAGAGTTGGTAGAGTAGTATACCTGACCACTTAGGAGTAAGTAGCTCAGGTTAGGCTAGTTTGTGTTCTCCTAGTGATTCTAGCTTGAACGGTTATAAAGGCTTGGCACCCCCTTTTAGGCTAGTGCAAGAATTCGCTTCGCCACCTTTGTGACTAATATTGTGATCAAGTGTTATTGTTGTAGAAAGTTTTAATTAGGCTATTCACCCCCCTCTAGCGTATTTGGACCTATCAGAGGAGGCTCGGGAGAAAACGCCTAAAGCCTTTTTTCTAAGGATTCTTTCTACCAAAGTTCCTAGGACATCGGCTGATGCCGCTAAAGCTATGACACCCGAAAAACGTCCCCCGAGGCTCGATGACCCGGGCACAGTATCGGCAAGAAAAAACGCCTAAGGAAAAAGCACGAAACAAAAGCGAAACAAACATTCAGCAAATATTTATAGAAATATTGAGGCCACGAAGGGCCATATTGTTTGTTTCCTCCCAAGCCATTCACGTAAGATTACTTTTTACAAGGGCACTATGGCCTGCTTCTTCTTCACGACAGGTTCAGGGGAGGGAGCTCGACCTCGGCTTGGTAGAGGCCCGCCAGCGCTTCTCCTGGCTCCTTCATCGAATCCTCCAGCGCCAGGAGCTCGGCGTCGTCGGCTTCAAGGAAGCCCTCGCTGACAGGGTCGGCGTCGAAATTCCCGTAGTGGGACTTCACGACCGCCAGTGTCTTTTGGACACCCGTCAGAAGGGCCTTCTTGATTCCGGCCGCTCATGCTGCCGTGGAGTGCCTCCAGTCGGCTCCGGAGCGACATCCCCGAGGGTTCTCCACCGGTGCCGACGGAGTCACACAGTGCCCACGCGACCTTCTGCAGGTCCAGGTGTTCGGCCAACTCGTCGTCGTAAGCCGCCTGCAGAACTGTGGGAGCAAAGCACTGAAGATGAGTAAAAATATAGCGAGCAACCAAGACGAGCGAAATGGAAAAAATACAACGCTGCGCTTACGGTTAGCCGCTTCCCGAGCCTTCTGTGCCTCCTTCCCGGCCAAGTCCGCCGTGCTGAGCGCCAGGCACAACGCCTCCCGAGTCTCATCCAGGTCGAGAGCCAAGACCTCGGCGGCCGAAATCTTCTCGGTGGTGAGCTCTCAGGCGGCGTCACGCTCCCTCGTCATTGCGGCCAGGGCGCTCTCCAACTCCTGCACTCGCATCGCCGAGGCAGCGGCTCGGCCCTGCGCCTCCGCGACCTCCCCCTTCAGGATAGTGTCGTCGACACTTACTTCGGCAAGCTTGGAGGTCGCGGCGGCGAGCTCGCCCTGGGCGCGGGCAAGGGCCTTCCCCTTGAGATCGAGCTGCTTCCAGAGCCCGAGCCCGCCACGAAGGAAGCGGGACTTGTCCCGGGACGTGTGCATGAGGTCCTAGAAAGAAGGAAGAAGCGAAAACGGTAAGAACGATGCTCATATGCAGGAAAAGTTTACAAGACACGGGGATTTACCTGAAGTTGGGCCGGGACGGACCTTCTCGAGGACGTCGGCGATCGCTGCGGAGCCCCGCCGCCGAGCTAAACCCGAGCTCCTGAACGGCGTCCCACTTGGGGGCCTCGAGGTCGTCCCAGAGCGAGAAGACGGGCGGCGCCTGAGGGTCCGCGCGGTCCGCCCACTCGATCCGGGAGGCGGTTAGCTCCTGAGGCTGAGGCTCCCTCAAGGCCAGCGCCCAGGGGCCTTCCTCATGGGTGGGGGGAGCTCCTGCGCTGACGTCCACGGCCGAATGACCCCGTGGCAGCAGGCTCCGAGGAGGCGGCATCGGCTGGCGCTCCCGAGGCGTCTCCGGAACCAACGGTCGAGGCCTCGGAAGTCCGTGCTGGCTCCGCCTCCAGGTCGATCATGGGCACGACGACTGCGGCTGCCGCCGAGATAGCCTCCCCCGAGGGAGGAGCCTCGAACGCCACGGGCGGACCCTGGGGGGACGAACTTCCTCGCCTGCCGACCGGGCACTCCCCCTGGCCGTGTCATGGCCCTGCACCTTCAGGACCTTCAGGTGCGACACCTGGAGGTCCGTCCCGAGCGTTTCCTAAAGCAGAGAAGGAAGAAAGGAGCGCTCATGAAAGGATCCCCGCCAGAAGGAATTACAGGTAAAGATACTTAACTCATTTTCGGAACCACCCTCTTCTTCTTCGCAGCGCCCATGCTCGGCGAGACGACGAATGGTGTGGGCTGCGCCGGCGGCGGAGGAGTAGGCGCCAACCCGGCATCCGGGCCAGCGCCGCCTAGAGACGAGGGATCCGCCTGGGCGCCGGGGGTCGTCTCGACGTCACCGCCCCTCGGCGGGGAAGCTTGAGCCAGGGAGGGCCCCAGCTCAAGCGCCGGCGTCTTGGCGCAGGTGGGCTCCGGCTCCGGCGGCGTCTTCCCAGCACTCCCCCCGCCTTCGATCACCGCGCCGACCAATGACACGTCAGAGGGGAGGGTCCGCGGGAACTGAATCCCCCCGGTCTCGCTGGCAGCAGCCAGGCTCGGCTCGAGCGCGGGGCCTGGGCCCGATCCCGGTCCCTCCAACAACCCCTCGCGGAGGCCGCGCCTTCGGGCGTGGTCCCCGGCAGTTTCGCCTGGGGGCTCCGGTCACGAGCCCCGGCACATCCGCCGGCGGGCGCCGACATTGGAGCCTTTCCAAGCTCGTCGGTGCCCACCGCGGGCTTTGTGGCCTCGATGGGCCGGTCGAACACAGAAAAATCAAGAAAATCTTCTTCTTCTTTGTCTTCCTCGTCTTCTTCGTCAGTGGGGGTGTCCTCCTCCGACTCCCCCACGTCCTTACGGCTGGCGGCGACGCTGGGAGGATTCTTCCGTCCTCCGAGCCTTCTTGTGCTTCAGCGCGGCTTTCCGGTCCTTCTCCGCCTTCGCCACCTGGTCCCGAAGGCGATTCTGGGCCCGCAGAGCCTTGTCCTCCGGGACGGGCGGAAGGGAAGGCTTCTCGGTCCGAGAAACACCCTGCGACGAACGAAGAAAGAAGTCAAGAAAGAGATCGACAAAACTGCAAAATCAAAAAAGCAGATGACACTCACCAGCGCAATGAAGCCCGTACGGGGGCGCATGGGTATCAGGTTGACCTCATCCCAAGTATGGTAACCGTCCACCATGTACTTCACCCGACGCATGATCTCTTGTTGGCCGATATCCTGGGGCAACATCGTCGTGCCCTCCTGCGGTGACCCGGCGACCATCTAGTTCAGCGCCAGCCGGCAGTGCATCAGCGGCAACACCGTCCGCGCATGGAACTGCGCCGCCACGGCGGCCCCCGTAAGACCCCGGTCGCGCAGCGTCCGGAGCATGTCAAAGTAGGCGTCGAGGTGCTTGGCCTCCTTCGCCGGACAACCCCAATTCCATTGAGGGAGGGGAGCGCCGAACACCCTTCCCGTATATTTGGGGAAGGCGTCCCTGTCGTTGCAAAGGTAAAACCAGCCGTTGTGCCAGCCCTTGTTGGAGGAGGGGGCCCTACAGGGAATGTAATCGGTGGAGCAGATCACGAACCCGCATCCCCCCACGCACGGGACCTCCCGCGGCTTCTTCGTGCCGACCACCTTGGTGTACAAGTCGACGCGGGAGATGCGCCGCCATAGATTCCAGTGCGGGGGTACCCCGAAGTACCCCTCGCACAGGGCAGCGTAGATCGACGCCTGCGTGATGGAGTTGGGGGTGAGGTTGTGAAGCTCTAGTCCGTTGGCGAAGAGCAGCGCCCGGCAGAAGCAGCTCGGCGGCGACCCGAGTCCGCGCTCATGGTAAGCGATGAAGCTCACCACATACCCCTCCTCAGGGTTCCGCTCGTTGTGGTCGTCCGCCGGAACGACCCACTCCGGGCGCTCCGCGTTGGTGCAGGGGCGTAGAAGCCCCAGCCCCACGAGGTGCTCCAGATCCGCCTCGGCCACGTGGCTGCGAGGCCACAGCTCCATCCTAAGGACGCCGGCAGCGGCGGCAGTGGCGTCGGTGGGAACCGGGGAGGAAGACATGGCGAGCTAAAGAGAAAGAAGAACAGGGAGAGTGCGACGACGTCGATCGCGGCGGCGCTTCTCTCTCGAGCAGGCAACGAAGGCGAAAGAGCAGGCGATGGAGGTAAGAAAGCGAACGGTTGTGCGAGTGAATGGCTAGGGTAGAAAGAAAAAACCGTAAGTTTTTCTTATATACTCTGCCGGCAGATCGTGGGTGGATGCGGAGGATCCGCCGCATTAATTACGTGGGACCCGCCACGATCCCCACGTCGCCGCCAATTGCCGCGCACGCAAACCGCCTCGACTGAGCCAAACCGTTGCGTCCGTCAGGCTTCGCGCCTCAAAAGGTGAGCCGAATCATTACAACTGCGCACCTCAATTCCGCCAACATTCTCTCCTTCCCAACGAAGGAACCCTGGGCTCGGGCGCCCGTTACGTTCCCAGGGGATCGAAGACTGGCCCTCCGTGGCTCGAACAGTCGCCCCAGGGAAACCGAGTTAGGGACAGCTAGTGGATGGGTCACGGAAACGGCCAGTATCCCGACGCCCGAAACGTCACAAGGGACATCCCATGCTGTGTCCAAGTCCCAGTAGCGAGTCGGTTACGTGGAATCCCTCCGTTGGAGGCATCATGCCCTCGGGACCCATCGAAGGGACCCGACATCCACTAACTGACCCTCGGGAAACATTTGGAGTGTGCTCAGGCCGCTAGCCGACCCCCAACGAACGGGGCACGGACCTCCACTTGGACCAACCCGCTTGTAGCTAACCGGAAATGTTGACTCGTGCCCCAGCGGGGAAGTCGAGCAGGACCAAACCTTCCTCTTCTCGAAAAAAGAGCATGAAGGTCGAATTAAAAAAGACAGGGAAGAACCCGACCGATCTCCGATACGAAAACGGAGGCTTGGGAACTTGCCCTGCACATTGGAAAGACCACCGAACGACCTCCCAACACGATGGGAGGCTCGGGGGCTCCGCTTCCAAGGAAGCAACCCTCCTAAATAAATCGAAAAACACCCGAGGACTAACAAACACGATTCTAAAGCCTTTGAAGGGATATATCATCCCTCCAAAGCCTCGGGGGCTACACCCGGTGGGTGCGCTCGCGCGCACCCACCGAAAAAAACAACCCATACTTATCTTTATTTACAGGAAAAACCAGCGTGAACCTGTGGAGGAGTGCCTTCACTCCGCTACAGGCTCGGGGGCTACTGTCGGGTACCAAAGTTTGGGGTACCCAACTTCGATGCAAAAACGCTCATTCCCAATACGGCCTGGCCCAAGTAAGGCTAGTGGAAGCCCACGAAGACTGCGCCCGAAGCCCACGAAGGCCGCGTCTACAGAGGCCCACGACGTCATTGCACCAATGACAGCCAACCCTCGGGAGAGCGGCACCCTCGGCGCCAAATCTCTGATTCGCCCGAGCCTCCCCGGGAGAGCTCGGGAGAGCGGCACCCTCGGCGCCCAATTCTCCGATTCGCCCGAGCCTCCCCGGGAGAGCTCGGGAGAGCGGCGCCCTCGGCGCCCATTCTCCGATTCGCCCGAGCTTCCCCATCCCCCTCGAGCGCAATCTCACAAAGGCATCCAAGGCACAGGTGATGTCAGCGGAGCAATCTTGGACCACAAGAGACCTCTCTGACCACTTTACAAGCACTGTCCCGTCAGGCGAGATTCTTGATGCGACTGTGCTTCGCACACCCCTGATGGCCATACCACCTGTCAGGATTTCCCTGGCAGCGGATTTGATAGGCCCATTACGGCCGTCCTCTCCATGGTATGGTCTACTGGTGCGCCGCCCCATTTTCCACCGAAATCTACCAACTACGACAGTCCGATCGCCTGACGACGGGCTACGTAAGAACGGGGAAGGCGCCTACTGCACTGTCCACTCAAAAGGACGAGCACAGCCTTCCATCCGGGCCCACCTAACCCTCGGGAAGTACTGTCCAAAGGCCGGAAATACGCCCCAGGGGAGATATCACCCTGCTCCATTCCATCACGCCTCCAGGAGTGCCGAGCCTCGGGAGACAACGCCCCGAGATGACTCGCCCTCTTGTCACATCGTGCGGAAGGACAACGATCAGGTGTGACCCTACGGCATGCCATAATCCAACGACTGTTGCTGCCTCGGAACTCACCAAGATCGTACGAACCACTACAACCATACCCCGGAGATGCGGAGAAAAGACCGTAGCTGACGACAGTCAAACGAGGAACAACAACTCCTCACTGTAGCATACGTTGTATTGTAAGCACTGCCCTTGCCTCTCCCTTGCGACTATCAAAGGGAGAGCAGAGGCCAGCTTTAGAGGCTCGGAAGTCCTAAGCTCTCACTCATACATACATACCAACGGCAAACGACTTGCATACACTTAGACACTCACAAGAGACCTGGGAGTACTTTCCTCTCTCGCCTAGCTTGTAACCCCCTACTACAAGCACTCCGGTGTAAGGCAACACGACTCTCTTCTCCACTGGACATAGGGCTTGCTTGGCCTGAATCAGTATAATCCCTGTGTTCACCTTTTCACACCATCCGTAGCCTCAACCGCAAAACACATATTTACTAGCCGGTGCTAGCCCCACTAAAACTAGCACCGACAGATCTCAAATATGTTTTACATGCTGTTGGTCTTTTTCTCATTGCTATTATTTCCAACAATCCAAAAACCTGATAGGCATTTAGCGATGACTAAGGGATACTCTGATGTGATGAAACCGGAGAAGTTCACTGGTGTGAATTTCAAGAGATGGCCGGCGAAGGCTCAGTTGTGGCTGACGGCTATGGGCGTGTTTTGGGTCGTGAGTAAATCCTCCCGTACTACCTCTCAGATCTGAGAAAGAGGTGCAGGAGTTTACTGCGGCTACGATGATTTTCGTCGGATGCGTTCTTAGCGTTCTCTCTGACCAGTTGTGTGATGTTTACATGAATATCAAGAGTGCTGCTGAACTGTGGGAGGCACTCGAACACAAGTTCGGTGCTGCAGATGCTGGACACGAGCTGTACGTGATGGAGAAGTATCACGACTACAAAATGGTTGAAAACCGTTCGGTCGTGGAACAGGCTCATGAGTTCCAACTTATTGTGAGGGAACTTGAACAGCTCGGTCATGCTTTGCCTGATAAGTTTGTGGCCAGGTGGAATTATTGCCAAATTACCTCCGTCATGGAGGAACTTTGCCACGGCTCTGAAACATAAAAGATAGAAAATCTCCATTGAGAATTTGTTGGCTGGTCTTGATGTTGAAGAGAAGGCTCGGGCAAAGGATGCTCCACCAAATGCACCTGAAGGGTAGTCCAGCACTAATGTGATGCAGCAGACTGGCAAGAACAGGCAAAAGGCTGTTCAGACTACTCAGTTCAAGAAGAAGAAGATGAACATGGATGAAGTTGTGTGCTTCGTTTGCGGTGAGACTGGACACTTCTCCAAGAAGTGCAAGAACCACAAAGGCAAGAAGAATCAGTAAGTGCAGAAATCTGCCAACGTGACTATTGACGATCCTAACGGATCTGGGTACGGTAATTCTTCTAGCGTATTTTCTGTATGTCATTCTAATGATTGGTGGATAGATACAGGAGCCAATATTCATGTTTGTACTGATATCTCTATGTTTTCATCATTATCAGGACATCCGAGGTTCAACCGTCATGATGGGGAACGGGTCGCATGCCACTGTTCTTGGTGTTGGTTCGGTCGATCTGAAGTTTACTTCGGGAAAGATCGTGCGGCTGAAGAACATGCAGCATGCCCCCTCAATAAAGAAGAACCTCATTAGTGGATCCCTCCTATGTCGAGATGGGTTCAAGCTGGTGTTCGAGTCGAATAAAGTAGTCATTTCGAGATATGGACAATTCATTGGCAAAGGCTATGATAGCGGAGGTTTGTTCCGCTTTTCGCTCTCCGATTTCTGAAATAAAGTTGTGAACCATGTGTGTGATTCAAACAACTCGGTGGCTGATATATGGCATTCACATTTTTGTCACATTAATTTTGGTTGTATGTTGCGTCTATCCAGTATGAGTTTAATTCCAAATTTTTCCACTGTCAAAGGCTCTAAGTGTCAAGCATGTGTGCAAGCAAAGCAACCTCGTAAGCCACATAAGGCTGTAGACGAGAGGTGCACGACATTATTAAAGCTCATACATTCTGATATTTGTGAAATAAATGGTGTGTCGACAAAAGGAGTAAAAAGATATTTCATGACTTTAATTGATGAGGCTACAAAGTATTGTTATGTGTTCCTTCTAAAAACTAAAGACGAGGCGATAGAATGTTTTAAGACTTATAAACCTGAGGTAGAGAACCAATTGGAAAAGAAAATCAAACGTGTTAGGTCTGATCGCGGCGGGGAGTATTTCTCCAATGAATTTGATCTTTTCTGTGCGGAGAATGGAATAATTCATGAACGGACACCTCCATATTCGCCTCAATCTAATTGGGTTGCCGAAAGAAAGAACAGGACATTAATGGACTTGGTGAACGCTATGTTAGGAACATCCGGTATGGCTAAGGCATGGTGGGGAGAGGCTGTTTTGATAGCATGTCACGTTTTAAATAGAGTTCGTACTAAAAATAGTGATGTGGCTCCGTACGAAGGGTGGAAAGGGAGGAAACCATCTCTCCACTACTTGCGCACTTGGGGCTGTTTGGCCATGGTTATTGTACCAATTAATAAGAAGCGCAAGCTCGGACCAAATACAGTTGATTGTATCCTTTTGGGATACGCGCACCACAGCACAGCGTATAAGTTCTTAGTGATAAAATCAGAAACGCCTGATATTTTAGTTGATTCACTTTTGGAGTCACGGGATGTTACATTCTTTGAAAATTATTCCCGATGAAAGATGTTTACTCTTTGCCCAGTTCTCCTAAACCAATGCCCATTGTTGAACCAATTATAACTCCACATGGTAACGAAGAGGATGACAGTGTTGTAGCTCCTAGACGGAGTAAGAGACAAAGGGTTGCAAAATCCTTTGGTGAAGACTTCACTGTGTATCTCATGAATGATACTCCCACTACCATTGCAGAAGCATATGCATCACCCGATGCGGAATATTGAAAAGATGCCGTCCGAAGTAAAATGGACTCAATTATTGCAAATGGTACATGGGAAGTAATAGATAGACCTGTGGGTTGCAAACCGATTGGCTGTAAATGGGTATTTAAGAAGCTTAGGCCTGATGGTACTATTGAAAAGTACAAGGCCAGGCTTGTTGCTAAAGGTTATACACAAAAGGAAGGCGAGGATTATTTTGATACCTACTCACCGGTTGCCAGATTAACTACAATCCGAGTGCTATTATCCTTGGCTGCTACCCATGGTCTTCTCGTTCATCATATGGACGTGAAGACGACTTTCCTTAATGGAGAGCTAGAGGAAGAAATTTATATGGATCAGCCTGATGGATTTATAGCACAAGGACAAGTGGGCAAGGTGTGCAGGTTACTCAAATCCTTGTACGGCTTAAAGCAGGCACCCAAGCAGTGGCATGAGAAGTTTGATAAGACTTTGACCTCTGTTGGGTTTGCAGTAAATGAAGCTGACACTTGCGTGTACTACCGCTATGGTGGGAGCAAAGGAGTAATCCTGTGCTTGTATGTTGACGACATACTGATTTTTGGGACAAGTATCGATGAGATTAATGATGTTAAGTCATTCTTATCCCAAAATTTTGACATGAAAGATTTGGGGGAAGCGGATGTGATTCTCAATATTAAACTTAATAAAGGTGAGAATGGGATTACTCTTTTGCAGTCTCATTATGTGGAAAAGGTATTGAGTCGTTTTGGCTATATGGACAGCAAACCTGTTCGCAACACCTTATGATCCTATCCTAATACTTCAAAAGAATAAGAGGCTAGGTAAGATCATTTGAGATACTCCCAAATAATTGGCTCTCTGATGTACCTAGATAGCGCGACCCGCCCTGATATCTCATTTGCTGTTAGTAAGTTGAGCAGATTTTCTTTTAATTCAGGAACTGATCATTGTCGTGGTATTGATCGAGTAATGCGCTATCTAAAGGGTACATTGAGTTATGCAATTCACTATTCTGGGTACCCGGGGGTACTCGAAGGATATAGTGATTCAAATTGGATTACAAAAGCTGATGAGCTTAAGGCCACCAGTGGATACATATTCACTTTGGGTTGTGGTGCTGTCTCTTGGAGATCCTGTAAGCAGACAATACTTACAAAGTCTACAATGGAGGCAGAGCTCGCAGCTCTGGATACAGCTTCTACTGAAGCTGAATGGTTACGAGAACTGTTGATGGACTTACCAGTGGTTGAGAAACCAATTACTGCTATTCTCATTAATTGTGATAATCAAACAGTGATCACAAAGGTGAAGAGTAGTCAGGATAATGCGAAGTCCAGTAAACATGTAAAGCGTAGATTGAAGTCTGTCAGGAAATTGAGGAGCTCCGGAGTAATAGCTGTAGGATTATATCCAGACAGCTAAGAACCTGGCAGATCCCTTTACGAAGGGACTATCACGTACCGTGATTGACAATGCATCGAAGGAGATGGGATTGAGACCCCAAGTGAGTTAACCTCAGTAGTAACCCAGCCTATGTGATTGGAGATCCCGTGAATTGGGAAGAACAAGCTGTTGGTTGACGGGAGAGTACAATTCTATTTTAACCCACTCCGCTGGAGATGCAGTACTCTCATTTCTGTATGGCAGGTTGACTTTGTCCTAATGTGTTATGAGGCTTTATAGCGAGATACTGTACTACAGAGTATCTCTGTAAGAACACACCTATATGAGCCCAACTGTTAGTCACAGTTTATAAGAATTGGGAATTCTTTAAAAGCTCATGAAGTGAGATAGGAGTATGACTTATACGCTCCACTCGCGGGGTTGGCTATGGCAGCCTAGTATCAGTCAAGACTTCAAGAGAAGTCTATTCACACCAAACTGCCAATTCAAGGTCCTAGTCCATTATGCAGTTGTGAGTGGGTCTATCTTGTTGTTCTAGGTGAATGTTCAACCTTAACCGGTCTCTACTGAATAGCTGGTATATTAACACTACTGTGGTACAGGGAGTATGACTCGCGTGCCCTTGGGATATGGTGGGGGATTGTTAGAAGATTTGGGCTATGACCCAAATATTTCCATAGAAATTCTAAAGGATCCACTCACACATGCATGCATATGTGACATGGTGGGGGACTTTCGTCCCACCTTACTAGTCTAAATGGAGTGAAGCCAACTTAGAAGTATGGGCTATCTCCATCTAGTTGAAGCTATGTGAGAGAGGAAAAAAGGAAGAAACACACGCGCGCTCGCCTCGCCGGGCCGGGCCGGGGCTAGGCTAATGGGTGCGCACGCACGACATGCGCGTGAATGGTCCGGCGATTTCCCGCTCCAACCCTTGCGGGTGCGCTGGCTTCCTTTTGCCACTCGAAATTTTTACATGCATGGAGAAAATTGCGCTGGCCTATTTGGTAAGCAATTATTCTTATATTATGGTAATTACACAAACGACAGGTTAATTATCATAATGATTGTGATTGAGCGGCTAATTAGGTTTCCTATTTGCTGCGACGCGTGCGCGTGTATAAATAAAGGGCGAGACGTCGTCCTCAGTACACCGAGAATTTTTGTCTCCCCATTCCACATTGCTACGCTGCCGCCGTCGACGTGCCATCGATGCCGGTAGAGCAAGCTCCGAAGCCGACATCCTCTCGTGTCCCTGCACGGGGTAGGGGGCGTATCAGGTTTTTGGGAAGCGTCGTCGCGACTGCTCGCTGGACATCTTCTTCCCTCTACGCCCGGTGTTCGCCGATCTCCATCGACGGTCTGCTTCGTCTTCTTTTGCGCTGTTAGCGCCGACAACCTCACTGTAAAGATGTCCGCTCTCTCTCTGTTGTTCGTTCTCTCATCCTTTCTGTTGCTAGCACTAGATGGTGTCAATTTGTCTCAGATCATAGTGTTAGTGTTAGATCTCAAATATGTTTTACATGCTGTTGGTCTTTTTCTCATTGTCAGAATTAATTTGTACATCACTAAATTGCTATTATTTCCAATATTCACTTCATCAGGTGCCATGGTGGGCCTACGGGCATTGTCGCCGTGCTCCATGACGACAACATCATCAGGTGCCATGGTGTTTGCTACCGCTGCGTTGTTGGGGTGTGGCTACCATGGCTTGGGTCATGCGCGCCATCTACTTTCCAATCAGCACCATAGGACAGTAGTCAAAGGCCAGCAAATCTCAATGAAGCGAAGGCGAGGGTGAAAACTATCAACTCATTCATCTATTAGCTAATGGATCTAAACACCTCTGGATAATATCTAGGTAACTGATAGTTAGCTAGCTAACATTTTCTAACTACTATTGGTGTCTTGTTTGGATGGATTAAAGATATTAGAATTCTATAGAAAAATGTACCACATTAACGAGAAAGATACTAAAGGCAGATTCTCAAAGGCCCTTTCTGTTTCTAGCAGATTATGGAAGCTGGCTACCAAACTCTAGCTAGGGATCTTAGGAGGCCTAGCTTTGAAACTAGCCGTAGATTTTAGAGAGCTTCAAATTTTGTAATCTTCTTATAAGCTGGTGCCAGTTAGTTTCTTCTAGCTTCTAGATTTGAAAAGATGATTATTCCTTCACATTTTGCTTTCCCACATGCTAAAGAATGAAGGTATCGTGGATATTTTACTTTTAAAAGTTGACGAATCCCAAATTTTAGAATTTATGCTTCCAAACCACCGCAAACTCAGATTTCAGAGTATATGCTTGCAATGGTCCGTGCCACTGACAACACCAACAACAGCCGCACATAACCCAAGGATTTGGCGACATTTCTTTTAAGTATAAATCAACTGCTGAAGCAAAACATATATAATAAGAAAAGGAACCAAACCTAGCATTAGAGAACACTAACGAACAATCTAACACAAATATACGGTACTCCAATGGAAAAATTTAATAACCAATGATTAAACATTTACTTCTAAGTCGCTTGAAAATAGACAAATTATTTTTGTATTAAAACATGAAGACTCTAAAAGAAGAAGTGTGTGACGTGCAGCTAATCCCCTTCCCTTTCAAGCAAGCATCAAGTACCTGTATTGAGTAAAACAAGGGTGAGATGAAACATCTCAGCAAGCGAACTTGTGTTGACAAGTTATTTGGACCACAAGTTGAATTTAACAATATTTTAATATGGAGTTTCCAATTGCCATGTTATCAAATTAAAAATTATAAACTTTCAATTTTTAACATAACCAAATGATAAAGAACTTTATAATAATATGGACAAATCTCTTCAATAAGGATTACTTGAGTGAATGCATATGAATGCAATGCAAATGTCTCCTCCTGCACACCCAACAAGGTGTGGAGCTGCATCTCATGATGCGTACCGGTACAGTCATGACCATAGGTTAAGACATAACTTTCAATACCAACGAATGATGCAATACACTTGGCATGCTGAAATAAAATTAATATACCACTAATAATACTTCAATTTCATGGTTGCGGGTTAGCCACAAATAAAAATATGAAATAATAACATCACCATGAATACTTAAATAAAACCACCATTAAATAAGACTGAATATATCAAGATCATAAGTTTTGCATATTAGAGGGATGTCATTCTTATAGGTGTACGTGATGAAAATAACAAGCCAAAACGGTAGCAAAGCACCGCTACATTCACTTGCCTCTTTACCGAAGGAGATCAAAAGCACTAGCGACGTTCTGAAGTGCTACCACCTGATCACAACCAATACTCAGTACAATCACAACATACAAGCAAGAATAACAAATAAAAACGCACTAGAGCGCCCCAACCCCGACATTCAAGCATCTACCATTTGCGCTGCCGATCATCTTTTTTTAGACTTCAGACTACATATCAAAAATTCCCAAATTGGTCATGTCATAGAAAACTCTATTATCCACAATTTTAATATTGCAAGGTTTCGCATTTGATGTCTTCAAAATGGTCTAACTAACCATGAAACATAATTGAATATTTTCGACGTCCAAAACAGAACACCTGACCTCAAAAATTAATAACTGAAGATATACTAATTCAATGAATATAAACTTTGATAATCTGGAAAGAGAATGAAAAACCCCACCACTTTCGTTTAGATCACATGATCAAATTAAATAATTTATATGGTCCAAAACTGATGAGATCTAAAACTGTTCAGAATCTCGTCACTGAAAAACAATCTGATTAAACTGGCCATATCTCCCAAAATACAAAGTCTATGGGGGTGATATTGGCGTCAAACGAAACATGATGAAGTACTCTACAAAAAAGTCTACATGCCCAAAATTTATTGAGGCCTTTAAGATGCCCGAAAATAGCGACGAACAGGGACTGCACAATCTGATAGGTTCCAGAACATGGGCGAGATTAATTTCGAGAATTACCCCAACTAAACACTTCCTAAAGAGATGATTCGATCGATGAAACTTGATCCACAGAAGGGGATTAGGATCCAAAATCTCACCTAGGTCAATCAAAACGAGTACGATGATAATCCTCTGAGCTATCCTTGTCGCCAGCGGCATCGACCTTCCGATGGAAAATTTGGAGAAGAACGACACGTCGACGGCGGCGGCGAAACCCTAGACCTTCCCCCAACGTTTCCCAACACAACGGCGAGATACATCTTTTCCTATACAGTACCTCAAATGGTGCCATCTTTATACTAGCCTGATAGCTGTTATTATAAGCAAACTCTACCAAAGCTAGATGATCTCTTGCCACGCTTTTCCTTCCGGAAGGCTGCACGGAGGGGCACCCCAAGGCCTGTCGCTGGGCAAATGACAACTCCGATGCGGAGGTGATGCCAACCTTCCTCCGCCACCCCATACATGGATGCAGTTCTTCGTGTGCCAGTGGCCGCTGCGTCCTTCGGCACAGCCTACGATATCCCTGTCGCACACCCGCCCTATGTTGGGGCATGAAGGTACGGCGGCAGGTCGGCAGAACGCTGGGCTGAGGTGGGGAAGACGTGGACGGCCACGGCCACAGCTGGTGCACGGTCTCCCAACTCGGCCAGCGGAGGGCCGCATACCGGTGCGCCAATGCCTCAGGGCACCGCGAACGGGTCTCTGCCCCCAACGCCGAAGGATGGCAGGACATCCTTCACCGGTAGGAGACGCGACCCGCGACCGTCTTGGCCACACCACGGGGCCAGCCAGGTGCACCGAAAGCCGTCGAGGCGCATCCCGGCCGATCTGTTGGGCAAGTGCCTCAATTGCCTCTACTCTGCACATCGGGTGTCAACCTGCAAGTTACCCTAACGATGTCTGCGGTGCAAGGGGCTTCGTCGCGTGGGCGTTCGGGGCTCGGTTGACGCATGAGCCTCTGTTAGCTCGGTTGGATCGGAGACTCGCGTCCCCACAGGAGGTTCGGCGGGCAAGGCCGTTCAGAGCGCGGAGGGGCGTTGTGGCGGAGGACGGCAACGCCGACGCCGACGTCGACACCCGCGGCGACGGAGGCGTCATGTTTGTTCGACCGAGGCCAACCCAGCGGCGACGAATAGCACATCTATCACTGATGATGCTCAAGCCGGTCGCGGTGGGTCGTTCGGCGCGTTGGTCTTCGTCGACCTCGACCCGCTGTTGCTGACAACGTGCATGGACGCCACAGTCGGTCATGACCGAGCGGAGGACCCGATGCTGCTGGAGCTCGCGGCCTCGCTCATTCAGGAACTCCTTCCGGACGACGAGGCCCCGGTGGGCACGCAGGCTTCGCGCCTCCGGATGCTGCAGACACCCCCAGTGTCGCCTCAGCAAGGGCAGCCATGGGCCACGCCAAGGTAGTTGGTCTTTGACGATCCCTCGGACGTTGTTGCACCCACGGTGGGTATGGAGAACTCGGCCGCAGCTGGCGCAGTGGACTCTTCTGCCCGACGATCGTCGGATCCGCCTCCGTTGTCGCCGGTGCGGGAGGAGCTGCCGGCACCACCCACTGACGACGAGGAGCTGCTAGAGACCCTCTCTAGTGAGGTCAGCGACGACACCTTCCAGCGCCGCCTCGACTGCTTCATCAGCAAAGTGACGACTAAGAGGGACTCTCCTTTTATTCGTGAGCCTCCAAAGCAGCCTCCCGTTAAGCCTAGACTGCCTAAGCGGAGTAGGCGGTTGGCGGCTCAGCCCCTCTCTCGAGTTCCTGCTTCCAAGCGAGGCGAGGTCTTGATCATGCAGCGTATAGGCTACATTAGGCTGGGTGAAGATCCTTCCGCAGCAGCGATCGAGAAGTACGAACAGCTCCTCGGCGGCAACATAACTGTGGAAGAGGCTGAGGCGCTGGACGCGATCCTCCCGGCTGCTCAGCCGCGGAGACGGTCGTGAAGGCGCAAGGCCACCTTCTAGGTCGTGCCATTGCGTCAACTCCAATGGTTTCTTTATGTAATATCGACCTAGATATTCCCCACTAGGATGGTCCAACTATGGCTGGTTTGACTACCGGCGTTCTCAGAAACGCGTTGTATTTATCAAACTCTTCTTCTTAATGTAATAATACGAAAAATTGCGTATTTAAGAAAAAAAATAATCTAGCTTTACAAGCTAGCTTCCAGAATAGAGAAATTAGACCAAAGTCTTGTCACTTTGAAGTCTTAAAATCCCATAATCCGTTTCACGGTACAAAAGTGGAAGATCTTTTTCGTTGTTTGCTGGCTTGCTGCTGCAGGAGCAGCAGTTTGATTCTTTTGAGATGCAGACGAGGATTGGACTGACTCCGGTCTGCAGAAAGGTAGCATGGCATTCTCTTCTTTCACTTCAGCTGCAGCTGCAGTGCTGTGCTACACTGCTAGCACTCCACCTCCACCAGTCCACTCCTCCATCCGCTTTGCTGTCGACCTGTCGTTCCACTGGGGCGGGTTCCAGCTTCCAGGTTGCCTGAACTTTTTTTTTTTTAGCCTGAACTACTGGAGTTGTATCTGAACGCACGTTCAAACGCACTCATACACACCCACACACACACAGACGCACTCCCTAGAGTGCACGCTAGACCTACAAACTATACACACACCACGCGTCCTTCTTGAGGTCGACGAAGCTCCATGGGCTCCACAAGTGATAGGCACGTCACACTACCATTGTGGTTCCACACGTACATCCAGGACCTGTAAATTTATTTTTGGGAAAAACCCCGGTGCCACATCCGGCCGATCCCAACTCGGAATCGAACTCGGGCGGGTGGCCTCCACGACGGGAGAGCCAACCATCGCGCCACGAGCGCGTTGGCAGGTTGCCTGAACTTGCTGTAGCAGAGGCTGAACAATCATAAGAGCAACCACAATGTATATGGACCAAGTAATCCATATGTGCAGCTTTTGCGTCAGTGGTCTATAATTATTGTTGTCTTCACAATGTATATGGACTGGGTAGTACATATGTGAGAGATGGGGAAGAGAGAGAGTGCAGAGAGAAAATCATTTGTTTATTCCTTATGGGCAGCTCATAGGGCCATGGGTACCTTTAGCTATGGACTGCTTCATAGACTAGCTCTACAATATTTCAGTTAGCTGATAGACAATTTTTTAATCGCTATGGACTGCTTTACTGCAACATTGTGGTTGCTCTAACAGCAGATACAGACACGCAACAACAAACAGCAGAGCACGGAGGAATATGAGTGCATTTTGCGAAATCTTTTCTAATAAGTGTCCAATCATAACCTAAGTAGGCTTAAAAGATTCGTCTCGTGATGTACATGCGAACTATGCAAACTTGCAAACATTTCGTCTACATTTAATGTTCCATGCATGTGACGAAATATTGATATGACTAGTTGTAATTGTAGTTTTTTCATTTCCCTCCCAGATTGCCTGAGCACTCTTGTCGATCGAGCTGCTACCAAAATACTCATTTTTCCAAGGAATTAAACATTTTTAAGTTTATTAAATATATAGAAAAAAATACTAATATTCATGATGTGCAGTAAATAAAATATATTAGGAGATGCTACAAACGTTGATAAGTTTCTGTACAGATTTAAATTTTCTCAACCATACTACACACCGGTATCCTCAAGCTCCACCTAACCAAGCTGTGCAGTAGTCGGTATGTGTGCAAAGAGTATTGTCCAGCTCGAGCTCGAGCTCGATCTTGATCTCGATCTGGATCAATATATCTCCTTCATACGTCTAAAAAGAATGAAAAACTAGCGTTAGTGAAACAAATTCAATAATCAAATATATAAAAAAAGTACTAATCAGTAGTAAGTATCTTAGATCAAACCATGAAACATATTTTCATAATAATTGAATTTATAAATGCAGCAAGTGTTTTCTGTAAATCTAGTCAAATTTATAGTTGTTTGACTTCGCAAAAGGTGAGATTTTAATTTTTTGGACGGAGGGAGTATTATCTTATTGTTATGATCGCTATAAATAGAAACACCATATCCATTGGGAGGATACCATGTTAGTTAAAAAAAGAAAAGAAATATATGCCATTGATTTAATTATAATCTAACATATAGATTTTACCAAAGACTCCATACCAGATATGATTAATACATTGCTATATATTCACAATTGTAGTAGAAGTAGAAATTAGTAACAAATTAAGAAGAAAAATACATAAATAAAGAATCTGGGCTAAACGAAATTGATAAATAGCTACATGTAATGTTCAAATAGAATCTAAATAAAAACTAAAAAAATAATTTCTGTAATATAAATTTGGGATTGAAACAATATGGTGACAAAATGGTACCTCAATTTCTACTTGGATTGGAACGTAAAAAAAATCTGAATTATTGTAGAAAAATATATATAACAAGAAAAATTGCTAACACTCGAGATTGTGCTAGTTGGTCCTCTAGATGTCAAAAATTGTTAGGTAGAGTTGCAAGGAATAATTAACAAAGTGCACCTCAAGGTCGAGCAATGTGCATGTTCTTCCCTCTGCCATGATATGTGTATTTAACACATAATCATTTTTTTTATTCAAGTCCAATAATATAAAATGCTGTTTCTCTAAATTCCTATATATCCATGCAGTAGTACTAGTGTCGAGAGAGAGTATTAAAAGCGGTCATTGATCTTTGAACCAAAGATAATTACACCTTATATATACTAGGAATAAGGGAGTATGATCAGAGTAGAACACAAGATTGCCAGGTGCTTATATCTCTCGATGGGTGAATAAAATGGATGTCAATGATGTTGCTCTAGACCCTAGAGAGTACTATACTGCCTTTGTCTTGAAAAGAATGATCTTATAGGTTTAGTAAAAAAAAAAAGAAAATATAAGAAGACCTCTCACTCCTCATATTACTCAGTTGAAAATCATAGATCGTCTTAATTTTACTTTCTAACTTTTAACAAATTTATAGAAAAAATATATTAACATATATAATATAAAAATACACTATGAAATATATTTCATGATGCTATGGAAACACTTTGATATGGTAGATGTTTGTGTATTTTTTCTACGAATGGAGTACAAACTAACTGTGTCATGAGTGGAGCTAAACAGTGTAGAACATCGAGTCATCAACGGTTGATGAGGGACGTATTGAAGGAGCATGAGACATTGAGACTAGAAAACGATGGTGAGAGAGAGATGCTTAGGTTACCACTGCAATGGAGATGGGTAATTATGCATTGATGCCGATCCATATAAGCAACAGTGAGTTTTAATCTATATTTATATACTTTTATAAAGCTAAACCCCACTACATAAATGTTCAGTCTATTCATGCAAGATATCTATATCATTTTCACTAAGTGCCCTCACTAACTTGCAATCCCTTCATGCAAACTATCCATGTCATACCTTATTAATTACAAATATTGTCCACATCATCTCAATATGTGCAATACTTTAACCATCTATCAACATACAAGTCATATATATAACGGAAATATTTTACTACCTACCATGTATTCTACCCCCTCCGGGGTAGCTACCACCACCCGATTATAAACAGACATGCAGCTGCCTATTGCAGGCTTACTTCTTTCGTCCATGGCAAAATCCAAATGGAACACGCAGCCCGTCGTCATTTTGCTTCGTTCGGACACTTGATATTTTTTTTTCTTAAAATTCTTCATGTTTGCTTTTCATATAAATCTCTTGTTTATTTGGTTCCATCATATTTTGATTGGTTTCTCTTTATTTTATCTAGTGTTCCTTTGGAAGTTTTCAAGCCGCCTTTAACAAAAACAATCTGGTTATTTTTATACGGGGCAAAAACACTTGTATTTACCATCTCAAACGAGTGTCCGAACAACCTCTGCTGCTGGGGTTCCATCATGCTAATTACTCGTGGCTGAAGTCACTTAAAATATTCACTAAAATCGGTTATGCCCAAACCAATGCCTCAAAGCTGGGCGTGGCCAGCCTGTTGCAATGAACAACCCGTGAAGCTCTGCCATCCCTTTTTTGAGGCTTTGCTTGTGTCATGGTTCTCACGATACTGTGCTTATGAGCGCCAGTAGCTATGTCCTTCTCTTGCTAAAAATAGTCACGTCAATCCATCCATTCAACACTGTCATGTGTCAATCATCCAAGCACGGGGATAGCCGCCACCCCCTAGTTGGGTAGCTACCACCCATGATAGAAAATTCACACACACACTATATAGAAAATTCAACACGTCATGTGTCAATTCACCTCTCTGTGTTGCCATTGCCAGCCAGCACTGGAGAGCTATCTGTGGGGACAAAAAGCTCATTGAGATGGATCGGTGGCTCGATTCAAAACTGCTCGGATTAACCTTGTTTTTATTTTAATAAAAAATAAGTTGATTTTGAGACTTTCGACTTTGGCTCGGCTCATTATACTCGTATAAAGTCGAGTCTTAAATAATTCTGGAGACCATCATAAAGAAAATTGTGTCATTTTCAAAAAAAAAAAGCTCGAAAAAAGTGTACTTAGCTCAATATTGATGCCAAAAAGTATCATGCCAATTGAATTTACTTTATGGATTAGTAATGTTGGGCCCGTCTTGATTTATTTCAGGCTCTGCTGTGTGATGTGAGAAGCCATGATTTAAGAATCATCTGTCAATTTTCCAGGACATGGTGTGATCTACCTGATGCCGCGAACTGCTATCTGAACAACTATCTACTAGTTATCTAAACTCTTATCTAAGTACTATCTACTAGTTATCTGAATGTCATCTACTAGTGACTGCTATCTGAAATGCTATTTTCCAGTTTATGAACCTGTATGCTAGTTGTTTTCTGAATGTGAGGACAATTGTCATTTGCTGAATGTGAACAGAGCTCTGTTATAGTGGGAATGCTGTTTTTGATTGACAGACCAGAGGAGAGGAGTGGGAACTCCCTCATTTTTCCAAATGTGTGAACTACCAGTCATTTTACCATTGCAGTTCTGTGTGGAAGCACGAATCTGATGCATGCATTTTCATTGTGCTATTTTACCATGTCTCTGTCATTCTGCGAAAGCTGCGTATCTGCACATTGCTGCTGCTTTTTAGTGTGAACTGCTGTTTGTTTTAGTTAGAGAATGCATGATTTCAACCAAACGGCAATACAATGGTGTACACAATTATTGATCTTTGCTTGCATGTAAAATATTAAATTACTTGTAGACGACTCACTGTCTTTAGATTGTATGACGTATCTTTTTATCTGTTTGTATGATACATTCAAGGTGAGGACCATACAAACAGATAAACAGATAAAACCGTTGTACTGTCTCGCGAAGCGACGATATGGGCACGTGCTCCCAGGTTGAGACGCCGGTTGAGAGCAGCGTTGTACGGCTTTGCATCGTCTCTGTGCTAGGGCTCGGGACCCAGATGTGGTTGGAGCGTTCTTTGGCCATCGACGGCGAGGACCCACGCGGTGTACGGCGAGGGCGACTCCGGCGCAGTTGTCGTCGGCGGGCATCCCGCTCGGGCTCCTCTATGACATCGCGCCATCCTCGGCGAGCTCGACGACTTCATGCACGCCGCGTTGCTTCTTCTGCCGTCCGTTCCCATCGACGTCCCTGGCCAAAGCACATCAAGGTCCTCTCGCGCGCGTCGGCTCGGCCACCGGTCGCCGGCTTCCACCGCGTCACATGTGCACAGGCCAGCGGCTGGCTCCTTCCGTCGTCTTCTCGTGATCGCGGTTGTTCATTTGCTCTGGCCATTGTAAACTTGTTCGATCTCATCTCGTGCATTGATACTGATGACTGTTGTTCAGCTATGGCTTTCTCCAAAGATCGTAAACTCTGATGGTTCCCTTGATCTGAGCTGATACTCTGAAATTGACTACTGATCCATTATCTATTTTTCAGCAATAAAGAACAATGGTCCTTCAATCTGATGGTTCCCTTGATCTGGGACCTTAAATCTGCATTTTAATATATGAACTCATTCTTTAATACATTTTCTATCAAACAGGCACGTAATGGTATACAAAAATTTATTTATAGTTGATCGTAACTGCATGCAGTACATTAAACAGCTTAAAGATGGACCTCCTATCTGTGAGTTGTATGACTTGTCTTTACACCTGTCTTTATGACATATTCGAGACACTTAGAGACAGATCTCGTCTGTGAGTTGTACATGCCCTAACGGCCAGGACATATGAAAACTGAAAAGGGTCATATATAGGAGAGGAGAGGAAGGACATGCATTGACAAAGACATGGATTAGCTATAGATATGATGTAACATGGAAGAGCCTGATTAGGCCACGCAAGACAGGTTGCAGCGAACGGATCAGATGGCGAGCATGGTCTATTTGGGTATGTTTGGATCTTTTGCTTGGAACCGTGTTGCAGGTTGAGTATTTGGTTCCTTTGCCAAAGTTTCTTGGAACTGTTTTGGAAAGATTTTGCTGGCTTTCGTGAGAAAAACCAAGATGGCTCGCCTCTGTGGTCGAGTTTCTTGTGGCTTGTGCCCACCAGCTCACGGTACGGTGGGAACCAAGCGCACCCTTAATCTCTTTGCGGTGACTAATAGCAATCTTATATGCAGCTTTGTCGGGTTAAATTTACTACAAACATTTAGCAATAAATAATAATAACACCCTGCTCATGTTGTAGAATGCAGAGTCGTTTTCTTTTGAGCCTGCAGGTGGATAAAATATATGTAACAGTAGCATCTCTAACCACGCTATTTGCGTGGCTCATTTCTTTGTCAATGAGAATGGGATTCCACAATCATAGCATGTGCTTTGCTTTTGCGTCTGTCCGTTCAGTACTCTTGCACTGCATGAATCATGATGATGGTGCATAATGCATCACTTACTCGTAGTACGTTTAGGAGGGATGACAAGCACCACAGTGCAGCCTCAGCCTTGCCTGGTCATCTCGTCCCCCCGCCCACACTGCCCACTGGCAAGTGGAAAATGCCATGTATGAGAATGGATGGATCAGCATTGGAATCTGATCTGCTCGACGCAACAGCGGATGATTTTAGATAAACAGGGACAAGACTGATTGTACTATACCTATTTCATTATTGACAGCAACAGGGAGGGGAACAACATAACCATGACGATTTGGACGTGGACTTGACCCTTGTGATCGAGTACTACTCATCGTTCTAGGGCGTGTTTAGTTCCTCTTCAAAATCCTAAAAACTCCGTCATATCAATTTTGCGGCACATGCATGGAACATTAAATGTAGACGAAACTTTTGCATAGTTTGCATAGTTTGCCTGTAAATCGTGAGACGAATCTTTTGAGTCTACTTAGGCTATAATTAGACACTTGTTGCAAAAGATTCCTCGCTGCTACAGTGTCCAAAATCCTAAAAATTTTGGGATCTAAACACCCCCTAGTATAAAAGAATGTAATTCTCAGTTTTTTTGGTAGAAGTTAAATAATTTAAACTTTATATACTAAACATACTAATACTTAATATACAAAATAGATATTTTTTTAATAGTTCTAGAATATATCTATTTATTATAAATTTAGTTAAACTTGAGTAAGTTTGATCACACGAATCCTATTTTCTTTGGGGAACCTAGGGAATACTATAGTAAAGGGCTAACAATATAGGAAAACGAAAAATAACACCAAAATGTCACCTAGAGTTGCAAAGCAAATTCAAAGTTTTGCACCCATCTTTACCCAATGTCTGCGTCTAAGGAACAATATCATGTGAAACAGTATTTTGATTGATTCTAGGCAAGGTCACGATCCTAACATCCAGCATTCTGGCCTTAGGTTGTCCGCGCTGGGACCTGTCTCCCGTTCGGTATAGGTACCAGCTCGGATTTTAGAGCACCAGCGATGCTGCAGCGGGTAAGCTACCGCGTCGGCGTTCGCGCAGTTTGGGGCTGCAGCAGACGTACGGAACAGGCCGCTGCGGACCCATCACGACACCTCGCACGCGCTCGTCGGCTGTCGCCACAGGCAGGCTCGAGGAGGGAGGAGGGAGCCCCCGCCGCCGGCCAAGACGAGATGGAGGGAGCAGGCAGCCCGCCGGAGCTCGGGGGCGGAGGGCACCACCACCGCCACCGTGCCACCGCCACCGACAACAAGGGAGGGAGAGAGAAGGCGAGGCCTGCCTCGCCGGAGTCGCTCTCGCCCGCCGGAGAGGGAAGCCGGAGATGGAGAGGGAAGCCGGAGTCGCGCTCGACCGCTGAGCCGCGCGGGGAGAGAGGGGCCGGGCTGAAGCTCACCGGTGGTGCAGCGCGCGGGGAGGGAGCCACCGGTGGAGCACGCGCCGGAGAGGCAGAAGCCGCCGCGTCATGGAGCTCGCCCTCGCCCTCGCCGGGCCGCGCGCCCTCGCCGGGGCCGCGCGCGTCCTCATCGGGGCCGGCAGCGGCGGCGCTCGGGCAGCCTGAGGAGAGAGAAGAAAGGGGAGGGAGGTGAGAGAGTGGGAAGGGAGGATGGGTGGGTGGAGAATAAAAAATGAAAAAGAAATATAGAGTAGAGATATAGAGGATGGATGAGTGCGGGAGAAAATAATATAGAGGAGAGAATCTCGATGATTAGGACGAAATATTTCTTTTAGACGATGAATTTAGAGTACTAGCAGTGCAGACAGCCTCAACGTTGATGTACGGAGTACTATACTAGTTTTCTAGTCACATCTCGATCAGTGACCTACGTTAAGCATCCGTCGTAGTAGTAGTGACATCGAATGATAGCGATCATTAACCAGCCTGATCAACGTTACTAAAGCTATAGAGTTGTACCTAATATATATCTATGTATGTACCTAATAATCAAGAGAAAAAATTCTTCTGATTCGCGTTTTCACTGTAACACGCCGCCACTTTCAATTGCGGGCAAATAGCACCTTTGCCGATGAATAGCCTTCCATTAAAAGTTTTGATGATCGTTGAATCTCTGTCACTTTAGGTGTAGACAAATATGTATACCTTTGAATAGATATTTGAGCTACATAAGTCATCTATCTAGGCTACTGTACTGTACAACAAACTTTGCACAGTGCAGGTTTGATCAATCGCCATGAATGCACAGTGCAATCGCTTCTTCTCAAGCTAAAGATTTGTGCAGCGGGCATCCATAAATCATTTCTCATTCTCATCTGCATCACTGCATGCATGCTTGTCGTTATCCTGTTTGTCGTTTCATCGTTTGACGTTACCGTAGTACGTAACGTTATGTGCATGATGACGATTTGACGATGCACGCACAGCACAAAACTGCATGCCGACAGCTAGCTTTATTATTTGGTTCGGATGAAAACCCTTACTTTTGCATGATACTAGAAAATAATGCGCCCTTACGGGCGCCCTACAAATGTGATCGCAGATAACAGTTTAAAATCATTTGTTAAAAATAGCATGGGTTGCAATGTCTATGAAACGATGTCTAGGCAGACAATGATGTCATATTACATAGAGTACGTCATATTACATGGACAAGAGCTCGTGGATAGGAAAGTCTTTGGTGGTTTACAAATTACAACACTGGTCTAAATCTTCGTCCAGTTAAAGCACGTATATGATACTAAAACATGCTTTCAACAGCCAAACAAGTTACAAGCATATTGAGTTTGTCGAGATAGAAACAGCTTGAACGTGACGGGTACGCATACGGAGGCATTGGTCTGTCCCTCGCCTTCTCGCGTCAAGGTACTCCCATGAAGATACAACTGCAGCTAATGGTGATATATTAGACAGTGTAGCAAAAACAAACATGAGTAGTATGGACATCCAGCATCTTAGGGGGTGGGGGTGGGGGGAGGGGTCTGATGTTTTGTACCTGTCTGCGTAGACATGCCTTACTTCAAGTTCTGCGGAGATATGGGTCGGCACTCGTCTACTTGCAGTTAAAAGACAACTCCAAAATGCACCACAGCATTATTCTTTCATGACAGAACGTGCAGATCGTAACCACTATAAAAGGTTAGCTTAGTTGTGTATTGGTTGCTGTTGCTAACTAAATAGAGAGAAAATGGAAGTACTTGTTTGCACTACCTCTTAAGGTTCTCATCCGCCAGCACCAGGTGATGAGCCTCCTATAGCTCTTGCACATTCTCCTAGATGTATGCTACAACACTAACCAAATCAAAATCAAATGGTCAGAATACAACCATCAGTAATACATTCTATCAGAATCTAACAAGCTACGGGGAAAGGAAAATTCGGGAACGCACCACATCACACGCCTAGATACACACTACTGTCTGCAGCAATTTATGCTTGAACCCTCATCAAACCAGTCACTAAACTGATAACAGCCACCAGCCCACCATCCGCTAACAAATGAAGAAAGAAGAGATAAAATGAGAAAATAATTCTTAGATAAAACTCTGCTGGCAAGTACTTTGTATGATGGCGAGCTCCATTTCCTTTGCCACCACCAGCTAACAAATGCAGAAAGGGATGAGAATGAGAGATAGTCTGCGTATCCAAACCACAAAGAATATACAATCTGAATAGGAGTCCCATTGGAAGCAGTTATTGTAGATACATAATGATAAACTTTATGTTTAGCACTACACCTCAAGATCAACTATCCCAAAAATACTTACACTAATATATTTCAACGAAGCACATACCAATGATTATTGGATTAGTGATTGCAATAGCAGAAGTTTTCTTAAACGGAAATTATCATTCAGAACTCATGCATACACGTATATATATGGATGTGATGTGAATGAGAACTCATGCACACACGGTATATGCACCTACCTGATGCAGCCACCGTAGGAATGCTGCACCAACACCACCTGAGCACTTTTGGAGGAAAATCAGTTACCTCCTCGTACTGCTTTTGCTTTCTGCAATAAAAAGGGTATATTCAGTTATTATCGTATCATGCATGAACTCGCTGAAATTAAGTTTAGCCACACTCTTCATGAACCATGGTAGCCAGTAGCCACAGATCGAGGAGAGAATTACAGACATTACTGGATAGGACTACTTGCATTCATGGTGAATCTGTATGACGTAAGACAAGGCATAGGAATGCTGGTAGCTATATTGCGAGGAGGAATGAACCTTCAGAAACAATGGGTCCAATTTGAAGAGCACGCTTCAGTGTCCTGTTCATATTTCTCAGTATCTACATGACTACGCCACTCCAGGGAACTCTTTCCCTGAAAACACATATCATTTCAACAGTTCCATAACCACTGTTGTATCATATTTCTCATTACTAATAATAATCGCGTGACAGATTTAAAGTGCTGACCAAATCCATTTCCATCATTTCAGAAATCTCTTCCTAAAAACAAGAAGCTACGCATCAATAATAAAAAAAGGCGCTAACTGTTTCCTACTTATTACAGAATAAACAGGTGAGGTCACTCACAGGCTTTCTCCTAGCTAAATTATTTTTTATATATAGCAGTCTATTGTCAGATTGTAACCACAAGAAAACGTACCAGGATTTGGAGATCTTACATACAAATAGGGGTAGCAAAATGAATAGAAAAAAGATTACAGCAGTTCTAGCTGAGTATTGGTATTCTGTGATTGGGCCTGGTGGGTTGCTCGTATGTCATTGGGCCTGCCTCATATTAAGTTAAGGAGTTGTTTGGTTGCCTCATTTAGTGTACAGATGTCTCATTTAGTGATGAAATGTGTTTCTTGAGTGTGCAAACTTATCTTCAGGTACACATCCATATAAGCCCAACTATAGTATGGGAAAGGACATTTGCAAATATAGTTCACACTGTAAGAGAATATGGTTTCTATTTTTCAGAGAGTCGCTGCCTATTTGTAAGCACTAAATTTCAGTCAATCAGTAAAATCAATTGGTTTGTGGGGCCTTTTTTTATTTAGAAAGTAACGATGCATTTAGCTATTGAGAAAATCATTTAGTTTTAAGGGGTAACCATTAGCAATGAACCAAGTTACCGACCAATTTCTTACTACTATCATAGCTAGGTGCACAGTTACGCAACGCCATCCCAGGGAGCGGAACTCACCTAGCCAAGGGAAGCTCTGGCAGACGCTGTCATGCGCGACGTGGAGAAGGCCAGTGGCTCCGATGCTCGGCCACTGCTCCTATTGCTGCCTCCTGGAACTCCGTGATGCCACCTTGCAAGCCCAAAGAAACACCGTGCCACTCAGGTGGACGATGGATCGGGGACTCGCCATCACCACTCTCTCATGGATCTGAGCCAAGAACACCAAGATCCACCGCTAGCTTCCCCATCCAGTGAGGATGGCTCCCGCAAGCTCCCGCCACATGACTCACAGTGGTCCATGGCTGCCCCGGGAATTCTCGCAGTCGCCGATGTAGCCATCTTGCATGACTCGCGCAGCAGGGCGCGGCGCACTCGCGTCCGATTCCACGCAGCAGGAGCTGATATCTTGATGTGGTATTCCCACTCGGCACGGCCATGACAACGCCCATGCCGCTTTAGAGACGGCAACCCTGAAGGAGCGAAAATTGGCACTCCTGTGTTTGTACATTGGCCAAATTTGTTTCAAATTTTTCTATAACCAAAGATCTAGATTATACTACGCAAGATGATTAGAAAATAGAAATAGTGTGCCTTGGCCGCTTGGTTGTTGTGAAGGTCAACACCGTGGCTTTGAAGAAGCATAACAAATTCACAGGTAAGTCAATCAACACTCGGCAGGATTCGAAATTAACCAATTGTGAGCTCACCTGCCAAGAACTGCGACAAGAATGCCTTGGTGCTAGGTCCGATCCAACACTAGGCTCCAGCTGCCGGATCTGCCGCCTCGACGGACATGAAGCACCAAAGCAAAACATGATATCAAGACAAATCCATCCCCGCCAAACCCTAGGACCTGAAAGCCCCCGTATTTCTCACCTAGAGCCTTATCGGGAAGACAAGGGGGATGGCGTGGGACCACCGCCTGATCTGCGAACTGCAGGATCTCGCAAGCTCCATCATGCCGCAGAGGCCGCATGGCTTCCCAAGCTCGAGTCTTGACGGCACTCGTGCTGGGAAGAAGAGGGTGCAGGCGAGGAGAAGGCAGGGAAGAGCTCCTTCTCCGGCGCTGACCATGGCCGTTGTGGGAACCGGCGAGGGAGGCTAGGCGGGCGGAAGGGTAGGGAGGGGTGGAGCTGCCGTGATTGCGACGGGGAGAGGAAGAGTGCAAAGAGATGGACGACGCAGGGGCGCCGGGTCGGGCGAGAGCGGTGGCGGAGAGAAACGAAAGAGGGAAAAAAAGAAAATGGCGAGAGGTACGGTGGGGTTAGGAGTGCCGGACGTCCAGACACCGGGAGGGGTCCCTGCAAATTGGCTGCGGGAGGTTTTATGCAAAAATGACAAAGAACTCGATTTTTCTTTTCTTCCAGTTAAAATAAATCTTACATGAAGGGTCTATCGGCAAAATATTTGGACGTTGGCACTGTACATCCTAACAGAACGAAAGTGAAGGCTAATTTACGAACCTAGGAAGGGTTTTTTTCGCAAAATTGTATATGCCACGCGTCCCCACGCGAGGCCTCCCGCTCGTCCGTGGATCGCTCCCATGCGAGGAATCGCTAGTAGTCTTTAAGAAACCTGATAATTACATTATTATCAGGAGATTTCTTCCTGCAGGAGCTGTACGACTTGGCTGCCAAGCCACAAAACATACACTTCACGAGATAGGCCCAGGCCCAGGCCCAGGCCCAGTAGTGGAGGGAGAGACGGAGGATGAAGAAAACCGAGAAATACACCCCAAGAAAAAAACACGCATTTTGCATTGTAGCAGTAATGTAAGTGTTCCCACCATCTAAGATTATTAGATTTTCACATGCCCTCTAGCTAGTCTGGGATTATCGAATCAATGGAAGTAATATAGTACTGGGTAGATAAAAGCAACCGGTGATGAGAATGATTAAAACTTGAAGCTCGTCCTGAAAAGTAACGACAAAGAAACTTCCGTCGCTCAACGAAAACACAGCACTGGTGCTGGTGTGACTCCCAGTATAGTCCACCGTTTGTTGCCATCTCATCCAAAGCGACAGATCATGTGACGGAATAGCTCAGCGAGAAGACAGCCGCCGCCGCGCGCGTCGGTGGGCAGGACGGCGAGTTGACGACGAGCGCGCCGGCAACGATCGTGAGGCCAAGAACGGCGTGCTAGCCTAGCGAGACCGGCGTTGGCCGAAGGCGGCAGAGGAGAGCGGGACGGGCGTGATGGCGCCGGTATACAGAAAATAAGGAATAAAATAAAATGGTAGATTCATGCAGATGGATAGTTATTATCATAATCATAATCAAAGAAACATACATAACTATTTAAAAATTCTGTACTGTAAATAAAGAGGCAAGCATACATACTAAATACTAAACGGGCTGAAACACCCAAAGTTTGCTCCATACACTGTACTGTACACGATCATATTTATCAAGCTAACAGTGCCTCGATACCAAAAGGAAGGAGGTATACAACACACTGTTTCTTTTCTTTTACTCAACACAAAAATACTTAAATAGTGTAATAAATAATAATACTAATGATAATAGATACAATAATAATAATAATATACTTATGAAGCGCCTACGCAGCTTTCCCAGCAACCATAGGTCGAGCTGAAACTGCCTCCTCCAGTTTGCTGGGCATACTCTGCGATCACTTTGCGGGCGCAAGCATCCCATGTTCTTGCGATTTCTCGCAGTGACATGGGCTCAGCTAGACCCCGGAGCAATACACTGAACTTTGACTTGGCCTTCGTAGACAGGTCGTCTGAGTTCCTGCTGCAAACCACAGAGCACCACCGTGAGGTTTGTTTGCCGAGGCACCTATACAGTAAATAAATAATATGCCACACTACACGCACCATTGTTCATCAGGAAACTTGTCTAGGAGCACCGGGGAGCATTTTGGGTAGCTAGCAGGAACAAGCAACCTCAACGGCAAAATCGGACTCTGCCACGCATTTCCAACATATACAACAAAATGAGACAACCATACAAGCATGGACCCTTCAATCAAAAGTAAAAAGAAAAGAAACAAAGCAAAGCTGTTCTTTAGAAAACGCATAGCAAAGGTGTTTTGAGGCTGCCTCACCATCTGTGCTGAAGCAAACATGGATTTCAAGCTGGGGCTAACAGCAACAGCAGTGAATGTGCATCTAATGACTGTCCCTTCGCCCCCCTCAGATGTAGTGAAGGACTCAGCGTCATCCTCAGAGACATGGAGCTCTGTATCTATAAGCTGCTGGTTTATCTCCTGAATCTCCTCCATCAGAGCATGGTTTACCTACAAGGTAACCAACAGTGTGGATATGAGATAAACAATAAGGTTTGCCGTTTTAGATCAAAATATGCAAGCCACAGATGAATATCTGTAAAACCAATGCTCTACATAGCTTATCAAAAAAAAATTTAAAGAACCACACCTCAGCCCTTTGCCACTTGACACGTGAGGTTGCAGTTGATTGTAGCTCTGGCGTGCCAACACTATAGGATTGCTTCAAGCTATCATTCACACTGCCAGCCGATGACACATTAAGAGGCATAGCACTTGTGTCCCGTTTCATTTTCTTTGATGCACCACTGCCGTCATGAGTTATGAAGTTCCTGGCTTGCAAGCGGCACTTTGTCATAGCGACAAGATCTTCACCCACTGCAGCTCTAGAACCATTACCAGGCGCTGATCCAGCAATCCTGTCAATCATACTCACGACAGATCCAATATCGCTAACTGCAGCACTAAGGGACTCGCGCGGTGTTGTTCGCAACTGTATTGCAACACAAAATTTGAACATGAAACAGAATACCAAAACAGTGGAATAATAATATAGACCTCAATACCATCAAATATAAAACTAATTTATTAAAGGATCGCAGGATGCCAATGACTTCTTTGTATTATATTACCATATAAAAGGTTAACATGCTATCAGAGAAACGTCTGGATTACGAAGTGAGATAAAGTCTTATGCTGCTTACACAATTTCAGATAGGCAAAAGGTCAAGAGCCAGAAATAGATTGAAATCTGACTATGCAGTATTGACCATCATATCAATAACTAGCTGATTAAAAAAAAAACATTGGGCCAACCTTAACGTGGTATCTCTAGAGGGCTTGCCAGTGAGGTGCCATATACCTACTCCTATAATAGCTGAAATTGTAGTCCACATTTTCTTTTATGCTAGTATGTTATGGAGATTTATAAGCATATTATAATCACATGCAACAGAATATTCCAAACAGAATTGATCAAGCAACTAATTGTCAAAGGAAAGTAAACATGAAGGTGGCAAGTTACTGACTGCTTTAAGCAAGCGATCGAGAGGCCTTTCTGCTGCTGACTTGGTTGGAACTTGAGTTGGTAGGTTAACCTGACTTCCATCAGCACTTGTGAATTCTGCAAGCAAGGGTGACGCTGATATACCTGGTGTGTTAACGGCTATAGATTGTGTCTGAGTTGCAAGGGATGTTTGCTGATGTCCAGCCTGCCCAGCACTAGTGAGAGAAGATAAGTTGGAGAGTGGTTTATCCGAATCCACTGGCATCGGTGATGGGGCAACAGGAGGGGATGGAGATGGGACAAATGGTGAGTTAGCTGAATGCAATGGTGTCCCAGTCTTCACTTGAGATTGCAACAAACTGTGCTGATCAACCTGAGGAGAATGGTGTGAAATTTGTGGGGACGATGCTTGGAGGTTTTGTGGAGAAGAAATTGGAAAGACACCACCCTGTTTTATCTGCTGATAATAGTTACGCTGGCTCAGCTGTTGATACATTCCAGATTTGAGTGCAGCTCCTTGCCTGACCTTTAGCTCATTAACATCATTTCCAGAATGAAGCTGTGGAACCTGCATCTGCCCTTGCTGCTGTTGTTTCTGTAGTTGCTGTATTGGGAGCTGCTGTTGAAGCATTTGCTTTTGCTGTATCTGTTGCATCATCTGCTGCTGACGCTTCATTTGCTGACTTTGCATCATCTGATGCTCCTGATGTTGCTGCTTTAGCTGCTGCAATGAATTCACATTGGCTTGCATGGGATTGGTATTAGTCTGCATTGCACTCATTGCGTTGTTGGATATCATGTTACTACTGGACTGCTGCTGTGCATTCAATGCACCCTGCATGGGACCAGTGCTTCCCGGTTGCAACGCAGTACCCATTGAACCATGCTGCACAGGATTAAAATTATTTCCCTGAGCATTATCCAGATTAGAGCCAGCCTGTGGTGCATTTGTGACATTTTGTTGTGTTGTCGGAACACCAAAGTTTGTTGCTTGAGGCGCAGGTACATGCTGAATGCCAGGTGCTCCAGAGGTCTGTACTCCTGTGTTCATACTTGACAAACTTGCTTGAGGCATCTGATTAGTATGATTATCATGCTGCTGCAAACCTTGGGAAGTCTGATGTTGCTGTGAAATGTTAGAGCTAGGAGCTTGCCCACCAGGTTGCTGAAATGTTTGCTGTCCAGGTGCTTGCACAGTCTTCCTTCTTTGTAGGATACTGAGAATTTGCCTCTCGTACATAGGAATTTTTTCCCTAAAACCTGGCTGGATGCTGTTCTTGTTAACTTGCAGGAAATGCAATGTGCGCTCCAACATTGCTTTAAAGCCCTTCATCTTTTCATACTGCTCTGCTGGCTTTTGAGCAGGCATGTGGTTGTCAAAATGTTGTATCTTCACGGATATCTTATTGTACAAATCATTCAATTCTACAAAGTATTGGTCCTTTAAAGCCTTAATCTGTGCACAAATGAACAAAAAACCGATAAATTGGTTGCCGAGGTTACAAGTTGATATACTTAAGGTAAAAATTGAATAGAATCTGGCATAGAATCTGGCACAAAATGGGAAACTATGAAGCCCACTGAAGGAATCATGCGTTCTCTAGATCAACCCAGTTAACTTAAAGAAACTGACTGCCTAAAAAAAGAAGTAGCCTTCATACATCTAGATACCAACTGGTCCATAGTGTATGGAGTTATGGACACAGTCACACAGATTCGCTAAAATACTATGGTCTGCCAGAAGATAGCACATCCACATACAAAGCTAAATATCTTTGTTATATGGATTTCAATTCCAACATTATCTTAAAAAAGAGTGAAAACAAGGAGGGTTGTTTGACAAAAGAACAGACCAATAGAAAGCATTAAAAGGAATCTACAGGCAACAGAAAGTGGAAACCCTATCTATAAAGGTGAAAGTGAGCTAAAAGTGATAATGCCAATGGGATTGTAGCATGCTTTACCATTTGATATATCTCCTCTTGCAAATCAACTGCACCTGGATGACCAGTTTGAGCAGTGGAATCCACAGATGCTGCATAGAAAGCAAGGTTGTCAAAACTCAATCAGCACCATGAACAAGCAATCTGCAAGTAGAAGAGTGGAAAATTTCTGTGCTTACTAGTGGAAAGAGTCAGACAGTGGATTAAAGGATAAAGCACAAATAAATAATGCAGAGTAGCATTTGCAACAATACCAAATACAAATGAGAACCACATTTAGCCTTTTATCCCAGCAAGTTGGGGTAGTCTAGAGTTGAAATCCAACATGAGAACCACATTTGGTGAAGGAAAAACGCTGAAGATCAATACAGTAAAATGACAGGCACTGTGTACTGTAATATGTAACTGCATCAGAATTATGTATACATGGTTGCCATTTCCGTTTTTTTTAGTCGAAACAATTAGAAGGTTGTTCTTCCAGCATAAGCATTGCCTTCAGAGAATTAATGTGGAAAAAAGAAAATTATTACTTATCGTTAAGAGCATCTCCAGCAGTCCACCATTCTCATCTCCAAGGAGAAAAGACTGTCATTTGGGGGATTTGGGTCGCTCCAGACCGTTCTAACCCCCAATGAGAACATTTTTTGCTCAACCCCTCAAAGACGAGGGAACCCTCCACCCCCAATACCTGAGATTGTTGACGGGTGAACAAAATGTCACCACGTCCACCTAAGCTTGCTTGCACCGCCATCAAGGAACCAAACTCAAGCAACCCTCTGGCACTATGTGAATTGAGCAGCAAGCTCCGGCAACTGCAGATCGGGCACCGATCTCCTTGTCGCAGCTCCGTTTCTCCAGTCGCCACCGCTGCAGTCCGTGTGCCGCAAGTAAGTCATGTGAGATGCACACCAAGCAAGATTTATAGGCACCAGTGGGGCACGCGAGATCCGCGGCACTGGAGGATGTTGTAGGTTGCGACAGAGAAGGAGAGGATCTGCTGGGTGGCAGGGGGGAGGTGTGGCAGTGGAGAGGAAGAGGTACAGTGCAAGGGAGGGAGAATACTGAGAGGGGAGAGATACAAGTGGAGCGGAAGTGGTGCGCTGCGAGGAGAGGGGTGCAGCAGGACAGGCGTCCAGGTTGGGCCATATCCGCACATAAGGGTAAATAGAAGTCAAAATTAAAAAAAAAAACATTGACAGGTGGGTCTGTTTTAGCATAGGAGATATTGGAGGTGGATTTTTCTCTCTGCTTGAGCAGTAGCCCTCGAGACCCCATAAAAAAAAAATTTAAAAAAAACTGACAGGTGGGGTCTGTTTTGGCATAGGAGACATTGGGGGTGGATTTTCTAACTCTGCTGGAGCAGTAGCCCTCAAGCCCCCATAAAAAAGATTTAGGCTCCCACAATAACTTCCTTTTGGAGGTAGATTTTTCTCACTGCACTGGAGATGCTTTAAGATGGCTAAAACTGCCAGTGGAACCAGAAGTTCTCTTCATATCTATAGGGTTACAACAATGATAGTAACTTAGTAAGCATAGCAAGGCATCGACTTCAAGAAAAAAATACACAAAAAGGCTTGCACAAGACCATGGAGAAACGTTAAGGATACAATATAATAGTAAAAGACTGCAAGGACCCTATATGAGTAACTTACTACTGGGTGCTTCTTGGAGGCCCCTCTGTGCCTGAACGTATTGCTTTTGTTGATCCATATTATTTTGTTGCAAGAGCATGCCAGCTGAAGTTTGGAGCCTTTGTTGCATACCCAATTGTTGCTGCTGCACTTGATTAGGCTGAGACTGAAACTGTGACATCATATGTTGCTGAGGTTGCTGAAGCTGGTTCTGCTGAGACTGAGGTTGCATCAAACCCATTGATGTCTGCTGAGCATGCTGTTGCTGCTGTGGTTGCTGAATTGGTTTTTGCTGCTGTAACATATGCATACGAACATTTGGTGCTGTTCCAAGAAGCTGCTGCTGCTGATTTTGTTGCTGCTGTTGATGTAGACTCGACATATTTCCCTGGTTTGCCAATTGTTGTGACTGGTGCAAGGGCATAGATTGCTGGTTCATCATCTGCTGTGTTTGCTGCATATTCAAAAGATTATTTGACTGAACTGGTAGCCTTTGTTGCTGTTGCATCTCCATAGCACCACTCTGTTGATTCATTAACTGATTTTGCTGTAAATTTGACTGCTGGCCCATTAATTGTTGTGGCTGCTGCTGCAAAGGAATGTTGGGCTGTTGAGTTGGCTGAGTTTGCTGCAGAGAAGGCTGCTGGTGCATGGACTGTGGATGTTGCTGCTGCCTCACTACAGATTGTGTAGGCTGCTGGAGTAATGATTGCACAGATTGTTGTACTGAATTCAATGGATTCTGTTGCATACCACCCTGTGTAGCTGACTGCATCGCCATGGACTGAGTTTGTGGAATGGTGGTCTGCCCAGGCTGAAGGCCAGATGGCATTGGCATCATGGGCTGCTGTGAAGATTGCATCTGTGTTGACTGCAACAAATTTTGCTGCTGCTGAATGTGCGGTTGAATAAGTGAATTCTGCTGTAATTTCTGGTTCATCAACAATTTCTGCTGTTGATAAATTAACTGATTATGTGCTTGTTGTTGTTGTTGCTGCTGCTGCTGCCTACCTGCCATTTGTCTTTGTGCAGCATACATATCTTGTGGAGTACCTTGTGCTAAACCATTGTTCATGGTATTTTGTGGCATGCCAGGCAGATTCTGCAGTGTTGATGTCTGGCTGACACTCAAGTTCTGACCAAGAGTAGGAAGAGAACCTTGAACAGATGTAGAAGCATTTGGCTGCCGTGTCTGTTGCTGAGACATCAACGGGATAGCTGATGATTGTGCTGGATTACTAGCTTGTGGAGGAAGGCCAGGTGCTGTTTAAGAAAATATATACCATATGAATGTTAAGCCAAGGGATGCTTACATTATAATTGTAACAAGGATGCAGAAGCACTGAATGCAACATATTACACATAAAATTGACAGTGAGCTTCTGCATTTCTGAAGACAAAAAAAAAAAATAGGGAAGTATACTGCAAGCAATTAGGAACTGAGCGATTGTTTCACATCTGAAAAGAATAGGTACAATGGTATAATCGTTTATAATATACTCCCTCCATACTAGAAAAAAAAAATGTCGTTCTAGGAGGGTGGGTGATGTTCCAAAAATGATGTCATTTAGGCTAAACTAGTCTTAGTTTGGACAGGTATGCCCCTGGGTTCAATGTTTTCTGAGCGCAGTTATTTACTCGGTTGCAGCGCCACCCTCCAGTAGCATCGCTCGCAGCCTCCCCTTACCGCAAAATCCGCGCTTGCTGCAAAAAATAGCGTGCCTGCAAGGAGTCGAACTGCCACTCTCCAGCCTCGGGCCTAAGCGCATTAACCAACTCAGCTATGCACGTTTGCTGTTAGAATTGAACCCAAAACCGTATTTAATAAGGGTAACAAGGGAAAAATAGCCCCTAATTAATGACTCCTTGGTATGCTAAATCATGTCCTAAATGACATTTTTTTACCAGTATGGAGGGAGTATATGTGCATCTAATAATTAAAAATGTATGGTGTTTTAGTTTTGTACTTTTGTCCTAAAACTTCTATAACTTTGATCAAGTTTATATAAAAATATATTAACATATACAATCTATAATACAAAGTAAATGCACTACAGAGACATATCTCATGGTGGATTAAACTGATTTGATTTGATGTTGTAGATATTGGTGATTTTTCTATTTTGACTTACGAGAAAGTTAAAACAACCTATGTTTTGGGGCGGAAGAATAACATTTAAGGCCCTTTACGGTAAAAAAAAAAACATATAAGGCCCTGGATTCAAAGTATTTTCTGAGTATTGGAAAACTATTATGGTTCAAAAAGAACACTTTGGTTTTGGAAAGCTGTTGGGCGTTTGAATGCAACAAACCCTCTAGTTTTCAAAGACATGGTATTGTTAAAATTTTAGTCTTTTTGAAGTTTGAGATACTCCACTCATGACCTTGCTAAAATTGTAAAACTGTAGTCTTCTGAAGTTTTAGATACTCTAACCCACTCATAACCTATGTAAACGACAGTTTTGCATGCTTTTATCTTATAATATTACAGTTACAGTTACTTCATACCATAGCTTTTATAAAGCGACAGCATCCAAACAGGCACTGTATTATAATAGCCAATAGACTAGCAATAACAAATTTTCCCTTTAAAACAATAAAGCAATAAATAAATCGTGAAGATGCAAATACAAACATATTAGGATGCAAGTGAAAATAAAAGACTCCACCAGTGAGAAGTAAACTCCCTTAATGTGAAATATCACGCCTGCTTCTTCTTTTTTTTTTTTTTTTTTGAGAAGCAAATACAATGACAGCGCAAAAAAAGTGTGATGTTGCATTTGCTGTGTATGGTACCTGGACCAGGAGGGTTTTGATTTGGAATCACTTGAGCATTTCCAGGGTTCTGTTGGGTCTTTGTCTGACTTTCCATGGACAGCATTTTCAGAGAAATCTTCCGCAAATAATCAGACTGAGTGATACAAAACAAAAGGATTTGAGTTTGTTTTTGCATTAATACACTTTACATGTGCAAGTTGCATGGGCCCATGATATTTTGTTACCACGCCCCCTAAATAAGATTAGCACAGTATCCATGCACTGCCCCATCATGTATGTTACCATGATAAAAAGATTATATAAGCATCTAAGATTTATCTAAAAGCCTTTACGATTGCTCATAGATCAAACGTTTATATCATTGACCCACCCCATGACTAAACATTCTGACTCTGTACAGGAGCGTACTAGAGTTAGGTTAAATGTACCTGGCTGGTGGCTGCAGTATAGATTTTCTCTTCAAATCGCACAGCAATTTTGTGAAGCTCAGTCAGCCCTTCTGGTACTGATACTGGCAGGTGCTTCTTCAGTGTCTCCATTCTACATATATAATGCAAGAAGTGATATATTGAGAGATACACTGATAAATGTGTTTGATTACCATCTAATTAGTCCAGTAAACCAGAAGCCCCAGTACATGTATCAAAATAATAGTTCACTAGTGGAAAAAGTGGGCATGGAATTTGTGCATGTGGACCACTAATGCACATACATATTTTTTGAACCGACTAGGGTAAAAATGAAAACATTCAAGTGGCAACTAGGGTAAATTTGAAGTGGTGACAAGGGTAAACAGGACACATTCCATTGGCAGGCATATACATGACTTAATAATTAGTTGGTAGAAAAAAGACTCGGGTCATACCGCATACCCAATGCTAAAAGGTCCTACACAAGTTGAGGGTCTAGGAAATACATTTTTACATGGTTCCACCCTTTATTATTTTGCAAGGAGTTGACAAATTGGAGAAAGTTAATAGTCTACCGCCACGCCATGCCTACCCTTCACTAGTGGTAGAGAAGTGTTGGAAGTGATGGGGAAAAAATCACATCAAAAGTAAGTCGCATTCTACACCCATACCTTAAAAAAAACTCAAATGCACATTGAAGTCACCCCTCGTGGCCGTAAAAAAAAAAAAAAAAAAAAAAAAGAGTGGTCGTCCTGAGCATGTGCAAGAGTTGCGATATGAAGTTGTGTACGTTTCTACGTGTTTGTGCAGACATGGCTTTACAAAGATATTTTTTTTAAAAAAAAAATCATATATCGAAGCAAACAGGTAGTCAAGTAGTTTCTGCTGATAATTTTGGAGATTAAATTTGGTCTAAATAAAGACTATAATCTTAGAAAATATGATGTATTGGATTGGATGGCATCAATGAAACTGTATGGATCCATATGTCACGAACGAGTAGGTGATTCGTGGGTAAACAAACAAGAAAAAGGTAGACGAGTTGTTAGCTCCAAGCGCAGGGATTGGATCAGTAGGTCTAAGTGCACGAATGGATCAGCAAACCCTACCCAGCAAGCATGATAATGATACTATCTGTATCTATCTAATCTAAATAAAGTACAGATAATTAATGTAAAGAGGGAAGCAGGTGTACACCGATCGAATCGATCGGATCGCAAAAGAAGCGACATGGATCCGCCACGGTGAAAGGAGAAGATTGGAGTTGCTTGACGATTCCCCATTAGGAGGAGGAGGGAAGGGAGGACGTACATCTTATTGACGATCCTGTGGCGCGCCTCGGGCTGAAGCTGGGTGCGCCAGTCGCCTCCGGCGGCGGCAGCCGCGTTAGGGTCGACGCCGCCGGCAGCAGCGACGGCGGCAGGGTCGGCTCCCTGCGTGGGGCGCCAGTTGGCGCCGCCGTCCATGGCTTTCCGCCCTAGGGACTCGGGCGCCTCTCTTGCTCTTCCTGATTTGATTGCTGGCTTCGACCGATCTGCTGGGCGACGACGGCGACGATGGAGGGAACACTTCCCCTGAGCAACCTAAGGAGTAGAGGAGCAACCGAGGTAGCGACGACGAGGAAATCGATTGTAGTGAGGAAGGGCAGGGGCGGAGGCACCCAAGGAGAAGGAATCGATTGAGGAAAGCCAACAAGTCACGACTCACGACTCACGAATCAGGATGCTGTATTGTTTTTATATTTATTTAAAAAAAAATCAGGAGTCTCGATGCGCCATCTCTTCTCCCTTCTGTGGGCGTCTCGGAAAGTCGGACGGAATAAACCGAGCACAAGAGAGAAAGTCACGGCTCATGGGCCGCCCCAATGCCCTTTGGCGAGCTCAGCTCCGGCTTTAACCAGAAGAACCGCTCCTAATCAGCCAAACGCTCAAAACGTTAACTGATTTAGATAGAGAAAAAAAAATTACTTTTCTATTTACACTAGGATGTGGGAGCCAAAGAAATCTGCTTCCCCAGATTCTCTTCCACTCCCTAATATATTTTGGTGGGCTGATCCCCATTCTACTTTCTCCCAAGAATCAAGTGAAATCACTCCATCGGAAAATTAAGGAGCAGAGCTAAAGAATCCGGAAGCGGAGCTCTATCAAACGGGCCGGCCTTGACGGTTTCGTTGACAGCTTCTCAGTGTTTATTTTCAGCTGTAGAACAGTATTTTTTATAATAAATTAGTATCAACTAAAATTTTCTTTTTAGTTCCAACGAACAGAGCCACTAACTACTCTATCTATATCTATATCTATATCTATATGTATATATGTGTATATATACTCTCTCGGATGTATATTTATATATTTATAGTTCTATATCTATATTTTTATTATATCTATATCTATTTCCTGCTGTTGCTTTTTATATGCCACGTTAGTGTTGTCCTAAATCAAATATTTATATACCTTTGACCACCAATTAAAATATATGTATAGGTTCATTTAGATTCACTATTGAAAAGGATCTACCACGTAGGCCACTTAAAACAAAACTTGATTGCAGCGGTTAGTAATAGGTGTGGCACTGCCACTCGTTTGGGTGCCACGCAAAACTATTTAGAGCAAATTGATTACTGATGCTTTAAAATAACCACACTAGTAATAGGAGTAGTTGCGCCACGTACATATTTAGAGCACCTTGAAGGTAAAATTCAAAAACTAACCAATGAAACTTAGATCGAGTAAATTGATTACTGATGCTTTTAAAATAACCACTTCAATGAGGTCAGAAGCTTAAAGTAAGGTTAATAATAGTCAATTTGTTTGGCTATAAGTTAAGTTATAAGAGGTAAGCCATATAATAGATGTCTCATATCTGCCTTTCTCTTTTCAATTCCTTCACACAATATCTCTTAGACCTACTTTATATGATTATATCTATGATTCCATGCCCAGACAAGTACAGTGGCCACTGAATCCATGAGACGTTCGGGCACCAAATCTCAACGCACAATGGCGACAAGGCATTCACATTCACGGGGCCGGATCCAAGTAAGAAGCGGCACCTGAGTGCGGCGTCTCTTATTCCTTTTAATTAAAACGTTTAAACACCAATGGGATAGACTAAGATAGCTCTACAAGGGGCTAAATGCAAAGTGGTAGGCACACCTCAGATAAAATGCGTAGTACGGATATATGTTGTACTATTTAATTTAACAAGTTGTTGACGCTCGAATTCGGTCATGTCGGCGGAACCGGCCAGGCCGGGTTCCCACTAAGAAAGATCTTACTTAGTAGTTGATAAATTTAGATCTTAGTAGGAGCAAAAGTAATTGTTTATTCTGATCGTGCTGCTTTAAAATATTTTCTCATTAAGAAAGATGCTAAATCTCGTTTGATAAGATGAATTTTGTTACTACAAGAATTTGACTTGATAGAAGGGGAATATAAAATCCAGTTGCTGATCACTTGTCTAGAATACACTTTGATAAACCTCAGAAATTGTCTTTTAATGACTCATTAAGAGATGACATGTTGTTTAAACTGACCAAGTCAGACCCTTGGTACGCGAATATCGTCAACTTTATGTTTGCAGGTTACGTAGAAGCTCATTTATGAAAGTCGTCTCCACATATGGGATCCACCATACCTCTTCAGAATTTGTTCAGATGGATTACTTAGAAGATGTGTACTAGTAAAAAAGAGCATGCAGATCATTCAGAAATGACACGCATCACCATATGGAGGTCATTATGGAGCATTCCGCACTCATGCTAAAATCTGGCAGAGTGGGTTCTTTTAGCCAACTATGTATGAAGACACCAAAGATTTTATCCGGAGATGTGGATTATGTCAGAGGCACGGAAATATCAATACAAGAGATGCTATGCTATTCACCAACAATCTCGAGATCGAGCTCTTTGATGTCTGGAGAATTGATTATATGGGACCATTTGTGTCGGGTACCAAAGTATGGGGTACCCAACTTCAACGCAAAAACAAGCAACCTCAGCGCAACCTGGCCCAAATAAGGCCAGCCAAAGCCCACAAAAGCTACGCATACGCACAAGAAGGCCCAAAAAGTGGCCTCACGTAAGGCCGGGCGGCACCCTCGGGCGCCAAATCTCCGATTCGCCCGAACCTCCACGAGAGGGCTCGGGACAGCGGCACCCTCGGGAGCCAAATCTACAATTTGCCCGAGCCTCCACGAGAGGGCTCGGGACAGCGGCACCCTCGGGCGCTAAATCTCCAATTCGCCCGAGCCTCCTCATCCTCCTCGAGTACGGTCCCTCTAAGGCATCCAATTCACAGTCGATGTCAGCAGGGCAATCTTGAACCGCAAGGGACCCCTCTGACCACGTTACAGGCGTGGCCCCACTGACTTGACGCCGCGAGGCGACGGCACCCCGCTCGTGCACGCCCTCCGTACCAACTGTCATACCTCCTCCAGTGACCGATACGACGGTTCCACTCTTCCCACTCCGTCCTAGGGATAGTCAACCGGATGACGCCCCTTACTGACGAACAGATTCTCCAACTACGACAGCGACAGCTCCTGCCCATAACGCACGAGCCTCGCAGGGACGGGAGAGGTGACGGCTGTCCCGCCGACCCGAAAGTATGGGCAATGTGGCAATAGGACCGCTCGCCCCTCGGGAAGGTACCGCGCATGAGAGGAAAACACGTCCGAGGGAGGACACCCCTAATGACCGGTCCCGTCACGCTCCTGACGGCAAAGAAGGCTCCCGAGCCTCGGGAGTCCATTTTTGAGAGTCAACCAGTCTTCTCGTTGCACTGTGTAGGACCGGACGCGACGCCATGACGCACCGCCACGCAGCAAGCCACGTCCCATACATTGTGCCATCTTGGAACTCAACGATCGAACAGTGGAAGATCAGTCGAATGACCGAAGCCATATCGCCGAAGCGCCAAGACGATGGCGTGGCTGACGATCGCCACTGATCACCTCTGTTCCCACCATGCCGAGTATCGTCATCATAGGTCACCACATGTAAGTCTAGCTTCTCCCTTGTAACTATAAAAGGGAGGGCAGAGGCCAGTCACAGAGGGGAGACGGACGAAGCTCGCGACACCAACATACACACAACACAACTACACGAAAATGAAAGCATCCTCTTCCTCGCACAAGAGACTTGGAATTCTCTCCCTCTCTCGACTTAGCTTGTAACCCCCTATTACAAGCACCCCGGTGCAAGGCAACACGACTCGTCTCTCCACTGGACGTAGGGCCCTCTTGGCCTGAACCAGTATAAATCTTTCGTGTTCCTCCTTGCACACCATCCGAAACCTCAACCGTAAAACAAGTTACTAGCCGGTGTTAGAGTCCGCCAAAACTAGCACCGACAGTTGGCGCGCCAAGTAGGGGGACTTTTGCGTGTTGACGTAGGTTTCGGATGGCAGCCAGCTCCACCACGCTTCCCGCTGGCGCGGTGCTCCGGTTCGAGACTCTCGAGTTCATGGCCACCGGTCAAGGGCTCGAGATGAACATGCGCCCGACCGGACCCCGCGTCCTTGTCGTCCCAACTCCGGCCCAGCAGGCGTCCGGAGAAGGGACCCGTGCAACGCTTCCACCCGCCTCAGAGGACAGGGGAAACGTTACACGCCGCCCCTAGCGGACCAGGAGGAGGAGGCGCAGCAGCGCCAACCAGCCCCCGGCCGCGGAAGGTGCGGCCAACCAGGCACCCCCAACGGGGGAAGCCAATGTTGCACCTTCCGCTGTCCCGGGATTTCCGGCACCAGCGACCACGTATCCGCTTATTGCCCGGAGGACAGGCGAAAGCGGAAACACGACGCCGGCCGAACTTTCTCTCCGCCCTCACCAGGGGAGGGGAACGACGCCGTCGTCCCTCTTTGGGCTCCAAACCGCCATGAATGCCCACGTTCGTGCAGTTCGCGCATTATTGCACGAACTGTCGGACACTCCAGTTCAGCGCCTCGAGCGCTTGGACGGCCTCGTGGGAGACCACGTGGCATCCTCACCGTCATCCCCTGGGGAAAGTGCCAGGACGCATGACGGTGGGGAAACAGATACCACCATCAACCTCACCCCTCGAGAACACTCGGAGGGGTGGGACCGTTATGGCCGGACCTCATCGTCTCGTCGCAGCTACAGCGACGATGATGACGAGTTCTGGGCAAATGTGGACTTCGCCGCCCACACCGATGACTCGGGGGAGAATACCCTGAGCGTCATCTCCAACTCGGACCAGTCCTACATCGACCCCGCTCGGGAGTGCTACAACTTGATGCACCCCGATGAGGGGCGGGTGGAGGACGTCCACTCGGGGGACAACGACGACGTACCCCCTCCATCGCAACCCCAGCACCAACAAGTCACGCCCCCTCCAGCGGCCCTGCGGCCTGCACGGTCAGCCCCGCTGCTGGATCAGGGGGCAGGAACATCTCGCCCCACACCACAAACCCCGGAGCTAGAGCAGCTTCGGGAGCTTGAGGCGCGGATGGAAGAGGACCGCTTGCGCCTCACCCAACTGCGAGCTACGCTGGAGCACGACGAGCGGCGGAACGATGGAGGAGCAGCTCGGCATCGAGCCCGAGATATTCAGGCCCGAATCGTTGCTGACGACGGGGCCGAGACGCCAGGGGCCGCCCCCGGGCAAGCCGAAAGCTCGCGGAAGCAGCGATGCTGCTCCGGAGCATACCTGAGCCCTCCACCGAGGAAGCACAACAGCTCAGGGATCAATTCAAGGACCTCCTGGAGGATGCAGCCATCCTCCAGGCAGAAAGCTCAGCGTCGCGACACCGTGGAGCTGAAAGTCACCAGCGTGGAGGCATAGCACGCCATTAGCGCGAAGCCTTGGTTCGACCCGAGGCTCCAAGGGCCCCGCCAGTCCACCAACGGCTTGGCAAGGACGTCGACGTCCGAGCCATTCTGCAAGCCCGCGGCTGGCGGAAGACTGACGGAGCCACGCGCGGCTATAGCGTCCATCGGGGCGGGCGCTACGACTCAGAAGAGGATTGCGAACCCTCACCCGAGCCCTCAGGACCTCGCGTCTTCAGCGAGGCCATCCGAAGGGCCAAGTTCCCGCCCTGGTTCCGACAGCCGGCCAACATAACCAAATACTCGGGGGAAATGAACCCCGAGCTTTGGTTAGCAGATTACCGTCTTGCGTGCCAGCTTGGCGGCGCGCAGGATGACCTTATTATTATCCGCAACCTCCCCCTGTTCCTCGCTGACTCTGCAAGATCTTGGCTGGAGCATCTTCCCCCACGAATGATCTTTGACTGTAGCGATCTGGTCAAGATCTTCGTAGAGAACTTTCAGGGCACGTACGTGTGCCCTGGTAACTCCTGGGACCTCCGTAGCTGCAAGCAGAAACCGGGCGAGTCCCTCCGGGACTACATCCGCCGCTTCTCCAAGCAGTACAACGAGCTGCCCCAGGTTGCCGACTCCGACGTCGTCGGAGCATTCGCGGCGGGAACTTCCTGCAAGGAGCTAGTTCACGAGCTAGGGCGTCAGACGCTGACCAGTGTCGCCGAGCTCATGAAGATCGCTACCAGCTTCGCCTCGGGGGATGAGGCAGTGGGAGCTCTTTTCTCCGACCCTAAGGGCAAACGGAAGGAGGAGGCCCCCGAGGGCACCTCTTCCCGAGCCCCGACCAACAAGAAGAAGAAGGGGATGGGGCTCCCACCACGCAGCGACCCCTTGGTGGCAGCCACCGAGCCCAAGGGAGCACGGCCCTCTCGGGGCCGTTTTGACGAAATGCTGACCAAGTCGTGCACGTACCACACAGGTCCGGTACAGCACACGCTCGGTCAACGCGTAATGCTCAAAAAGCATTACGGCTGGCAAGCGTTCAAGGACGAAGCCGGCAAAATGCCCGTCAAGGATCAGGAGGACAAGGACGAGAAGGGCGACGACTTCCCGGCCATCGACAAGTGCCTCATGATCTTTGGCGGACCAGGGACCGCCCCCACGCCGCGCCAGCGAAAGCGCGAGCGCCGGGAGGTCTACTCCGTCGGGCCAGCGACGCCTCGCTTCCTCGACTGGTCGCTCGACGCGATCACCTTCAGCCGGGATGACCACCCGGACTACGTCCCGTCGCCAGGACGTTACCCGCTCGTTGTCGACCTCGTCATCGACAACACGAGGCTCACCGAAGTCCTCACGGACGGAGGTAGCGGCCTCAACCTTCTCTACGTTGATACCCTCGATTCGATGGGAATCAGCCGCTCGCTCCTCCGGGCCACGACGTCCTCATTCCATGGGATAGTACTGTAACACCCTAAAAATTCATTTGCAAATTAGGAATTAAATTGGGCATTTATTTAATTTTTCTTTGCATTCTAACCTAGGTCAAATAATAATTTTGAATAAATTAAAATTAAAAATAGAGTTTAGCAACATGTTTGTTGCATTCATGCTGGAGCATATAAGTTTTGGTTGAGTGTAGAAATAGTTTAGGAGGTTTGAATTTCAAAATCTATTTGAATTTGGCTTGGTTTGAAATTAGATAAAATGAAAAGCTATTTTCATTTGTTTTCTTCCTCTCTTCTCTCTTTTGAGCCCAACCCGGCCTCTCTACTTCCCTCCTCTCCAGCTCTAGCTTGGGCCACACCCGAGCCAGCCCAGCTCATGGCCTGGCTTGCAGCTGGAGTGGGCAAGCCCAATCCTCCACCGCACTCCCTCCCTCACTCACTGCGCGCCCGGGCCCACGTGTCAGCCGCAGCAGCAGCAACACCCGCACCCCCACTCTTCTCTCTCTGCGTGTCGGGGCCCATCCGTCAGTGACCCACCCTTTCTTCCACCTCACGTCGGAGAAACCGGCAGAGGCAGTAATGCCACCCCTTCACTCCGATTGAATGGTCCGAGTGATGAAGGCCATCAAGGGCGCCATCAAGCCATTGTAGTGAAGCCGGGAGAGTAACCGCCCGTGTTAACCGCCCCTAATCCCCTATAAAAGCCTCGGCCAAGCTCTCATCTCTCCCTTTGCACACTCCCATCTCGTCTGCACACACTGCCACTCAAATTCGCCGTTCGGAGCTCAATCGTGGACGGTGAGACCCCTCGAACCTTCGCAGAGTTCCACCGAAGCCGTAGGTGTCTCCAATTTCACTTTTCGCTCACGTTTTACCGTGAATTGGAGCTCACCGGTCGATTTTCTCTCTCCAGCCGCCGCCGTACGTCGCCGGAGCCCTCGGAGCCCTCCCGGCCACCAAGAACACCTCTGACGGAGGCGCGGTATATCCCTAGTCCTTCCCGTGCCGTCTTTTTCCTTTCTAGCGCTCTAGAATGCCATAGCCGCGAGCTCCAGTGGCCACCGGCCATGGCACCACCGCAGAGTCATCGTTCCCGGTGAACTTCCTGCTCTTCCCGTTCAACCATCGAGTTCGCGATTCCATTCTCATCACGTAGGTCCGGTTGGTTGTTTTCCTAGCGGCCGGAATTGCCGTTTGGCATCTCGCCGGCGAGGCGGCAGAGCCGGTCATGGTGCGCCGCCGCGGGGACCGCCCTCTCGGTGTGTTCATGTCCCCTTTTGTTAGCTAGATCAGGTTCACGAACTCACGGGCAGCCCGCTGGTGTAGGGTCGAGATGGCGGACTAGAGGGGGGTGAATAGTCCTTTATAACAACTAATCGCAGCGGAATAAAACCTAATAGGTCCTAGCGTCAATTCACCCCTCTAACTAAGACTCTAAACACCTTGCCAAAGATCCTAGCGAGAAGCAAAGGTGCAAGTCTAGCTTGAGCTTTCCTAAACCGTTCTAGCGCAAGATCACACAAACCTAAGCGCTAGTACTTTAAGCACCGGGGAAACTCCTATTAACTAGCAAGCAAAAAGCACTAAGCACCTAAGCTCACTACTTGCTCAATGACAAGGATACACAATCCAAATCAAAGGGCGCAACTCACTTTAGCTACACAAACTAAGTGAGAACTACTTCTAAGCTACACAAGCTAAGAAGGTGAGTGGCAAGCTACACAAGCTAACCGGTCTCACAAGAGCAACTACAACTACATAAATAAAGTAATGCACAATATAAATAACTTGTGTAGAAGGGAGCAAACCACCGCGAAGGATGGGAAGATGTTGACGCGGTGATTTATTTCCCGGAGGTTCACTTGTCGCCACAAGCTACGTCCTCCGTTGAGACAAGCTCCAAGGTTGCCACCGGTCCTCTTGCTAGTGGTGACCCGCAAGTCACACTCTCCCACGTGGAGTGCTTACCACAAGCTCTAGCACTTGACTCGGCCGGACCACTTGTCGCTCTTCACGTCTCGCTCTACTAGCGATGCTCTTTGCGATCTCCCGCGGGGTGAGCTCCAACCCCTCACAAAGCTTCTCCGGAGCTAAGCACAATCTTCTTGCTTGCTTCCACGGAGCCTCTCGCCACCAAGCCGTCTAGGAGGTGGTGACCTCCAAGAGTAACAAGCACCACCGGCTTGCAACTCGATCACCTAGTGCCACACGATGCAATCTCTCAATGCAACGCACTATCGATCGATCACTCACTCCTTGATTGTGAATTCTATGAGCACAAGTGAGTTGGAGAGCACTAAGCCATGCACAAACAAGGGAGAGACATTCCCAAGGTGCAAGACACCTCTCACAGCCGGCCACACACTCCTATAAATAGCCCTCAAGCCAAAGGAGCCGTTATCAACTCAAACCGGCCGTCGGACCGAGCGTCGGACCGTCAACCGCGCAACCGTCGGACTAATTCTCACGGTCCGACGCCTTGGATAAGCGCCACGTGTCACTAGCCGTTTGAATCCAACCGTTACCGCGCTCTAATGGCTCTCTGGGAGCGTCGGACCGTGGAGCGTCGGACCAATTCTTAGGGTCCGACGGTCTACAGACAAGTTTCCCGAGAGCTAAACAGCGTCGGACTGTAGCGTCGGACTGTTCCAGGGTGGGCGTCGGACTATACCTCAAAGGTCCGACGCTTTAGGCCCTTCGAACAGCTATTTTCAGGGCATCGGACTGAACCGTCAGACTGGTCCGACGCTTAGGGTCGGACTATAGTTTCCCAGGGTCCGACGCCTGCCCCCGTTCGGTAAAATGGCGATATCTCTTAGCTCCGAACTCCGATTTCGATGATCTAGGACATTTTGGAAAGCTTATTCAGAGGGCTACACAACCCATATGATTGCTTGATCCAAAACTCAAAGGATAAAAACAGTTTATCCATCCAAGATCTAACCAAGCTTCCTGCGAGCTCGAAACTTCCACCCTTTTGCAAATGTGCCAACTCCAAAGTGTTCTACAACCTTGTGCATGTGAGTTAGCATTTCACAAATATTTTCCAAAGGGTTTTTTCACTCTTTCTTGCCACGCCACTCGATCCTAGCAATGCAAAGTTAGATCACTCCGAGTGGCACTAGATGACCGATATACAAACAAGTTTGCCCCTCTTGATAGTACGGTCATCTATCCTAAATCCGGCCAAGCACTTCTCTACTCAACCTTAGACCGGTGAAATGGAAATGCCCTAGGTTATACCTTTGCCTTGCGCTTTCCATTTCGATCACCGTCTTCATCACCGTCTCCGACACCATCGATGCCGGTGCAACACATGCACCAACACCTCATAAATAATATGATCCACTTCATATCATCACGTGGCTTTTGGTTCATCGATCCTTGACTTGCTTGCTCTTCACCATTGCGTTGGTCCATCGGCGCCAAGCCATCACCCGACTTGCCCTTCACACTTGCAACCGGTCCATCGACGCGAAGCCTTGTCTTGATCTTCTTCACCTAGCCACATGACTCCATGTCATGTCTCATGCGTTTAGCTCCTTCATACCATATGTGTGAGCTAAGCATCATCTCCAAGCCATTTTCACCTCCATGGCATAGATGCTCACACACATGTACCTGTGGACTAATCACCTGTGTAATCAACACTTAAACACATATTAGTCCACATAAGTTGTCACTCAATTTCCAAAACCAAACAAGGACCTTTCAATCTCCCCCTTTTTGGTAATTGATGACAACTCTACAAAGATATGGAAATTAAGCGCATTAACCAAGTTAGCTCTTCACACAAGTGTAAATTACTAACTTGGGTTGAATTTTATGTTACTTATCCATCTTTAAGCTCAAATCTTTAGACTTGGATAAACTCCATAAAACCCGACTTGGTAGTGTTAACTCCCCCTACATGTGTGCTCAAATGGTTTGGTTTCAAATTTTCACACATGCATAAATATGAAACTTGTGGGAGTGCCAACACTACTAAGTGATGCTAAGGTGCATAGAATAAACCTTTGTAGCGTGATACCAATTGCTCGATACCAATTGCTTGAAGCCAATTGAAGTTGCACCATTAAGTCCACCCTTAGCATCAAGATTAGCTAGACAAGTAAGAATACTAGATACCCCGTGAGATCAACATTAAAGGGTAAGGTTCTAGTAAATACTTGATAAACACAAGTCTAGCTAACAACCTATGCATGCTAGTTATCAAATCATCATTCAAACCTATACTAGCATACACCACACAAGTAACATACCATGTGTAGAAAACTAGGTGCAAATGCAAGCAAGCATATGAATATGCACATTTCAAATGCAATCAACCATGTCCATGAGCTTGCTCCCCCTACTTGTGTGCTTCTCTTGTCCAAGAATTTTGATCCCCTTATAATCTTCAATCTTGTGGATCATCCTTCTTGTTGGCCAATTGAAGTTGCACCATTAAGTCCACCCTTAGCATCAAGATTAGCTAGACAAGCAAGAATACTAGATACCCCGTGAGATCAACATTAAAGGGTAAGGTTCTAGTAAATACTTGATAAACACAAGTCTAGCTAACAACCTATGCATGCTAGTTATCAAATCATCATTCAAACCTATACTAGCATACACCACACAAGTAACATACCATGTGTAGAAAACTAAGTGCAAATGCAAGCAAGCATATGAATATGCACATTTCAAATGCAATCAACCATGTCCATGAGCTTGCTCCCCCTACTTGTGTGCTTCTCTTGTCCAAGAATTTTGATCCCCTTATAATCTTCAATCTTGTGGATCATCCTTCTTGTTGGCCTATTGCTCTCCCATCATCGGCCTCCATGATGGTTCATTGCGTACTTCCATCCATCTTGATTATCTCTTCCTCATCACACAATTTCATATCTTTATCTAAATCTCTCCCCCTTTGTCATCAATTTCCATAAAAGTCAATGCTCTATTGTGACAAAGGTGTGTGGTAGGGATGTTGAGGGTAGATTCTTGCACATTTGATGAACACCACCATTTTGAGTTGGAATGACACCACTTGAAGACCATCCAAAGAATGAGATACCACATGTAGGACCTTGCATCTCTTGATACCAAATGAATAAGTATCTCCCCTATGTCATATGATCGGTCATCCACTTGAACTTGAGCTCTTTTGGTGAACTTGAGCTCTTTTGGTGTGGGAAGTCTTCATCTTGATGATCACTAAAAGTTGAGGATCAATTGCACATCTTGTCGGATACCACTTGAAAATACCTCGTGTAGATGAGTATCACGTGAAGAAATAACTTGATATCCATTTTAATTGATGTCTTGTGCTTCTTGAACTTAGATTATTTTCAAGAACTTCTTTCTTGATTAGTTCAAACTAGCAAACTTGCACAAGTAATCTAACTCGGTTTGAACCAAAGACAAGCTTCTTCACGCCACTAGGGGTTATCTTGCCTATGTTGAATTAGATCCTTTTTGCTCATTCAACTAGTTCAAACACTAGGTTCACATGCTCATGAACAAGTCATATTTAGCCACTAGATCAAACAAGACATAGAAGCAATAGTGGCATCATATAAACTTAAAATCATTTGAATTTTTTTTATGAATGCTCATCTATGTATGACTATATGCTCTAATCAAGTCCTTATCAAAATATGGATGCATATGCCATACAATAATACCTTTGCTATCTCGGAGTATAGGATACTCATTTTCAATCAATCTCTAAAATAGCAATAGTGCAGTCCATTTGGAGAGCTTGGTGAAGACCAATTATCATCATGAATTCTATTCTTCACCCATATGATCAAGTGCTAGCTTCAATGTTGTGGTTTACTTGCTTCTTTTCTTGATCAAGCTTTGCATGAGAGAATACCACTTGGATTTGCATGAGTACCACTTGTGAATATTTGACTTCTTATTTGGTACGTTGCTTGCTCTTTAGATCAATCCTTTTAATTTCTTCAACTAAGCATCTTCAATGATTCTTCAGATCACCACTTCCATATTAGCCATCCAAGCATCACCCACTTGGTTTACCCACATAAGGCGGCACGCCCCGACAATCGGGAGAAGTGACATCTCTCCAAAGAAACATCTTCAATACTTATTTGAATTGCCTTTCCTTGATTGATCTAAGGACTTAACATGATAATCAACTTGAATTCCTTCTTTAAGTCCTTTTCTTTCTATTTCTTTCTATCCAATTGTTCTTTAATCATCACTAGGACTTAAGCTTCATCTTCTCTTTGCTTGGTCTTGACCTTCACTTGAGAACCAATCTTCATGATCCAAAACCAAACAATTGAAACTCTCAACCACTTGTAATCATAATTCCAACTTAGGAGCCTTTCAATGCAAGAGATACCAAATATTTTCAATAATTCTCTCTTGTGGACAGATTCTGTACCTTTTAAAGAATATGCTATATCTCCCAATGTACATGTCCAATTGCCATGAAATTTTGTGGAGATGACCTTCTATGAGTCTACTAGCAACCACAAAAATTTGAGCTTCATTTGACCAAGTATAGACTGCCAACCATCATTTTTCTCCACATTACTACATGCTGAAAAAACTGCTGCACTATAGTTGACAAGAACTACTCCAAAACCAATGTAATCCTTATCCAATTCTTATGAGATCTTCACAGCAACTTGTACCATAAGTCTAGAGCATGTATATCAATTTTTCAAGCTAATACAAATAGTTTTGATTACTCAAACATGGCTTTGTTCTCAGCTAGCTCAGTTTCACAATTTTGGACAGATTTTGATCAATTGAGCTAATCTTCATCAAATTGAACCAAACTTGAACTAAACTTGCTTGAATACTTTCACAAGACATAAATCCATTCAATCCACTTACTAAATGTCATCTTGTGATTATATCCAACCAAATCTACTCAAATTTGATCACTAAGCAATTATTCCATTCAAACTTCTTATTGCAAGCAACATATGCATATTTATCCAATTCAATCAACTCATATGCATCCAAATAAGTTTGATCAACAAATGATATACCCTGATAGTTCATGATTATCCATTTTCAAGCTTCAACTCAATTATTTGCAAGTCATCAAATAATTAACCAAAAGATCACCCACAACTTGAACTTTTGCACTTGTATGTTATAGCACTTGGACATCACTTTATTTGACTTGGCATTGGTTTGGATTTGCACTAGGTTTCATGACTTGACTCAATATATGATGATCAATAAGAATGCCAATTAAATCAAGCCTCCAATGCCATGGTACCTACACGCAATCATCCACTTTTTGATGGTACCCAAACTAGTTTGGGTCCTCTCAAGTTAGGAGCAACATACTTAGGCATTGCCTTAGTATGGATAGCGGGATGTTTTGCAATAGCAACCGATGAGGTACCATTGTCATCCTTCCTAAGCAAATTATTTGCATGAATTGAAATAGGCTTAGGAGTGTTACCTAGGGGACATGAATTAGCCATGTGTCCCCTTTCCCGGCATGAGTAGCACTTTTGCTTTGCTTGAGCCTTCTCTTTCTTGCTCATGTTGTGCTTCTCATTGCCTCGCCTCTCTTGAGTTGCTTGAGCCTTCTTCTCAAGCTTGTTAGGACACTTCGAGGCAAAGTGACCCATGTCTTCACATTTGACACACTTGATGTGAGCCATCTTGTTCTTCTCTTGAGTCTTGCTCATCATCAACTTGGCATCATGAATATGAGTTTGATGCCTTCCTCTTCCATTACCCCTTCTTGTTTTCTTCTTCTTCAAGTCACCATAGCATACTTAATGGTTGGTCTTGACTTGATCTTGGGGTGTCTTGTCTTGTGGCTTTTGTTGAGGCCTCACAAATCTCTTGTATAGGCACGTAGAAGGGATATCACTTCTAGTGCTACACTTGGGACATTGTGGATGTGTGAGCCTCACTTCTTCTTTCTTCTTGGGCTTCTCTTTGGTAGGGCATGACAAAGCTAGATGACCCATTTCATGGCATATAAAGCACATGAAATGAGCAAGTCTTTCTCGCTCTTGCTTCTTCTCTTTTCTAGCTCTCTTTCTTTCACCTTTGGTCATGTCCCATTTCTTTTTGATGTACCCAAGGCCACTCTTGTCACCGACAATTTTTGTATTCTTTAACATGTTATTGAGGGTGACACTTGAGTTGTTCCACCTTTCTATCTTGTCACTCATGTTCTTCACTTGACTTTTGAGCTCATTGTTCTCCTTCAAAAGGTTAGTCTCACAAGACATAGAAGTAGAACAAGTATGTAAAAGTAAAGAATAAGGCATATCATCACATGAGGCGGATACATTCTTCATGCCTACATCACGAGGGTTAGTTGCAATATGTGAACGATCATTTGACCCAAGTGATGAGCTCTCACAAGTTTTAGATTTTTCATTGGAAAGCTCCTTAGTGAGAAAAGCATGGTCTTTTACCAAATTCTCATGAGCAACACTAAGCTCCTCATGAGTCAATTTTAGCTCCTCATGTGAACAACTCATGACATAAAGTAGATGCTTTTGTTGTTCACATGTGTCCTTTAGAAAAGAGTTTTCATTAGTCAAATTCTTTGTTTTATTCATCTCATTTTCTAAAGCATTAAAGAGTTTGCACATAAGCTCGAAATTTGGATCATCACAATCAATAACCACATTGCCAATTGATACCTTGCCATCACCAAGTGATGTGTAGCAATGCGATGAGGATGAAGAGCTTGTGGATGCATCACTCTCATAGCCATCATCAAGTGAGCTTGAGGTAGAATCATCATGTGCATCACTTGTGGCTTTATCAACTCCCTTGTCAAGTGCTCTTGTGGTAGTATCAATATCATTACTTGACGAAGAGGAGGAGCAACTCTTCACAATCACGGAGTTGTGAAGGTGCTCTTGATCACCAAGCTTCATGTCTTTGGCATCATCTTCATCTTCGGGGAGCGCGCCATAGTTTTCATTGAGATACACCCAAATTTCATGAGCGGTCTCAAAGTGCATGATCCTTCCGAAGATACTATCATCCAAAGCTCTATAAAACATGTTAATAGCTTGGTAACCGAGTTGTAAGCATTTCCCTTGCGCTTCGGTAGGATTGTCCTCATCAATCGCATGGGAAAAGCCTACATCTACGATCCACCACATTTGGGGAGAAATAAATTTAATATTACATTCCATCCAATTTCTCCAACGTGCAAAGTGTGTGCCATCAAATGTGTATGGACAATCAACATCTAGCCCATAAGTCGCCATCCTCTCGGGTCGGTTAAGACCGCAATTGAGAGACCAAGCTCTGATACCACGTGTAGGGTCGAGATGGCGGACTAGAAGGGGGTGAATAGTCCTTTATAACAACTAATCGCAGCGGAATAAAACCTAATCGGTCCTAGCGACAATTCACCCCTCTAACTAAGACTCTAAACACCTTGCCAAAGATCCTAGCGAGAAGCAAAGGTGCAAGTCTAGCTTGAGCTTCCCTAAACCGTTCTAGCGCAAGATCACACAAACCTAAGCGCTAGTACTTTAAGCACCGGAGAAACTCCTATTAACTAGCAAGCAAAAAGCACTAAGCACCTAAGCTCACTACTTGCTCAATGACAAGGATACACAATCCAAATCAAAGGGCGCAACTCACTTTAGCTACACAAACTAAGTGAGAACTACTTCTAAGCTACACAAGCTAAGAAGGTGAGTGGCAAGCTACACAAGCTAACCGGTCTCACAAGAGCAACTACAACTACACAAATAAAGTAATGCACAATATAAATAACTTGTGTAGAAGGGAGCAAACCACCGCGAAGGATGGGAAGATGTTGACGCGGTGATTTATTTCCCGGAGGTTCACTTGTCGCCACAAGCTACGTCCTCCGTTGAGACAAGCTCCAAGGTTGCCACCGGTCCTCTTGCTAGTGGTGACCCGCAAGTCACACTCTCCCACGTGGAGTGCTTACCACAAGCTCTAGCACTTGACTCGGCCGGACCACTTGTCGCTCTTCACGTCTCGCTCTACTAGCGATGCTCTTTGCGATCTCCCGCGGGGTGAGCTCCAACCCCTCACAAAGCTTCTCCGGAGCTAAGCACAATCTTCTTGCTTGCTTCCACGGAGCCTCTCGCCACCAAGCCGTCTAGGAGGTGGCGACCTCCAAGAGTAACAAGCGCCACCGGCTTGCAACTCGATCACCTAGTGCCACACGATGCAATCTCTCAATGCAACGCACTATCGATCGATCACTCACTCCTCGATTATGAATTCTATGGGCACAAGTGAGTTGGAGAGCACTAAGCCATGCACAAACAAGGGAGAGACATTTCCAAGGTGCAAGACACCTCTCACAGCCGGCCACACACTCCTATAAATAGCCCTCAAGCCAAAGGAGCCGTTATCAACTCAAACCGGCCGTCGGACCGAGCGTCGGACCGTCAACCGCGCAACCGTCGGACTAATTCTCACGGTCCGACGCCTTGGATAAGCGCCACGTGTCACTAGCCGTTTGAATCCAACCGTTACCGCGCTCTAATGGCTCTCTGGGAGCGTCGGACCGTGGAGCGTCGGACCAATTCTTAGGGTCCGACGGTCTACAGACAAGTTTCCCGAGAGCTAAACAGCGTCGGACTGTTCCAGGGTGGGCGTCGGACTATACCTCAAAGGTCCGACGCTTTAGGCCCTTCGAACGGCTATTTTCAGGGCGTCGGACTGAACCGTCGGACTGGTCCGACGCTTAGGGTCGGACTATAGTTTCCCAGGGTCCGACGCCTGCCCCCGTTCGGTAAAATGGCGATATCTCTTAGCTCCGAACTCCGATTTCGATGATCTAGGACATTTTGGAAAGCTTATTCAGAGGGCTACACAACCCATATGATTGCTTGATCCAAAACTCAAAGGATAAAAATAGTTTATCCATCCAAGATCTAACCAAGCTTCCTGCGAGCTCGAAACTTCCACCCTTTTGCAAATGTGCCAACTCCAAAGTGTTCTACAACCTTGTGCATGTGAGTTAGCATTTCACAAATATTTTCCAAAGGGTTTTTTCACTCTTTCTTGCCACGCCACTCGATCCTAGCGATGCAAAGTTAGATCACTCCGAGTGGCACTAGATGACCGATATACAAACAAGTTTGCCCCTCTTGATAGTACGGCCATCTATCCTAAATCCGGCCAAGCACTTCTCTACTCAACCTTAGACCGGTGAAATGGAAATGCCCTAGGTTATACCTTTGCCTTGCGCTTTCCATTTCGATCACCGTCTTCATCACCGTCTCCGACACCATCGATGCCGGTGCAACACATGCACCAACACCTCATAAATAATATGATCCACTTCATATCATCACGTGGCTTTTAGTTCATCGATCCTTGACTTGCTTGCTCTTCACCGTTGCGTTGGTCCATCGGCGCCAAGCCATCACCCGACTTGCCCTTCACACTTGCAACCGGTCCATCGACGCGAAGCCTTGTCTTGATCTTCTTCACCTAGCCACATGACTCCATGTCATGTCTCATGCGTTTAGCTCCTTCATACCATATGTGTGAGCTAAGCATCATCTCCAAGCCATTTTCACCTCCATGGCATAGATGCTCACACACATGTACCTGTGGACTAATCACCTGTGTAATCAACACTTAAACACATATTAGTCCACATAAGTTGTCACTCAATTACCAAAACCAAACAAGGACCTTTCAGCTGGTGTAGATGGTTTCGGTTTTAGCGATCCAGAGCGCCGGACTGAGTTCCTCCGGTGAGCTCGGGCCACCAGCGGTGATGACACCACCGTGGCATGCTCGGAGCCGGCGAGCAGCTCTCCCCTTTCTCTATGCACCGTTGGATTCCATCTGGTCGGCCCTGATTAAATCATACCGGTTCACTTCATAACCGGCGCATGGTGGACTCGGTCCACAGAGCTCACCCTTCTGGTCCACGCGCACGTGGTGCACCGGCCCAATCAGAACAAGCCACGTGGCGCCCAGTCAGCACTGCGGGTCAACCGCACGGTCAACAACAGACCGGCTATGGTTCTTTTGCGCTTAAGCCCCTAGGTTTCCATGAAATAAACTCGCAGTACATGATAGTTCAAAATAATTATTTCTAAGTCCTGTTTTCTTTCGATTTAAGCCCTGTCCTTTTGAAAAATAGGACGCGCCGTCCAGGGCTGTGCTGCATTTCGTTTTTAATTGTTTTAATTCAAAAATAAATCGGTTTAATCATAGAAATGCCATTCCAAACTTGTTTTGAGCGTAACTTTCTCGTTTTAAATCCGATTTGAGTGATTTTCACGCTCACGTGTTCGTAGAAATGCGTAGAATAGTTTTATAAAATTTTTAGCTTCTGTTTCTACTGTTTGGAGTACTGTTCTAATATATATCTATTTGTTTGCATGTATGGTTGGAATTGGATGCATGATTGGTGATGTGATATGCGTTTAGACGATGATCAAGTTGAGTTTGTTGAGAACCAGGGTGCTGATTAGTTCTACCAGGAAAACAACTCTGTGGAAGGCAAGTGTTACAAAGGCTCCTTGTACCTATTAACAACTATTAATCATTCATATATGCATGTGTTAATTTGATGAACCATAGGGATTTACCTAGTTTATTTTTGTACCACATATCCTTGTTACCTATGGGGTTGGTATGCATGTTGGATAGTTGCTGCTGCGCAAAATAAAAGTTAATTGTTTAACTTGGCTAATGACATATGTAATATTATAAAATGATGCTTTTTAGCAACAAGGTATTAGGGGCTTAATCCTGAAGCGGCCACCCAGGAGGTTCCGTACAACCCCGATGACTATATGGCTCTGGTCTTAATCATATAACTAGTGCGTCTCTAGCTTGTTAGTGGTTACCGAAAGGCACAAGAGGGGGGTGGCTCGTGGGGTCATGGATGTTCCTGCCTCGTGTATTGTGCTGCGACCACTTTACATATGTTTTGGTTTTTGAGGAGGATACGTCTGTGCACACTTGCCATTGAAACCTCGCGGCCATTGACTTGTTAGGGTGCCTAGTGAAAGATTTCGTAGTGAAACCCTGCCATTCTTCCAGAGAGGAGGTTTATTGGGGTTCGCGACCCCTGGCATATGGGAATCACGACTCGGCGGGTAAAGTTGTCCAAATTCTGCAGAATTCTCTCATCTGATATATCAGCCGTGCTCACGGACACGAGCGGCCTAGATCCTTCATGATTAATTTCTCTGGGTTACCTTGAAGATTGATTGTGATAAAATGGTGATTCAATTATAAATATTCAATTGGGATTGGGTTTACTCACAATAAGTAGAATTAAGATAAATAAAATATGATCAAATTAAAATTGCTAACCGCAGTCAACCGTGTCAAGCCTTTTGAGTCTCATGAACCCCTTTGTTATACTTGCTAAGCATGATGCGCTTACAATTGTAAATTCAATGAAAATCCTGGATGGGTAACAGATGATGGATATGAGGAGTTCTCCGAGGACGCCCAAGACTTCTAGTTGATGTTCACCAGTCAGAGTTCCTGTGGCAGCACGGGCTAGTTTCCGCTATTGTAATAACTTGCTGTTGAGCAAAGACTATGTGACAATAATGTAATGAATTATTCGATGTAATAAAGTACTTTACTTTGATATTATGCAATTTGGTATTATATGTGTGTTTTGGACATCCTGGGCACATATATATGAGTACTTGGTTTTCTTTGGAAAACCGGGTGCGACAAGTACCCAGAAAGAGCGTACAACCCCTCGAGCAGATCGACCTGCCCGTCTACTTTGGGACCCCTGACAATTTTAGGAAGGAGGTCCTAACCTTTGAAGTGGTAGGCTTCCGCGGCACCTACCATGCCATCCTCGGGAGGCCGTGTTACGCCAAGTTCATGGCGGTCCCGAACTACTGAAAGCCCATGTTTGGTTTTGGATAATTGATGAAACCTAGTTTGCTAACGATTGCTCTAAGTGTTTTATGAGAATTAATTAGCAAACAACAAGATGGAGCAAAGGACCGGGTCGGTGGAGGCCACAAGTGAAGGGCAATGACGGCATCCATACAAATGGTATAAGTCCATCATCAAAAGGAGTCCACAAGCTTCATCAAGAGATGGTGAAAAAGCTAGGAGCTCAAGGCAAAGGTATAATTCATAGGAGCTCTTTTGCTTTTGGTGATCAAGACTCCATAGAGGGAGTGATCACATTTAGGATAGATAGCCGTACTATCAAGAGGGGCGAAATCATTGATGAAATACGGTTATCAAGTGCCACTAGGTGTTCATGATCATTGCATATGCATATAGATGCTAGTGACACTAACTTGACCCATGGAAAACTCTTTGAAAAGGCTAACACACGTGCACCTAAGTGAGAGACACTTTGGAGTGTTAGTGCCTTAAGAAACGGGGTAAAGTTCGAGGGTTAGAGAGGGTTTGGTCCTCTCTTCCTCCTGCCGAGCTTGCGAAGCAGGATTCGGCGAATTTCGGAGACATTACAATAGAAAAACTAGCGTCGGACCGTGTTGTCACAGAGCGTCGGACCATTAGCTTCAGTCCGACGGCTAACACTGCTGAGAGCGTCGGACGCTCAGTTTCGGAGCGTCAGACTATTGTCCGAAGCGTCCGACGGTGCAGAGCGACGAAGAGGTGACACGTGGAGAGCAGGTGAGCGTCGGACTCTCCGCGTTAGTCCGACGGTGAGCGTCGGACTATTGTCCAACGGTTTTCAGGGCTCGGGGAGCTCTCTGGAAGCGTCGGACGGCCGCGTTCGTTAGTCCGACGGCTCCGTCTGACTGAGTCCGACGGTGGTCAGCTGAGGGCGTCGGACCGATTGTTTTAGTCCGACGTTCGTCCGTCCGACGGTCGTTTTGGCGCGAGGAAATAGCCGTTGTGATCCAACGTTCGACTTCAAACGGCTAGTGACACGTGGCGTTCATCCGGGGCGTCGGACCGTGCTGATTAGTCCGACAGTCTGGCCGTCGGACAGTCCGACGGTACGCAGAAAAGTCTAAACGGCTAGTTCTTTGTGTGTGGCTTATAAATAGTCACTTGGCCGGTTTGGGGAGCAGCTCTTAGCACTCCTGAACATCATAGCATACTTGTGAGCCTTCCCACTCCACTCTCACTCATCCTACTTGATTGTGTTCATCATTTGGTGAGTTTGGAGAGCATCAAGTGCATTGCATTGATAGAGATCATCTAGAGGCACTTGGTAGTGGTGATTCGCAGCGGTTTCTCTCATTACTCTTGGAGTTTGCCGACTCCTAGACGGCTTGGAGCTGCAAGGATCGTTGAGGGGAGTTGGTGATTGTCTCCGCCTCCGATCAAGGTATTGTGAGGGGTTCTTGAGCCTATCCCCGCGGGAGATCGCGAAAGGCATCTTTAGTGGATTGCTCGTAGCTTGGTGGATCCCCATCTTGTGTTGGTTGTGAGGCACCCTTGAGAAGGGTTTAGCGTGTGATGCCAATTAGCGCGTGAACCTCCAAGTGGGTGTATCGCTACAACGAGGACTAACTTGCCGGTAAGCAAGTGAACCTCGGTAAAAAAATCTTGTGTCATCTCTCTACCGAGGATTTCCCTAGTATTTGATTGATTGGTTATATTGGACTTCATATCTTCTCTACATCGGGGGTATTGAAATCATCTTCTCTCTTTACTTTCGTGTACTTACTATCGTGTGTAGCTTGGTTAGTTAGTTGTTCACTTAGGAGTAGTGTATAGTAGTGACATAGCCTTTGAGTGTGAACTAGTGATCATAGTGTAGTATACTTATCTAGGTGGCTTGCATAGCATAGTTTAGAGCTAGTTCTTTGCAAAGCTTGCTATTGTTACTAATCGGCTTGTTAAGTGTTGTTTGTAGATTTTTATAGGCTATTCACCCCCCTCTAGCCATTTAGGACCTTTCAACTACACCTACCTCAAGCTCAAGATGCCTAGGCCTAAGGTGGTCATCACCATCGGCACATCCTACCAGCACGCGTACCAATGCGACGTCGAATGTTGCGAGTATGCCAGCGCACTGAAGGAGTCGGCTCTCATCGCCGACCTCGAGTAGATGGCGAAGGAGGTCCCCGACCACAAGAAGACCACGGGCACCTTCGAGCCCGTCGAGGGAGTGAAAGAGATTCCCCTCAACCTGAGCTCCGCCGACGGCAAGATGCTGAAAGTCAGCACCACCCTCGACCCCAAATAGGAAGCCGTGCTCGTCGACTTTCTTCGCAAGCACGCCGACGTGTTTGCATTGAGTCCCTCGGACATGCCAGGCATCCCGAGGAAGGTCGCCGAGCACTCCTTGGACCTCCGGGCCGGGTCCAAGCCGGTGAAGCAGCGCCTGCGCCGATTCGACAAGGAGAAGCGCCGAGCCATCGGGGAGGAGGTACAGAAGCTTTTGGTGGCCGAATTCATCAATGAGGTCTTCCATCCAGAATGGTTAGCAAATCCTGTTTTGGTTAAAAAGAAAAATAGAAAATGGAGAATATGTGTCGATTACACTAGTCTAAATAAAGCTTGTCCTAAATATCCATTTTCATTACCTTGCATTGACCAAATAGTTGATTCTACTGCTGGTTGCGAACGACTTTGCTTTCTTGATGCATATTCCGGTTACCATCAGATTCGTATGTAAGAATCCGACGAATTAGCGACTTCTTTCATTACTCCTTTTGGCACATATTGTTACGTAACCATGCCATTTGGCCTCAAAAACGTGGGCGCAACTTACCAGCGCTGCATGCACAAAGTTTTTGGGGACCTCATCGGGCGGACCGTTGAGGCATACGTAGACGATATAGTGATAAAATCTAGGAAGGACAGCAACTTAGTCTAGAAAGGGCATTCAACTGCCTCAAGAGTAAAAATATAAAGCTAAACCTCGAGAAGTGCGTTTTCAGGGTCCCTCAGGGCATGCTCCTCGGGTTCATCGTTTCCGAGCGTGGCATCGAGGCTAACCCGGTAAAGATATCGGCCATCACTCAGATGGGCCCGATCCGAAGCCTCAAAGGTGTGCAAAAGCTCATGGGGTGTCTCGTAGCCTTGAGCCGATTCATCTCTAGGCTTGGTGAAAAGGGGCTTCCCCTGTATCGGTTGCTGAAGAAAAATGAGCACTAAACCTGGACCCCCGAGGCCCAGGAAAGCCCTCGAAAGGCTGAAAGCTCTACTTTCCAAAGCACCTGGTCGTCGTGCCGCCAACGGAGGAAGAAAACCTCTTGTTATATGTTGCTGCCACTAACCAAGTTCGTGAGCGCAGCAATTGTCGTCGAACGACGAGAGTAAGGCATGCCCTACCGGTGCAACGGCCGGTTTACTATATTAGCGAGGTCTTGTCCGAAACCAAGGCGCGCTACCCTCAGATCCAGAAGCTGGTGTACGTAATCGTCCTCGCTCGGCGCAAGTTGCGACACTACTTCGAGTCACATCTTGTGACTGTGGTGTCATCATTTCCCCTTGGGGAGGTGATACAGAGTCACGAGGCCACGAGAAGAATCGCTAAATGGGCAATCGAGCTCATGGGCGATGGCATCACCTACGCGCCACGCAAGGCCATCAAGTCCCAGGTGTTGGCGGATTTTGTGGCAGAGTGGACCGAGACACAGTTGCCACCGCAGCTCTCCCGGGACGAGTACTGGGTCATGTATTTCGATGGGTCGTTGATGAAGACGGGTGCTGGAGCAGGCATCATGTTCGTCTCACCCCTCGGAGTCTGAATCAAGTACCTCCTGAGGCTGCATTTCACCGCTTCCAACAACGTGGCGGAGTACGAGGCACTCGTCAACGGACTTCACATCGCCATCGAGCTGGGCATCAGACGCCTCGAGGTACGAGGCGATTCTCAGCTCGTGGTGGACCAGGTGATGAAGGAGTCGACGTGCCACGATGCAAAGATGGCGGCCTACTGCAAGTTGGTGCGGCGGCTCGAGAAAAAATTCGACGGCCTCGAGCTCAACCACGTCGCGCGTAGGTATAACGAGGAGGCCGACGAGTTGGCGAAAATCGCATCTGAAAGGACTTCGGTCCCGACGGGGGTGTTCGCCAACGACCTCTACAAACCGACGGTCGACAACGACCTCTCGGGAAGCAAGGAGAAACGAGCTCCCAAGTGTCCCCGAGGGGCCCGAAGCCGTCCCGAACCTCGAAAATCACTTGGGGGGCTGCCGACCCTTCGGGAGAAAGGCGACCCCCGGCCGAGGCTAAGGATAGCAGGGACGCCGAGGCTAAGGCGATGGAGGTCGACGCTGAGGCATTGGAAGCCGAAGCCGAGATGAACGACGACGAACCAGACTGGCGCGAGCCACTGGTCAATTGGCTTGTCCGAGGGATCCTACCCTCGGACAAGACCAAAGCTCGGCATCTGGCACGTAAAGCCAAGATCTACCCTCGGACATATGCCTATTCGTCGGCTATGGACCTTTCCTGTGAAGCTCTGACTAGTGTAGAGAGCGATATTCTTTTCTCTCCCCTGGTTGATGATTGTCCGGTAGTGTGCCCGGTGTGGCAGCGTGCCATTGAGACAGGACCCGAGAGGGGGCCTGTCGACTGAGCGCGAGATGTGTGTGAGGTGGTGTATGGGTAAGATGATGGAATTGGGATGGACTGATGGATGGTGTGGTATGGGTTAAAACTTGACGAACTATTATAAAATTTACTACTGGATACTACTTTACATGTGCTTAGGATGCAAACCACAGCCAAATACTAGGATCGCCAGATCCTTTGTTTTCTCTTTCCACTAAAGCTCATCGGTGCTGACCATGGCCTGCACTTATCTGATGGTGTGCAGATTACCTGACTAACAGAGATATTGAGATAAGAAGTATTAGAAGGTCTCATGCCTACGCTCAAGTTTGGTTCAGGAGATGAAGACTATGCTGCGCCAAGAATAACTATGATGATACCCGTGAAGGAGGAGCCATCACTCGACAACATATTCCGCCAACTCTGATGACGTCTAGATACGCTTCTTCTAGATTAGCCCTGTAATAGGTGTACCCTCAAATGAGGTGAAACTTGTAAAAGCTTGTAATCATACGCTGTATGACTGTGATTTCAACTGATATATGTGTTAACATCAAATTTTGGACTGGGAGCCGATAGCCGATACCAGAGGAAGATAGCCGATCTCGGAAGCAGATTCCGTCCAACGAAAGGAAGGAAACAGCCGATTGCACGGTGAATCGGTTATAGGGCCAAGGTGACAGGAGGCGCGCAGCGTCAGTATTGATGACGTCATCCAGAGTCCGCGCCGCCAGGGTGCAATCACGATCGGAGTCCGTTATGGAAAGGGAAGGTTGGACTCCAAGTTACCTTAGATATAGGATAGTTTGTTAGTTTCCTTATCTATTGATAAGTTGTAATTCGACTAGGACTCTATCTTCTTACGCTCAGGGTATAAATATAAGCCCTCGGCCATTGATATCAATAACACAACATCAATACAACACAACTTTCGGCTCCGGCCAACAAACCCTAGAGTCAGTCGAGTCCGGCGAGTTACTTCATCCAGGCTGGGTGTCATCCGGTGGACGCAGGCTAGCTTGTAAGTATCGTCAACCCCCTGTTAAACTATGTCTTTTTAGCGTCATCCGGTGGACGCGGAAGCATGGCAGGACCAGGGTCCTTGCTAAGCTCTGTTTCTTTGGCGTCATCCGGTGGACGCGGGAAGCATAGTGGCGTCATCCAGGGATCCAAAAGCAGCGGCAGGGACCTCCAATTCCTCACCGCAACAGCCGAGCCAGCTGAAAGCGCCACTGCAAGGTGCCACGGTGGCCGGTTCGGCTCAAAAAATAGCAGCTTCTCCCAGATTATACAAAGATCACACTCCAGAAGAGATTGCCGCTTTCATGCAGGCCACTGGGCAGACGGTGAACTCGATGAACTCACCAGTGGTGAACCCGGCGGCTAGAAGTACGCTGGCGGCAGACACGGCCAACCCTATCCCTGGATACCACGAGGGGATTGCATATCAAGACCTTCAGGCAGCGCCGCATCCGGGGTATGCCCAGACGCCTAACAATCAGCTGCTGGAGCAGATGAGTGCCATGCTCCGTGATACGTTCGGTTTGTAGCCGAAGACCGGGACTAGAATCAGGTACAGGCGTCCTTACCCTGAGTGGTACGACCAAGTGACATTGCCGCCCAGGTATCGCTTGCCCGACTTCTCCAAGTTCAGTGGGACAGGACGACGTCACCACCATGGAGCACATCAGCCGCTACCTGACCCAGCTCGGCGAGGCCTCATATGAGGTAGCTCACAGGGTCCGGCTCTTTCCACTATCACTGACAGGGCCGGCGTTTAGCTGGTTCGCGTCCATGGAGCCTGGCTCGATTCAAGGTTGGGAAGATCTGGAGACCAAGTTCCATAATTACTTCTTCTCTGGACCAGGGGAGAAAGACATCACAGATCTCACCAACATGCGCCAAAGGCCGAATGAAGTTGGATCGGCTTTCGTAAGGCGATTCAGGGAAACCAGGAACATGTGCTACTCCTTGAACCTGAACGACAAGCAGCTCGCCAAGATAGTGGTCAGTGGGCTGCTCCCACACGTCCAAGAAAAGCTGGTGGGCACCAACTTCAACAGTATCAGCGAGGTGATGCAGAGGGTGGCCGCATTAGAGCAGCAGGCCCAGAGCTTCAAGAAGGAATCGAAATACAAGCAGTCGGCTTACGTCTATAATTCTGACTCAAAGGATGGGGAGGACGAAGAAGTGGCCGCTGTTGAACTCAAATGGGGTACAAAGCCCATGGCCGTGCCAAAAGGTTAGGAGCGCGGAGGATCAATACAACATTGACACGCGCAAGCTGGACAAGCTCTTCGACCTGTTAGTCAGCGCGGGCCACATCACCTTCCCGGCTGACTACGTCAAGCCATCTCCTGAAGACTTGCAGGGGAAATCCGTTCTGCCAGTACCATGGCAGTCACCTCACACTCCACAAATGACTGCCGCAATTTCAAAGCAGCGATCCAGAAGGCCATTAGGGGTGGCCTGTTGAAATTTGAGGCCCCTCCCAAGGGGAAGATGAAAATCGATAAATTCCCATTCCCGAAGGGGCAGAACATGGTCCAGATCGCAAACCCCCAGCCAAGGTGAAGGTGCTGACCTTTCGAACGGGCCAAGAAGAACTCCTCGATTGATACCGATAGCGCAGATCACAGCTGAGGAGCTGGCGCTGATCAAAGAAAGGAGGGAGCAGAACCAGAAGCAGCTGGAGAAGGGAGAGTCCAGCAGGCACCAAGAGCAGGAGGCCCACACACCAGCATCTCCTGAATAAGTGGCGGCGTCAGAAAGAGAAGGACCATTAGAGGCAGCTGCAGCGCGAAGAGGAGGAATACCACAGGTGGCTCCGCGAGGAAGAAGAGGCGCGCCATCACGAAGAACTAGCTCGCTTGCCGGGAAGGTGAGGAGGATCACTGGCATTGCCCGTTCTTCCAACACTGCTGGAACGAAGGCTTGAGACTGCCAATGCTGCGCAATTGTCCAGAGTGTAGCGATCAGTACAGAGAGTACAGGCAGTCCCAGGTCAACCGCCGGTCTGTGCACGAGAGGCTAGGAAGCCCCCGTAGCCCGTGGGATCGGCGTGAAAAAAGGGACCTGCACGATCGGCTTGATGAGGCGGTGGTTGAACGCCAACAGCCGGTTTGGCAGGAGAACCAGTGGTGCCCGTGAGATCTAACTAGAAGCCAAAGCCGCCGGGTGCAGCGGCTCAGGAACAGGGAGCTCCAGACTAAGGGGCGTGCCAAGCGGGTGTGGCGCGAAAAGCCTTCACAAAGTAATGGGAAAAGCTGTGGCCGACGCGCAGATGGTGTTTGTGCTACCTGCAGAGTTCAGAGCCAAGAGGTATGATACCGATTCTGACTCAGACGACTCAGGATCAGAAGAAAGAGTGGCCAAATTAGTGCTCGTACAGTAAGCTACTTTTGACAAGCCGGCCAAGAATCGACATCTGAAGGCCCTCTACCTCAAAGGTTACGTCGACGGCATGCCCATGACGAAGATGCTGGTGGACGGCGGTGCCACTGTCAATCTAATGCCCTACACCACATTCCGCAAGCTAGGCAAGGGCCCCGATGATCTGATAGAAACCGATCTGATGCTTAAGGATTTCGGGGGCAATTCTTCCAACACTCGGGGGGCAATCAACGTCGAGCTGACAGTGGGGAAGAAGACACTGCTCACCACCTTTTTCGTGATCGACTAGTAAGGGCGCCTACAGCTTGCTGCTCGGACGCGACTGGATCCATGCCAACTGCTGCGTGCCATCCACCATGCATCAGTGCCTCATTCAGTGGCATGGCGATGAGGTCGAAGTGGTCCCGGCCGACGACTCGGTCAGCGTGGCGACGACGGATGCCGCGTACTGGGAAGCTGGGGATCATGACTATTTCTTCGGCAAGGTTTAGGAAGGAGGCTCCATCAGGGTCAGCGATGAGAGTCAACAGCCGATCAGGGCAATCGGCTCTGAGTCTTTTTATTAAATGGAGAATCCGATCGACGGCACAGAGGGTAAGTTGGGGCAAGGATTCACGTCGGTCGACAAGCTCGAAGAAGTAGATGTTGGACCTGGCGACAGGCCAAGGTCGACGTTTATTGCCACCAACCTAGACCCGGAGTTCAGGCAGGAGCTGATTCAACTGCTAAAGGAGTACAAAGATTGCTTCGCCTGGGAATATTATGAGATGCCTGGATTGGACAAATCTATTGTTGGGCACAGGCTACCCATCAAGCCAGGGTTTCGGCCACACAAGCAGGCCTCCACGTCGGTTTAGAGAGGACGCTCTACCCGACATTAAGGCCGAAATCACGTGGCTGTTAGAAGCCAAGTTCATTCGAGCTTGCCGATATGCCGAATAGATATCGAACATCGTCCCTGTGTACAAGAAAAATGGTAAATTGCGAGTCTGCATCGACTTCAGGGATTTAAATAGAGCCACACCGATGGATGGCTACCCTATGCCAATAGCTGATATGCTGCTAAATTCGGCTGCTGGGCACCAGGTCATTAGCTTCATGGATGGCAATGCTGGTTATAATCAAATTTTTATGGCTGATGAAGACATCCCGAAGACTGCCTTCAGGTGCCCTGGTGCGCTTGGTTTGTTTGAATGGGTGGTCATAACTGTTTGGTTTGAAGAATGCCGGTGCAACTTATCAGAGAGCTATGAATTACATATTTCATAAGTTGATTGGCAAAATCGTTGAAATCTATATAGATAACGTGGTGGTGAAGTCCAAGAGCTATAAGGATCACCTGGCCGATCTGAGGGCCACTCTGGAGTGCACAAGGAGACATGGCTTGAAGATGAATCCTAACAAGTGTGCATTCGGCGTGTCGGCTGGCGAATTTTTGGGATTCATGGTCCACCGCAAAGGGATAGAGATCGGCAGCAAGAGCAAGAAGGCGATCGATGAACTTGTACCTCCAACCAACAAGAAGGAATTACAATACTTGCTCGGTAAGATTAACTTTATCAGAAGGTTCATCGCCAACTTATCAGAGAAGGTGCTCAAGAATGATCAAGAGTTCAAATAGGGGTGACGTGCAACAGAAGGCTTTTGACAAAATCAGAGAATACATGAAAACTCCACCTGTCTTAGTACCACCACGAACAGGAAAGCCTTTTAAGTTGTACGTGACTGGCCGAAAGCCATACTATTGGATCGGCCCTTTTTCAAGAGTTTGAAGGGAAGGAGAGAGCAGTTTTCTACCTGAGCAGGCGGCTCCTTGACCCTGAGACAAGATATACACCGACCGACAAGTTGTGCCTTGTGCCTATTCTATTCATGCACCAAGTTGAGGCATTACCTGCTTGCCTCGGAGTGTGTGGTGGTGTCCATGGAGGATGTCATCAAGCACATGCTTTCGATGCCGATTTTAAATTGGTCGGATCGGCAAATGGATCCTGGCGCTCTCATGAGTTTGACTTGAGGTTCGAATCGGCTAAGACAGTCAAAGGCCAGGCGATAGCCGATTTCATCACACAGCATCACGGAGGATCGGCTAATGTAGCAGATATAGCGCCATGGACTATGTTCTTTGATGGCTCTTCATGCAAACAAGGTGGTGGCGCCGGAGTAGTGCTCATCTCGCCACGTGGTGTGCGTTTTGAGTATGCTTTCCAGATCGGGCCGGTTGTCACAAACAATCAGGTTGAATATGAAGCCGCGTGGAAAGGCTTTCAGCTTCTGCATGAAGCAAAGGCCGATGCAGTTGAGGTATTTGGTGATTCACAACTAGTCATCAACCAATTACTCGGCCTGTGTGAGTGTAAAGACGAGATACTCAGAGGCTACAATGATCAGTGCCAGGCTCTCATCAAGAAGTTCATGTCGGTATCTCTCTGTCACATCCTCAAGGGCCCAGAACCAGGAGGCTAATCGGCTGGCGCAGAACGCGTCGGGTTATCGGCCGATGCAGGAGATTTGCAACAGCGAGCAATCAGCTGATGACTGGAGGGGCGAGATAGCAGGTTACCTGGCAAATCCTTCACAACGGGTACAACAGAAAGCTAAGGTACAAAGCCACCAAGTACGTGTTGCTGGATGGTCAGTTGTATTACAAGACTGTTGGAGTGCTGCTCAAATGCCTGGGGACAGAGGAATCAATGAAGCTGATGAGCGAAGTACACGATGGAGTCTGCGGTGCACATCAATCGGCTCACAAGATGAAGTGGATCATCATGAGGACTGGTTACTATTGGCCTACGATGCTGGAAGATTGTTTCAAATATTATAAAGGGTGTCAAGAATGTCAGAAGTTCGAAAATATACAGAAGTCTATAGCCTCTGCTATGAATCCTATAATTAAGCTATGGTCGTTTAGAGGATGGGGTATTGATCTGATTAGCCAAATCTACCCACCGTCGAGCAAGGGTTACAAATGGATCCTGGTGGCGACTGATTACTTCACCAAGTGGGTAGAAACCATTCCTTTGAGGAACGCCACTTCAGCTGACTGTGATCGAATTTGTAAAGGAGCACATTATTTACAGGTTTGGCATACCTCAGACGATCACAACCGATCAGGGGACAATGTTCACTTCAGAGGAGTTTATGACCTTTGCCGACGACATGGGCATCAAGATTTATAATTCATCGCCGTATTATGCCTAGGCCAACGGACAAGCAGAAGCTTCCAATAAAATTTTGATCAAGGTCATCAAGAAAAAGATTGAGCAGAACCATAGAAAATGGTATTCGCATCTGAGCGAGGCGCTATGGGCATATCGCATGGCACAGCATGGATCGATAAAAGTTTCACCTTATGAGCTAGTCTATGGACACACTGCTGTCCTGCCATGGGAGATTCAGTCTGAGACACGGCGCGTCACGTTGCAAAACAAGCTTACAGCCGGTGAATACAAAGACATTATGATGGACAGTCTAGAAGATTTGCACTGTCATCGGCTTAAGGCTTTGGAATACATTGAAAGGAACAAGGTACGGGTGGCCAAGTATTACAACACTAAGGTAAGAAGCAAGAGCTTCACCGAATCAGAGCTAGTATGGAAAGTTATTCTACCTATTGGTACGAAAGATAGCCGATTCGGTAAGTGGTCGCCAAACTGGGAAGGCCCGTATCGTGTGGCTTGAATGCGCCCTTACATCCTTGAGGATTTAGAAGGACAGAGACTCGGCCAGGGCCATCAACGGGAAGCATCTGAAGAAATACTACCCTAGCATCCCAGTTGTGGGGTGATAGCCGATTCATGTGAATCTGGCTCTAACAGCCGATGCCGTGTAAGCGGGTCGCCTTCAGGACAAAAATGGCCGACATCGTAGTAACGAGTCGCCCTTAGCACAAAAATGAAATACCCTCGATGGGGTGTAACAGCCGATGCGATAAGCATGGCCTTTAGTCCAAAAAAGAAAAATAATAAAGGAAAATATATATGTATCCGGACACATATGGAAATCAGATTGATGCTTTTTGAAGAAATTTTTATTTCTGATTGTGCTTACAGGAGCCCTATTACATTCTAATCATGTGTGGCTTTGTCTATGATGTCCTGGACGTCGGTGACTAGCCACGACCTCATCGGCGTGAGGAGAAGAAGTTCGCCAGTTGGGCGCTGGCCCTCCTCCATATTCTGACCCTCCGGGAACCCGGGCTCGACAGGCCTTCAGAGCAATGCCGGAGCGGAGTCGCGCGGCTGTGAGAGCCCCAGTGGCGCCGTGATAAACGTCGGCCATGGCCACCTGGGAGACGCGGTGGTGAACACCCAGGAGCCGCTCCGCCTGCGTGTTGCCACGGGCATTGACGGCATTGGCGGCGGTCTCAGGCGGCCACACGCAACTCTTCAAGCTGCACGGTCAGGGCTAGCAAAATAAAGAAGTGTCAGCATGAGGGATGATCGTCAACGCGTCACAATTCAAGATGTTACCGGCCACTGCAGCGTCCGATTCAAGCGAGTTGGGCTTGCACCCTGGCCACCTCGGTTTCGGCGGCCTTAAGGGCAGCGGCTTGGGCTTCGTTGACACCCTGCAGCCGGCCATTCTCCTTCAGTAGCCTCTGAGTAGAGGTTACGGTACTCCACCATCTAGTGATGGAATCGGCGACCGTCGACGGCGGTGTAGGACCCATCAGAAGACCCCGATTCTGATCCAGCGCTCGGGGCCGGATCTTGAGTGGGTTCCTGAGGAGGCGCAGTTCGGAGAGGCCGGGTGTCCACGCCAATCGGTGCTCCCAGGTGGGAAAGGAATCACACGGGCCTGACTGAAGGATGACAAAGAAGCAGATGTGTAAGAATCAAAAGAGAACCAATGTCTTGGGTACAGACTGATTTACCTGCTGAAGATGGCTAACTGCCGGGGCGTCACCCAGCGACGACGGCCGTGATACGGGTCAGCAGTGGCATCCGCGCCAGGGGTAGCTCCAGCGGCTGCAGGGACGGCCTGAGACGGCCCGGCACCGGTTCCCGAACCTCCGACGCCGGCAGTTCCCGCATCAGCTGCGCAAGACGGTGATGGTCAGATTAGATCAGATCAATGTATCAAGAAGTGAGCAGCAGCCTTACCCTAACTAGGCTCGTAGGTGATGCCTCCGTTCACCCACGGCTCGCAGTCTCCGATTGAAGTTGTACACCTTCGGCGGAACCCGAGGCCGGCCGCTTGCCAGTGGTTTCCGTCGCTAGCCATGGATTTGGTTTTGGGGATTTGTTTCCTCTGATTTGAGGAGAGAAGGCTGGGTGAGCAAAGGCTTTGATGTTACGGTTACTCGCTCAGGCCAAGCGTGTATTTATAAAGATGAGGGCATCGAGACGGTTTCCTCCTCTGGAAGGCAAGACGACGCGGCGGATTTTAGGTTGCGGTTAATCCGCGTTTCTTGAATCTGGAACAGTTGCCAGATCAGGGAGACGAAGCGCCGCCGTCAGTGGTCGCACACTGATCGGGTCTTTGGATTAGGCTGCCTAGCCGATCCTATTGTGAGTGCCCGCAAGCCAATTCGTAGTGAATCAGGCTGAGAGGTTAACTCTAAGGAAAAGTAGAACAAAGCCAATGCTAAGACGCAGGCCCGTAAGCCGATTCGTATATAGAACGGATCAGGCTGAGTAATCGATTCTAACGTACAATGCAGCCTGAGAGCCGATTCGCATGCAGAAACGTATCAGACCGAACAAGTCGATTCGAAACAGGACGAAGCCAATATTAAGGTATGAATCCAAAGGCAGATCAGGCTAAATGTTCAAACTCAGGATGAAACAGCACGAGAACAAAGTTGCAAATGAAAGAGAACATGCCAAGTAGTATATCCATCACGTTACAAATTCAATAAAGATTGGATCAGTTCCACTAATTCAGCACGGAGCGCATAGCCAGCCTGCAACAATTGTTGATTTTGGTTTTCAGTGGACTGCAACAGATCCAGGCGTTGGAATGTCTTCCTGCCCGCAACGACCAAGCTGCTGATTTCCTTCTTTTTCTGAGAGAGCTCGATCGTGCTGGTGGAAATGGTGATTTCGTGCTCGCTGATAGCCGACTCAACTGCTTTCAGTTCTTTTCTCGGTTGGTCTCGTTTCCTTTTCAGTGTTTCCAGTTCTGTTTCGGCTGTGCCGATTGAAGATTTGAGCAGCCTGGCTCGATCGGCTAATCCAGTGGCCTCTTGTCTATTGGCCGATTTATTGTTCCTCAGCTGTTCAAGCTCTGCCAGGTTCCCATGAGCAGTGATAATCCCTGATGCTGTAACTTTAAGATCACCGAGTCTCTGCAGGGATTTTAAGTCTGTCAGATTGGTTTGCTGCTGGAGAAGTTCGATTATTTGATCAAACAGTCCGGGATTGGAGGCCAGAGCAACTAGATCACCCTCTAGGTGGGGTAGAAGTACACTCAGCCGATTGCTAAAATCTGGCTCTGAAAGCTTCTCGGAGGAAGAGGCAAGTTCGTCTCTATCGCAGAATTCTTCTATGTCAAATGAATAGCCAAGAGACGAAGTCTTCGGTACCTGCAATACATACATTCTCTCATCAGAAAGGGTACAATATAGATTAATTGTTTTCTGGCAGAGATAGGATACCTGAATGAGGCCTAAGGTCTGTAGGGTTGGTGCCGATGTTGCTTGTTCGACTAAGACAGTTTTGTCTCCTGCGGCATGCGGAATCTTTAGCTGTCATTGTCTCGGGCAGATAGGTTTCTGCAAACCAGGGGTAAGAGCAGTATGGAAGCAAGGATAATTGCTAACAGCCGAATAGGAGTTACCTGGATTACTCTCAGGGGGAGACTCCTCTTCTTCAAGGTTCACCCAGACTTCGTCGGAAGGGCTGTTCGGCTGTATTTTTGAAAAGAAGATTTGGTCAACCAGGGTATCTGCGTCGAGAAGAGAAAAGCCCAATGAGTAGTACCTGAGTTTTGGCTCCTTCTTCCTGGATCCCTTCTTCTTGAGCAGCTAACTCTTCATGGCCGGTGGATTCTGGTGATTCTTCGGCCTGTTTCTCTCCTAAGATATCTTGAATCGGCTGGGGTTTCACCTGGTAAAGAGCCGATTTAGGGATCGGAGCATACTGCAGTAAAGGAAGGTCGATGGCAGTTCTGGATACCTGAACTTTTCTTATTGAACGGTGTTTCTTGGGTGCTTGCTTTTGAAGCAGAGATGCAGCTGGTCAGTTTTGAGGCAGAAGAGGGGTGTCAGTATAACAGGGCCTGACATTAGTTGTCGCAGCGTCGGTGCTCGAGAACCTAGCCTCGCTGTCGGACAAGGGGGATAGTATTCCACTCGCTCTGGTGGATTGGATGATGAGTCCTGCGAGAAACATCTGTCAAGTAACATGTTTGACTAAAGCCATTTTTACTGGAATCGGCTGAAGAACACTTACTGCTCGGAAAGATTTGAAGTTCGAGTCCAGGGCTCTGCACTTGTCATGGACAGTCTGGCAGAACAGGTGAGCGTGCCATCGCTGCCACCAGTCATCAAAACTCTGATGGGTGATGTAGACTTGATTCCACGGCTTCGGCGAGAATGTGGGCAGGTTTGCTCCAAGTTCAAAAATTCTGCCAGCCTGAAGGAGCTCTGTAACGTTCTCCCTGGGTTTCAAGGTACTCAAGAAAGGAGCCGAGGAGGCAATTGGCCAAAGCCTAGCTGTCTTGCCGCTATGTTTGTGTGATTGTCGGGTACCAAAGTTAGGGGTACCCAACGTCGATGCAAAAACGCTCATTCCCAACATGGCCTGGCCCAAGTAAGGCCAGTGGAAGCCCACGAAGGCCGCATCTACAGAGGCCCAAACCTCCGATTCGCCCGAGCCTCCTCCCTGGGTTTCAAGGTACTCAAGAAAGGAGCCGAGGAGGCAATTGGCCAAAGCCTAGCTGTCTTGCCGCTATGTTTGTGTGATTGTCGGGTACCAAAGTTAGGGGTACCCAACGTCGATGCAAAAACGCTCATTCCCAACATGGCCTGGCCCAAGTAAGGCCAGTGGAAGCCCACGAAGGCCGCGTCTACAGAGGCCCAAACCTCCGATTCGCCCGAGCCTCCTCGGGAGTGCTCGGGAGAGCGGCTTCCTCGGTGCCCAAACCTCCGATTCGCCCGAGCCTCCTCGGGAGAGCTCGGGAGAGCGGCATCCTATAGCTCGGGCTGGGCGCCCAAACCTTCGATTCGCCCGAGCCTCCTCGGGAGAGCTCGGGAGAGCGGCATCCTCGGCGCCCCAAAGCTCCGATTCGCCCGAGCCTCCTCGGGAGAGCTCGGGAGAGCGGCATCCTCGGCGCCCAAACCTCCGATTCGCCCGAGCCTCCTCGGGAGAGCTCGGGAGAGCGGCATCCTCGGCGCCCAAAGCTCCGATTCGCCCGAGCCTCCTCGGGAGAGCGGCATCCTCGGCGCCCAAACCTCCGATTCGCCCGAGCCTCCTCAGGAGAGCTCGGGAGAGCGGCATCCTCGGCGCCCAAACCTCCGATTCGCCTGAGCCTCCTCGGGAGAGCTCGGGAGAGCGGCATCCTCGGCGCCCCAAAGCTCCGATTTGCCCGAGCCTCCTCAGGAGAGCTCAGGAGAGCGGCATCCTCGGCGCCCAAACCTCCGATTCGCCCGAGCCTCCTCGGGAGATCTCGGGAGAGCGGCACCCTCGGCGCCCCAAACCTCCGATTCACCCGAGCTTCCCTATCCCCGTCAAGCGCAATCTCGCAAAGGCATCCAAGGCACAGGTGATGTCAGCGGAGCAATCTTGGACCACAAGAGATCTCTCTGACCACTTTACGAGCACTGTCCCGTCAGGCGAGACTCCCGACGTGACTGTGCTTCGCACGCCCCTGACGGGCATACCACCTGTCAGGATTTCCCTGGCAGCGGATTTGATAGGCCCACTACGGCCGTCCTCCACGGTATGGTCTACGGTGCGCCGCCCCGTTTTCCGCCGGGATCTATCAACTTCGACTGTGACAGTCTAAACGCCTGATGACGGGCTACGCAAGAACAGGAAAGGCGCCTACTGCGCTGTCCACTCGAAAGGACTGAGCACGCCTTCCATCCGGGCCCGCCTGACCCTCGGGAAGAGCTGTTCAAAGACCGGAAATATGACCAGGGGAGATATCCCCCGCTCCATCCTATCACGCCTTCAGAGTCCCGAGCCTCGGGAGACAACGCCCTAAGGTGACTCACCCTCTTGTCACATCGTACGGAAGGATAGCCGGTAGGTGTGACCCTATGGCACGTCGTAATCCAACGACTGCTGCCGCCTTGGAACTCACCAAGGTCGTGCGAACCACGACGGCCATATCCTGGAGACCCAGAGAGCTGACGACATGACGTAGGCCAGACGACTGTTCCCACCTTGGAACTCACCAAGATCGTGCGAACCAAGACAGCCATACCCCAGAGACGCGGGGAAAAGGCAGTAGCCAGTCAAACGGGGAACAACAACTCCTCAGTGTAAAATACGTAGCCGCCCTTGCCTCTCCCTTGCGACTATAAAAGGGAGAGCAGAGGCCAGCTTTAGGACGAGAGGGAAAAGTTCTAAGTTCTCACCCACACAAACGTACCCATAGCAAACGACTTGTAAACACTTAGACACACAAGAGACCTGGGAAGCGCTTCCCTCTCTCGCCTAGCTTGTAACCCCCTACTACAAGCACCTCGGTGTAAGGCAACACGACTCTTCTCTCCACTGGACGTAGGGCTTGCTTGGCCTGAACCAGTATAATCCCTGTGTTCCCCCTTGCACACCATCCGTAGCCTCAACCGCAAAACATATATTTACTAGCCGGTGTTAGCCCCGCCAAAACTAGCACCGACAGTGATAAAATTCATAAGAGGGATAGCTAGTTGGCTTGCCGCTTGCGCTCCGAAGGTGTTTGAAGTCTACTAGGCAAGGCACAAGGTTTTATAATTGCATTCAGGATTCTAGGTAGCCTCATCATCAGAGCACCCGTTGTTGAACTTGAAGCTGGAGGGTGCTGAAAATTCATCTTCATCCTCATAGGGGAACCAGGTAGTAACCTTTGGTCCCAAGCCCCTGTATAATGTTTCCAGCATGTTGCCCTTTGTAGTTGGGATGGTTATGACAGAAGTAGCTTCACCATAGCTTTGACAGCCTCTAGTTTTTGGATCCTCTTCCTCTGAGTACTCGGTGGACGGAAAGCTGAGGTCCTGGAAGTTGTGTTCTTACCAGCTTGTGCAGATACAGGTTGAGTCACAGCTGTACTAGCCACCAAGGGCCTGTTATGCATTGTACTTCTTCACCTATGATCAAGGAGCTGAACACCCGGTTCATAAGCCTATATGCTGCACCCAACAGGAGTTTGCCCAGGGGGATGGAGTGCCCTTGAGCCAGTTTCTCTGCCAAGACCCGATAAGGGTATGCTAGGTCCGGCAGTGGCACCATAGAACACGAATCTCTCAAGCCACATGGTCAAAAACTGAGACATGTTCTTTCTCGCTGACGGAAGAAGAGGTTTTCTGATGGTGTTGAACATCGCCACTACCACCCTTTGTATGTGTCCAGCTTCGGGAAGTATGGGTCATTCTTGCCACTGGTGCAGAGATCCCAGAAGTCATACGATCCAGTGATTTGAAGCCCGGTGAGCATATGGATATCGCCCAGGGTAATGGTTTTTGGACCGTCTCCGAATACAAAAGCGTTCAGGGAGTTGGACCAAAAGTGACTGGCGGCTATCAGGAGCGGTTCATTCTTTGCCATCTCTGATAAGGATAGATCAAGATATTGGCTCAGATGGCGCATCTCCCAGTCCGCGCGTTTCTTCGCCGCGACGCGGTGGAACCAGTTCCTCCATCCAGTAGGTACGCTCGGCCAGTTTCTAAAGGACTTGGCCTAGGAAGAGGCGCCCATCATGGAGCTTCGGAATGGGAACTGGTTGATTTCTTGAACGATAAAATCTTTGGGGACCGGATCGCCCATCGGACCTAGGTAGTAGGCGTTGGGGATAGTCCATCAGCGGAATCAAAATATCGTTCCTCAGTGCCTGGATTTGAAACTCGTATTCAGTAAGGTTGAAAAGGGATTCACAAATCAGGAGGTGGATCGATGAAATTGATACCTCAGGGACCTCGGATGGAGTCGCCATTAGCTCAGGGATGGCTTGACGGCGGCGAATTGAAGTTGACGGCGGCGGATTGAAGCCTGTGGCAGAAATTGCGACGGTTTAGGGTTTCGTTTTGGTGCGAAAGTTTGAAGTGCCGAGAGGGAAGCTGCAGTTTGAGTATTTGAAGGCTCAAGTGATAATTTCGGAATAAACCAGTTTATTCCAAAATTGAGGAGCATGTGTTAACACCAAATTTTGGACTGGGAGCCGATAGCCGATACCAAAGGAAGATTGCCGATCTCGGAAGCAGATTCCGTCCAGCGGAAGGAAGGAAGCAGCCGATTGCACGGTGAATCGGTTATCGGGTCAAAGGTGACAGGAGGCACGCAGCGTCAGTATTGATGACGTCAAAACTCTTTTCAAAATTTTTCCCGATTCCAAAGCCTTAAAAAAATGCTGTCAAATTTTCAAACAAGGTTTCAAATGAAGTAGCTTGAAAGATTTCTGGCAATTGTAAATACGATCTCCTTAAAATGGCTTCAACTCCGCATACCCCTATTTTAAAACCTCTTTTACCAAAAGCTCATTGCAAAAGATTTTGAAATAGCTTAATTTCTAAAAATTCACCAATACCTGTGTTGATTTCGAAAGTTTTGAGTTGAAACCTCTCTTCTACAAGTTTGTAAATAGAATTTAAAAATGAGTTTCAAAAGATTGATCGTCTAAACCATTTAAAAAGGATTTCCCAAAAGGCTCTTTTCTCCCTCTTGCTTGGAATATCAAGCCGATCCTAGTACCTCGATGGATAAGTCGTTCCTGACCTACGGTACCAGCGACGAAACTTGGGGCCCCATGCGTGATGCATCCGCATGGCTTGCCGCTGGGCGTGTGCAAGTAACGTGGCATGATCGTGGCCGCCCCCAAATGGTACCTGGGTGCGATTGAAATTTCAAGTCGGACTCTTTTAAAAATCTTTTTGCAGAGGAAAAATTGAGTTTGTGAAAAAAAAACTACCTTTGCTAAAACCAATTTGATTTAAAAAGGCTCAAAACCCTCTCAAAAACCGCCAATTTCTTATAAAAAGATATTAGAATTCATTTCAAATGCGAATTTTCACTATTTTAAAATGAGTTTCCCTACCAATGATTTTTCCTTCTATTTCAATGTGCCGATTAAAAATGAAGGTTTCAAAACTCTGTGGCCTCCTTTAAAAATTTTGGGAAAGCTCTTATCTCTCAAATGGCTCTTTATAAAAGCGGGGACTAATGAAAACTATGTCTCTAAAAGTTCTATTTATGAAATGTTTTGTGAAATGTCATTAAAAACCTTTTTACGTATGATTTCAGAAAATTTTGACAACCTATTTCCATTCGAAAAAGTGTTTTCAAAAAGTTTACGGAAACAAAAGGTTTCAAAAAGGCTTTACAAATATACAAACTATTTGGGTTCCAAATACCATAAATAATTTCAACAAGGATTTTATTTTTAAATAAAAGTCACGATTTTAAAACATACCTCGTATCCTGATATCTTTTGATTGAAAAGATCTTCTATAAAATAAGTTATACAAATTGCTTTCCCATTTTATATCATCGTTCTCTCCATTTCAAAACAGATTTCACGAAAACTGTTTTGCCAAACCCTCCTTCAAAATCCTTACTTGTAAAACTAATGCACCATAACATACCTTCCACTGACACTAACACCTAAATCTCGAGGACGAGATTCCTGTAAGGGAGGTGGACTGTAACAACCCGGGTTTTTCCGGTAACCAAAAATTCGAACTTTTAAAATTTTTCATGCAATGTGTGAAGCATGTAGATGCTAGATCGAAATAACAACAATTTATAAATAAATTGATTGCATTCATATGGTATTGATTGTAGGATCTTGCCGAGGGCTTTTCTAGTCAATTTAGGGTTATTGTGTTGCAGTGCACAATCCGTAGAGAAAATTCCCTCGAACTCTTTAGTATTTTCCCTCTCTTAAAAACCACTTGAATTCTCATAGTTCCTATTCCAAAGTCCCTTCTAACATGTCCCAAACTCTTGAGTTCTTATCCTTTGAGTTCGCTCGAACCTACCTTTTTGAGTATCATCCAAACCCCGTGATGAGATTCTCCTCAATCATTTCTAAAATTTCCTTCAAAACCTTTCGATTTCCCCTCTATACTAATTATGTCATAATTGGGAAAGACTCCCTAACTCTCTGTGTTCAAAATCACCAAGACCACAGCCCAATAGCCGCCCCACGCCACTCCTGCCTTCCTGCCTGCTTGGGCTTGGGCCAGCACGTGTGTGCACCAGCACCGCGGCCCGCGGCCCAGCTTGCCTGCTTACGCGCGAAGCTGACGGCTTAACTGGCCCAGTGACCGGTGTCCCTGCTCAACCCAAGCTGCGGGCGAGCCTACCAGGCTGCCGCCGCCGCCCGCTCTCGCGAGCACGCGAGCGCGCGCATGCTTGCGGCCCCAGGCACCGCTCTCACCCCCGCCTGCTGATGCCCGCCACGCGTCCCAAGGTTGCACAAACGGCGAGGATCACCACAGTGCCTCGCATCCCTAGCCGCTCGCCTATAAAATGGAGAAGAGTCGCCGCCGCCACTGTTTATCTTCCCCAAGCCACCGCCGCTCCACTCGTCTCTTGCCCCGCACGTTCGGAGCCATGACGAGCCCCTTGATGCCGTGCGCAGCAGTGCTTTGCCCGCGTTCTGCTTCCTCGGAGCCCGTCGTTGACCAGCCGCGCGCAACACAACTTCGCCGATCCTCGACGTCGTGCGCCGCCTCTGTGACACACCGACCGCGCCTCTCCTCCACGACGCGCTGCCAGCGCTGGCCGCCTCGCCATCGGACCTATGCAGCCGCCATGGCTAGTCCGCGTCACCGCGGCTGGCTGCCTATCTGCAGCCGGTCGTCGTCGACCCGGCTGGCTGTGTGGCCATGTCGAGCCCGGTCTCCTCCACCGCGCTCTGCATCGTCATCATGTCCGTGCTGCTTCCTCTTCACCGAGCCGACCGCATCAAGCCACGCCCGCCGACGACACGGCAGCGGCGTCTTGCAGTTCGACCTCAGCCCCGCACCGACCGCAGCCGCGTCGCCCATGGACACGTCAGCTCTGCCCGACCGCTGCCGTCGTGCAACGAAGCCCGGGCGCCTGCTCCTCGCCAAGCCGACTCGTCCTCGCCTTGACTGCGCCGACGTCTGCTGACCGCGTCCTCGTCCTCGTGACACTGCGGGAACGCCCCTAGCGCCTTCTGCTCATCCTTCACCGCCACTCCGATGCCCTCCGCTGCACCACCATTCCTAGAAACTGCGGGTGAGCTGCCATGACCTGTGGGCCCATCTTTTCTTCACATCAGTAAGCAAATCGTGATCTATTCCTAATATCTGGCCTTCGTGCCGTGGTTCCACTCTGCTGCAGGGAGGCCGCCAATGATCACAACCTTCCCGGCGCCTATTACCGGCCGCAGCTCTTTTCCCTTGCCAAGAAGCCGACGCTCCGACTACCTCCTCGCTAAGCCGTGTCCACGCCGAGCCCGACCCGCGTCAAGTGACCTGCCATCCGCAAGCCCTCGGTGAGCTGACCAAAGACCAAACCTATCCAACCCCTGCTGCTGGCGAGATGCCGATGAACCTTCCGCCTTCACCCCCTACCTACCTGCTGCCGGCCCAAGGCCGATGATCCCTCCATGTGTCCTGGCCTTCGAGCCGTGTTTTCTGCAGGGTCCTCGTCTACCGTGTGGAGTTGACGTTAGTAGGCACGATGCACACTCGCGCACTCGCCGTGTCCTTTCGTGGCACTCACGCCTCGGATGACACCGGCATGACACAACACACTCGCACACACTGGACTAAACCCAGCCAACTGGATGACACACCATGAATACTTATGATGGCATCGCCGTCGCGTGCACCCGGGGCGCCGACGTCTCGATGGCGTTCCCACGTGTTGTAGATACCCAGCCACGACGGGCACCGCCGTCGCGTACACCTTGCCATTGACAACGGCCTTCGCACTGTGATTCCATGCCTTGTTGGGAACCCGGCCATGCTCCGCCGCCTCCCGGCCACTTGATGCCACCTCCAGCCGGCCTCTGGCCAGCCACAGCCTCGTTCGGCCAGCCTCAGCCCCGCCCGGCTAGCCACAGCTAGCCACAGCCAGCCCACAGCTAGCCGCAGCCAGCCCACAGTAAGCCGTAGCTAGCCAGAAGCTACTAGCAGCTGGCCGAGAGAAGCTGGAACATGTAGCAACGAGCCTTACCACTTTCTTTTGAAACCGACCTGGTTCGGTCTTCATGCCGTAAACCCGTTGCTAGATCTTGAGGCCCCGTAGAAAATGTTGGACAGTTGGAGAACCCAATTGATAGATGCTGCTGGACTGTTGGAAAGCCCAGTCGATAGATGATATTGGACAGTTGGAAAGCCAAATTGAAATATGATGATGATCTAATGAAGAGCCCCTTCTCTTACACCTGTCCGCCAAATTGTACCCTATCCTTACAATCTGTCCATTCATATATCTATTGTACCCTATCCTTATGATCTATCTGTTGTACCCTATCCTTACACTCTGTCTGTACGTGTATCTGTAATACAGGATCTGCCCATCTTCGAGCTATGGAATGGTGCTCCTCCACTGTCTTGTCATGTTGTGTTGTCTTTTGGTCGTGTCGTTGGATCTTATTGTTGGTTGTTCGTCTGTGCGCCGTGCCTTCGAGCCGGCCGAGGGATTGTACCTCGTTTGGACGTTGCGATCACGGGATTCGTCTCGCCATGGCTGTAATGCCAAGCGTAACTCGACCTCTCGTCTTGTTGGTAAAGCTTGTGGCCGTGAGTACGTCTCGCCATGACCATGGAGCCATACCCCTGTTTGTTGTTCTTTGATTCTTCGTGCACAAGCCCTCGTATGCTCGTACCCTATGCGACCGTTGCATTTATTGAATTCTTGAGGTGACAACCGCATCGCTATGAATCTGAGAGATGACTTAGTGCCAGTGCACCTAGGTCGTGGTACCCTACGAGTGGTTGACACACTTGTATTCTTCGTATGTCGCTCCCTTCTGACGCCCCGTCTTTTTACCGTGCCGTGTAAGGAGTGGACCATCGTCATCTGACGTCTCTTGCTTTTCGCTACCATTTAGCCCGCTCTGTTCGATCCTGTCTTGTACACGGTGACTGGATCAAAGACCGGACTAACCCCTTTTTAGTTAGCAAAGCTATGGTCTATATCAAGATCTCGGACCTATGCGAGTCGACCCGATCGACTACTTAAAACCATCTTCACTAAAGATGTGACCGAGAATATAAAATGGATGTGCCTAGCTAACTTCCCTCTCTCTCTTAATTCTTGGTATTTAAGCCCTTGTATGATTGTACCCTTTGAATCACAGCCTTGGTACCCTACAAGTGGATTAAACATTCGCACTATTTTGTGCAACATTCATTGTTGGTAATTCCTTGTTCTTCCCTTCTGATCGGCTTGTCCTCCGATTCCCATTTTCTCCGTGGCGTTCGGAATCGGAAGACTGTGAGCCGTGGTGTTTGCTATGGATCAGCTCTAGCCTAAACCATTTATTATAAAGCCATATTGCCTTGGCCGTGACATAAGCTTGTGCATAGCAAACCCCACTCTTGTTTCTTTGGCCCGATGAAATCGGACATATGCCGAGAGGGCCAACTTATGCACATTTTATTATTTTCTCTAGTAATATTTGGATCGTCCCACAGTCTTGTCGTATTTTAGTGTATTGGGTGTTTTCTTGCTTTGTATTGCTTCGCGGAGTAGCTGATTCCGGGTTAACAACGATCGGATCGAGACTGCTAGGAGGAAGAGAACGTGGACGACAAAAGAACCCATGGAGTGGAGTCACCCTAGGAGGAGGTGGCCCAGTAGAACGATTACACTAACTGAGGAGTGCTCATACCACTACTTCCTCGACAACGCAGGTGTCATGGCAGCACCTTCTTTTAGAGAATCCTATCAGACATTACATATTTAGAATTGCTAGCGCTTTATATTTACTCCTTTGCTAGTATATGATGCATACTACTACCTAAGCTGTTATTACCCTGCTTGCAACCACTCTACCATGCTACCTAGCTTCGCACTCACACTCTCTTATATATATTTACCCGCTTGCTTGCATGTTACATCACCTTATTTATTAACTCCACTCGCATTGTATGTGTGATGTGATGCTGGTGGTGAACCTCTAGGAATGGTTTGGTTTGGGATGCCAGACTGGTGGACTAAGAGCGTGCTACGTGTGTCTCGGGTGTGTGGTGAGGGTCGAGTCGACCAAGTGGGATACACGACGAGCTGTGTAAGCAAGTCTTGCCGGGAGTTGCATCTGGGCATTCCCACGAGAGATACCTGTGGCGGGTAATGGTTTTATGAGGAGGTTCCAGGAAGGATAGCCTGCGTGGTTTGAAACCCCATGAATGGACGGTGCCGTGGTGGCACAGGGAGAGTATCCCCTAAGAGAAGATGCCTGCTTGGTCAAACCTAGGAAGGACTAGTACCAGGTTCATAGGAATCCTTTACTGCTCACTCGTCTTCGATGGGCGAGGAACTGCTGGACTACTTGGTAGGACGGTGCCACTACTGCTAGGTTGTAAGGTGATAGGGTGGGCGGTGGCGGATGCTGGAAGTTCCCGCACCGTTCTAGATGCGCAGTACCACTGATTGGGCCCGGTACTGCGTCTCCCAGTCTCAGCGTTTCGGTTCATGCCCGAAGTTACCCAGGGCTGAGTGGTAGGGTGGCATCGACCTAGGCAAGCAAGCACCCGGAATTCTGCCTAGATGATTGTACAGCATCGATGATGGCTAATCTTGTGAGTGGTAAAACCACTGCAGAGTGTATGGTCGATCGATCGATACATATGCCTATTCGTCGGCTATGGACCTTTCCTGTGAAGCTCTGACTAGTGTAGAGAGCGATATTCTTTTCTTCCCCTGGTTGATGATTGTCCGGCAGTGTGCCCGGTGTGGCAGTGTGCCGTTGAGACAGGACCCGAGAGGGAGTTGGGCCTGTCGACTGAGCGCGAGGTGTGTGTGAGGTGGTGTATGGGTGGGATGATGGAATTGGGATGGACTAATGGATGGTGTGGTATGGGTTAAAACTTGACGAAATATTATAAAACTTACTACTGGATACTACTTTACATGTGCTTAGGATGCAAACCACAGCCAAATACTAGGATCGCCAGATCCTTTGTTTTCTCTTTCCACTAAAGCTCATCGGTGCTGACCATGGCCTGCACATATCTGGCGGTGTGCAGATTACCTGACTAACAGAGATATTGAGATAAAAAGTATTAGAAGGTCTCGTGCCTACGCTCAAGTTTGGTTCAGGAGATAAAGGACTATGCTGCGCCAAGAATAACTTTGATGATACCCATGAAGGAGGAGCCATCACTCGACAACATATTCTGCCAACTCTGATGACGTCTAGATACGCTTCATATAATCAAACTTAACATACATGTGCCTTATTACATAGGTAACTAGGGTAGATAACTAGGGTAGCTTAAGGCTGCCCTTTCTTCGTGAGATCCTTGATCTCTTTTTTAAGCTTCTCAACCTCTTCTTAAAGCTTATCTTTGTCGCGCTTGAGACTGCGGATTAACTTAACATTGATTTCTATCTGCTTAGTTATGTTGCCCATAATCTTAGTCCTCAATTCCCCAGTCTTCTCTACTCCCTTAATGGAGTTAAAGAGGGCTTCAATCTTCTCATTGAGGAGTCGCAGAGAGAGGGAGGTTGTTTAGGACCTTTCTCTATTGCTAATGCCGATGCAGCCCTTTGTCTCTTGGGCGGAGGTGGTACGAAATCGGTGTAGCGGACTTGGCCTGGACGTGCACGAACTCCATTGATGGCAGGACGAGCAGTGGTGTATTTTGCACACACTAATGTCCCGTTCTTGTCGGTCTTGACCGACAGGAGTCGTTCATTGTCTCTAGATGGAAGAAGCTGGGTGCCTCAGGGAATAGCGACCTGCTTTCCCCTGGTACCAACTTCTAGCAGCAGCCTTGGGGGTGGTGATGGCAGAGCAGGTTGACCTTGCGTGTAGTAGACTTGCTCGTATTGCGGAGGTACCGTAGCGAGGTGTTTTGGTGGTACGATGGCGAGAGGCTTCGGCTACGCGAGGACGATAGCCTTCGAGTCGTCGCCTTGGATCTTGCCAGAGTCAGCGCCAACGATCGCTTTGTCTGCCATTGCTGCTAGATCTAAACTAGAAAGTTTCTTTAGAGGAGAGAGAGAGATAGCTGTAGATGCGATGCAATTGAGGGCGGCATAGGTGCGTATTTATATGGGTTTTCAGGAGACAGGATAAGATCAAATGTAGATTCTGCAGGATTCGTACGAAATAATATCTGCATGCGTCGGGAATCTACGTGAAAGTGTTTAGGAAAGATGTAGAAAGAAAAGGAAACGAGAGACGGGACGAGAGGGGATAGGGGGTTCCGTCCGGCCCCACTAGGGCACCGGCTGGCCCCACAAGATGGCCTCTCGTGGTGGCCGTGCTCGTGATGCCTCTAGACTCTATCTACTTCATATTAGTTGCAATGCGTGATAATTTTTTGTAACAGACGATGACGGGGCTAAAAAGTTGGTAATTGGACAAAGTCCAGCCCGTCAACAACTTCTGAATTAAATGGTTCATAAATAATTTAAGTCGGTGACCATTTACCTTGAATAACGTATCTTCGTGTGATTGTAGAGTTACCACTCCATGTGATGATGCGTTCACAACCGTAAATGGTCCTTTCCATTTGCTCCATAGCTTTCCAAGCTTGAATAATTTAAACCTAGAATTAAAAAGTAATACCTTATCTTCTGGTGCAAACTCCTTCTTTTTGATCCTCTTATCATGCCATCTTTTTGTTCTTTCTTTGTAAATCATCGAATTGTGATAAGCCTTTTCTCTCCATTCTTCTAATTCTGATAATTGCATCTTCCTCTTTTCTCCAGCGGCCTCAAAGTCCATATTCCATCTCTTAATGGCCCAGTGAGCCTTATGTTCTAATTCCACTGGTAAATGACAGGTTTTACCATACAATAACTGATAAGGTGACGTGCCCAAGGGTGTCTTGTAGGCAGTTCGATATGCCTAAAGTGCTTTGGGTAATCGATCCTTCCATGCAGTACCCATCTCATTTACTATTTTCTGTAGAATATTCTTGATCTGTTTGTTTGATGTTTCTGCCTGGTCACTTGTCTGAGGATGGTATGGAGTAGCAACATTATGACGGATTCCATGAGCTTGTAAGTATCGGTGAAAATTCTTATCGGTGAAATGTGTTCCTCCGTCACTAATGACCATCCTTGGTGTCCCAAACCTTGGAAATATAATCTCTTCGAACATCTTCTTTGAATGTTTGGAATTAGCATTCATGCATGGCATAGCTTCTACCCACTTGGATACATAATCAACTGCCACCAGAATGTATTCATAGTTTCTTGATTTCACAAATGGTCCCATATAATCAATTCCCCAGACATTAAAGAACTCGATCTGGAGATTGTTGGTGAGTGGCATGCATCTCTTGCATTGATATTTCCGTGCCTCTAACATGATCCACATCTCCGGACAAAATCTTTGGTGTCTTCATACATAGTTGGCCAAAAGAACCCACTCTGCCAGATCTTAGCATGTGTGCGGAATGCCCCAAAATGACCTCCATATGGTGATGCATGGCATTTCTGTATGATCTGCATGCCTTCTTCTACTGGTACACATCTTCTAAGTAACCCATCCGAGCAGATTCTGAAGAGGTATGGTGGATTCCATATGTGGAGACGACTTTCATAAATGACCTTCCTTTTATTTTCCCCTGGTGGTACATAACCTGCAACCATAAAGTTGACAATATTCGCGTACCAAGGGTCTGACTTGATCACTTTAAATAACATGTCATCTCTTAATGAGTCATTTATAGGTAGTTCCTGAGGTTTCTCAAAGTGTATTCTAGACAAGTAATCAGCAACTGGATTTTCTGTTCACTTCCTATCTTTAATTTCTAAGTCAAATTCTTAAGTAATAGAATCCATCTTATCAAATGTGGTTTACCATCTTTCTTAGCGAGCAAATATTTTATCACAGCATGATCAGAATAGACAATTACTTTTACTCCTACTAAGTAAGATCTGAATTTATCAATAGCAAAAACAACAGCCAGGAGCTCTTTTTCAGTTGTTGCATAATTTAGTTGTGCTCATGTCATAGTTTTACTAGCATAAGCAATTGCATGATGCTTTTTATTCTTTGTTTGCCGTAATACTGCCCCTACAGCATAATCACTAGCATCACACATAATTTCAAAAGGTAAAGACCATTCAGGGGGTTGAATGATTGGTGCTGATGTAAGTGCTTCTTTAAGAATATTAAAAAAATTTAAACATGCATCATCAAATTCAAAAGGAACATCCTTAGATAATAAGTTAGTCAGTGGTTTAGCAATATGTGAAAAATCTTTTATGAATCTACGATAGAAACCACAATGACCAAGAAAACTTCGGATTCCTTTTACATTAACAGGTGGAGGTAATTATTCAATTACTTTAATTTTTGCCTTGTCTACCTCTATACCTCTTTCAGACACTAGATGTCCTAGCACTATTCCTTCTCTAACCATGAAATGACATTTTTCCCAATTAAGGACTAAGTGCTTTTCTTCACATCTTTGCAAAACCTTATCTAGATTTTCTTGACAATCATCAAAGTTTTTCCATAAACTAAAAAATCATCTATAAAAACTTCCATGATTTCTTCTAACATTTCAGAGAATATAGACATCATACATCTTTGAAAAGAAGCAGACGCATTACATAATCCAAAAGACATTCTTCGATAAGCATAAGTTCCATAAGGACATGTAAAAGTTGTTTTGCTTTGATCATCAGGGAGTACAGGAATTTGGTGATATCCAGAATAACCATCAAGGAAACAAAAGAAATAATTATTTGCTAAACGCTCTAACATCTCATCAATGAAGGGTAGCGGAAAATGATCTTTCTTTGTTGTTTTATTAAGTTTTCTATAATCTATGCACATTCGCCATCCAATGACAGTTCTCTGGGGTATTAATTCATTTTTATCATTTTGAACTACGGTCATTTCATCCTTTTTAGGTACAACTTGAATAGGGCTTACCCACTCACTATGTGGCACAGGATAAATAATCCCATCATGCAAAAGTTTTAAGACCTCTTTATTAACAACTTCTCTCATCGCATTTTGAAGCCTACGCTGGGGCTCTCTAGAAGATGTAACTTCTGGGTTGGTTGGAATGCGATGGGTGCACAAAACAAGACTAATTCCCTTAAGGTCTTGGAGTGAATAACCAAAAGCAGAACGATGTTTTTCTAAAAACGTTATTAATCTAAAAAATTCTTCATCAGAAAGTTTATCACTTATAATCACAGGAGAATTTTGATCATTATTCAGAAAACATACTTAAGACCAGAAGGTAGTTGTTTAAGCTCAATAGAAGGCTTAGGTGGCTCTAGTAATTCATCCAGAGGTTCAGGATCGATAGGATTCTCCTCCTCTTCATTAATGAAGAACTGAGTATCATCTTCTATATTAGGTTCAATAAACTCTTCAAATGACATAGCCTTAACCACTTCTATTGGATATAACTCAAGAAGTGGCTCTGCCTTAGCTTTTAATGCATGCGTTATAGGCACAGAGAGATTAACGCCATTCCCAAGTTTAATATCTAAATTGCCCGTACAACCTTCTCGCAAAAGTTTTCCTATTGGTTATCCAATCATTACATCAAAATCCCAAACATCAAAGATATAGAAATTCAGCAGAATTTGAAATTCATTAATCACAATAGAAAGAGCACATAAAACTCCTGAACTTGGAATAATATGTCCTGAACGACTTTTCAATAATTTATTCGTAGAAATTAATGGCATATCTTTCAAGAATTTTTCAGCAAATGTAAGAGACATGATATTGACACCTACTATTGGGTTGTAAAAGGCATCAAAAGGATATGCATCAATTCGACATTTAATAGTAATGGCAGGAGAATTTAAACGAATTATAGCATTTAAAAGTTCAGATTCTATCAACCACTCATTACTCATAACAAAAATCAATTCTCTTGTTATTTCTCTAAGGAATTTTAAATCAACAGGATATGAAATATTAAAATTTTTAAATTTCATAGACGCTTGAGATTTTATAATTTTATGATAATATGAGGTATTTCTATAATCATCAAAAAGTTCATCCTCAAATTCAAGTATTTCTCTGTTGTCCTTTTCAATTTCTTCTTCTACCTGTACTAAATGTGATGGTCTACGTGCCCCTTTTGGGTAAGGTGGATCACGTGTAGACTTATCTCCTCTAGTAGGTATTTCTTTTATTTGTTCATGGTTAGTGGTAAACAAAGTAGAAGATAATTGTGCAATTTATAATTTTTATTAAATAATATTTGATCTTCAACAGCAGAAGAGAAATTATCCAACTTAGAATTAATTCCTTCTAAAACTTTATCATTAAAAGCAAGCTTCTCATAAATACTTTCATTAATTCTAGCTTGTTCTAATATTAATTCTCTCAAGGGTGGTTGTCTCTGATTTGAAAAATTATAATTGCCCTGGTACTTACCTTGGTTGGTTGACCGAGGTTGATTTCATCCTTACTTCTGAGAAGTAGACTTGATGACTGTACTAATATCTTCTGGGGGATTTGCAAACTCAATTCCTAAAGATCCTTCATATTGATTCTGAGAATTGAATGCATCTTGAATAGCTTGACGATCTCTTTTGGCTCTTAGCTCTAACCAGTTCAACAGTACATCCATCTTGGTTGACAGTGCACACACTTCCTCTGAAACTTCTTCACTCTTATGGCATGTCTAAGTGTTGTTTGTCCAATTCTGATTTTCTGCTATCTTTGCCATAATATCTTTAGCTCTTCCAGGGCTGAGTGACATAAATGATCATTCAGCAGTGGCATCTAGTTGCTCACGTGACCTTTAAGTTAGTCCGTGATAAAATGTTTACATGAGCAACCACTTTTCCATTCCATGATGGGGACAATCTGATATGTAATCTTGAAAACGTTCCCAGGCTTCTGGAATAGATTCACCTTTCTACTGACAAAATTCTGAAATCCCAAGCGTAGCGCCCAACTCTACTTGAACCTTGCTAGACGCCAAAACTATGAACTTGAAGAACTAGAGTCCTATTTCTAATCTCTGGAAACCCTAACTTCTGTCTACTCTTGACAAATAAAGCAGGAGGAATGAATTGGTGCTCTGGGAGGGGGGTCTGCCCCTTTATTTATAGCCTGCAGGATGAATGTGCGCCGTGGGATCAAACCTACTTAAATAAAGGGCCGAGATGACTTCTGAGAGGCGGCGGAAGAAGACTCCAGAAGGCAGCGCCGAAACCCTAAGGGAGGCTCCGGCCGGCCCCACCCTGGCGCCGGTCGGCCCAACCCTGGTGGGGTTCGGGCCCCGGTCGCTTCGGGTGTGTTCTAGAGGTTTCTAGTGTTCCAATGATGATGTTTCCTTGGCGGTTAAGTTTCGTGGTAATTAAGCACTTTAATACTTCTTTTAAGCCTTTCTGGAATAATCCCTGGAAAATACACAATTCACCAAAACTCGTGGAATTTGTCAGTAATAACCCCTATGCTTCTATTATTGTCCCTCACTAGCATTAGTTGACGGTATAAAATTGAAACTTAACGACTGTCAACAACACCCCCAAGCTAAGTCTTTACTAGTCCCTTAGCAAAGTTGACTTGAAATGATTTATTCAGGGTTCCATAAAAATATATAACTCCCAACAAATACTTAAATATTTAAACAGAAATTCTTCTCCGGATTGAAATTCATTAATCCATCTTTCAAACTTATTCCTACTATTTTCAATCATGGGGCTTTTAAACTAGATCTTGGGTAATTGAGAGACAGAATAATCAAGCAAGCACTATGTCTTTCATCCTTTGTTTCAACCATTGCTCCAGGTTTTTTTAATAAGTATATAATTTTTATTTAGAAAATAATGAGAGCCTACTAATAAGATTGCAGAGGACCTCTAAGCTATACATCATGATTGAATGTGTGAATGCGATCAAATTTCATTTTTGAACTCCTATGCATTATCCTCTCTTTTCTGTCTTTCTGAAGAGTGTGGGCTATCTCCCCAGCGGATACCTATTTTTTTCTCTCAGGCGGGTGTCTTTGCACCCATTGTTTTACTCTCTTCTTCTTTTTTTTGGCACATATCCTTTTGATATGGCGTCTTTTAAGCTCATACTTCTTTGGTATGGCGTCTTTTAATTTTATAACCCACACTCTCTGTTGGACTTCTAAGAGAGAGACTTGTGCATAGAGCGAAAACTTTTTGTGCATGTGAATTCAGTCATGAATGCATAACAGAATAGTCTACTTAAATCATATTAGCAGAACAAATTATTATTATATTTGTTTTATTTTTTTAAATGTCTGGAGCTTAGGTGTCACTTAGAATGAAATAAATAGTAACTCAAACCTTCTTATATCATATCCGTCAATTACTTAGAAAAGCTTATGCTACCTACTGATATCAAGTTTTAGAATAAATTTTCATGGTAGGTAAACTTCATGCAATTCGTAGGAGAATTTAAAATTAAACACTAAGCAATTGCAGGAAATTACATTTAAACAATTTAAATATCTTTTTGATTTTTCTCTAGCTTCAAGTTCTAATTATTCTAAAGACAAATTGAATGCAGAATTTAAAGCAAACTTAATTATACAATCTATTATTTTTTTGGATTTTCAGTTTTTACACAAGTAGGAATTTAATGCAATAACTAAAGAAAAAAGGTAAATAAATTTCTATTTAGTTTTCTTGTTTTGTTGTTTTTTTAGCAATATTAAAATTAACAGAATTGAAGATTGAATTAAATAATGAAATAAAGAACATATATAAAGGTGAGAGGTACTCACCTAAGCGGGGATCTCTCCCAAGATGGATGTTGCTGTGCTCAGTAATGTGATGGAGGTGGCGGCAGGTATCCCATCTCATGTATCAAATACTCCAATCCGCCCTACGTCTGCTGCTGTCCTTCATAGATCTGATCAAGTCGTTGGTCCGTGCTGTGCTGCCACTGTTCATGCTGGTAGAACCTGTCGTCGACCTGCTGCTGCCACTGCTCGTGCTGGTGCAATGTGTCGCTTATCGTGTTCTGTCCCTGATCAATGTTAGTGAGAGGCATAGATAAAGCTGGGAGATCATTAGCGGTAGTCGAAAAGTGCTGCTCAGGTGGCCGATAGTAGCCATCTTCTGGTGGTGCAGTGGAACGGATACGGTTCACCGGTGGTGAAGTCCGTGTTCCCGCGTACAGAAAAAGATGTTCTTCCTCTATGAAAATCATTTGCTCCCCCAATCTGCTGCTGCTGACGAAGATTCTCCTTGCTGAAATGTGGGCTGTTCCTCCCATCCTGCATGTGCAATCCACTGCTAGCTTGGCTCCTGCGTCGATCCCTGTTCACCAAAATTAACATAATGGAAATAAGCTGGCCCAGATGGTGCTGGGTCAGCTCCATTAAAATTAGTTCTCGGCGCCCTACTGATGCGTGCGGACGGACACCTGCCAATATTAGCTCCACTAGCTGGAAAAACAAAATTCTGAACAGAATAAATTTTTAACTTCCTATCTGGTAGTTCGTACTCATTGTCAAAATTTTTATAAATCATAACTATTTTATTATTCTTACGTTTGAGCATATGAGCACGAAAGAAAAAATCATAACCAATAATTCTACGGGCATCAGAAATGTAAACAAGTGTAGCATTTGATAATAAACCTAGCCCTGCAGTTAAACGTGTAATCCAGGAAGTAAAAGAAATATTGCACTTTTTCACGGAAGGGACAGTTCTCCAATAATTCAACATCATTTTTACAGGTGACGCCTTCCTCTTTTCAAACATGATATATAATAAATGCAGCTCATCTTGTTTGATAGTATTTAACTCCTCTCTAGGAAAGAATGTAAAAACTAGCCACTTAAACATAAACCTTAGTGTGGGGTGATGAACCTCTTCAGTAGTGTATTTTTGTTTTTTATCTGGTTTCTTTGCAGTGATGCTCTCCGAAAAATCATCTTTATCAAAGTCTTGGAGAGTTTCAGTTATATTGACCACACACTGATTATTGAATCTTAGTGCTAAACTAAGAGTTTTCCATGAGAGGGTGAAATGTTTATTAAATATTCTAAAATTAACCTCATCATCATCAAAGTTTAGGGTGCTAATAAATTCTATAGTGAGTAACTTGCTACCTGCTTATTAATTTGCCATGCACCTTCCCATCCAACATTTCTAAAAAATAAGCTCAAACTCGGAATCCATTCCGGTTTCATGGAGCAAAGTGGCATAAAAAATTGGAGTATGCGTAAATTCCTTATTTTTAACCACATTTAATATCTCCTTCTGCGGGTCTAGTTGGTAATGAAATTTGAGTGATGATTGTAAGCTCATACCTCTCTTCCGGTTGGGAAGAGGATGAAGGGTTGTCATACGTGAAGGGTAACGGAGGATCGATATTCATGTCGGAGCCGACGAACGATGGTACTTGTGATGATGATTGACTTCGTGTTGTGCGGCGTGAGAAGGTTCTTCCAAGGGATCGAATGGCACCTTTCATTCTATTGCTCATCTTGCCTGAACAATGAAGAACACGAAGAACACAGCAAGAACAAACAAGAACAAAACAAGAACAAGCAAGAACAAGTGGATAGGAGAAATTGAAGTGGCAATCTCTCTACTACGTGTTCTTGCTAATCTTCTTCTCTAGCCCTTTCCTTGCTTAAACTTGAATCAAATGAAGGATTTGTGAAAGTTCGAAGTTTCGAGCAACAAAGAAGAGTAGCTATGTGCTCTCTGGTGTGTGAGTGAGTGAATGAGTGAGTGAGAGAAGTGGGAGGCAGAGAAGAGGAGGATGGGCGCCGGCTGACCCCACCTGTTGCTCTCTGGCTCTCTACTTTGAAGAATGTCGACACCACCTACATCTCCTTCCAAATGCATGTGCGTGAGTGCTCTTTCTGGTGAATGGGATGAATGGATGATGGAATTTGGATGGTAGTGGTTGATGATAATGCTTGAATTGACTTGATGTGATGATGGTGGGCCTCATATGTTTCCCGTATTTATACCGTATAATGACACAAGAATGAAAAACTAAATTACTTTTATGAATCTATGAAAAATTAGAATTCTAATGATGGTCTTTTTATAATTTTTTGCCACCATAGTAAATTTCACTGATGGGGGTTTAACACTCCGTTAGTAATAATCACATGGGGCTTAAGTTTTAATCATGCTATGCTTATTTTTATTTCTTTTTAGTAATGTAATTTAAGAGGAAGTAAATATGCAAATTTCAATGCAAAAATTAAATTACCGATAATACTGAGTTACCTCCCGGCGAAGGTTCGGGGTTTTTGAGTCCGCCTATCCAGACTTCTCCGGTTAAATTATTCTTCATGATTCATCTCCGGTGTCGGAGATGTTGTTGCATCTTGTTCTTCATGACACTTCAACGTTTGGCATTGCTTCAGTCTTGGTTTTAATGCGAATCGCTCTTCTTGCCCATTGATGGTGAATGTGATCTCTCCAGCTCCGACGTTGATGGTTGCATTTGCAGTGTTTAGGAATGGTCGCCCAAGGATGAGGGGTATCTTCCTCTCTTCCTGCATGTCAAGTACTACAAAATCTACAGGAATGAAAAAGTTATGGATTTTTACCAGAATATTTTCTGCGATTCCTACGAGATAGCGGACCGATTGGTAAGCTAATTGCAAACACATCGTGGTTGGTGTGAGCGTAGAATAGTTAAGTTTGTCGAAGACGGTCTTGGACATGACGCTGACACTTGCTCCAAGATCACATAAAGCATTCTCGAACATGTGGTCTCCTATTGAACAATCAATAGTGGGACACCCTGGATCCTTCTTCTTAGTAGGAGAAGAACTCAGAATTGCCTCACTACACTCTTCCGTTAGCTTGACAACTTCAGTAGAAGGTAGTGGTCCTTTGTTGTTGAGGATGGTTCGAAGATACTTCACGTATGTAGGTACCTGCATGGCATCTAACAATGGAATATTGACATATAACTTCTGAATTACCTCTACAAACTTACCAAATTGATCATCCATTTTAGCTCTTCTTTTTCTGCGTGGAAACGGTAGGAGGGTTGTGTCATGAAAATCTTGAGTTAATTCTTGATCTTGTAGTTCAACTAGTGGTGAAGGTGGTATAACTTCTTCTTCTCTGTTGTCTTTTTCAATCTCTTCTTCTACCTGCACTAAATGTGATGGTCTACGTGCCCCTCTTAGGTAAGGTGGATCACGTGTAGACTTACCTCCTCTAGTAGATATTCCTTTTATTTGTTCATGGTTAGTGGTAAACAAAGTAGAAGATAATTGTACAATTTGTAACTTTTATTAAATAATATTTGATCTTCAACAGCAGAAGAGAAATTATCCAACTTAGAATTAATTTCTTCTAAAACTTTATCATTAAAAGCAAGCTTCTCATAAATACTTTCATTAATTCTAGCTTGTTCTAATATTAATTCTCTCAAGGGTGGTTGTCTCTGATTTGAAAAATTATAATTGCCCTGTTACTTACCTTGGTTGGTTGACCGAGGTTGATTTCATCCTTGCTTTTGAGAAGTAGACTTGATGACTGTACTAATATCTTCTAGGGGACCTTTGAGTTAGTCTGTAATAAAATGTTTGCATGAGCAACCACTTTTCCATTCCATGATGGGGACAATCTGATATGTAATCTTAAAAATGTTTCCAGGCTTCTGAAATAGATTCACCTTTCTGCTGACAAAATTCTGAAATCTTTCCTCATAGAACATTGGTTTTGCCTACTGGGAAAAACTTTTCTAGGAAAGCTTTTGAACATTCTACCCATGTATTGACTCGATATTTATTCTGATAAAACCACTGCTTCGCCTTTCCCTCCAATGAGAACGGAAACAAACGAAGCAACACGACGTCTTGAGGAATGCCTTTGATGTTGATGATGTTGCCAATCTCCAGGAAATTCTGCAGATGGACACTTGCATCTTCATCTTTCTTTCCACTAAATGTGATAGTTTGCACCATTTTGATGAGGTTTGGCTTGATCTCGTAATCATGATCTCCAATGTTAAAAGTTGGCCCAACGCGAATATTCTCAGTGCTTAGGGCAGAGAATTCACGTAGAGTCTTCTCAGCCATGGCTTCACAAAATAATGTAAGACCCTTCTTCCTATGGTTGTTCCCGATTGATAAGAGTTAAAGTACACAACCAATCCTGCAATTACCCTATATAAGATATTTAAACATAAACAAAACACGGGTAAGTCTGCTAAACCAAAAGGTTATGCTTATCTATAAGTATTTATGTCTATAGTTATTTTTATATTTTTCTATAATATTATCTATGAAGAACTCTCCTATATGAAATTCTAGAATAAATATCCTAGCAAATCAAATCAACGAACTCAATAAATTATCTTAATGAATACAATTGCCATCCCCGGCAACGGCGCTAGAAATGCTTGTTGGTATTTTTAACATCACTTCACATTAAGTTGTCATCCATAACATGATGCCAAAAACCATTGGTAAAATAATCTTCACTTGCCTCCTAAAATAATTCTATAGAATATATCCGCAAGTGCACAGATAATTCTCCCCTTGTAGCACTTCACCCGGCAAGTATTCCGAGTATCGTTGAGTTAGTTTATGCCAAAAGGATAAAGGGGCATTCTACTCATTAGGATAATCTACTATAATCATTGAAAAGATAAATGTGCAGACCTATGATAACCCATAACTCTAGTTCTTTAGTGATAAATAAGTCAATGATAAATGGTAAATGATAACTGAGTAAATGAGTTAAATGGTATTTCAGAGATAGAATATAGAGACTCACTAATGTAGTAAGATAATCTCGAGATTCGACTAAAGTAAAGGAAACCTATGTAATTACTAAATACAAAGTCTACAGCCTACGCCATATTATACATTTTCATTTATAACATAATCAATTCAGAAAACATCATAAGGAGCATCATCTAATGAGGATATTAAGACACAAGGGTCATCTCCTTCGCGACCGCGCTATGCTCGTCCTACGTACGGGGGGTGGACTACAGAGGAACCAACACAGCTGTCACCTACGCGGACTACCACACGACTCGGCACGTCAGGGTGCCTCCGTAGGTATGTAATATATCTAGACACCACGTCGACATAATACACACCACCTAACTCACTCGAATACAGAAGGCGCTTTACGATCAAATGACAATAATCATCACCAATCACAACTATATCGAATATGCAACTAGAATAAACTAAGAACTGAATAAGTAGCAATATATTAAAATAGAGCAAAGTCATAATGAGATATAAGATAAGATTACCGATCTTCAGACGAACAGAACTGAAATCCCGAGCGTAGCGCCCAACTCTACTTGAACTTTGCTAGACGCCAAAACTATGAACTTGAAGAACTAGAGGCCCTATTTCTAATCTCTGGAAACCCTAACTTCTGTCTACTCTTGACAAATAAAGCGTGCTTTGGGAGGGGGTCTGCCCCTTTATTTATAGCCCGATGGGATGAATGTGCGCCGTGGGATCAAACCGACCTAAACAAAGGGCCGAAATGACTCCTGAGAGGCGGCGGAAGAAGACTCCAGAAGGCAGGGCCGAAACCCTAAGGGGGGTGCCGGCCGGCCCCACCCTGGCGCCGGCCGGCCCCACCCTGGTTGGGTTCGGGCCCCTGGTCGCTTCGGGTGTGTTCCAGAGGCTTCTAGTGTTCCGATGATGATGTTTCCTTGGCGGTTAAGTTTCGTAGTAATTAAGCACTTTAATCTTTCTTTTAAGCCTTTCTGGAATAATCCCTGAAAAATACACAATTCACCAGAACTCGTGGAATTTGTCAGTAATAACCCATATACTTCCATTATTGTCCTTCCCTAGGCATTAGTTGATGGTATAAAATTGGTCCTTAACGACCGTCAACAATAAACAAAAGCATCTACAACCTCTACTGCAAAGATTTTAGATGCAAGAAGAGTGAAGGGGTTGTAGATCTTTTGTTGGGTAGTGGTAGAAAGAAAGATTGAGTCGGGAGATTTCTCAAACGAGCAAGGACTTGATGAGAGGATTAAAGGATAACTTCCATGCTTATTGATGAAATTCTCCATCTCAAGGAGTGGGTGAGCGATTTTCTTCTCATGACATTCCAAATCCTCCTCAAGACTTGGATATGTCATGGTTGTTTGTGAAATCATCTTAAACTCACCCCTTGGATCAAGAACAAGATTGGATTCTACCCTTGTGCTAAGAGGTTGGGAAGACCAAACAGGTAGATATTCTTTGCCTGCTCTATGACCAAGCTTCTCATTTCCCAAAGCATTCTCCAAGAATCGCATGATTGGCCTTCCAATGAATGTAAGATGAAAGGAAAGCGCAGAAAGGTCAAAGATGTGGAAATCTAGTGAGATTTTTAGATCTTCAATTACTACAGGTACATCCTGAAGAACTCCTAAACAATCAAGGATTTGACCATTGGGGAGACTAAGACGCTTTTGGGATTGGAGTAGGTGATTCTTTGATGAACTTTGAACATGAAAATGAGGAATGATGTTGATGCCAAGGTTAGGATCATAGCAAATTTTACTATAAATTCCCATTACTTAACAAGATATCCTTCTTACATGAGTGGGCATTTTAGCAACAGTTGGTATTTATTAAGTGCAAATAGAATATGAAAGATTTCGCAAGTGCACAGAATACCATTGTAGCATTTTACCGGGAGTATTCCAGGTATCGTTATTTATATTTTACCATAGGGAAGCAATGGTTAAAGAATTTGATAGTTGACTATCATGTGTCTACTAACTTAGTACACCAACGAGACTAGTAGAGGTAACGATAAATAATAGGAGTTATGCTTAAATGATATGGACACATAGGAGAATTCTATGATAAAAGAGTAGATAGCTAAAGTGAGAGGACAACGAGAGAGTTCAAGGTTCCTAAATACTTCTCTATTACTGGGGTTCTATAATAACTGATTCATGGTAGATAAAGCAATCATGCAATAACATTTCAGGGCATCAGAACACTAGCCACGGAACAGGATGAGAATGGAACTAGAAAGTTCTGACTACGGTCCCACAATCATCAACCTACACGAGGTGGAATACGTCGGCCATCAGGGCTGTCACCTCCTGGGGCTACCACAACTATTCGTAAGGTTGAGTGCAATCTCAGGTAACCTCTAGTTTAGACACCATGCCTACACTATTAATTAATACTCTAATCCCATATGAAAACTAGAGCACTCGATGCGAGCGGAGATCCTATGCCAAAGTATAACAACTATACTAACCAATCAAATTCAGGGCATAAAGTAAATAGAGAAGATAAATATATTAAAGCATAAGTCTTACAAAGATGAGATACAAAGATATACCAGACCTCTGAAGACTTCTCTAGAACCGAAGCGCAGCTCCGCTCTCCCTAACTCTCAATTAGAACTAATCTACTACATTGGAAAGTCTAGCCCTAATTCTCTAGAGTTGAGAGGTTATCCATTCGAGGGACGCCTCTACAACTCCATAACGGTGCACTTAACTCGGGGGGTCCTATGTTCCTTATATGAGGACGCCTGGCCTCCCCTCCACATTGGGCAAGCAATATGGTACTAAGCCTTTCCGCCATGTGCACATAGGCTTTAATGGGCCAAATTCTGATTTAGGCCTAATTAATCCCGCAGCCTTTAATTAATCCCGTAACTCATGTTCTAGAATCTTTCAGTGTTTGTAAAATCCATATCTCTTTATTCTGAACTCCAAAAATAGCAAACCATAGGTCCGTTTCGATCATCTCGACGAGCTCTATGCAATTGTGAACTCCAATTCCTCATTTGAGATACTTTTAATTGGTGAAAAATTGAATATCCTTTTATACCCTGCAAAACAAGTGAGAACACCAAAACTTTTAGAACTTGTTAGAATTAAACCCCATAACTATATTGTGTATTGTTTTATGCCCTTGATTCATGTTTATTTGATGGGTAAAAATGAGCAATACTACCGTCAACAAGTTCCCCCAAGCTTACCGTTTGCTAGTCCCTTAGCAAAGCCAAACTTTAGCATAAATCAAAAGTTATAGCTACCCCTCACAAGTATTCAGTTTTAAACCAAGAAGTACTCAAGGATTAGAGTAGACCAAGCTAACCTTCAGACTTACCTATATTACCTTTACCACGGAGCTTGTAGCTTTCTCTTGAGTCTTGGGTAATTGAAGGATAGAATGTCTAAATTAAACACTATGTCTCAAGCTCTATCGTTCAACTCTTATCCTGGAGCTTTTGCAAGTTTTCAAAATAAAACTCAGAGTTTCCTTTGTATGACTCTCTCAAGTCTCTCAATATGTGATATTTGTGGATCTTTGCCAAGGCAATAGTGATGCATGCCTTCTCTTCTCTCTCTCACCTTATAACTAATAGCTTGTGTGGAGCTTATGGGTAAGGCGACAGCTCATACATACTTGCAATGAATATATTGTAAAGTCAAACAATGGATCCAAAGGAACCAGTTATACAATCAAATTAAGATGTGCATGTGTGTGGATATGAGGTGGTACATGGATATATGGTGGCTAATCCTAATTCTACTCGTTTGCTCCTTCAGACATCTCTCTCTCTCTTTTTCAAACACTAGGGAATTGTGTTGTAGGATAACATGGGCTATCTTTCTTTTCTTTTTCTTATTTTTTTCAGGCGGGAATCAGAGTACCTATTGTTTTGATAAATTCGGACACTTGTCCATTTTTACCTCTCAGGCGGGCATCTTTGTACCCATTGTTTTCTCTCATCTCACTCTTTTGCATAGCCACATGCCTCTTCTCTGCAACAATACTTCCCTTTTTATTTTTCTTTTGAGATAGTAACAAGAACCTTGGAGCACTGATCTGGGGTAACCAATGGGATATTTTTAATGTTCACTCCTAGTGTAGGAGTAGAACATTTTCAGGTAGATTTAGATGGAAAATGTGGAATGTGGACGCGCCCACTCAGATATGAGTAGTGCATTATGGGTGGAGTGCATGTGGTCTTGATTGTAAAAGCATGACAAGTTCCTAAGGTATCAACAAAGCTTGACTAAACTCAAAACAAAGCAAGTAGCATATAATGTGTATGTTTTTCCTAATCTAGCATGTATGGCTGTGGTGGGATTATAAAGCTCTTGTCATACAGGAACTCATCATGTGGTTTTAAGGATTTTCAAAATAAATCTCCAGAATTCAAGTATCACTAGGAACAAGATAAATAGCAGCTCAAACTTTGCATATCATATCCCTCAATTACTTAGACTCAGATCAAGCATTTGCTACCCACAAGTTTTAGGTTCAAAATAAATCTTCAAGTTAAAATGGTTGCGTCTAAAACTTGGGATGACTCAAAGTTAAAAACTAAGTTGGTATGAGGAATCATGGTGAGGTGCTACTTATCAAATTCCTGAGCATGGTTTCCATCTAGCCTGAGCAAAATTATTGTAAGCACTCTCTTTTTATTTTATTCAAACACACTAACTAACCTAAACACTATTTATTTGGTTTTCAAATTTTATTTCACTAGCTAACTCACACGAAAAGCATTATGATACAATAATAAAGATGGGAAACTTATACTTACCTGGATTTAAGTGGAGGGTGCCCCCCCCCAAACTAGATGTTGACATGGTCTTTGATGTTGCAAGTTGAGCAATCCTTCTGGGAGCAGGCATACTAACAGCGTAAGGGCGCCAGGTTGACTAGCTCTTGATCTTGTATTGTCCTGTAAAACTAAATTGCCAACAAGAAAACAAAATCTCATGGAGAGGGGTTAGATTAATACCACTTCATGGTAAGTGATTGATTTTATATTTCCAGCAGAAGTTTTCTAATTGGGTGGACCTTCATGTGCCCACATATTTTTGGTTTTTTTCTAAAAAGTATGGACCTTCATGTGCCCACATATTTTTGGTATTTTTAGATTTTCTTATGGTACTATGGTAAACCTTCATGTGTTCAAATATTTTTGGTATTTTATAACTTTATAAAACAGACTCGATAATCGCATAGGTGTAGTTACCTGATAACTAGGGATGCTCCTTCCCCAAGCTAGATGTTTACAATACTTGGTGTTGATGATCTTTAGAGTGGGCTTACCAGCAGCAGTCTGGTGGGCGCCACTGATGGACTCACTCCTCAGACAAAGTGTTATCCTGCATAATTATACTCCAAAAGAAAACCAAAACTCAAGGCTCGAATGTGTTAAGGGGTTAGCGGTCAGCCAATAAGTAATTGATTATTCTCTGAGTTGATTTTAATTGACAGATTCTAGCAGGATTCTCTTTTTAGTGTTTTCTAACTTTCTTATGCAACAATCAAATATGTATGCATGCTATATATTTTTATGCCACCACGGAGAATATTTATTCTCATGGGGCTTAGGATTTGCATAATGCAAGAAAGTAAATACAGATGCTATTATCATTTTTTTTATTATATTTTTTATGCCACCATAGCGAATATTCGATAAGTTTATTCACATGGGGCTTTAATGTTTTATGATGCAATAAATAAGGCAATAAAGATTTTTCTCTTCTTTTTTTGATATGCATAAAGATGAATATGCTAAAGTAAAATTACTAATGTAAATTATGAATACTAATTAATTAGATAACTACCATGTTAACTTATGGCAAGGGTGCGGAATTTAAAGTCTACCGACAGGACTTTTTCTTTCACTCTTGTGTATCTCTCCGTCTTAGAGATGAAGGTCTTGATGGTTGCACCTCTGGTGATGGTGATGTCACTTTTGTTGTTTGCTTGGCCAGCAGGTTGAAGTAGAGCATTAATAGTGCAAGCTGGCAGCATCTTGCTCAGCGTGCATGTTCACAGAACTTTTAGTTGTAGAATTTTAAGAATTAACAAATTTGTTTGAAGTGTTGTCCTGTTTGCAAAACCAAGGTAGAGATCAAGTGCATGGGCTCTGCTGGTGGAAAAACACCAACAGAACCGAATCTATTTCTTTATTTATTCTTCTCTAACCTTAGGCACATTGAACAAGACAAAGTTGATGTTACATAATTTTTTTTACTCATGACATGAGTGGTAAGATCAGACAATTAAGCATTAATGTTGCATTTAAGTTCATATGGCAGAAAATATTTAAATTGCTTAACCAATGGAATGGTTGTCTATCTCTACATAATATATAAATTTTCACATGTGTATGACTATCATCTTCCAAAGATAGAATACAATGTTTTAGCACATTTGGTTAAGATTGAGATCAAAAGAATGATGTCATGAACAATCTTAAAGTACAAAGCATGTTGAGTTAATTAGGTTAATCAATTAAAGATATAACTCTAACATATTTGTGTCTTTATTTATCTGTATTCCAAGATCAAGAGGAAAATAGTGACCACTTGCCTTAAGATATTACCTTCATTATTAGAGCGTGATGGCACCAAGTAATGAAGGGTGGATGATTGGTGGTCATTTCCTTCTCTTGCATCTTGAGTTGTTCATGAGCATCTTGTCTCCTTTGTTGCTTATCCTCTTTGCCATCTTTTGCTTTCTTTGATCTTATGACACCTTGTCACTTCGTTCATTATTATGCCTGCAACAGATTAATAGACAACACATACCCAAAGGGATGTACAACTTTGGAACATAGGTTATTTGTCCAGAATATTATCATGTTCCATCAAAGCTACTAAGAAGATATGGTTGATATTATGTTATCATAAATCATGTTTTATACCGGCATGACTTGAGTCCAAGTAACTTGCAGCAGAAGATAAAGTGAATGAATCATTAATACTCACAGTTCTTCCATCCATAATGAATGAGCTATGTCTTCCTCTGCAAGGTTATTGAAGTTCAGCATGTGCCCTGTATCATCTCTGATTTGAATTTATCTCATGACTTACCCAAATTAAATTGGAAGTTTTCCGTAAGGGTTAGTCCAACAGAATATCCAATGTTTACTATAGCATACGAGCGGCTCAAAAATCAACCTAAACACCACATCCAATTTGAATTAGGAAGGCATTTTAACCTAAGCACCACGCTTAATTCAAAAAGCCTTTGAAAGTAAAATCATCACACCTCTTGGTTCGGAAATCAAACTAAACACCTTGTCTAATTATGATTCCAGAAAACAGTTTAAACTAAGCACTATGCCTAATTTTAAAAGATGTATGAAATTTCTCCAAACCTTAAGTATACTATAGCGAACAAAGATAACATGAAAGTTTATAGAGAGTTATGCAAACAGAGATGAAAGAGCATGATCATTGATTAACAATTTGAACATGGATTGACAAGATAGAGACAACCAATATTAGCAACATAAGATTTTGCTAAATAAGCCCATTCCCCCAAGCTTGAATTTTGCAATGCAAAGTTAAGTTTGGATGGATTAATGTTGCATGATGATTGGTTGAACATACCTAATGATGTCATCCTTCTACTTCAATCCTGGAATGGCTAGTGACAAAAAATACCCGAGGGAATATTTTTATAATTATAATTCTATGCTCAATTCTCAAGGCTATTACATCAAAAGGTACAAACTCACATTATTTTTTCAAGAGTGGTTACTTTAGAACACAAAGTCGTTCTTGGAAGACCTTCTAATTATTACACTTTTAGTTAATAAACTTAGATTAAAAACCTTTGAAAGTAAGATCAAACATTTCTAAACTTGGCACCATGCTTCATTTAAGAGATGTATGAAATTATTCCAGCCATAAACTATAGTAAGTAAAGGTAGCATGAAAGCATTACAAGGATTTATTCAAATAGAGATAAAATAATATGATCATAGTGAGGTATATATATATATATTTCTTTTTAATATGCAAGTGGTATGGATGTATGCAAGAACTAAACATGCTATGGATTTGATATGAGGGAATATAAACTAAATGGTGTGAATACATGGATTAAAATAAATATGTAATGAGATGCAAGAATTAAAAGATAACTACTCAAAAGTTTAAAGTCCATGAGCAAGACTTTCTTACCTTCTTGATCATACTTACCATGAATTATGTGTAGCACAACCTCTATATTCATCATTTGAGATGTGATTTGAATTGTTGTGATGACGACCTCCTTCTCCTACCTACACAAGGTTAGAAAGAAATATATATATATATATATATATATATATATATATATATATATATATATATATATATGTGTGTGTGTGTGTGTGTGTGTGTGTGTGTGTGTGTGTGTGTGTGTGTGTGTGTGTGCAAACCTGTGAGATGGCAGGGTTCCATTATTAATGAATCTTGAATGTTCAGACACCCTGAGCTCTTCAATATATTTTCTTGTCTTGTGGAAACTTGCCGGAAGGTCAAAACGGCTTCTGTTTTCATGTCTTATTCCACAACTCAACAGAACAGGGGTAATCATACTAAATCTAGTAGTACACTAAATTAGCAGACATCAAGATCACTATAAAACTCTTATGCCAATTGCTTCCCTGGCAACGGCGCCAAAAATGCTTGTTGGTATTTATTAAGTGCAAATAGAATATGAAAGATTCCGCAAGTGCACAGAATACCATTGTAGCATTTTATCGAGAGTATTCCAGGTATCGTTATTTATATTTTACCACAGGGAAGCAATGGTTAAAGAATTTGATAGTTGACCATCATGTGTCTACTAACTTAGTACACCAACGAGACTAGTAGGGGTAACAATAAATAATAGGAGTTATGCTTAAATGATATAGACACATAGGAGAATTCTATGATAAAAGAGTATATAGCTAAAGTGAGAGGACAACGGGAGAGTTCAAGGTTCCTAAATACTTCTCTATTACTAGGGTTCTATAATAACTGATTCATGATAGATAAAGCAATCACACAATAACACTTTGGGACATCAAAACACTAGCCACGGAACAGGATGAGAATGGGACTAGGAAGTTCTGACTACGGTCCTACAATCATCAACCTACACGAGGTGGAATACGTCGGCCATCAGGGCTGTCACCTCCTGGGGCTACCACAACTATTCGTAAGGTTGAGTGCAATCTCAGGTAACCTCTAGTCTAGACACCATGCCTACACTATTAATTAATACTCTAATCCCAGCACACGATGCGAGCGAAGATTCTATGCCAAACTATAACAACTATACTAACCAATCAAATTTAGGGCATAAAGTAAATAGAGAAGATAAATATATTAAAGCATAAGTCTTACAAAGATGAGATACAAAGATATACCAGACCCCTGAAAACTTCTCCAGAACCGAAGCGCAGCTCCGCTCTCCCTAACTCTTAAATAGAACTAATCTACTCCATTCGAAAGTCTAGCCCTAATTTTCTAGAGTTGAGAGGTTATCCATTGGAGGGACGCCTCTACAACTCCATAATGGTGCACTTGACTCGGGGGGTCTTGGGTTCCTTATATTGGGGCGCCTGGCCTCCCCTCCACCTTGGGCAAGCGATATGGTACTAAGCCTTTCCACCATGTGCACATATGCTTTAATGGTCCAAATTCTGATTTAGGCCCAATTAATCCCGCAGCTCAGGTTCTAGAATCTTCCAGTGTTTGTAAAATCCATATCTCTTTATTTCGGACTCCAAAAATAGCAAACCATAGGTCCATTTCGATCGTATTGATGAGCTCTATGCAATGATGAACTCCAATTCCTCATTTGAGATACTTTTAATTGGTGAAAAATTGAATATCCTTTTATACCCTGCAAAATAAGTGAGAACACCAAAACTCGTGGAACTTGTTAGAATCAAACCCCATAACTATGTTGTGTATTGTTTTATGCCCTTGATTCATGTTTATTTGATGGGTAAAAATGAGCAATAACTACCGTCAACAGCAACGTTCATTGATACTTTTGCCTTATCTAACCATTCTTTACTTACAATGGTAGATAGATTCACTAACCGTTATTGTTGGTCAGATTTATGGGCCTGATGACTCTCATGCCTCGGGTGTCTTAATGATTCTCCGGAGTCAATGATTGGATCATCATAAGACTTTGAAGGAAGGGCACAATTGGGATCATCGGGATCAAGGATGAGTTTAGAAATGGGTTCAAAGGAGATGGCGGATGTGGGCATAGGAGAGGAGAGGATAGATTTTCTTCTAGGCATTTTGGCTCTCCTTCTATGGGCACAGTCAGCATTTCTTTTGGAGGTTCATCCAAGATCCTAGATATTTTCCTATGTGCCACATGGGAATTCGAGGCTTCAGATGATGCTAATTTGGGAGATTTTCAAAGAGATCCTTTCTTGAGAGGTTTTGAATGATGTTTCTTAGAAAGTCTCTTTTGGATAGGATAATTTAAGGCACTCCCAAAACCAGCAAGATCGGATAGGAGATTAGCCTCGTAATCGAAGGAGCGATTTATACGACAAATTTCTTCCCCCTTCGATATTTGTGGTATTTGTGGTTCATGGTCAATGGTGGAATCTTTGGATGGGACTGATTTTGATTCGGGTTTTGCTCGGGGATTAATTCCTTTTCTTCCTCAGGAGGTTCACCATACATGTGAGCGTGGGAAGTGTTTTCAAGAATTTTAGCAAGAAGTTTCTTCCCTTCACCAACGGTACAACAAAGGAATGCTCCTCCAGAAGATATATCAATGAATTGTGCGAAATCTTTGCTAAGACTGAGGTAAAAATGTTGTAACAATGTTGGCTCGGTTATAGCAAGATCAGGACCAAGGGATACTAGATCTGTGAAACGGGCCCATGTCGCACCTAGAGTCTCCTCCTTTTGCTTGAAGATTAGGATCTCTATTCGAAGATGAACCACACGAGAGATAGGGAAGAAAGCTAAGCAGAATTTGGATTGAAGGCTTTCCCACTCTTCATGTGCACTCTCTACTGTCGAGCATACCAATGTTTAGCTACCCCCGTCAAAGAGAACGGGAATAGCTTCCATTTCAAGGTCTTTTGTGCCATGCCCTGAATGTGAATGCATGAACACAATTGCTCAAAATCACGTAAGTGAGTGTAGAGGTTTTCATCTTCTTCCCTAGCAAAAGATTGTTCCTGAACCTTAGCTATGAAATTAGGGCGAAGCTCATAGCTAGGAGAAAGAATGGGTGGTGATGATGGTGGTGGCTCCAAACAAGCGCCCTTTGGAGCAGTAAGATGGGAGATGGATGATTGGTTCATGGTGTGGAAAGGATAAGAATAAAAGGAAGAGAAAAGAAGGATAACTCAGACGACTCGATTCTAGTTAAGACAGCTATCGTTCCCCGGCAACGGCGCCAGACAGCTTGTTGACACCAGAAGTGGCAAACGGATATGCCGCAAGCGTACGGTAGTCAATGTAGCCTTCACCGGGAGTATTCCAGGTATCGTATTTTCCACAGGGAACGTGAAGTATTCTAACTAGGTTCAAGACCGTCCAGTGATGAGATAAAGGATCTATAATAATTAGGTAGAGAGATTCTTATGTAGCAAAGATATCTGGTCTTGGTGTTCTAAGTATAAAGAGGTTTACCACCTCCTCCCTTTACAAGAAGCGACACGCGAAACAATAGGAGATGTTAGTCCTACCCGAGGCGGCTATGGAGTTGTATTGATGCCCTACCGTTTAATAACTTGTCTTACACACGTGGTGGGATACTAAGACCAGACAAGGCTGTCACCACTTGCTGGCACCCACAAACAATCCGTGCGACATGCGGCCTACACTGGTAAGATATAGCCTAGACACCACGTCTACACTACACTTACTACTCTAACCTTCATGAGAGACTAGAGCACTTCACTAAATAAAACAATGTACAGGTAAAGCAAGTATATACTTATAGTACCAAAATCAGAATATCAAATACTTAGAAGAACTCAGATGTAAAACTTACTTGAAGATTCGCATCCGCAGAGGTACACCTTGGAGAAGATTTCTGACAAGCCCGGGGCTTTCTCCTGAAGACTTCCCTCACTCTCTCCCAACTAACACAGCACTATAGCAAAGCTAAAGCTACTACATAGTGGTTTCTCCTATGAATCAAGCTCTAAAGTGAAGGCCTATGGGGGTATTTATAGGGAGAGGTGGAGTAGAGGCTACTCCACTGCCATGTCATCAATTCGCGTGATCTCCATCATGCACCGTTGGATCAAACCGTCATATAACCGCCTTAGGATCAAGGGTGGAGTTTTCCATCATGTGTTCAACATGAGAAAGGTGGTGGAGGTTCAACTGACCTGGCTGGGCCCAAGGAGGGGGTCGGTCGACCCTCCTATGGCAGGTGGGCCTAGCCAGAGTCTTCTAGAAGGTTTCCCTACCTCGCTGGACTGCAGCTGAGCTTGGGGCCCACAAAGGTAGGGTCGGCCGACCTACCTTTGGTGGAATCAAAGGTCCATCTTCTGCAGGTGGCTTCTTCATGCAATTTTAAACACAATGGTGGTGCTGGCTTGCCCAAGGTGGGGTCGGCCGACCCCATCAATGTGCCCATCTTTTGCATATTGTCTCCAGAACCTATGATATTAATGATTGTGAAGTTGGTTTGTCATTTGGCCATACTTGGTTGGTTGCCCAACCTTCATATGGAGCTTTCGGACACTGAAAAGTACCTGTTCTGAGTGTCTGCAACCAAATAATGACAAGTACATGTGAAACCAAGTTATTTGTACCTAAGTCACTATGTGTTTGGTGGTTTCCTTCCAGAAAGAATGTCTTGTTGACAGTTTTGATGGGGTAAAAACATGATATAACTATTGTCAACAGCTACTATATTTAAAAATTCTAATGAACTCGTGTATCCGTTGCTAAGTTTGGCTTTGCTAAGGGACTAGCAAAGGTTAATTTGGGGGAGCTTGTTGAAGGTAGTTATTGTATGATTTTACCCGTCAACTAAACATGAAAAGGGTATAAAAGCAAACACCAACATAGGTTTAGGGGTTGAACTGACATAATTTCATAAGTTTTGGTGAATCAGTGTTTTGCAGGGTGTTATCAGGAAAAGAACCAAAGGAGACCCACATGTCGGACTAATACATCGAATTACATCGCGAAAGTGGATCAGGAAGAATCTAGAAGACACCAGAGACTCACCAGAGAAGGCGGGACCCGTTTGGAGTCTGAAGTGGGTCGGCCAACCTCCCCCTTGGTTAGGCATGGCAACGGGGAATTCCCCGTCGAGGAACGTCTGCCCATCCCCGTCCCCGTGGGGCAACAAAATTCCCCATCCCCGTCCCCGTTAAACCTCACGGGGGAGATTTTCTCCCCATCCCCGTCCCCGCACGGGGATCCATCCCTGACGAGGAATCCGTCACCGAGATGCGAAGAAGCCATGTCTTCCTTTTTCATGAATCCATCGAAGCACAACCACAGAAAATCAAATCGAGGCAAGAAGAGCCAAGAAATCAAAATTGAAGCAGGAAAAGCAGCACTAGGGGCATCAACTTGTTGACAAGATCTCCACCATAGTTTACTCCATGGATCCATCGAGCTTGGATCTTGTGTGTTGGCCCAAGCGGTTGTGAGAGCCACGGAGGGCACTCAGATGCGGAGTGGCAGAGGACTCCATATTGAGCAGTTGAGGGCATTTGGATGTGAGATAAGAAGGGGCAGAGCCGTGGGGATGCAGGCCAGACGGACGGAGGAACTAGGGGCGGTGGCGAAGCTTGGAGCCTCGCCTGCGAGGGGCGATTTTTTTTTCCGAGCGGACGAGTGGATGGATGCGGGATGCGTGAGACGGGAGGGAGGTAGAATAGATAAAGTTGAGGAACCAACGAACTGATCGAGTTCCCTAACAGATCGATGGACAGATTTATCACATATAAACGGGGCTCCGCGGGGACCGGGTACGGGGAATGCTTCCCCATCCCCGAATCCGCCAAACCCTGACGGGGAGTGTTTCGTCCCCGTTTAGATCCCCGTGGGGATGAATTAAGTCCCATCCCCGTCCCCTAATAGGGGAATTCCCCATGGGGAATCGGGGATCGGGTCCCCGTTGCCATCTTTACCCTTGGTCGGCCAACCTGTCAGTGACACGGAATCGTCTCCGCTTCGACGTGGACTTTCCACCGCCTTTGAGGATTAATCTCCACCCTCCATCGAAGTCGGTTTGATACGAGGGCTACGGTTCATCCCACTGGCCTATATATACAGCCCCAGACCCCTAGGGTTTCATACCAATTCATTCAATCATATGTAAACCCTAATCGAGAGATGTCCCATGGAAGGATAACTTCTCATTAGAATCTAGGGACTATATAGTAGAGAGATGGAGAGTGAGGAAAGAGTTAGGAGGAGTTGCCAACGTGTCGGTGATCCCTCTACGACTTATACTTCAGTAGGATGTATCTCCTCTTGAGCTAGCTCTTAAGATGTTTGGGGCAACCAACTTCTGATTCAAGTAAGTTTATGTTTATATTGTTCTTCTAGTTTATGAGTCTCTTTTGAGTGCTTTAATCTATCCGGCTTAGGTTAAAGTAATATTCGTAGTGTAAGTGTGGTGCTTAGACTCGGTATCTCGTAAATACACCCTACTTTCCAGATTGGTGGTAGATGGCGGTAGACTTAGTCCTTGACATAACCGTTGAGTCCTTTGTAGTTCACCTCCCGTTAGTAGTACTATGTAGGACTTGTTGCTAAGGAATAGCATCATGTGTTGATGTCTACTCCTTATGTATCATTCCCAGATGAACCAATAGAAGACATAAGTTTGCTCAAGTTAGAAGTAGAAACCCTGAGCTATCCTCTTTATACTCCTATTAGCTACAACCTAGATCACCATAACCATATTATCTACACCCTTGATTACTTTACACTTATTAGCCATAATCTTAGTTGCAATACCAACATCCTTGATTGCATCACCACCTTCATTGACTACCATCTTTTGACTTAGTTTTTACCTTTACTTATTCATTAACCTTGGTTAAATTAGATCGTAGTTAACCAGGCCCGTTTTCCTGTGGATACGATATTTAAAACCCCCCGGGTGAAAGGTACAACGGTATCTGTGCGCTTGCGGATTTATCTGTGTGCACTTAAAAATACCAACAACTGTGCACAAGTTGATTTGTCCAGGACAAGTGTTTCCTGATATACAAATTGTTTTTGGAACAGTATTACTACCAGGATGAAGGGATAGACCCTGAAATTTTTGTTTTGTTACTCCTATCTGCATGTTGGTTACTAGGTTTGCGTAGGTGAGACTAAAGTATAAATTTATTCAGAACTTTCTATCAACCTATATTTCCACTTGCTACAGGTAATCCTCAGATGTCCGTGGCTGAGTAAAGACAAATAACATCTGAAGTCATCAATAAAGAGAGACGAATATTTTCACCACCTCAATAGAAAGGAATATCAGATGGACAAAAATGGTTTGTGCATATTCAATCGTAACAGGTTACAACTCCTTGCAGATGGTTGCTTCGATATTCATGAAGTCTAATTTGTCCATAATGTGATCCAGTAATGCACACACATATATAGAATCTTCAGTAATCCACCGGCCAACAGAATCTCCATTTTATTGTGTCATTAATTACTAATCTCTTGTGCCAAAAGAAAGCATATCATTGTGTGCATTACACTTATTTTCATAATTTGTTCAGCACGGCTTTACAAAAACCGTCATGAAGGTTGAAATGGCACAAACGATCAATTAAAGTGCGGGGACCATAATAATATGTATTCTCTCGTGTACATGCATAGCCTTAAAATTTAGTACATCCAACTTTCTCATAAACACAAGATTTCTGCCACATTCGGAAACATAATATGGTCTTTTAGTACATACAAGGATTACTCTGCAAGCCCCTATTCCTTAAATACATGGCCTTCATTTTTACTGCCATGTGCTTTAGTCTGCTCATGGGTTGGATCAGAAGGAACTCCTGCATAATATTTGACACATGAGTAATAGCACTAGGATCTAACCAGTAGGTATTACTAGGACCTATAATGAGTAGATTGTAACTTCCAAGCATGCAGAAAAATATTGTATACACCTTTTGTTTTAAACCATATTTTCCTCTTCAAGCAATCCTTCTTAAAATGGCCAACTTTTCTGCAGAAATGGCATCTCAACTTCTTTTGCTTCTTCCCTTTGCTGCTACTACCTGTTGGCACCATTGTTCCAACATGAAACTAACTGTTACGCCATTTATAGTTCATGTGCATCACTTTGCACACCATCCAATAACATTTAATAGTGATAGTCCATGAAATCAGAAATAACGAGATAAAGTGACAATGAATAAAGAGTGAAGGTCCAGATACAGAGGTCTGTACCCCTGTGTTCATACAATCATACTTGGTAAACTTGCTTGAGGCTTCTGATAAGTATGCCTACCAGTTTGCTGTGCAACTGCCTGCCTTCTTTGTGAACTTAGGATCATGAGAATTTGCCTCTCGTAAATAGGGATTTTTTCCCTAAAACCTAGCTGAATGCTGCTCTTGTTAACTTGCAGAAAATGCAATATGCACTCCAACATTGCTTTAAAGCGCTTCATCATTTCATACTGCTCTGCTGATATTTGAGCAGGCATGTGGTTGTCAATATGTTGTATCTTGATGGATATCTTATTGTACAAAACATTCAGTGCCACAAAGTATTTGTCGTTCAAGCTCTTAATCTGTGCACAAATGAACGAAAAACCGATAAATTGGTTGCCATTACAAGCATAGAATCTGGGACAACCCTATGATGTCCACAGGAATCATGTGTTCTTTGGATCAACCCAATTAACTTAAAGACAAAAAAACCGACTGCCTAAAGAAAGAACCGACTGCCTAAAGAAAGAAGTAGCCTTTGTACATCTAGATTCTAGACACCATAAGCTCCGTAAAATACTAATGGTCTGCCAGAAAATAGCAAATCTACATACAAAAGCTAAATATCATTGTTGTATGGATTTCAATTCTAACTTAATCTTAAAAAAGAGTGGAAACAAGAAGGTTTGTTTGGCAAAAGAACAAACCAATAGAAAGAAGTAGAAGTTTTTTTGGGGGGGAGCGGGGGGAAGTTGAAATCCTATCTATAAAGGTGAAAATAACCTAAAAGCGATAATGTCAATGGGATTGTAGCATGCTTTACCATTTGATATAACTCCTCTTGCCAATCATCTGCGCCTGGATGACCAATGCTATGTAGAAAGCAAGTTGTCAAAACTCAATCGGCACCGTGAACAAGCAATCAAGTATCTTGTACAACATATATATATATATATATATATATATATATATATATATATATATAGAGAGAGAGAGAGAGAGAGAGAGAGAGAGAGAAGGAGATGGATCTTGTTTTGAAGATAATAAATATCAATTTTATGATGCAAACAAAATGCAAACTAGTAATATGGTTTAGGAGATAATATCATTTAAGCTTATCAATCAAAGTTTACTTCTATTCTACTAGCATGATGGGCGCGCTATCGCCGCGCCGGCACTGAACGACGCATCCGGTGGGAAAAGCTTGACGTAAAAAAAAAACAAAAAATGAACAGTAAATGGTGGAGCTATGAACAATTATTGCCGTGATGAATAGTACTGTCATCGCATCGTGAACAGTGCCTGAGGCCCTGAGACGCCTCCATTTTATTCGTGGTTAAGGAATGTTATTATATTATGTGCAGCCACGGTGTACCTGCCACGTCACCCTTGTATGGTTTGGCAGCCAAAAAATTTTCAGGGCCAGCAAATCCTCCGCCCAGCGAGCTGTAGTTGGCCAGTCCAAATTTCCTTTGGCATGCCAAATTTTGGCCACAAAGCAAATGAAGGCCTAATATTTGGGGCATGGCAAATGCTAGCCTGGCTTTTCTAGGCTGTAAAACCAGCCACTCTGTTCGCAGTGAGCTAGATTCAGCTTACTTTCAATCATGTAATAGTATTTTTCTCTCACAACAATTTAGCCATAGAATTCAACCAGCCGTACATCCTAGAGCCCGCATCTCTTTGCCTTGGTAATGGATGAAGTAACACACTTACATATGGGCTCCACCTGTAAGACTATGTATTGGGAATGAGATATTAGTGATCTGCTGGAGTATCTCACCCAATAATCCAAAAAAAAGCAGTATTGGTGATCATCAATATCATCCTATTGGGGATGAATTATTGGTGACCTGCTGGAGACGCTCTAATACAAGGAGGTTGACACAAGTGGAGACAGTCGGTAAATGGGGATAAAGAACATATGAGAAAAAAAAAATCAAGCATTGAGTTGTCGCACTCTACTCCCTTAAAAAAAGCTCAGATGCACGTGCTTATGCAAGAGTTGGATCTCATAAGATATGCAGCTGTGTATGTTCCTATATGTGTTTATGGTGCAGAGATGGAATTATAAAGACATCTTTAAACAAGTAGTCAAGTAGTTTCTATTTGTACTGATGATTTTGATAATTAAATTAGATTTAATTGTCTAAAGATGTATATAATCTTGTAAAGAATGATGGATTGTATGCCATCAATGCAACTGTATGGAGCCATATGTCACGGACAAACGAGTGGGCGATCTGCGAGGAGACAAGAGAGAGAGTCCACGGATGGATAAGCAAACCTTACCCTGCAATCATGACAGTGTCTGCTTTCAAATAAAGTAGAGATTGAAGTGTCCACGGATCGAATCGTAAAAGCAGCGTCGCCACGGTTCAAGGAAAAGAATTGAATTGCTTGACGATTCCCGCCACAGGGTGGGAAGTGAAGGAAGATGGAGAGGATCAGAGGACGTACATCATATTGACGTTCCCGTTGCGCTCCTCGGGCTGAAGCTGGGTGCCTCCGGCGGGGGAAGCCGCGTTAGGGTCGACGCCACCGGCGTCAGCGATGGGGGCAGGGCAGTTGGCGTCGCCGTCGCCGTCCATGGCTTTGGACTCGGCCGCCTCTTTCGGATTTGATACGATCTGCTGGTGGGATCAGCTCCTCCTGCTCCTCTCCTATAACAAGGGGCGGAGCAACCGAGGTGGCGACGAGCCGCCGCCGACGACCAGATCTCGCGCGTGGAGGTGGAAGCTGTCAAGTCTAACACGCCAGACGTCACGACTCAGCAAACCCGATATATATTATCTCATTTCAGAAAGGAAAAAAAAAAGGCTTTGGATATTCATCATCCTTCTTACAGAAAAGGCCCATCACTTAGTGGGCTTAGAAGAGAATCCATCCCAACAGTCTCTGCTCGGCCCACTCTATCTTCGTCGCCATCGCCGTCTGTGCCTCTCTCCACTGGCAAGGAAGGAAGGGAGGGGGAGCACCTGCCTGCGTGCTCCTGCGCGGCGGCGGTTGGTAAGTAAGCCCCTGCCCCTACCTCCGGTTCCAGCCACCGCTCTGAATTTCCTCTGTGCTTCTCCTCCGCCTCTCTAATGGTGATTCGGAGCTGCTCTTCTATCCACTGTGGGTTGCTGATTTCCAGAGCGGCGTGGAGGAGGCACTACCCCCTCTTCTGGGCTCTCCGGCCTCCCGTGCCGCCGCCAGTCCCACAGCTGCCCACGCGCTCGTTCTCTTCTTCCTCCTCCTCGTCCTCCCGGCGCTCCACCAAGAGATCCGCCGCGAAGACGCCAATGGACCCGTCTTCCGCCGGCGAACCCTTCTACGTCGTCCGCAAGGGGGACGTCATCGGCATCTACAAAACCCTCAGCGAATGCCAAGCTCAAGTCAGCAATTCGGTATGTTGCCTTCGAGTTCCTTGGCTTTCCTTTCATAGCTTTCCTTGCTGTCGCTGACCATGTCCCTGCTGCTGCTAGGTTCGCGACCCTTCTGTCACTGTCTTCAAAGGCTACGCTCTGCGTAAAGACACCGAGGAATTCCTCGCGGCTCGCGGGTTAAGGAACGCTCTCTACGCCATTGACGCAGCAGATGCACGAGACGAATTGTTCGACGATCTAGTTCCCTGCCCTTTCCAGGTAACGCAAACAATGCTCTGGGCTTGTAATTGTAAGTTCCAGCTGCTTCAGAGCCACGCTTTGTGAGGAGATTCTAGAATGTTAGCGTCCACCAAAGTTTGCTTGCTTTTTTGTAATTAGGGTTGCATCTTATGTACTAGAGATTGCTGGCCATTTCTGGACATGGTATATCCAGTTTTATACTACCTGACTTTTGCCATAACATGAACATCTCATGGGATGCTCACTGTGCAACTTGTGGTTTCAGCAACCTGATGGAGCTGCGTCCTCTACTTTGAAAAGGTCACACGAGATTGTGAGTAGCATTTTCTTTGTCACTAAGTGTGAATATGTGATCCATTTGCATTCAAAAGTGACCTCTATATATCTTATTTACTCACATAAAAAAAATCATTTTCTCAAGGAAACCGGACCATCAAAGAAGCATCCCAAAGTTGACGAGCAGGAGCCGTTACCTGATAGTCATGTGAGTATGAATAATTCAATGTGCACTCTATACATTGTTATTTGGCTCGTTTCTGTAGTTACTATGGTTTGTTACTAGCAACTAGCATGTATATTTTTCAACTTATGCTGTTTTGTTACATGAACCTGTGCTCATCAGCAGGTTTAACCTGTTTGCAGCTCTCTTGCATTCTTGAATTTGATGGTGCTTCTAAAGGAAACCCAGGAAAAGCTGGTGCTGCCGCAATAATAAGGCGGATAGATGGTTCTGTGGTATGTAGCCAACTGGTAGCTAAACTGATGTGTTCTATTTATACTGAATTATCATACCTTGCTGGTTACCATGTTATATCTTAACTGAAGATTGCTCAACTACGTGAGGGTCTGGGTATTGCAACCAGCAACGCTGCTGAGTATCGTGCATTGATCCTAGGACTGACATATGCGGCCAAGAAAGGGTTCAAGTATATTCGTGTTCAAGGCGATTCTAAGCTTGTCTGTTATCAGGTCAGTGGCGATAGCTTTGCTATTTTGTAGCTTATATATATATTCTTTGTTCCACTGTGAACTGTCAACAGAAATTTAGCACTGTGCAAGTGCAATTCATTCCGACTCTTCAAATTCCATTAAGATAGTAAATTTGTGGAGGAATGGAAAACTCAAACACTTCTTATTCAGGCTCATTTGTTACCTCGAATGTGATTTGGCCATACAATTTTCTTCATTCTTGTTATCACGGAAAGTTTTTTTTTTTTTGTTTTATTCAACATGCCAAAGTATGTCTTTCGTTCAAAGAGCACTTGTTCCAGTCTATTCACGTTGAAACAAAGACTTGATCTCAATCTCTGCATACAAAATCTGGTAAAACCTTCTTTTTCAAAAAAAAATGTTGTGAAACCTAGTTTATAGAGCTTCCAGGTGAGATTCTCGAGCAGCTAGAAATTGCAGGAATGTTAATTTGTTTTCTTGACAGCAGTAATACATTGTGCTTTCTGGAGCAGGTTCAAGATCTCTGGCGTGCTAGGAATGATAATATGGCTGGCTTGTGCAAGAAAGTTAAGGAGCTAAAGGGAGCATTTCATTCATTTCAAATCAGGCATGTTTTGAGGGTAGGTGTCACTTGACCCTGTTTGATTTTCTCTTTGACCAGCTTTGCAGTTTGCCATGTTCAATGCTGCGCCATATCATATTCTATTATATCTGGCCATGCAAAGCAAGGTTTTATATTGACATCACATATAATCAATTCTCAAAAGATACCACATGTTTGAAACTGCCCCTCCAAACAGGTGGCATAACCTGGAATTGCTTGTATGACTCTTCCTAGACTCCTATCTTAATATAAACAATACACAGCTCTCCTGCTTGCTAAAAAAAAAAAAAAATCCATTTGGGCGCTGTATGGGTTTTGCATAAGAACTATTTCGTGCGCATTAGCATGGCACTATGTTTTCTTGCAGTTGAAGTAGTGAAAAGTGACACACACAAGATCTCTGCATGGCTGGTTCATGATTGATTCAGGTTGCCTCAGAGTCAAGTACTCAAGTGCTAGTTAACATATTTATTGGAGCAATTTCCTCTATCTGTGTAATATGTATCCATTTTTTAGATTTGATACACATTTGGATTGGCATCTCTATGGATTGATAAGGCCTTTCTGCTCAAGATAAAGTAATTTTTAGCTGTAGTGCTTTTCATCAGCCATCTGAAAGCTCCTTCAGTGAAACATAACTTTCTGCTTGAGTTCCTTTTAACTGGATTCAATGTTGGTCAGAAAGTCCCTCTCTATAAAAGAGGGAAAAATTGTCGGTAGCTAAATCATGATACCCCAGACACTCATACTGCCTCATTTCGCAGGAATATAACTCGGCTGCTGATGCTCAAGCTAACTTTGCAGTAGAACTTCCTGGTACGCTTGCTGTGTAACCTTGTGATTACTGGCTTCTATGCTAACTGTATTAGACCTGATGTGTTTGTCTCCGCAGTTGGTGAAGTTCAAGAGCAGTCGAACTTTCCATGCTAGCAGTTTTTGTTGTTCTCAGGTGTGGTCTGTGCATCGCTCAGGTTCTGGGACTGAAGCTACGCGGTATTTATTCAGTTCCCATTGACAGAAAAGGAAGAGAGAAAAACAGTTGTAGTAGAAGTGGTAGCGAGTCTGATATATCTCAAGTGTATTGAACAGACTGAGATGCAATATTGAGTAGATTCTAGAAAATTTAATCGTCTCAAACTTCCCGATAGTGCACTGTGCACAAGTTGATTTGTCCAGGACCGGTGTTTCCTGATATACAATTTGTTTCCGGAACAGTATTACTACCCAAATGAAGGGATAGGCCCTGGAAATTTTTGTTGTGTTACTCCTATCTGTATGTTGGTTGGTTGGCTTGCGTAGGCGAGACTAAAGTATAAATTTATTCAGTGCATGTACGTTTGAAGAAACAGAAACTTTCTATCAACCTATATTTTCACTTGTTATAGGTAATCCTTAGATGCCCATGGCTGAGTAAAGACAAATAGCATGTGAAGTCATCAATAAAGAGAGGCGAATATTTTCACCACCCCAATAAAAAGGAACATCAAAAGGACAAAAATGGGTCCAATTAAAAAGGAACATCAAATGGACAAAAATGGGTTGTGCGTATTCAATTGTAACAGGTTACAAGTCGTTGCAGATGCTTTGCTTCGATATTCTTGATGTCTAATTTGTCCCTAATGTGAATCCAGTAATGCATACATATATGGCCCTGTTTGGATCCTTTTATAATCGGCTTATCAATCAAAATAAGTGATAATCCCACCAAACACCCTGCTTATTTTCGCTTTTCTTGGCCGTCGCTTTACCAATTTATACTAGCAAGAAGAAAAAAAAAGAAAAAAAAAACCTTCGCTTACCTTAATATCTAAGCTGAGTTGGAGAAAAACGTATCCAAACATGGCTTATACCAGCCAACAGAATCTTCAGTAATCCACACATATATACTGGCCAACAGAATCTTCATTTTATTATGTTATTACCTAATCTCTTGTGCCAACAGAAAGCATATCATTGTGTGCATTACGCTTATCTTCATAATTTGTTCCGCATGGCATTAAAAAACCATCATGAAGGTTGAAATGGCATAAAACAATCAATTAAAGTGTTGGGACCATAATAAACATGTATTCTCTCGTATACATGCATAACCTTAAAACTTAGTACATCCAACCTCCTCATACGCAAGATTCTGCCACATTCTGAAACATAAGACAGTCATTTAGTACATACAAGGATTACTCTGCAAGCCCCTATTCCTTAAATACAGGGCCTTCATTTTTATTGCCATCTGCTTTAGTCTGTTCATGGGCTGGATCATAAGCAACTCCTGCATAACATTTCACACATGAGTAATAGCATAGGATCTAACAGGTAGGTATTACTAGGACATATAATGAGTAGATTCTAACTTCCAAGCATGCAGAAAAATATCGTACACACCTTTTTTTTCAAACCATATTTTCCTCTTCAAGCAATCCTTCTTAAAATGGCCACCTTTTTTGCAGAAATGGCATCTCAACATCTTTTGCTTCTTCCCTTTGCTGCTACTACCTGCTGGCACCATTATTCCACCATGAAAATTGATCGCTGTGTATAATGATTTACAGTCCATGTGCATCACTTTACACTCCATGAAATAGCATTTAATCATGATAGTCCATGAAATTAGCAATAACAAATTAATCCCTATGGTGGCGTTTGGATGCACACTGGGTAAGGGAAAAGGAAAAGGGTCAGGTTATGATAGAGTGGGTTATGGTCAGATTCTAGTCCAATCCTTTGTTCGGATGGAGCAGAGTTTGGGTTTTGGTTTGAGTCGGAACCACAAGATTTATGTATGATTAAAAAAATACATATCGTCTGTTTCTAAAGAAACCACATCGTCCCATCCTTGAGCGACCAACCTCGGGCCTCGGAGCAAGGCGCCCGCGGCTCTCGCCCACAGTTGCCGGCGGTGGTGGCTGGTTGGCGTGGCTCGCAGCTTCCTGCACAACCGCACCTCTCCGGCGCGCTCACAGGCGGCTCGCGGCCAGCCAGGGCAGAAGCGGTGGCGACCGGGTTGGCTGCGGCCGTGGCCGACCGCCGGTGAGGCTCCCCGGTGTCGCTCCTCCACGGGAGAGCAGCCGCAGGAGAGAGAGAGAGAGAGAGAGAGAGAGAGAGAGAGAGAGAGAGAGAGAGAGAGAGAGGAGAGAGGAGAGAGGGGAGGAAGAGGATCTGCCAGCCTTCCGCCGCTGCTCCTGCTCACATTGTGGTGTCCACGGCGCGGGTGCTGCTACTCCTGCTCGCGACATGGCGTCCGCGGCGCGACGGCTGCTACTGCTACTCCGGTGCTTGTGTCGCAGCGGCGGCCTGCTCCTTTTGGTGGTGCTGAGCGGATCTGGTTTCCCGTCAAAATCTTCCGTAAGTAATCACTCTGAATGATACAAAAAAAAAACAGCTTCATTTCCTCTTCCCACCATCCAAACAAGGGATAAAATCTATCCCACCAGCTATTTCCCCAACCCATTGCCCATTTCCCACAAACCAAACGGCACCTATAGAGATACAGTGGCAATGAATAAACAGTAAAGACTTAGATACAAACAACTTAAATTCTTAATTACGCACACAGAGTACTAGATTTTCATAATTAAGCATGCAAGGAAGTTACTTTGAATCCTAGGCAGGACGATAGGGATGTGGACGAAATCAGAGTGTTAGTATTGCTGCCACCTGACAGCAATGGCTTATATAAAATCAATGGAAAGTTAGTGTACACATAAGAGGCAACAATAGACATAGACATGACGCCAATGGTAGTGACATCAATGCTTTGTAATTCTAGATCCGCCTCTGGAGCCCACATATACCCGATGCCCCTTTGACACAGTGGCATCAGGGCAATCACCTGTTGACAGAGTCCACAAAATTGTCGTTTCATGGATTACAACAACCTCATGCTTTCTCATCAGTACAGTGTGCACCCAATCCAGAGTCCAGACAACCTATGTGATCATGACTTGGATGTAGGAACTGAGCCTATCGAAGTTCTGATGATATGGATGCACACCTAATCAAGAGTCCTCATCAAGGAGAATCGAGATACCTATGCGTTCCTCCTAAGTTGATCAGTTTTCTACAGATCATAACTTACCTGAGTTCCTCCTAAGTTGATCTAGTTTTCTACAGATCATAACTTGAATTTCATGCCTCGTTTATAAATCTCACACATTGATAATTTGGAATTTAGGGTTTCAAGTTGAACAAAGGCTTGTGTTGAGGAAAATTTTGGACTGAAACTGGGAAAAGACAATGTCCCATCCAAGGCTCAGAATGGTATGCCTGCAACCAAGCAAATGGGCTGAACACTGCGATTTCACAGCATCATTCTTAGGATTAGGAAAAAAAAAATCTCCCACATGCCTATTTCAAAATTCGAGGAAGTTACATGCCCAGATTATAAAAGTTGGGAACAACCGATAACAAGTAAATTTCAAAGAAAAAAAAAATACATTCCTTGCATTCCCCAAGTGGCCCTAATATCTTACTAATAGTGTGTGTGTGTGTGTGTGTGTGTGTGTGTGTGTGTAGCACAAAGTATAATATTGGATTTATTGTGTATGGTAGTATGGTACCTGGAGCAGGGTTCAGTTGTGTACTTGCCTGACTCTCCATGGACAGCATTTTGAGAGAAATCTTCCGTAAGTAATCAGTCTGAATGATACAAAAAACAAGGATTGGAGTTGTAGTTTTACACTGATATTTTTTTCAAAAAAAAAAGTACAGGGTTTCATGTGCAGACAATATTTTCCTCCTGCATGCCCTAGTATGATATCCACAGTAAGCATCAACTTATGCGAGCATGATGAGAAAAGGAAATGCTACAAGCATGTAGAAATTGGCCTAAAACCCTGGTAACAGATTGTTCATAGATGGCTGTTTTCCATGTTTCCCTGTGTTTCCCCCCCATTTCTTTGTGCGAGAATGTAGAAACTATAACCCGCCCACCCAGTGCTGAGCGCGGAGCGGAAGGTAGAAGCAGAGTTAGGTTAAGGTACCTGGCTGGTGGCTGCAGCATACACCCTGTCTTCAAATCGCACGGCAATTCTTTGAAGCTCGACCAGCCCCTCCGGCAATGATATCGGCAGAACCTTCATCAGAGTCTGAATTCTGAATTCAAGATATGCGTCTGATTAAAGAGTGAGGGTGGCGGGGGAGGAGGAGGAGGGATGAAGAAAGGGGGGATTCGACAAAAAACAATCGGAAGGGGGAGTCGGCGTACATCTTGTTCACGATCCTGCCGCGCCCCGCGGGCTGGAGCTGGGAGCGCCAGTCATCGCCGGCGTCCATGGCTTCGCGGTTGGATCGGCGTACTTGGATTGGAATATTGAGATCTGTTCGCGCTGGGCGGCGAGGAGACGAGGAAGAGGAAACAGGAAGCGGCGGGCCAGGGTCAGCACCTCCTGACTCAGGTCCTCTGACTCTTGGTTGCCGCAGCTGTTTGAGTCAAGCACTCGAGCTTTCCCATTGAAATCGTGTTGCTCTTTTTTTTTCATCTAGCAAAACGTATCCGTACGTCGCACCGAAACGTACAATCTATTATCTGTTACTCATATTGTTAGTAAATTTATCGAAGACACAAGATCAATACTTTTTCTTCTAACGTGGCAAGTTAGGGCTGGATTAACGAGCCAGCTCGGCTCGTTTGGGCTCGGCTCATTTTGGCTCGTTAGCTAACGAGCCAGTTCGGCTCGACTCGTTATGCTAACGAGCCAGAAGGCCTGTTCGGCTCGGCTCGTTAGCGAGCTCGAGCTGGCTCGTTTGGCTCGCGAGCCAGACATAAAAAATACAAAAAAATAAATATCTATATTTATCTAAATTTTAATAATAGCAATTATTCAAAAGCAAGCCATAAATCAAAGAGAAAAAATGATATATGATATATATTGTACACATTCATATAATACATAATACATCTATAATCTATTATTGATTATCCATACATTCATTTAAAATAAAGAGAAAAAGTCATAATAATTCTAAGTTTAAAGAGTATAAGTCTAAACATCAACTAATGACAGAGTGCAATACATCATCATACAAAATTAATATAACTTTAATACCAACAACTTTGGCTCGTTAGGCTCGCGAGCCAGCTCGAGCGAGCTCGCGAGCTGGCTCGTTAACTAAACGAGCAGAAATGCTGGCTCAGCTCGTTAAAAAATATAAACGAGCCGAGTCGAGCCGAGCCATTAACGAGCCGAGTCGAGCGAGCTACCGAGCTACGAGCTTTTCGTCCAGCCTTATGGCAAGTTCAATTATTCTTTTTCACAACTCGGATTGGTTATTCTGAAAGAAAGAAAGAAAATAGGCATATATAGGAAGTACAAGTTCACATGTGACATATGTGTCTGAATAATTTTGGATGTTAAAGCACAGACCTGTAAACATCTAATTTGAAAAGAAAAGCAGAACACATTATTATTCAGATAACTATAGATAACTAACTCCAGTTTATAAATAGAAACAAAAACCAAGAAAGATTCCTGTAGCAAGAGGGACATACAGAAGCAAATAGCAAATGGCTTTGCAGGTGATAAATTAGAACATTGTGCTCATTTATATATTGTAGGAATTAATCTCATGTCTAGAACGTTCGGTCAAAAAAAAATCTCATGTTTGGAACAAATTTCAGGAAAACTTATCATGGCTAAAGGACAAAGGAACCCTAGCAGGAACATGCAGTGCCCACATAATCCATGTCCTGCACGAGAAATAACTACCTTGTAAGACGGAAATTGTAAATGCTTAATAGCATTCAGGTGTACCGTATATATAGGATAATGGTTTGGGAATGATATCACAGTCTCCCAAAACTGTGGAATTGCATTACAAAATTTATTTTTGAGGGGCAGTTTATAAACAATGAGCATCAAGTGTATTCACTATCACATATCCATCACTGGTAGTTATCTAATAACCAACAAAAACCAAAGCACAAGATTAAAAAAGCTTAAAATCTGACATAGTTAAGAATGCAGCAATTACGGTTAATTTAGCCTTTGTTCTGCAATCTCATGGCTTTGGAGGTGCGCACAAAAACCGACAACGTGCATGTTTCCACGACATATAAAGTTGTAGCACTCATGCATTGGTTTGCTGGTTATTTAACAGCTTATTTTCCTGATGACAAATCATGATTGCAGTATAGCAGGTTTGACCTTAATCTGATTTGATATCAAAAAAGCTAGAACTATCAGATAACGAATCCAAATATTTATTTAGTCCAGATAGCCAAAATAAAAAATCAATAGCATTTAATGGTGTAGCTTCTATTTCAACCAGACTACACAAACACTATTCTAAACGACAAAGTCAATCTATACTGAATGACGAGGCCAATTCATGTAATCGATTCTTGTGTTGGCAACCACAAAAAATCAGGAAAGATATATTTTGTACAGCTGTTTAAGGAATAAGGTGGATTAATGGAAAGTAATTTCCCTAGCTCTCAGAAACATTTTATCAAACACCCGGAGTGCGGATTATAATTGATTCATTTCAAATCATACATGCACGTGATGGATGATTAATGAATCTAGAAAAGGAAGAAGAGGGGAGTGAAGACGTGACCTTGTATATGTACCTGACAATTTTGATGAATCTTTGACATACATGTTTAAACACCTGGTGCCAAGCTCGAGTGGATCTTCAGCCCTCTGCAGGCAACTATGCAGAAGTTGTGGCTTAACTAAAATCATTCAATCCAAGAAACATGACATCATTAATCTCTTGCATACCCATGGAAGAATCTGTTCTACTATATATATTCAAAGCTATAATAGCTGTGATCCAATGACCTGTCAACTCTTTATTTGTAAATAAAATTCATCTGCTCCATGTTCCAGTACATGAATGAATTACAGAGTTGCACTGAAGCAAAAAAAAAATATTTTCAAGTCTCTGAAAAACAGTGTATAACAGAACGAGAACAGTATGCACGACTTGTCTGGAATAAATACTCATCTGAGAATCCCCGAGGAAGGGATAAATGAAACTGACAAAGTAGAAGTGCACTTGCCTATAGCCATGATTAGGTCCTCAGAGTGATTTGCAGTACCGGCAGCATGTGGAGTAGTACCAATCCAGATCATGGTTTAACAAAAAGCATATACTGATGGCAGTATTTATAGGTACAAGGCCCGCCTCGTCGCCAAAGGGTATACTCAGATTGAGTGAGGGACTACCATTATACATTTGCTCTTGTGGCCAAGTGAGTAACTCTTCGAGTTTGACATGTAGTGCACTTCTCGAAAATCGATGAAAGGGCAGGAAAGTAATTGGTATTGCAAATCTAGGAATCAGATCCTAGCTGTGATCGACAGGGCCAACCTCCTTCGTGGATCTGCACAGAGCACCATGTCCTCCACCTCCAGCACCATTGTGTGTGTTGCCGGCAGTCGCCTCCATCTTGCTTTGGGGACGAAGGAGTAGCGTCGCCTGTGACGACGGAGCCACGGAGGTGGATGGGGATCGGAGCAACCACGTCCCTTGGGCGCAGGCACCGTCCCTTGGGCGACGGGGAAGCAGCCGCCACAGATCGATCCTTGGGCCTTACGGGAGGAGGCGGCGGCGGCGCCGCAGTGGTAGGGTAGGGGCGGGCTGCCCGCTGGAGCAGCTTCGTGGTGACGCAATGAAGGGTGGAGGCGGCGAATAGATGCGTTCATGCAGGTCGGCGGCGCACCGCTATATATACTCGGGCGCGGCAGAACAAAAAGGGGTTGACGAAAAAACAAAGGTATAGATTTACTTATTTTAGTTTTTTTTACGCTAAATCTTTCTCATGCCCGGGTTGTAACACCCCAGGTGTTAGTCACGAGCTAACCAGCGAGTGTGAACCTAACCCAGTTATTTCAATCAATGATCCTAATCACTATTTCATATTCATCTCCATCTACCTTAATCATTGGAGAAGTTGCATGAAGATTTAAATTGGATAGTCACATGAGATGACAAGCCCTCTGCTTGATTGGATTGCAGGACTACGTGAACATGAGCATGCAAAGCCAACCAAACCTTGCAACCTTGACCAAACAACTTTAATTGAACTCTACAACAAAAGTCATGAAGGACATGTTGAGAAAATGTCCAGAAAATATCTCAATTGGCCTAAATCTCCAATTTAAGCTCTCAAATGATATTAGTTTGACCAAAGTAAAAATATTATTTTTGAGCAAGATATGAAGTTTGACCTTTAATAAAGGTTGAAGATATTTTGGAGTACAACAATTATTATTTTTGGACCAAGTCATGATTCAACTTCTATGTACCTCAAAAACAGCACCCAAGATGGGTTAGAGATCTAATTTCAGCACTTAGAATAATTCTAAGTCTGAAAATGGTGTTGATTTCATGGCCTTTCCATGTTCTCCAAATTTCGTTAAGCAACTTGAGTTGGACCAAAAATAGAAGTTGTTAAAAACTCTTTGAGGCACAACATATTCAAATTTGAGGTCAATCCGACTTCGTTTGACAAGAGTTGCCCCTCGATCTTTGATCGTAATTAGCTTGTTGACAGCATCAACTTTGAGCCTAATTATCTCTCAAACCAGAGCTGTTCTGGCCATGACCTCTAAATACAGATTGTAGACCATAATGTGGGCAACAACTTTGATTAAGGGCACTCAGACCGAATCTACTCAGAATATGCCGTTCTGGCCAGCCGAAGTCGAGCACAATTGCGCGCGCCATCTGTTCGGTTTAATGTCCACGCGTCCGCCGAGCTCTGGGCGCCGCCCACCATGGCCAATCGCCTTGCTGCGCCCCTGCTGCTCCCCCCGGCAAAAGGCGAGCACCAGAGCACTCCACTTCTCCCTCTCGCTCATTTGCTCACTCTCGCGCTTGCTCTCGCCTGCGCAGCTGCTGCTCGCGGCTCCGTCCGCCATGGACGCGAGCAGAGCTCGAGCTCGCCGCTGTCCTCCCTCCTCCGAACACCCTATGGCCGAGTCCCCTTCACCGTTGTCTTCCTCCGCTCCACGCTGCTCTCCTAAGCCCTCTTTCCGAGCACCTCGTCGCCGGGCTACAGCTCGCCTCGGGCCGCCGCCGCGGCGTGCCGCCGGCGTGCGTGGCTGAGCCGCGACAGGCCACCTCTCGCCATGCCGAGGGCACCGGCGGGTGCGCTGGCTGCTGGGCCAGCCCTGGCCCTACTTCGCCGCCGCCGGCCGCTCTCCGGCGAGCTCTGGCCGAGCCGGCCGAGCCCTTTCCCCGCGTGCGTCGGGAGGAAGAAGAAGAACAGCAGGCCGACTCCCTCACTCTCTCTTTGTGTGTATGACAGGTGGGGTCCAGCGGTCAGCAGGTCCCGCGTGTCAGCTTCACTGGAAAGTTTGCCGGGTGCATGGACCGTGTGGATCTAGCGGAATCAGGGGCTAAATGTGAATTCGGTTTTCATTTCAGATTTCGTGTTAGATCTTGTAAATTCAATATCTCGAGTTTGGAGCGTGCAAAAATGATGAGGCTTGTTTTGTTGGGTTCGTGGTAAAGTTTTCTACATGTTAGTATAGTTGGTTGTGTCATGCATGACTATATTTATGCTGTAGAAATTCATTATTGAAATGTAGTTTAGAAGTTTATTTAAATTATCCCGATCCACATTTTGAGAAATATATGCCCAAAAATCATGATTCCAATTTTGTTAGTCTTCTAATGATATGCACTAGCTCATAAAAATATAAAACATATAGGTTGTTTACTATTTTATTGGTGTTTCACATTTATATTTTTAAATAGGAAATAATTGGTTGAATTGCTTGTTATTTTTGTATCTGAAGTTATATTGCTCCAAATGATATGAAAATTTATTTGTAGACTATTGGTATGTTGTGTGATGTCTGGTTAAATTTTTGGAATTTATGGCACAAGTATGACTGAGTTATTGATTTATCTTGTTTTATGCCTAATAAGTAGTTTTAAATGTGTAATAATTATTATATAGGTGTAAAAATGGAAAATGGTGCTCCTCTACCTTTGTGTGATATTTTAGTAACCTGAGAAACAATAATATGGTCATGTGTTTGAATAAAATGTTGAGTTTCACATTTATCTCACTCTCCAATGAATTGTTGCATTATAAACTTGTTTATTTTGTAATAATTAAATTATGGAACCTGAGCATGTAAGATTTGAACCTTGGTCATGATTTTTAATCACCTGGCTCTCATAAAATTTTGGGACTCATTTGAAATATTTACCATATAACTTAAATAATTAAATAATGGATTTTTATGTAATAATGAGTGAATAATTAAAGACAAATGAATGCATAAATGTTTCTTGTGATTCCTTAATATGTTTTGGTCGGAGATGAGTCTTGTATGACCATGTAATCATGTTTGGAGCTATCTAAATAGCTCATTCCTATGTGTGCTTAGGTGATAAATAAGGGAAAAGCATGTTTTGCTTATGTGCTGAAATGGCTGCAGGCATAGTCCCTGTTGTTGTGATGATTTACCTAGGAAAATGATGTTGCATGTAAATGTGTTCTATATAAAAGTTGTAGCCAACTTCTATATCTAGTTTGTCCTAAAATTTATTGGTCATAGGCCTAATAGTTTAGGAGTTATGGCTTTTGGAAGTCTGCTGTTAGGTTTTGCCAATTTTCTGTCTAGATCTGATTGATTGCATTATTTGACTAAGTTATGCTTTGAATCACTTCTTGGTGATAACAGAGAAGTTATAGTGCTTTTCCTATAGTTTCTAAATTGTCTAGGATCATCCCTTTTGGTGGTCTAGTTCTCTAGTTTTGATTGTTTGAAGTGGGAGGACAGAATCTGTCTAAATCTGGACAGAGCTGCCTTCTTTGTGTTGTTTGACCTTTATATGAATTAAATCATCTGAAGAGGATAATTCCAAAGTTGTAGACAATTTCAATAGCTTTCCAGAAAGGCTTAGATCACCCTGGTTGGATGTATATAGCTTCAGTTATGGTTAAATCTTATGCTTGCTGTCCTGCTGTCCTTAAAATGCCCATGTGAGATTATGATTGCTTCCATGTTGCTTTGCTTGGTGTGTTTGTTATCTCATGGTTCAGTAACTGTAGATTAAGATGCCTTGTATTACTTCCTTTTATTCATACATGTGCATTGTGCATCTCATTTAGGTACGCAAGATGATGAACACGTGGAGTGAAGGACATGATGATGGAACTAACCACAAGACGGTGTGGTGGACTAATCACGAAGGTGGAAGGACTAATCGAGTGCTTGGATGGGAAATGCTCGTCGAACAAGTGTCATCTAATAAACACTAACTTAGTGCTGAACCCCAGGCAAGCCCCGGAGCATCCCTAAGCCTCCACCTATATCTTTTTATAAATGCACCGGTCTTTATTAAATCGTATGTTTGTGCATTTAAGTATAGGAGTTGGTTTGAAACCGTTGCTGCATATCTACCTTGTCTACTATATATGTGAACCTGATACTATTACTAGATAGGTGACCGATCTTATGCTTAGCCCTGCTTAGACCAGTAGAAGTCGGGTGATTTCCTGTCATCCGCGAGAAAGTCGGGTGATTTCCTGTCATCCGCGAGTGTAGGTGGTGACTGACGAGATCCACATGGTTGGCTATATGTGTCACCATGCCACAATGAAATAATGAGAGAATCAAGGCTAGGTAGCGGGGAGCTGCATGACATGGGTCATGTTGACTTCGGTGCTGCTTGCGGCCGACTAGGACTGAGGCCACCAGACATCAGTTGAGATTGAAAGACGTCGTCACATAGCTGGCCAGATAAGTCGTTCTGACCGCGAAGCCGAGTATTTCTTTCTGAGCCGGGAATTGGTGCGACTAGGCAGACATATTCTGGAGGTAGGAAGGATGTGCGGAGACACCATCTTACCAAGGACAGGTCAGGGACCTGATGCATCCTGGAAGTGGGTTGGTCTCTGAGAATATGGTCCCCGCCAAGCCCGCGACATATTGTGTCTCAGAAGGATTTAACGGTGGCCCAAGAAGCCAGTGGCTCGGCTGACAGGGTTTGTGATTGGCATATTTGCTAGCTGGTACAATCGATTCGAATCGCCATCTCTCCTGGTTAGTGAGAAACTGAACTGATCTTCTGGTGAGGTAGAGGTTAACAACTTGAACGTGATTAATGGTGAGATGAGGTTGATATCTGTGGATATCGGAAATCATATGGTTTTATTGATTGCTATAATATCAAGTGATTGCTTAGTATAGCTGCAAACCTTAGCTATAATAGCTAAACTGAAATCGAAGCTGAACAATATCTAAAATTGATAAGTTGAGGGATTATTGTAGTAATGCTTTTTCTGCAAAAATGATGCTATCTCCTGAACTCCACCAAATAAGCCTTGCATATCCTTGAGAGTATTTTTATTTACTTCCTGTCGGGTAAGTCTAGCTGAGTACAATTGAGTACTCAGGGTTTTATTCCCAATGTTGCAGGAGGAATGCTTGGTTGACTAAAGAGTTACTTCTATCCTTCGGGAGAGGAAGACTAGACCTTGGGCAAGGTCATGTTATCTGTCTTATCTATGTTGCTGCGACTGGTCGGTACTTGGCACTGTATTATGAAATTAAGCTTATGTAAATTGATTTCGTTTCCGCTATTGAACTTTTATGTAAAAGTTTATCTTATACTCTGATGTATTTGAAATATGTGCGAATCTATGTATCATGTGTATGTGTAATGCTGAGTTTCTGCGATCCTTGGGGTATGTACTGTGTAAAAGTTTGAAATCCTTCGAGATTTCACGGACTACCGGGTTTATATTGGCTCAAGTGTGGCTTGATAGCTGGAAAAACAGCTGTCGCTGTACTTGTGCTCGTATAAATTGGTCGGTTCTGTTACACGGGTGTTTTCTCAAGTGTGATTTGTACCGTGAAACGCGTGCGTGCGCCGGAGAGGAAGATGGAGAAGGCCACACCCGTGCCCATGCCTACGCCGGAGACGAAGAAGAAGCCGATGGTGTTTAGGGTTCCAGCAACGTCTGAGGTAGGTTTCTTCTCTAACTTTGGCGGGTATAGAAAGAAGGTTCGAAGCGGTAGGACAACCAGACGGTAGGGACAACGATGGATGGCTTTAGAGCCCTAGAGACAGTGGAGGCAGCTAGGCCAGGGAGGGACGGGGCGTCACCGGCGAGCGTGGCCATGGTGGAGCTCTACGCGAGGGGAAGGGGATGAAGGCGGCCGTCGCGGGTATGCTAGGGCTTTGGTTGGTGGGGCGGTGAGCGGCGTATGCGGGAGAAGGAAGATGAACAGTAAAATTAAGTGCGGGAACACTCAACTGCTCTACATACATACCTTTTTTTACCTAGTCTGACGGTTTTCATGAATTCTTATTGTAGAAAGCATGATGACGTATTAGCCACTATTATTGTACAGGTATTGCAATGTAATTCACCTTTAAACTTTGGATATAGGATAATAAGAAGACTAAAACCTAAGGTTCGGATGGTAATCTCGGCTAAAAGTTTCTCTACACATAGCCACGGAGGTTTAAGTATTTTTATCCTCAATATAAACTGTTACTTTCTCCCTTGTTTCTAAATTATAAGTTATTCTGTTTTTTTCTATAATATGTATTTTTACTGTATATCTAGACACAATGTATACTTAGGTGCATAGCATAAGCTATATAAAATATAAAAGTCTAGATGGTGTATAATTGGAAATAGAGTATGAATATTGTCTCTCTACATATATACAAAAACTCGCTTTCATCCTCTCTACATGGGAGTTTTGCACTTTCTCGTGGTCTTGAGAAAACATGCGCCGATGCGTGACATTGGAGGCATAGAACTACTAACATTAAGATTGATCTAATTAATTGAAATGACCCTTTCTTTTTCTCTCTGATATGAACATCACCATCTTATTTGGTTGAATTATTTCTATCATCCTTCTCAACGCTAATCCATCTTATTTTGTATATATGAAAGCGAGTTTTTTTTTGTTAGCATAAGATTTTTTTTTCCTCTTTCATTCTATTCTTGGTGCATTGGCGGTTGATGCTCTTTCAACAACATTGTTATGACAGATCCAAGGCTTGGAGGCGCTCGTTGAGATGGGAGGCGGATCATGTTGCCCAATTCCAATGTTCATCGACGCCAAACAAGAGAAAGGTTACTGGTAAGGAGACTGGAGTCATAGTTTTCGTTATTTCAGGTTCCCTCTACTTTGGTGTACTATGCTAGTACTTCTCTGTAATACTAAAAGAATCTAATTTTGCCTAAAAAGAGGAAATGAAGAGACAAACACATTAATTTTAGACCTGTAGTGAATATCACATATCAAGATTTTCATCACTTATGTGGGTACTATATTGAATGGATAATAGGCTCAGTTAGTTGAGATATAGTACTGACTATTGCATATATAAAATCTCGAGAAAATTAAAGAGAAAATTATTTTCTCGGCCCTGAAAAAATTTCAATTTAGTTTTTTAGCCTTATTTTCATTGAACTTTGTTATTTGGCCCTAAAACGAAATTTGCTTATTTTCTTGACCCTTCCGTCCACTTTGAATAGGGCCAAATAACAAAATTCGATGAAAATAGGGCCAAGAAACTAAGTTGAACTTTTTTTTTAGGCCCAAGAAAATAATTTTCCCAAAATTAAATTACTTGAAATGAACGAGCAGGGTTTGCTCCATTTTTGTATGTGGAATAATGCGACAGCTGCAAGGTAGTATATTGAACACGACTACAAGCTCAGGTTGAGATATCCTACCGACTATTGCATATATAAAATTTCTAAAAAAAAAAATTAGCTAGAATGAACGAGCAAGGTTTGCTTGCGTTGTATTGTGGAACAGTGGTACAAGCATTAAAAAATATATGTTTAGAGTGGGATCTGAACCCATGCCTACTGACTATTACATAGGAGTATGTAAAATCTCTAGAACATGAAATTACTTGGAATGAACGAGGATGGTTTGCTCCATGTTTGTATTGTGAAAAGCAGAAAAAGCAGGTTGCATATACAAAATCTCTAAAAAATAAATTACATGGAATGAACGAGCACGGTTTGCTGGTTTGTATTGTGGAATAGTGGTACAAGCAGAAAAAAAAAATTATGCTTGAGAGTAGGATTTGAACCACTCTTACTGTTTTTTTGCATATATGTAAAATCTCTAAGAAGTTAAATTAGTTGGAATAAACAATCAAGGTTTGCTCCATGTTTGTATTGCGGAAAGCAGTAAAAAGAACACAGGTTTGTTCCAGTTTGTCTTGTGGAAAGCAGGGGAAAAAACAGGTTTGCTCGAAGTTTGCATAGTGGATAGCAGAAAAATAAACAAAAACAATGTTGAGAGTGGGATTTGAACCCACGCCCTTTCGGACCAGAACCTTAATCTGGCGCCTTAGACCAACTCGGCCATCTCAACTTTTTGTGTCGTTTGAAATCCTCCTTTTTTTTATTATATACTGAGCTTGCAGTAAAGTAAGCAATTTGTCTCCTGTTCAAATCCAAGCGGCCGTTATAAACACTGGGATGCGAAAATACCGCCAGGCCTCTGTAGTCACCTCATAATGTTCAGTTTATCTTACCGATCCTTTCTTGCATGCATTTTGCTCCCTTTCTTACTACTAGTAATAACCTTCCTCCGTTAAAAAAGATTCAATTCTAAAATAGTGTTACGTTAAAGTATATCAAATTGACCAAATATGTACTATAAATTTGTTATAAAACATGTTAAGTATATCAAATTTGACTAAATTTATAGAAATATTATATTTGCTATGAAAATATTATTTTGATCAAACAGGTTTATTCCATTTCATAGAAATACATATTATATATTTTCATAGTATACTACGTGTTGATGTTCATAAACTTAGTTAAATTTAAGGTAAAATACTTTTTTCAAATGAAGATAAAATAATTTTGACTAGATCTAGAATTTCATTTTTGTGGATGGGATGTAGCATTATACAATAACCCTTTTAATTAATAGAATAGCCGCACGTGGGCATATTCATGCGTCTTCAGTCGTCACGGCTGATCGAAGCAGTCTCCTCCTTTCCTTTCCTCAGAAAATGTGGTATCCTCATCTATACTTCTTACATAAACAAACCCCACTAGTAAATTCTCTTGACATGCAAGTTGTCCACATCAGCAATCAACTAAAACTTATAATTAAAGTCAACTAGCACATATAATTATGATAGCTATCTCTTCATATAACATTCATTTAGTTGTCTACATCAATATGTCAAACCATTCACCAAAATTAATTTCAAATAGTTTAATTTATATAACTATAAATATATAAGTCCAATATCTTTTTAAATTATCTGGAATCACCGCAGCAACGCGCAGCGTATTCTTCTAGTTATAGTACAGAACTAGTCCAGTCTACTTCTCCAGACCGTGTACGATAAGGATGGTCTCTACCTAATTTTTTTTTCGGACTCCATGGGACTATGGGAGCCACGAACTCTGCACACCGAGCGTGTACACGACACACACGCGCTCTCTGATCCATGCATGCATGATGGCGCGTGTCAATTCCACTGGATAATTTATTTGCTCTCCGAGCCGGGCCGGCAATGCGAGGCTCTGTTCGCTTCAACTAAACAGCAAATATTTTTTAGTTCTGCAACAGTATTTCCCCTCACAACAAATCAGTTTCAAGCGAAAAGAGCCTAAATATACGAGCATTGCAGGTACACACAGATCAAACAGCACAAGAGAGTTTGTTTGGCTACACAGATCAATACATCATTACGCTACGTTTAAGCACTATAACTAGCGATCTATAGCTTCTGCTCCTCCGTCGTCTCTTCTCATTAACGTTTCTGATATATATATTTGATCAAAATAGAATATGTTTGCTTTTTTTGAAAAGAAAAATGAACGTATACCTGAAACAGATCCAAACTAAATGACGAAAACCATAAGTAAATAGGAAAACTAAATTAATATCAATATGTCTATATATATATATGATAGTACTGTACAAGCTATCTAGCCGCCCATGCATCTATAACACACACAAACCCAAATACTACATATATATAGCTAGCTATAGGACTTAAGGAGTATATATGTTTAAGACACACCACTACTACTACAGTATATAATTTACAAATAATAAAACCAACGAATATATGACCAGGAGTTCTAGAAATATAGCAGCAGAGTAACCACCTGGCACGTACGCATACTACGTTTTTGTATGTGTACGCCTTTGAGGTGTAGGAGTAATAAGTAACTCACGAACCACTGGGTATCATGCATGCATCGCGCGCGCGTCGAATTCACTTCGCCACGTACGTACACCGGCCACCTCGATCGATGTGATGATGATGCAGCTAGGAACGAAGGAAGAAGTAGCTGGTGCAGGGCGCGCGGCGTCGTCGTCGTCGTCATCGAGAGTCAAAGCAGAGGGACGACGACCTGCTGCTGGTGCTGGGCGGCGGCGCCGGCGCCGGAGTCGATCATCATGGTGGTGGGGGTGTGGTGGGTCGACGACGGCCAGGCGGCGGCGGTGTGGTCCCAGATGCCGGCGGCTTCGTCGAACACCTCGGGGGGCACCTCCTGGAAGCCCTGCAGGCCGAAGTCCTCCGCCTTGGGCAGCCGCGTCATGAAGTCCTCGAAGTCGTCTGCCTCCTCCTGCAGGTGCAGAGGCGCCTCCGCCAGCTCGCGGATCATCTGCTGGTGGCGCTGCATCGCCGCCGCCGTGGTGGTGTCGTCGTCGACGTGGCAGCCCTGCGCCGCCTGCGGCATCTGGAACGTCATCTGGTGGTGGTAGTTGTTTGTGGGCGAGGCGGCGGCCGCCATGGTCACGGGCGACGAGGTGGAGTTGGAGTTGGAGAAGGAGTCGGAGTTGGACGACGACGCGTCGGCGGAGCAGCAGGAGGAGGAGTGCATCATCAGCATAGGCACCGCCGCCATGGCGGCAGCAGCAGCAGCCACGGTGTCGGGCGGCGGGGACGGAGTCGACGACGACACCACGACGACCGGCGGTCCTCCTCCTCCGCCCGCCGCCGCCGCCGCCGGAGGAGGAGGAGGCAGCTGCTGCTGCAGGTTGAGGCGGGCGCAGTCGCCGTAGAGCTGCCTGGCGGCGTTGTCGTAGGCGCGCGCGGCGTCGAGCGCGGTGGCGAAGGTGCCGAGCCAGAGGCGCGCGCCGCGGTTGGGCTCGCGGATCTCGGCCACCCACTTGCCCCACGTCCGCTGCCGCACGCCACGGAACGGGCACTGCTGGTTGTCCGGCCCGCCCTTCCCCTTCATGCACCCCTTCCGCGACCGCCGCAGCGGGCAGCACCTGCGCCCGCCGCCGCCGCCGGCCCTGCTGTTCTGGTGCTGCTGCTGCGGCGGCGGCGGCGGCTGGTGGTGCGTACCTTGCACTTGCTGCTGCAGGTGGTGCACCAACTGCTGCTGCTGGTGTCGCCGCATCGCCGCCACCTCCATGGCGTCCGGCAAACGATGATCATCCATGGCGACCGGCCGGCGATGGATGGATGCAATAATCCTTGCCTGGGTCTGGGTGTGCCTGTGTGAGGCTCCCTGGCGTGGTATATATAGACAGTTGGCATGGCATGCAGAGGCTGCAGTGCAGGCCAGGCAGCAGCGGCAGCAGCAGCAGCAGCAGTTTTTTCAGTGTGCGCGCAATGAAGAGGGTTGGGTTGGGCGGGCAGAGACGCCGGCGCATGGCGCTGCATGGCGCCTCCGTGTAGGGAGGCGGCGCGCCAAGTAAGGGAAGCGGGTGACACGAGGGGGTGGGGGCCAGCGGGGCGGGACACATGGACGCGCCGGTGGGCTCCACGGGTCGCTCCCAGAGGGCCACGTGGCGGGCCGGCGCGACCCGGGGTCCACGGTGCGGTCGGTCGTCACGCTGATGCAGCCCGCCTAGCGGCCCAGCCCCATGGACGGATGGACGCCGATACATGCAGATGCAGCCACGGCCATCGGCCGGCTACATATATATATATCCTTTAGTTATCTCTCTATCCATGGATCCATCTCCATCTATCCGTCCATGGAACTGACGACTTGCGCCGATCCGCGAGCCACAGCCATGGTTTTGGCAGGTGGACGCTGAGATTTGGATATGCATCTGTATGCATCTTCCTTCCCCCCTGCCCGCATCATGCCGCTGACCACGGTCTCCGCACGGACGACTTTGCCCTCCTCAGCCCCTGCCTCCAGTAGTAGTATGTTTTTTTGCGGCAGTAGGCATGCATTGCACGTGCTCTGCCCATGCGACTCGGATTCTCTCCAGTGCATGGGCATGGCCACGGCATCATCATCGTCATCGCCTGTAGCCTGATCTCCGGCCGTCTCTCTATCCAGATCCCATTTGCGAAAATGTAACGGAGCATGTACATGCTCAGCATGCTTTATCTCCACCATTAAATTATGGTCTCCAGATTGGTGCCCAACATGTAGAGAGGAGAGAGAATCTGATGTTGTCTGCGCTGCCGCGACCAAAAACAGGTGTTGTTCTTGTTGCATATGCGTCCGTTTGGTGTGGTGCGCTCCATGTCCATGAATCCATGACGATCCATCCATCCATGCATATGCATGCATGCATGCATGCGCGCGGTTGCACGCCTGATCGCGCTCGCTCGAATCTGTTTCTCTACGACGTCCTGTTGCCAGGTTGCCACGACAACAGCTGGATGGATTGCGTGTCGCCACGCTGAGCTCACACCAGTCACTCTGATGCTGTTGTCCACCCGTCCAAATTGGCACGTGTATACAGCGTGACGACTAGCTATAGACCGGGCCTATGATGATAATAATATAATAATATATATATACACACACAAGCTTTGGTGCAAGTATAAGCCATTCCTCATCTCATGCATGCATGAATCTCCTTCGTGTCTACCACTACCACTACTGTTATGTTACGATATATATGATCACCATGCACGCAACTGATCGATGATGGGTCACGGTAGGATCAACTGCGTGGTTATTTTTGCAAGAATGATGTCCATCCAATGGTATCAATGATATATAAGTGATTTGGTTATATATTTTGCTTTCCTGCGCTACTTTGCAAATGTGTGGAAATGAATTCTAAGGATGTACTTATCTATAAATTGTGTAACATAGCATGCATTATATATACGCTAATGAAAAAAGAATATCAATTAAATAGTACTAAAAATGTATTCTACAACATTCGACGTCAGAAGTCAGAACAAGCCATTATGAAAACCGAGGGTATACAAGTCATTGCGCACTCCTGTCGGACAAATCCCTTTTCGGAAAACCAGGGTCGCCGGACAACCACCTTCTCCTAGAGCCAGCTTTTACCCGCCGTCCTTCGAGTTCGCACAAAATGTCACTTAAGTTCATAAATTTTTAAAGTGGTATCTGTAAATCTCTAAACTTGGTAAAATATGTTATCTAGGTCTCAAACTTTTAACGTGATCATCGTAAATTTTTAAACTTAGCAGAAGGTGCCATCCAGGTCCTAAATACTGTAGGAAATTTCAAAAAAAATTAAAAAAAGAAAAATCTAATTTTAGGTACTGTAGGTATAATTGTAGAATATTTTAAAAATTATATCTTTTCCATATGATCTCGGATGAAGATAATTTTTATATAAAAATTATAGTTCTCGACGAGATCTACAACTTTTTAGTTTTGAGTTTTTTAATTTAAGGTTGTTAAAATGCTCAAAAAAAATTAAATAAATTTTTAGCAGTATAATAATCACGTACAAACGCTTATCGCCTTGAAAATATCATATATTTATTATATGCTATCAAATAGAGATACTTTCTATATAAAAATTATAGCGTTCGAGGAGGTCTATAATTTTCTAGTTTTAAGTTTTTTAGTTTGAGGTCGTTAAGATGCTAAACAAATAAACCGTCGATTTCAGTTCATGCACAGTGGTTTTATATTTTTTAATTTTTTTAGCATATTAATGCTTTTAAACTAAAAAACTCAAAACTAGAAAGCTATATATCTCCTCGAGCGCTACAACTTTCATATAGAAAGTATCTCCATTTGATAGCACATAAGAAATATATGATTTTTCCAAAGCGACAAGCGTTTATACACGATTATTATACTGCTAAATATTTATTTAATTTTTTGGGGTATCTTAACCACCTCAAATTAAAAAACTCAAAACTAGAATGTTGTAGACCTCCTCGAGCGCTACAACTTTTATATAGAAAGTATCTCCGTTTGATAGCATATAATAAAGATATGATTTTTTCAAGGCGACAAGCGTTTGTACGAGATTATTATACTGCTGAAAATTATTTAATTTTTTTGAGCATTTTAACGACCTTGAATTAAAAAACTCAAAACTAAAAAGTTGTAGATCTCGTCGAGAACTACAATTTTTATATAAAAATTATCTTCATCCGAGAACGTATGGAAAAGATACAATTTTTGAAATATACTACAATTATACCTACAATACCCAAAATTAGATTTTTCTTTTTTTTCCGAAATTTGCTACAGTATTTGGGACCTGGATGACACATTCTGCCAAGTTTAGGGACCTACGGTAATCACCTTCAAAGTTTGGGACCTAAATGACATACTTTGCCAAGTTTAGAGACTCACAGATATCACTTTGAAAGTTTAAGGATCTAAATGACATCTTATGCCGACTTGAAGGACCGCTGGTGAATTTTGCTCTTTCATAAATAATCCGCACCGAACGACACCTAGTGATGTGATCTAGCACAACATATCCTCTAGCTACATTGCGATGCCTACGCTATTACTACTCTCTACATGCTTAGGCTTTCTTGTGGCTCAACCCTCGGCACGGACGGTGCGTCCACGCAAAGAGACTTCACACAGACGACGAAGGCTTCTAGACGTGACTTCCACCGTTTTTAATATATTGTTAGGTGCAGATATAGATATACACATATCTACAGTAGGTGGGCCATATATTTTCTGCGGAGAACCCGCGTCCGGTGCACGGATTCTTCCATTTCCACTTCTTTAACATATCGTGGGACCCAAACACTCTATTCCAAGTATTCCAAAGGGCCAACTCATAAATTTTGAGGTATTAGATTGATGTTAATATTTGTACTTTATGATGGTACAATTGTATATGGGAAGGAAATGCCAAGTGTTTTATATCCATAACATGTGGTTTTACCTTTTACATTAGTTATAAAACTAATTTATGTTCAAACTAAAATTCCTTCACACACGAGTTACAATCACCTTTTAGGTGAGATTTTAGTGAAAAAGGTGCAATAAAAACTATAGTGCTAGAGCCTGCATAACACTTGTTTTTGTTTGTTAGCACAAGACTGTGTCTAATCAAAGCCTAAAGTAGGATATATAGTTTGGAAATCAAGTGCTTGAAATTTGAAGTATACCTATGCCCAAGGTAACTGGTATGTTTTGGTAGTTAATAACAACCGTCTTATTGTGACTGCCATTTATACCTTGCGGTCGTTGGTAGTTGGTAGAGTTAGGTAGATAACACGATTCAAATGATCGAGTAGTGTTGGCCAGATAAACCACTGAAGTCACCTTTTTGCTAGTTGTTCCTACATTTTTCCAATGGCTCCAATGGGGCTTCTACAGAGTTTATGGCTATTTAAACAGCTGAAAAGGGATTGACTGAGGTATTGTGGATCTTGAAACTTATTCACATTGCTTTGAAGTCAAGACAGGGATTTGAGAGCAAGTGTGTATCATTTAGCTCTAGGCGTGTTTGTAAGTGAGGGTTCTTCTTATTTTTACTCTTGGCGTTTCTAGGTACCTAGACAATCTTGGTGATGGTGGTTCTTGCTTGAGCTCTAGGATATTTTGTGGGAGCCTTGTAACATGTCTTGGTGATCTTGTATGTGGTTTGAGACCAATGACTCTAGATATGGAGAGTGGATGCTTCTAGTGGATCTTGAGCCTTGGTGACTCAAGGGACCTTAATCCTTAGAGAATGCTCCAATGTGGATGTGTGGTGCACTGGTGTGGCCTATAACACCTCGATGACGTGGGGAGAAATTTGGTTGCCTCTTGCCCTTTCTTACTTCTTGGATTCAATTGTCTTGTTCTTTCTTTACTCTTTGCTCTTGTGTTTTTGAGTGATGACATAGGATGATTCTTATGCCCTCTAGTAGTAAATAAATTTACTTTGTTGCAAGATTAAGGGATTTACTTTCTCACAAGATAAAGGACTCTATCACTAGCATATGGATCTTGGTAAGGACGTTGTTTAGTGTGACCGACCATGAGGACTTAATTTAGCGTATCTTGTTAGTTGTTGAGGCTAGCCATGAAAGTTTGGTTAAGTATTTTATTAAGTTGAGGTTTGTCATTTTAATTTTTTAATCCGAATTCAACCCCCCTTAGGGCCTTTCAATCCTTTAACCAACACCTACTGCTCAAAGGATTAGCCTTTACTACCTAGAAAAATGCCAAGTAATGGGGATCTACTCCCAAGTTAGAAGGAAAGAACTTTGCCTATTGGAAAGTCCATATATATGTTTGCATACCAGCTCTACTTAACCTGATTAATCCAGTTGTCCCTGAAATCACACCATCTGCGTTATCCACTATGTGCATGCGACATATATAGAGTTCTCAATATAATGCATAAAATGTAGGTCTAGCACACACTTAGTTCAACATCAAGTGCACAAAACGAGGGGTTCTAGATACTATGTCATGTGGTCCATGCCACCACCCACAAGCTAGCTACTATGACACTCTACTCTGAGTCAGAAGAAGGCTCAAGAGAGTGTACGAGTAGCCATAGACCGGCATATGCTCATCTAGAACCACAACTTAATGGAAGCAATATGAGTAAGGGGTTGTACTCCTCATGGCTTATACCAAGCATAATACACAAAGGAATATGCATTTGAGTTGTAGCAAGATAAACACTTACCAAACATAAAACACAAAAGAATATGCATTTGAGCTATAGCAAGATGAACAAGTCAATTTGCATAAAAGCTTTTGTGCATGAAATCCAATGCATAGGACTCATATTCACTACTCGATGTTTAATATGAACAACATCATCTATAACTTGAGGGGTGAACGCGCCTGGTCTTCCACAGGTTCATCAACATGATAAACCTACATTACAGAAGCAGCAAAGAGCTTGTTCATAACAGAGAGCGTGACATTTTTGAATGGTACAGGTGCTCACATTTTTCTGGATTTAATTTAGGACTTAACGATGCTATGCTTTCAGTGGTAGGTGACGTCCCCGTCGACCAGGAGGCACCTGTGGTGACTCCGTGAATCTCGAAATCTGTCAGTTCAATCCATCGGAGGTGCTCATATGAGTAGAGTCTGCATATGTGTGTTTATAAAGGTGAGTGTGTGTGTCGTGAATGTCTTATATTGTGTAATTCTCAAAAAAAAAATCCATCACCCGTACAATAACCTTACCTCAACCTTTCCCCATTTGGCTAAGTCGTCCAAAGAAGGGTTGTAAAGCACACGAGTACCATAGTATCTTACTAGCTCAAACAAAGATAAAATCAATCCGATTATTACATGGTAAAAATGTAACAAAAATCGGTCCTTAACTGTTCGCCAAAAAAAAATCGGTCCTTAACTAGCTCAAACCAGTTACGTCACCCAATCATGACCCTGCACTTCGCCGAGCCCCAATCAACGCTAATAGTACCGTAGTGAACCAATGCCTGCATTTGATTATCAGCGTTCTCCAACCAAACCCTGTCCCAGAGCTCCCATCTAGATTTTCATCCTTTTCGGATGTGATGAAGAAAAGATTGGGAAAAAAAAAAGAAAAAATATTTTCATCCTTTTCTCTAGTTAACTTGGTGATTTCTAGCATTTGAGAGAACTTTATGGCTTCTTTTATCTTTGTTTTATCAAGACAAATATTTTCGAGCAAAAAGGCATGGTCAAAAAAAGGTAGCAGGAATTCACATATCTCAGCTGGGCTCCAATGCTCCATGCAAATGCAAACTAAAAATTGGCAAGCGCAGGATGTACAGATCAGAGCTGCTGCCGAGCAGCCTATACATTCTACTGTATACATCACCACTACATCAGATTACAAACATAATGCTGCTACATTCTTGCAATCCAAATACAACTAGGAACTAGCTAGTAAAGTGAATGGTGAATCAGTCACTTGACTGCGCAACCATTGCCTCGATCCGTCCATCCTTGTCGTAGGCCTCCACGATCTTCTTGGCATACCCCGGGATGTGCTGCTCGGCTCTCTGTTTTCCCCATGCCCGCCTAACATGCAGATAATTCCGAATGGTGTGATAATCCAGAGAGTAGCGTGCGAACTCCAGACCCTTGGGTCCAACCTGAAACAGCATATCGTGTTCAGTTAACGTTACAAATCTCATGCCATCCCTCCCCCGATGACGACCAAGAACTAACCAGGTTCAGCAGGAAGGCCAGAATGTTGCCGACAAATCTAGGAGCTGGTTTTGAAGGGCCTTTCCCTGTAGACCCATTCGAATTTACATGAATGTAAGCCAAACACACCATTCTTACTAGTTTTATTCCAATGCAAAATACTATTTCATAGGCATGATTAGGGGAAGAAGTACCCAATTTTGCCGCATCGTCAGCTTTCACTGTCTCCATAACAAATGGTTGCCTGGAGCCCTGAAACAAACAGACACACGGCAGCCTGGTCAGTCCCCTGGTACTATGATGCATGCCTCCGAAGAATGTTGTGCCAGTTCTATTGCTGGGGATACATGCATACACTGCTAATTGTAGGTGTGCTCTCCAGAAGGCCATCTACCAGGCTCAGCATCTCCCGTCCACGATCGTTCCTGAAGGGATAGGTTCCAATAATGCTCATCAGCTACTGCTTAAAATATACCTGCACAATCCTACTCGCTCTACCTGACTGTAATGTACTGAGGATGCTGCGTCATGGAGACCCCAGCATATTTTGGTACTCCCATATATCCCACCACCAAATCCTGCAGAGACAACATAGTGAATCTGAGCTGCTTCTCGGCTCCAAGAGAGCAGACTGTGAAGATATACAGCAAGATAAAAGGAAATCAGCTGATTAGAAGTAACAGGTAAAAGAATAAAAGAGCTAATCTCTCACAACAAATGCTATTCTGAACATGAAGATTGAAGAGGCACCCAGGCAACCCAAGGTCAAGAGAATTAGTTCAGGTTTTTTTTTTTTTTTTTTTTTTTTTTTTTTTGAAAAGAATTAGTTCAGCTATGCTAGTGCCTAATAATAAGAGCAATGCAGTGTACATCATGCAACACATGGTGATCCAGTCTAGCGTGTTTCAGGATTATTCTAGCTTTTCTAAACAATAAGTTCTATTTCTGTAGATGAGCACTAGGAAGAACAACTTCTGTCTACAAAAACCAGAAGATTCTCAGAAAGAGTATCTATTCAAAACAAGAGACCCTATTCAAATTCAAAACGATGGAAACCTTACCGCCAAGCCATTTGTGTAGTCAAAGCAGCTGCAGTTGATATAAGCAAATCATTAGCTCACCTGTGAGCGGCCAATAAAAGTTTTGGAAAAGAAAATGACAACTCATTAGTAATACTAAATAGAGAATACCTATAGCATGATGGTGCAATAACATCTACCAGGTCGTTTGCTGGCAGGCAAAAATAGGGAACCTGCTTTGAATTAGACCCTGAATTAAATAGTTCATTGTGGAAGACACATAGCTTCAGAATTATAGGGAAACAAATATTTACCTCTTCAATGTGCCCATCTAAATGCTTTAGGTGCACCTGTAAATATTCTCAGTTACACAATGCGATCATACATGACAAGTCTCTAAGGAAAGCATGGCAATTCTGTGAATGCTATGTGTTCTTGTGTTGATCCTAAAACTGCTTCTCGAGCTGTTGATATGGAAAATTAAACTGTATTTCTATCCTATTGATTATCCATACATGAAACTACCAAAGTGGGGAAAAGAATGTATGCAGCTAATTATTTCAATGCCATACCTTGTAGTCTTGCATAAATTCATAATGCATAACAGTTTCTGGCTCACTGCTTGCTGCTTTCAAGAATTTATCAAGCCCTTCACGCGTACCATTGTCAACTAAGAAAAATCACAGCATGTCAGAGCTACAATATATCTTCCATGACAGAAAATGTAAAGATTGACTGGTTTGAGAGGAGAAATGGAAATTACCACAGTTTGTGCCAAGCACGTAAAGCTTTTCCAAACCAAGGTACTTTTCTACAGATCTCAAAGCTGAAATTCAAACAATAACTTCAACAACTTTGACATTTGATAAAACATCACCAAAATAAAGGGAAGAAAGGAAATAAAGGTAACCACCTTGCACTTGGCAGCCCACACCGCAGAAAAGAAGCCGCTTTACCCCAGCTGCCTGCCAAAGGAAACCATGAAACTCTCTGGATTTATAAACTGGTCACTATAATTCCTTCACTAAAGGATGTGCCTTGTCATGGTTGGAGTGATGATTGGAATGGCCTTTGGAACCCACTGGAATGTGGGGTCAAATGGGGCTGCTCCAGATTGAATATAACAGAATTACTCTTGCCCAAGCAACAATTCAAATGTAATTTTTTTTGAGGTAAAATTCAAATGTAATTGAACTACCTCTAATTATTTTCAATTGAGAAATGAGAACTGTTAGATTGTATATGTGCTGCGTGTGTATATGGCATGAGCCTGGGCTGCGTATAAGCCGGCCGGTCCTATAGTTGGTTAGAGAGATATGAGGAGATCTTGTATGGTCATGTTTCTATAAACCAAAAGATCTCCTCCCCCTATATATATGTACAATAGGTCTCTCAATCAATCTAATCTACTATTCCACGCAATCCTTATTGCTTTCAAGAACAAATATCTGGACCAAGTAATCCTAAGATAGTGTCAGGACAGCTGATGTTCTCTCAGAGTCTCAGAAATCTGCTGCCATGACCCATTATTACTTCTATATGTCATAAGAAGGGAAAAGAGGTCCCATCAAAAAAAAAAAAAGAAGGGAAAGGAAGCATGGCGCTACAGCTTGCATCAAGAATACGGGAAAATGGGAAGAAAGTATAGTGTTAAAGGAACAATTTACCTCGATTAAGGCAAGTGTATTGAGATTTGGTGATAATGTTGGCTTCACACCTTTGGCTGCAATTACTTCATCTGGTGTCCTACAAGAGCATTGCTACCAAGATTAAATGTTACTCCATTCTAGAAAGCAAGCTAGGGACATGATGATTAGCATGAGTAATTCATGGATGGACTGATAACAAAAGTTTTGAGCTCAAAATAGTTACAGAAAGTCTGGAAGTATAATGTATATCCAGTCAAGGAGTGTTATACACAAGCCATAAGAAAAATTCTGAAAGTCATCAGTTTCACAATACCTGGCCAAAACAGGCCTTGGAGCAAGCCTGTCTTCAGGATCACTGCAGAGAGGGTAGAAACATTATTTGAATCCATCTGGCAATTTGTGTGCATTGCACTGAGAAAAATGATGTGGCATTTGATTCTTGTTTGGGTGCCTTTGTACACAAACCACAGCATCAACCATGTTTGCTTTCAGCATCTCAACGGCGATTGTTGTCACTATTCCCGTCCACTGAGCTCCTGTTGCATGCAAGGCACATATATGTTACAGGGTACAGAACATAAGTTGCCAGGGTACGGTTTTGTCTAACAAAGGTTTGTCGAGTATATCGAGATAGTGTATGAAATAAGATGCAACACCCGAGGTGTATTTGGTTTCGGTTTGTTAAGACAGGCCAGTGAAAAAGATTGGTATATTGCATATGTGTGCTTCCTTAGATGGATGCAGGCGGCTGTTGAAGGATAAGAAGAACTTGTAAAAGGTAATTTAGTACCTTGAACAGGTTCGGTCTTCCTGGCATACAACAGTTGGTCATAGACTCCAAAGTACATTTCATCCATGCCTTCCTTCCTGCCTCTGCCGTGGACTTGTGGCTCAAAATCCTGATATTGTGAGTACATTGTTGGTATTTGTAAATTTGTGTAAAACAGGAGTCCCCTGCTTCATTTCACTGAAACAAAGCGTACAATTTGTGTGAAGCATTAGTGCTCCCTCGTTCTAAATTATAGTTCACTTTAGCTTTATAAATCATCTACAACTACAAGTTCAAATATACAGATTATAATCAAAAGTTCTTTTGACTTTGACTTGACCTAAGTTTTTATTTAAAAAAATATACATATTATCATCTACAGCTACAAGTTCAAATGAATGCACTATCAAGACATATTCACGTAGAATTTAATGAAATTATTTTGATATTGTAGATGTTTTCTATGAACTTGGTCAAAGTTAGAAAAGCTCAACTACAATTTTGGACAGAGCTCCTAATTGCGAGCAGCCCATTGCTTGATCAAACGATTAGCAGAGGTATTTTGTTTCCATTTAGCAAACTGTTTGAGCTGTTGTAGGTAGGTAATGTAAAGATGAAGGAGGTGACCTCGACACGGGACATGCCGTCTCCCAGGAAGGCGCAGGCAGTCTTGACATGCGCAACGTAGTATGTGTCGCAGAGCCCACAACGGCTTGGGTCGCCATATAAAAGCAGAAATAGGAACAGAGGTAAGCATCGCATCGCATAATCACACGAAAGAACAGAGGAATACACAGCACAGCACATACCTGCAGTGGTCCTTGGCAGGGTAGACGGCGCCAGGAGGGATGGGCTTGGATTTCTGCCTCCAGTCCTCCCTGAGCGCCTTGGCCCTGACCTTGAGCGTTCTCTTAGACTTGGAGGACGAGTAGAAGGCGAGGGAGGATCGTCGGGGTCCGGGAGACGAGGACGAGGACGAGGGCGAGGAGGCGTGCAAGTAAAGGGAGAGGCAGGTGGAGGCCATGGTGGTGGTGGCGGAGCTCCGCCTCACTTCACCGGTGATAAGACGGAGGAGGATCGAGTGGAGCTGGAGGAGCCAGCCATGCCTTGGGCCTTTAAGACAAAAACTAACGTTACTGGGCCACCTCATAAATTTCGGCCCATCTCCACCCTTTGAGAAAGTTTGGTTTCCTGCATGATTCTTTGACTCGCAAAATGGAATGGAAACGAATGCATTTTGAAGTAATAATAATTAAGAAAGGAATATGATTTGGCGAGGTGGGCATGGTAGAAATTCGAGCATATGGCTGGACCCTTGGCTGCCTCGCAATTGGTCCAGGAGACCGATCTCACCGAGAGGGAGGAATCTGGTAACCCAAGTGGAGGAACTCATTCATCCAAGATGTCTTTTGGAAAAAATTCTGAATCCTCCCCCCACCTCCCCCCGAACTATGGAGCCTAAAACACATGACCCCCCCAACCTATGAAACGATCTAATTTACCCGCTGATCTATCCAAAACCGTCGATTTTAACGCCTGGGCGGTTTGCTACAGTAAAACCATTTTCTATTTTTTATTTATTTTCGCTGAGTGTTTGAAAAATCATAGTAAATCATAAAAAAATCATAAAATAAAAAATCTAACCATATTATAGAAAAATCATATTTAGACTTTTTCCATGTCTTTTGGGAGGAGTGGAATTCTTCCTTGGTGCTTTCCAAGCGGGAGTGATCGGCTGCATACAGGGAGTTCAGGCGGCCATCAGTTTGGGGAGTGTACATCTGATCCTTGAAACAGATGCAGCGCAGCGCTGTACATCTGATCCTTGAAACAGATGCAGCGCTGGTGAATCAAGCTCTGTGCACGGGTAAATATGCAGGCAGCAGGCTCGGCGGCAAGGAGTTTACTGGAGGAGCTTCAGGCCCTGTTTGATAAGTGCAAATTTTAATTCCTTTAGCTGTCTAGCGATCACTAGAGAATGTAACAAGGTTGCATCCCTCATGAGTTGGCAATCTTAGGGAGTACCTGTAGAAGAAACTCAACCAGTTCTGAGCTCGCTTCCAGACCAGGTAAGTGTTATTGTTGCTGACGAAATATCAGCAAACGAGTAATGAAAGGCACCCTTTATCACAAAAAAAAAAAAAAGGAAGCAAACGACACTCACCCAGCTCCATCCATCCATGATCCATGCATAATATGCTGCAATTCAAGCAGAGGATCATGGGGAGGGAGCTGACCAATCATAGATGCAAACTCATCTCATCTGTGATGTCAAAACACAACTCTACAGCAAGACTGAAGAACAAAAACATTCCCAGCCAAATGCTACATTTTCATTTCGTTCCATAATCCAATCCAAAAAAAAAATAGCAAGAGAAAGGTGTACATCCCAATTCGTCCTCCAGGCATGTAAAGAACATACTGCACTAAGTTAGCTACCTAAAACCCCCACTTAAACAGCAACTCCACCATTCCAGATGGATGTACTTCCCATTCTCAGGAGTCAGGACTCAGGATTACACCCGGAATGTATCTACTCCATACATATCTCTTCCTCAACATCATTCAAACGGCATGGTGTCCCAGAAAACAGGATTGCTTATAAACCATCTCAAGACTACCAATCAAGCGATTAATGCTCACACATGAATATGAATGCGAATTGTCCAGATTGAGGGTTCTACACAAAGCAAACAAATCCCAAAATAAAGCAGCTGTTCATTCATGTAACTAACACAGGGTAAGTTCACAGACATCCACAATACACAGTCATTAAAGTCTTTTTTTGTGCCAGCCATTAACCATATCAATACAACACCAGTAAAAACAGATTTTGCCTGCCTTTTGCAGGTAAGCCCTATAATTGAAGCTGCAATTCAAGGAGAGGATCTTAGGGAGGGAGCGACCGGTCATTTATGCAAACTCATCTCTTCTGTGATGGAAAAACACAACTCTATACCAAGACTGAAGAACAAAAACATTCCCAGCCAAATGCTACATTTTCATCTCGTTCCACAATCGAATCCAAAAAAATACCAAGAGAAAAGTGCCATCCCAATTCATCCTCCAGGCATGTAAAGAACATACTGCACAAAGTTAGCTACCTAAAACCCCACTTAAACAGCAATTCCACCATTCCAGATGGATGTACTTCCTATTCTCAGGAGTCAGGACTCAGGATTACACCCGGAATGTATCTACTCCATACATATCTCTTCCTCAACATCATTCAAACGGCATGGTGTCCCAGAAAACAGGATTGCTTATAAACCATCTCAAGACTACCAATCAAGCGATTAATGCTCACACATGAATATGAATGCGAATTGTCCAGATTGAGGGTTTTACACAAAGCAAACAAATCCCAAAATAAAGCAGCTGTTCATTCATGTAACTAACACAGGGTAAGTTCACAGACATCCACAATACACAGTTATTAAACAGTCTTTTTTGTGCCAGCCATTAACCATATCAATACAACACTAGTAAAAACAGATTTTGCCTGCCTTTTGCAGGTAAGCCCTATAACTGAAGCTGCGGCGACAATGAGAGGATTAGTGACAACAACAGAAATGTGAGCACCTTTTGATACTCCCAGGCCTAGAATTTAACTATCTAGAGGGTCCAACAAGGGAAAAACTAAACCAAGGTATCATGTATGGTTATCCCCAAAAAATTCTTCGCCTACGCTATCATCCAAAAAGTCTTGCCTAAGAACCAGCATCAGCTTGAACTCAACTCCCCATCGATTCCATAATCAATGCTCAGCTCACGCATGGGTGGGATGGTCTCCATGGCAAAAACCATCAAGTGAGGGAACGATTCATCCTCAGTGCCACGCAACACCAACTGAAGGAACACGTTAGGAGTGCAGCTGTGGCTAATGTAGCAGGCTACGTTCCTCTTATGTGACACATCAAGCACATAGTCTGGCCCTGCGAACTTGTTAAACGGGCGTCTCTTGATGCCTGGCTCAACAGCCGAGGCATCTCCCCACTCCCTCCATCGCTCTGGAAACCTCCTCGGATCGATTATGCTGAGACCCTCCATCAACGCGCTGCCCGACTGATCATCCATAACGACCACATGCCCAGTGTACTCACACACAAAAGCTCCCGGCTGTATCAAGTCGAGCGCCCTCACACCCCACCCTGTCTCATGGGAGCGGAACACCTCCAGCCGGTGCTTCATCCCTCGCTGCGTCACACGGTTCACGCAGGTCATGGGGCACCCACACAGAGCACCGCACTCATACACCACCGGCCTCCCCATCACCAGTGTGTCATCCTCAGTATACGCTGGCCCTCCGCCGTTCTTCCTCGCACATCTGCACTTGGAGCCACAGCCCGGCGCGCAGTGGCAGCCCCTGTGCTGCCTGACTGGCCCGTGCGCTGGCGGCACTGGAAACTCAGGGCGGACAATGTACTCATATAGCAGGGGAGACCTGTCGTCGTCCAGCTTGTTGCAGACGGGGACGCGAAGGGCCTCCGCCCCCTTGGAGAGGTCGAGGGAGATGTACCTTGGCGGGCGGATTCTTGCGTCCATGGACTCCTTGAGCAGCTTGGCGTTGTGCCACGTCCTGCTGGCTAGGTCGTCCTGGCCGGGGAGACGCACGAGCTTGAACTTGCAGACGTCGCGGCCGGACTTGCCGGGGCCGAAGGTGGAGGCAATGACCCTGTAGAGGCCGTCGTAGACGTAGACCTTGCGGTGGGGGCCTTGGTCGATGTCGTGGCCACGGATGACGCGCACCTCGACGCCGTAGAGGTAGCTGTTGTGGAGCGCGAGGTTGCCGCGCTCGAGCGTCTGGTCGGCGTGGTGGTCGACGCGGTTGCGCTGGCGGCCGCCGCTGCCGGTGTAGACGAGGACGTCGCCAGTGTCCTCGTCGTCAAGGTAGCCTCCGGAGGAGACGATGCTGGTGGCGACGGGGTGGCCCTCGTCGAGGAGGCTGCCGGGGACGTAGCCGATGCCGGCCTGAGGCGCGGTGTGGAGGCCGACGACGCAGATCTCGGCGCGGTAGTAGAAGGCGTCGCCGACGAGGACGCCGGGGATGTCGCCGACGATGCGGACGTCGCGGTGGAGCCAGTGGCCGGCGGAGAGCATCAGGCTGGAGGCACGGAGGTCGTGGCGGTTGCGGACGCCGGAGGAGTTCTCCTGGCGCTGGTAGGCGCTGCGGAGCGCCTCGAAGGTGAGGCGCGCGCGGCGGACGAGGGCGCGGTAGCGGAGATGGTCGGCCGGGCTGAGGTGGGTGGCGCGCACCACCTCGGTGGCGCCGCGCGCGCGCTTCTTGGAGCCGGAGGAGTTGGATCCGCCGCCCGCGCCTGGTTGCTGCCGCAGCTGCATCTGCAGCTCCTTCTGAGGGGGAGGAGGCGGAGGAAGGGCTCGTGCAAGGGGTGCGGCGGCGGAGGAAGAGGGGGAGCGGAGACGGGCGGCGATGGCCTCGAGGTGGAGCTGGGATTGGCGAAGGCGGCGAGCGAAGGAGGGATCGTCGTCGGGAGAAGGAGCAAGCTCCCGGTGGAGAACGTCGCAGAGCTCCGGGGTGAGCGCGAGCATCAGCGCCGACCGTGCTGCGTCGGGGGCGGGGGTTTCCGCAGGGGGTGGGCCGTCGGGGTCGGGTTTGGGGGTGATGGGAAATTGTGCGAGGAGATGAGTGATCTGCGGAGGCGGCGGCGGCGGCGGAGGAGGAGGAGAGGACCCCATTGCCGAGGGCCGGCGGCTGGTCCCCCTTCTCCTTTCTTCTCCGTCTCCCTCTCTCTCCGTTCAGGTGTTGCGGGTGTATTGTCCTTGCGGCATGAGCACCGCGTGCTGCGGCTGGCTGCTGTGGGTAAAGTGGTGGACACTGCACACGATGACAAACCGGAAAAAATTGCATCGAAACCGTATGAAATTCGGGCCACCCCAAAATTCTCATATGCACGATGTTTAGAAATATATACATCGACTATTAAATATAGAAAAAAATTAATTATAAAAATTATGTGTAACATATCTTTTAAGTTTAATTAATTTATAATTTGATAATCTTATACTACAGTAAATATTTGTTAATGATGTATTAATTAGCTTTAATAAATTCGCCTCGCGGTTTACAAACGAGCTACTCCTATGTAATTAGTTTTTTATTACTATTTGGAAAATTCTTCTAACCTCTCATCAAACAGCCAATGTGGCGTGTAAAATTTTTACACCCTGAATCTAAACACTCACTTCTTCATCCTGATAGTTGTAATTCCCTTGAATCGATTCAGACATGACCTAAATAGGCAGATGTTTTTCTTTTCTAATAAAGCCACAAATTTGGAACAATCTGTCTGCAGGGTTCGAATACTTTGGTGTGCTTGCGAAATAGAAACTAGAGTGCAAAACAGAGAATAGAAAACATAAGAAAAAAGGTCAAAGTGATGTTTGGAACGCAAAAAATTAAGACACATAAATGAAAAAAAAATTTGATACACTAACACTAACATCTCTAATATTAGTGGATCAACTTAATTGTTTTTGAAAATAAGATGGCAACTTGTCGCGATATTCAGTTCTACTATAAATTTTGTTGGCATAATGCGAAGGCCATACTTTTGACCAGTTCTATCTAAGGGGCGATGGGCTGCTCGGCCCGTTAGGGTTCACCCCAAGTCTCGCCGTCTTGTCGGCGGCGGCTCCCTCCTCCTCCTGTCCCTTCGCTTCCTCCACCCCTATCTTCCCCACCTCGCAAGTGGAAGCAGGCCATGGAGAGCCTGATGTGGCCTCGCCGTTTGGGTGAGAACTGGCCATGATGACCAACTTGATGTCGCTGGAGCTCGCCTTCCCACCGTCGCTGACCACAACAACAACGTTGTTGACCACCTCCTTCGCCCTTTCCCTACCTCCCCTTGACGGATCCAACCTCGACAAGCCACGTGCACCTCTACCTCCGTATTCTTTCCATGTCCTTCCACCTTCATATTAGCGGATCGATAGGCCTGTAGATATTTCTGCGTGATTTGATCGTTTTCCCCATGTATGAAAAGATTAGGAGTTGAGATAGGGAATTGTGGGAGGGTAGATTTTAAACCTTGCCAAAACTATAGATTGGGTATAGGTTTTGGAAACTCATGCCATTTTTTTAGATCATGTAGTGTAGAACATAGTTGGGATCTTAAGCCGGCTTTTAAACCGATCTTTACATTATAGAACACAAGTCATAAGAGGCCTTTAACTCAAAAGAGTAAGAAGCAAACCTAAACTTTCAAATCTAGCCATAGCGAATAACCATGAGTTTTATTTAGAGGATGTGAAACACATCTAAGTCCCTATTTGATGATTTGGGGTTTTTGTCGAGTTTATAGTTTTGTCTAGCAAGTTTTTATTCCCAAAATAAAAAATTGCAGATTATGGCTACTAAATAATATGCATTAAAGTAAGGGTTTGTTCGGCATGACTTGTTGCAGCTTCAGCTGATTTGTAGGACTCATTTATTATGAGAGGAAAATTGTTCAATAGCTAAAAAGTAGCGTTGATTCTGGCTTTGAAGCGAACATGCTATAATCCTACAATTTTAATATAAAATATATGCAATAAATAAAAATTTGCAGAGTATGCCTACGTAATGTGCAGCAAACTAAGAGCCTGTTCGACATAACTTACTGCGGTTGCAACTGATTTGTAGGACTCATTTATTATGTGAGAAAAATATTGTTCAATAGCTGAAAAGTAGCGCTGATTCTACCTCTGAAGTGAATAGACTGTAATATTACAATTTTAATATAAAATATACTCCCTCTGTCCTGTTAAAAGTGTCATTTTAAACTTCGTGCCATCTTGTTTGATCTTGTCTTATTCAAAAATTTTATCCAAAGATTATTTATTTTGTTACTACTTATTTTATTATTAGAGATACTTTAATAATAATTTAATTATTTTATTATTGATATAAAATTTTATATAAAACGAATGGTCAAATAAGAAGTTTAAAAGTCAAAAACAACAATTTCAACATGAACGAATATATAATAATCATTGCCCTAAAAGGAAGCTAAAATTCAGGATTTTAACAACTTAAATAAAAAACTCTCTCCGTCGTAAAATACTCATCATCCATCCAAAAGTATTTAGCATTCGCACCTTCAAATTTCAATCCTAGAATTTTCTTCTTTCGATACAGATTTTCTTTTTGCCAACACATCTCCTATCTCTTCGTCGTGTTTTCCGTGCACGGTATCTTTTTTTTTTTTTTTTTACTTCTGGTACAGAGTGACCGAGTGAGATGTCGCGCAACAGTTGTCGGCGAGAGCCGAAGCATCTGACGGAAATTTTATTTTACTTCACTCGAACTCAGGTGCCACGTGTGCGAAAACCCAAAACTGTGTCATGGGCTGGGCTAGAGGTTAGAGCTGGATGGATGCTTTTGGACTTGTAAACCCAGCCCACGAAGGAAATCCATCCAATCCCGTTCTGACTTCTGAGACGTTTCGTGTTGTGGCCGGAGGAGACAGACACGCCGTCGACGAGAGGACTCGAGAGAGATTCCGCCACCGCCACCGCCACCGCCGGCTCAGATGCCGCCGCCGCAGTCAGGCATGAGCCTCTGCTGCCTTCCCACGGCCACCCTTGGCCTTCCTCTTTCTCTCCCCTGTCTGCTATCTCGCCCCCGGCTGTCCCTCGCCGCACATCGCGCCAGGGCCGTCGTCGCCAGGGCCTCCTCCTCCTCCTCCTCCTCTCCACCACCGGACTCTTCCTTCGGTTCGCGGATGGAGGATTCCGTCAAGAAGACGGTGGCCGACAACCCCGTTGTCATCTACTCCAAGTCATGGTGCTCGTAAGATTAATAGCCCCGACTGAACCAAACCTAGCGTTGATTCATTACCTTCGATTCGCCTTCACCTCATCTAACTGATTGACTTGATTGCATGGCATGCTTAACGTCGGCAGATATTCCATGGAGGTGAAGGCGCTCTTCAAGCGGATCGGTGTGCAGCCCCACGTCATCGAGCTCGACCATCTCGGTTCGTCCCCCTTTCTTTTTAGAGAAAAAGGTTTCCCCCGCTTTATTATTTGATCATAAAGCGTTCAAGACAGTTTAAGTTCCAGCATATTGGCGCGCCCGACACAAACAGAAAAGTCCTTAAAAGCCAACAGCACCACTACGCGAATACATTTTGTTTACTTTGGGTCACCATCGAGTTTTCATTAGTGTGATGAGGAGCATCCAAACGGCCCCATCCCAAACGCAGAGCATCCGGCCATCCCAGGCTTGAGCAGTTCAAAGCCCCACCCTGCCAGTCGATTCTTGGCAGTTGATCTCCACCAACATCTTGACAATCATCAATAAGATATTTCTCTCGCCTAACCAAATTGCTCCCTGAAAGCACAAAGAGTGGCGAAATTTCCACAAACACCACAAAACCGCTGAGGTAATGATATTGTACAGTTCTGCTTTTTACTAGCAACCCATCTAGTGGCCATATACTCAAAGTTGACCACTTCCCTGGAATTTAGAAGTGCAGAAATAGTACTCCAGCAACATTTGGCCACACAACAATAAAAAGATAGATGACATATAGACTCCCTCTCACTACAGAAAAGCCAAGGCTGGTCCAAGACCTCTCTTCTCTTAGCCAAATTAGTTAACAGCCACAACAAAAAAAACTGAATCCGAGGTGGAATATTAATTTTTGAAACAGCATGGACATACACCGGTATAAATCCTCTATGACTGATCACCGCATACAAAGATTGTACTGAGTATCTACCATTAGAGCTAAAGCTCCAAATTATTTGATCTTCCTCCTCAGACTTATTCACCCCTTCCATAATCTCCAGCAACTCATACCAGAGCTGCATAACTCTTTCAGACACATTCCTCTTGAAGGAGAGTTTCTAAACCTCTCCCCATCCCAAACCTCATTAACATGCTGTTCATTTATAATATATAGAGGCCAAAACCGAATGGCTAAACTGGAGTTACCAAATCATTGATCTTCCCAAAAACGATTTTCTCCCATTTCTAACCTTCCACATAATCCCCATTTGAGCAGCCTGTATAGCCCACATCACCCCTTCCCAAAAGGGAGAAGTCATATTATCAGCACAGCACAAAACATTTGGCCAGTTAGTCTTATACTTATGGTCTGCAATCTTAGTCCAAATAGAATTGGATTGTAAATGATACCTAAAGATCTAGGAACTCAACCAATGAGCCATCTGAGAATTAATCATCTCTATAGCCCACCTTGGAAAATTGTTAATAACAAGTAAAATTGGAATAGTGGCCAAACAGGCTTTAAGCAAGGTTAACATACTAGCATAGGACTTAGGACAACAATCTCCCTTTCCAGCCTGCTATTCTTTTGATCACCTTATCAAGTACTGGCTGAAGGTTCTCTCTCTGTAATTTTGAAAAGCGTAAAGGAACTCCTAAGTACTTCAAAGGAAATTCACTCTTCTTATTGCGAACTCATTAACTCTCTCCTCCTCTAGTTTAATCAATAGACAGCAGATCAATTATCATAATTATTCTTCATGCCTGTCATGTTCATAGCACACTAACAACCATTTTAAATTGTTAGCTTTTCCTAGATCATCCTATAGAACGAGGACAGTATCATCTGCATATTGTAGACTAATATAATCCCATCCTCAACAACTTGAGGCAACAAGCCTGAAATTAGATTATTCCTAGTAGCTTTCATAAGTATTCTGTCCGTTCCCTTTTCTCCTTCATGTCCTTCCTTCCAGAGCAATTCTCTCTCTGGAACTGAACTAAGTACCGCTCTTTGATTCAGATTCACCTAAAGGGCTGTCTATACCCCATGTCCGTGGGCAATCAGGTGGCAATATTACTGAATCATTTTTGAGACTTTGAAATGGAGATGTTTTCTGCTGTTCAACCTCTATGGTTTCTTAGCTGTAGCCCTGGCCAATTTGGGCTGACTGGTTGTGGCCATTATAAATGTTTAATCATGTATATACATACATGAAAAGGTGCTCTTGCACACCCAACACCATTGAGAATTGACAATATCTATTGCCAAAGCTCTATAGCAGGTGTAGGTTAAATTTTGCCTAGCCTGAACCTGTAAAAGCACAACATCACTCCATCAGAATTGAGCATCGATGTCTTGTGTCTTGTGACTCTCCTTGTCCTTTCATGGACATCATCAACAGCCGTGTATTGACGCTGCTAGTCATGTTCAGTTGGCCAAGTGTGCTATGGCCATCCCCAGTTTTTGCCATGTGTGATATAAATGTGTGGTAGTTGTGCACTCTTTTGGGCCTCATGGAATGTGTATGTCATGCACAGTTTTCTGTTCAGGCTCCTTTCCTCATTCTCCACTTTGCCAACCAGTTATATGGTCTTTGAGAACCGCATGTTCATAGTTGCATTTGATTTCCTTCTTCGTCACATCATGTACAAATCCTATAACATGTAAAAGCACTACCAGTTGAACAATAGCTTGAACTACTGCATCTACTTGTTTTATTCGTACACAAGGGATTTCTACATACTTTTTTATTCGTATCTGTTTAGAGTGTGCTAGTGAAGTTGACCATGTCAGCATATTTAAATGTAACTGCGCTATGCTTGTGTTTTTATGTTTTACCAAGTCGCATGACCTGAAGGGTTGTGATTTTTTTTTTTTTTTTTTTTTGTGAACTGAAGGGTTGTGATTGTTTGGTAGTTATTTCCTACTGAAAACGAAAAACAGTGTAGTAATGTAGTGATTCTATATCTATTTTCATGTTGATGTTCTTATGCAACTGACAACTAATCCCTTTCAGGCGCTCAAGGACCACAACTACAGAAGGTATTAGAGAGGCTGACTGGACAGTCTACTGTTCCTAATGTTTTCATCGGTATGTCAACTTTCCATTTCTCAACCGTCATTTTTAATGTGTAGCCTAGCTTTTTTTTTTCTTTTGTTGATGACTCAGTAGTGAAATCACTCAATGATTTTTCATATCAAGTAGGGATTTTTGCAGTTAGTGCCTTGAGTGCCAATACCAATACGTGTGTCTGCATGGAAATTAATTCACATGTGCACCTTATTTTGATCTACATTTTATGACTCAGTCTTTAAATAATTGTTTTGTTTTATCCAGGTGGAAAGCATGTTGGTGGCTGTACAGGTATTATACATGTGCTCTTTGTTGAATACTTGAATGCTGGTCAATCTTTACAGTTATACACTGCATAATATACATACAATGTAGCAAATGATGATGTCCACCTGTAGATTGTGTAACCTCATAATATTTTTCCTGTGCTAAGCTATTCCTGCTACATGAGCAGGGATGAAACTAGATTAGAAATGACCCTGGTGCATGCTCCACTGTGTATATAAGAAATCTATACAATTTTCCTCAAACGTGAAACATGTGCAATTGTATAAGACATGGTAAAATTGAGTCATAAGGGCAAGGGCAACGTAGGCTAACAGTTACTTGTGGTCTCACCTTAAAGGCATTTACACATAGATGAAGTACTACTGGGGCATTTGAAGTCACAACGGAATTACTACTAGGCTGGTGGCTTTGCTGTACTGCCCCGCCTATCTCCTTGTCAGTTTTGGCCACAAGAAATCGTGTGAGAGTTGGCTAATTTTGACTGACAAACTTCAAAGCTTTCAGCCACAGTGCGCGTCGGAGTTGTGGCTTCGGCTTTGCGTCAGATGAAGCAGTTGTTGCTTCTGCAGGCCTCTATGACACGCTGCGGGGCTAACGTTCTGGTTGATGTGGAGTATTTGTACTAACGGGGAAGCTGGGGACGTACGCTAGGGTGTAGCGTTGGGCGTGGCCTAAGTGAACATAGCTTTGCCCCTGTATTTTAGAGGCCAGTCGCTGCAATTTGGCTCAGTCAAAGAAACATATTCTTGTAACACTAGGAAGATAATTAAACCAAAGGCCATCCATCTTAAATTTCTTATATGCATAGCACTAGAAAGATAATGAAAGCAAATGGAAATCTCTAGGACTAGATGGAAGCAAATAGGAAATCCATCTTCAATTTTTCGCTTTGTATACCTGCGCAATGGCTGCATCAATCTGCATTAGAAGGTGGGCTGTGAGTCGTGTTTCCTAAGCAGTTAGCATCTGCCAGAACATGCTGCAAAGGCAGGAGATACTGTACATTCGTGTTTCTCTATTTTGTTACTAAAATCACAGTAACCTGTTTTGTATTGTAGAAAATAAACAAAAATAAATATAAACTGTCGTTGGTTGCTAATACTGGCATGCCCTATTCTTATGTTGTAGATACTGTGAAGCTGTATCGCAAGGGGGAGCTAGCTAGCATGCTGTCGGACCTGAATGTCAACATTGACAACTCATGACAAGCTTGAGCATGTTCCCCAAGGATGTATTGGAGGCTCGAGAGACCTGGGCAGCCCTGTTTTTAATTGTTGCAGATCCATTATGCCTGCAAGAAGAAACTACTGATGTCGTTTACACGTTTTTTGTTTGGTACTCCGATTAAATCATTGAATTTGACCATTGTATGCACATTGCTAGAAAGAAAAGGGAACGAACTCGAATTTCTTGTGTCCTTGGCAATTTCTTGCCCCTTTTTTTTCCAAGCACATATAGTACTAATATATATTGCAATGGATGGAATGCTACGACGCGCGGCATGTGCCATGGAGCAAGAGCAGGTAGCTGAAACTGAAACTCCCGGTCACTTTTGGGGAGTTTGACTGAACCTGTGTTGATGTCTGTGTGTGAGTAAACATGGCACCACTGCCGAAACCCGAAAATGAATGGCCTGAAAAATGCGGTGGTGTAGGGCTGTAGGGTTTGCTACGCAAGGACAGGGCGGCGTGTAGCAGCCAGCCGCGGTTACAGGCGGTGGGGAGGATCATCGTCCTCCTTTTCTTCTTCAGGTAGCGCTGCAATCACACCACTCGGGCAGTGTGGTTGAACGTCCCCAAGAGCCGCCCGGGGCTGCTGCTGCTGCGTGCTGCGTGCTGCCATGCCACCCTTCGAGATGCATGGACAGATCATCGCTGGTGGATCACTAGCCTGGCCACTCTGCGATGCATTATAAATAGGGATCCCCGCTACGGAATGCCATGCAGTGCAGCCCATCAGCAGCGTACAATCTCCATTTCTTCTTCCTAGGCGTCCCCTGCAGCCGCTGAACAGCGCGCGAAGAAGGCAGAGCATCATCCACATAACAGAATGCTTTCCGCTGCAGGCACCGCGTGCTTCCTCCTCGCCCTCCTGCAGCAGCTGCAGGTGCTCCCGGTCCCGGCCACGGCGACGGCCGTCCCGCCTCGCGCCTTCTTCGTGTTCGGCGACTCGCTGGTAGACAGCGGCAACAACAACTACCTTGTCACGACGGCGCGCGCCGACTCGCCGCCGTACGGCCTGGACTACCCGACGCACCGCGCGACGGGGCGGTTCTCCAACGGCAAGAACGTGCCGGACATCATCAGCGAGTACCTGGGCGCGGAGCCGGCGCTGCCGTACCTGAGCCCGCACCTGGACGGTCACAAGCTGCTGGTGGGCGCCAACTTCGCGTCGGCGGGCGTGGGCATCCTCAACGACACGGGCATCCAGTTCGCCAACATCATCCGCATCCAGAAGCAGCTGCGGTACTTCAGCCAGTACCAGAACCGCCTGCGCCGCCTCATCGGCGGCGACGCCGCGGCGCGCCTCGTCGGCGGCGCGCTCGTGCTCATCACGCTGGGGGGCAACGACTTCATCAACAACTACTACCTGGTGCCGTTCTCGGCGCGGTCCAGGGAGTTTGCGCTGCCGGACTACGTGCGGTACGTCGTCTCCGAGTACGGCAAGGTGCTCCGGCAGCTCCACGCGCTGGGCGCGCGCCGGGTGCTCGTCACGGGGTCGGGCCCGCTCGGGTGCGCCCCCGCCGAGCTCGCCATGCGCGGCAGCCGCGACGGCTCGTGCGACGCCGAGCTCCAGCGCGCGGCCGCGCTCTACAACCCGCAGCTCGTGGAGATGATCAGGGGCGTCAACGCCGAGCTCGGCGCCGACGTCTTCGTCGCCGTCAACGCGTACCGGATGCACATGGACTTCATCTCCAACCCGGCGGCGTACGGCTTCGTCACCTCCAAGGTGGCCTGCTGCGGCCAGGGCCCGTTCAATGGCGTCGGGCTCTGCACCGCGCTCTCCAGCGTCTGCCCGGACCGCAACGTCTACGCATTCTGGGACAACTTCCATCCCACGGAGAGGGCCAACCGCATCATCGTCAGCCAGTTCATGGACGGGCCCCAGGAGTACATGAACCCGCTCAACCTCAGCACCATCCTCGCCGTCGATGCTGCGGCTGCCGCTGCCACCTTCAACTGATACACGCAAGCACGAGATATATTAGCATATGAAAGAAAATAGACGACATTCATATCATATATTATTACGCAACCATCCCAACCTCAGGCAGTTCATCAGTACCTGTACTCCGATATGATATATCGTGCATTAGTACTAAGAAGTACGCAAGTACGGTTCCTGCATGCTGAGAAGCTGAAATAAAAATCAGCTGTACTTCATCATTCAGAGTAAGCATACGCATATATCTCTAATAAATAATAAAGGTCATGTAGCAGCAGCCAATAATTAATTTATTGCCAATTTGAAACAAACATCTCTACATATATGCAGTCGTCGTTACACTTGGACTTGGGTTCTGTATTTATACTGTAGTCGCTGCAGTATAGTGCCTGCCAGCTACCACCCAGAAATTAGTCCCAAATGGAATAAGTACGAATCAATGGAACATTGATCACAATTCACGGGGTACAAACTTAACCCATTCCAAATCACAAACTGGTATGGTATTCATTCATACATAGTGGTAACCAGAACCAGAATTGACATGTGGCTTTCTTAAAATGACCACATTGGGGATTCACGTATCGTGTGCATCAGCATGGACCGGCAAAAGTTTTTGCTTCTCATGGAAACCAAAAAATGGAGAAAAGAAGCAGCGCATCCATCAGCTGAAATCACTTCCCAGTATGAAGGCGTGTATTTCTGACCAGCTAGAAACGGTATAAAGGACTCCAGACCGTGCCTTGAACACGGATGCATCTTCCTCCGTCAGTTGCCTCTGCTTCTCTACTAGACCAGGGAACAATGGGACAAAAGAAACACCAAACTGTTTGCCCACTCTACGCAAGCTTGTGCTTGACCCAATGACGATACCAATATCTGCCTCCAATAAGCAGAGCAAATCTCCAACTGAGTCCCCAATATAAACAGACAGGAATGGCACCGCACTGTCCACATCACTTCTGATGCTCTTGAACTTTTCAACTTTGTCTAGCGGAGACTGTATCTTTCTGTCAATCTCACCAGTTGAAACAGATTCCTCAAAGGCAAACTCGTTCGAATGTATGTTCAAACCATCTAGACAACCAGCTGCATGAAGGCAAATTTGACAAGTTAAGAACTGTATATTCAAAACAAATTTGACAAAAGCTGATTGATAGCTTATAACGACAACACACAGGCTAGCAAATTAGCTTAATCGTGGTGGTGCCATTTTCATCAGAGACAAAGAATACCTGATGAGAAAGCAGATCTGATAAGGTCTCCACACCAGCAATAGGAAAGAATATGGATATCTAAATTGAGGTTCTCCCTTGCTTTTACAATCTTCTGAAAGAAATTTTTACAGCCACCTTGAAGAATAAGCCGCTCCCCAGCTTTCCTGATGTCTTCTAAATTCATTCCCCTCAGGACACCAGAGTCGACAACCCTAGAATTTGCAAGCTTCTCAAACTCAGCTAGCACCTCCAGGCCTTTATACAGTTTATCATAATCTAGTGACTTTGCTGTAATAAAACAAAAAAAACACATAAACAATCATTAAATCATTCAAGCATGGCTTATCTACTATTGCAAAATCACAAACCAAAAGAAACAAGTGAAATGCAGAGGCCATGATGCACATACATTCTTCTGGAGGAAGTAGTCTTCCCATGCATTCATCATACTCTTCCATGTATTGTTTAGAGAGAATGTTCCACGAATTTCTCAGGTCTCCCGATATTGTACGGTCGAGGTTATTATCAATCCCACTTTGAGTTGCCTTTTGGAATGACAAAATCGCAATCTCCGCCAAAATGGCAGATGAATCAACAACAGTGCATGTCAAATCAAAATCAGAAAAGATCAAGAGTTTATATTTTTTATCACAATATTTTGAAAGTGGAGCTACAACAGGTTGGTCTACAAGCTGAGCAGAAAAGAACTCCACTTCCAGTTTCATAGCTTGCTGGTAGAGCTTGCCAATAATCTCAAGCTCCTCACCAGTTAATGAGACACTTAGTTTATCTAGCAATTCTTCTATTTGGAGCGCATTCTCCTGTGGAAGAGAAGGTAAAACGGCAGATGATTCAGCACATGAACCAAATGCATTGAAACATGAGCCAATACTAAAGTAAGATGTAGGAGCACTGATGTATACAAAGATGATAATTCTATACCTCAAACTCACTGGATGCATATGTGTTAATCCATTTCTTGTATGGGTGATTTTCATCTTGTTTAAGGAAAACCATAAGTTCTTTGCCTATATATGCATAAAGCCTCATGCATGGAGTCATGGCCCCAACAGTGTATGCAGCAATTTTAGTCTTCTCAAATGGAGTAACCATTTTGTCAGAACCTTTTGTGCCATCAACTTTTCCAGCTGCAGTTGCAAGTAAGAAATCAGTGTACTTGGTTGTAGCTGCACTGGGAGGTATCTCTTTGGTAGGATCAACTCCCCACTCCTGCAAATCGAATGCACAGGATTCCTTGATTGAGTATAAAAAAAGTAGGGAAGAAGATAGTTAGCAGTTATTGAATCTAAGAGGAAAGATGAAGTTCAGTTTTAAGGACAATAGATATATCTCTAGCAACTTATACAATGTCAGCTGGTAAGCATTTCGGTTGTAGATGCAGGGCCTTAAAATGTACCTTAATTAATTAAATATGACATGGCTACATACTTCCATATAACAATGCATGACCAGGATATATTAGAAGTGTGTGCTCAAGTTCTCTGTTTAGGGCTAAAATCATGAGCAAAATGATTCTTCCATCCGTCTTTTTTTTTTCTTCCCAAAGCGTCCTAAAGCCCTTACCTGTCCCGTATGTGACCTGGACTTTTTAAACTGTATTCCTCCGGATTTTCTCCCTGCCTTCCTCTTGATTTTTCTTTGACCGTGTTCCACTTGATTTTTCTCCCTCCACATGTTCCTCTTTTTTACCTTTTTTTCCTTTCCCACTTTTCTTCACCTCCATAATCCTATTCCTTTTACTGGGTTCCCCATCACACATGCCTTCCACCCCATATTTTCATGTGTGTTCCAAATCCATACTCCTATTGTTTTTTACCTGTTTTCCCCATAACGTGAGCCTCCCACCCCTGTTTTTTTATGTGTGTGTTCCTGCATAGCTATTTTTTTATAAAAAATCGGAAGAATTTATAAAGATAAATAACAACAATATAATAAATGTAAAAAACAAAGTAAAAGGCAACATCACAAGCCTTTGAACCTTTGACCCCTATGAAAGCAGGATTCCCCCACTAATTAAGTTATTGTTGCAGTTTTAAATGTATGAACAAAACTTGCCAAATTAGAACCTGGTTCAATTGATCGTACAACTAATAAAACCACAAATGGAAATCTAGAGCGGTTTATGGCCCAGTCCCGCCTAAATAAAGACTATGCCAATGCAGCACAAAGAAGACACCCTATTTAGTGACGCAGAAACAAAATGCATCTGTAAGGCTCACAACCGTCACGCTCACAACTGTCTGATAGGATTCAACAGAACAATCTCTCTTCGTGTCTGTACGAGTTAGAGTAGTGTGTCTAACCACGGTGCGGAGTCCGATTCCAAAGCAAATTGGAATACAAAGCGTGTTCATGATATGCCACTCTCACGCTCACGTACGAGTTAGAACTGAGAGTTTAGGCATGGTGCAGAACCCGATCGCAGAACGAATTGGAACGCAAGACGTGATCAATGATAAATATCAAAATCTCCCGTACCCATGAGTTAGAGAGCATGCATCTAGGAACAGTACGTAGTTGGAGTCCCAAAAGAATTGAAAAACATGACCTGATTTCAGGTATCCACACAGCAGCCTCAACATCCCTTTGCAACGCAATAGTATGTTTGCTAGTATGGTATAAGGACTCAAGGGACATAAAAAACCTCTTATGCAGTATCTGAAAACTGAAATACCCTTAATAACAACAAGGCAAGAATTAGCAAGATTTTGAATTCAACAGTGTTAACATGGTAATAGAGATCTATTCAGCGGTAAGCAGGTTAGGCTTACAAGTAATCAGAGGATGGAAGACAAAGGTCCTGGAAAGAAGTGAAGACTAAACAAGAAAAACAGCATGTGCAAAAATTCGTTTGGTGAGGAATGCATGGACTACGAACAACTTCTCACTCCAACAAATCAAATGGTCAAGGAAATGAAACAAGTCCTAAGACGGAAAATAATTTAACCATAAGTTATACAACCAAACAGGACAGACAATATTGAACCGATAGCACTATCTTATACACTAAACCGAATTACAATGTTTTTTTTAAAAAAACAAAAACTATGTTGACTTGCAAGGATTTTGGGTATAGATGCAGGATTTCAAAGTGCAATATTGTAAAATAGGTGCACAGTTGGCATAGTGGACTGCTCAGGTATGCCTTCATTAATCCAAGGCAAGAGCAAGTAGCGAAGTTGCATATGCACAGCAGAATCAGGTATAGTTAAGACTTATGTTAGTGTCAAAGCTACAAGAGGAATATGAGTGATGTGGGGTAGTTGATTTATCTTCTTTATTCAAATAGAACAGATTAGTTTCATCAGTATTAGTAGTTTCCTAAGGGATACATGAGTACATCCATCATGTTATAGTGGGATGCTAGGCTCAGTGGTGAGGCTTTGGCCTGCAACTGCAATCAACTAATCCACTCATTCATTGGGGATTCCATGGGAAACATATGGGTGGGAACTGGGGAGGAAAGGACCTTCAGAACGGAGGCGTGGAGGTTGAGCTCTTGGAGGATGGCCTTCCTGAGGGCGGCGATGGTGGCCCTGTCGTCATCATCGTCAGCGCAGTCCTCGGCCATTTCGTACCTGATTGATTGCGCCACGGGAGGAAAAGGAAAAATCAGATCAGATCCAGTCCAAGTCCCGGTGGTAGTAAGGCGAATCAAAGCAAACGGGGCGGAATCAGGAAGGAGGGAACTGGACTTACGCACGAGCGAAGGCGTGAAGGAAGTGCGCGTCCTGCGCGATATAGTGGCGGAAGACGTCGAGCCGCAGGTTGCCGGCGGCGAGGGAGAGCAGGAAGGGCGTGTATGCGGCGAAGGCGGCCTCCCGCGTGGAGGCAGCGATCCAGAAGCGGCGGGCCGCCGAGCCCTCGGCAACGACCGCGGCGGAAGCGGGAGAAGGAGATGACGCCATGGCCCTTCTACCTTCGCCTGTCGACGACCGACAGGAGTAGAAGCTAGAGGTCGAGAGTGAGAGGGAGGGGAAGGAAGATGAGACGAGAAGTGGGAGTGGCAGCGGGAGGCGGAGGTGGAGGCGACGGAGAACAAGCATATACGTATGTACGTGTGCAGAGAAGGGTAAGGGGAAGGGGGAGGAGCCTCGCCGCCGGCCGGCCAATACTCCCGCACTCACTGCTGCTAGAAAACGACGAGGACGGGGACAACAACCGGGTAGAAAGTGGCCGGCTAATGCTCCCCTTTTTTCACCTTTCCTTTTTTGTTATGCAATTTTTTTTTTCACCTTCTTCCAACCCAGAAGAATATAGGACTGGCGCAGCACAACTTGATAAGGGAAACTGTTTCTTAAAAAAACTGGTTTCATGAACAATTTTATTTTGGTGAAATGGAGCTTTTTAAAAATATTATTGGACAAAATAGCTTTACCAACAATTTAAACTGAGTACGGTTGAAAGAGAAATGAGATAGAGCTGCCATAAGCTATCTTATGTCAAAATAGCTTACGGTTTCATGAGCAATTTTATTTGATGAAATTGATGTATTTTGGAATATTGTTAGACAAAATAACTTCACCAAAAACTTAATGTATAGTTAAGAGAGAAATAAAATACAGCTAGGATAAGATATTTTTTTAGCTTCATGTTAACTCATCAGTTTGATGAAAGGAAAAATAGCTTCACCAATGAAGCTAGCTCACAATAACCAGTGAAGTTGTTATGGGTTGTACCAAATAATTCTATAATTTTTCGTTATTTATAAATTATAAACCAATGTATAATTCTTCCTTGTATAAATACAGTATGTTAAATCCTCCTTTGAAGGAAGCATGATATTACGTACGGAGAGGACAGAGGGCCATCATATTTACATAGATGATTATTACTAGAGAATCAAATTAAATGGAGATAGCCATATCGATTTATTGTCTGTCAGATCTGGCTGCTCAAAATAAAGTTGTACTAGTACTAAGGTAGACATCTACACACAGCTAATTCAATGTACCAGAAATCGTTGTGATCCGACTTTCAACATAAAACAAACAGTTGTTGCAATTTAAAACTAGGTATCATGACTCACCACTCCTCGATGTGAGACTTAAGTCCTTCATAAGTCAAAACATCTTAAGTTTAACCAAAATTATAGGGAGAAATATAAAGATTTATGACACTAAATAAGTGTACTATAAAAATAGATTTGATAAAAAATATAATGATATTTAATGGATATTTTAAATATTATTATCTTATTATATAAACTTGGTCACAGTTGAAATGTTTTGACTCTACAAGATTTTTAGAATGGCTTTACAATTTAAGATGGAGGGAGTACATTTTATCAAACCAAGTTTGTGGGAAATTCTGGTGCAAAGTTTTTTAAAAAATAGACCTAAGTTTCTTACACATACATTGTGATAGTACTGCTTAGATGGCAAGTACTACCTCTAGTTGACAATACTTGACACAATTGACTATACACGTTATATTATGAATCTCTACTATATCTTTTTAATATATTCTTACGATTCTTCAAATATAAGAGATATATATTGAGTACAAATCTACAAATATAACTTATGAATTTCTAACTTAAATAAATAATACAATAGTTAGCAGTTTGGTGTTTGTGATTTTTAAGGTTTGACTATACCTATTCCAAATGACAAGTTTTTTTTTTTGTCACCAAAAGCTCTGTGTAGTCACCAACAATGATGTTTGAACACCAATATGATCCCCAAAACATGTCTTTGGGCACCAAATTTCCCTAACACACATCAACTTTTGTAGTATGAAACTACTTTAAAAAAAAATGCCCACCATCAACGTACAGAAAAGTTTTTTTTTTGAGGGAAGCCATTTGGCGCACTTTATTGATCGTTAAATATAGTTACATCGTTCACCAAGGCTGCTAGGATACTCCTAGGGGGTTCATCGACCCAAAAACATGATAATTTAGATTGCAAAGCTAATCTAGCTATCTCATCTGCTACTTTATTCCAATCTCTAGCACAAAATTCAATTGAAATATCTGTAAACTCCTGCCACAAAAGCAGACACTCGTCATATATTGGGCCACTTGCTATTGCCGATCCTCTTCCTTGCTTCATCGTCTCCACCACTTCATCACAGTCCGATTGGATTAGTATTCGGCCACAACCCACATGTTGTGCCAGTAATAAGCCTTCCTTAAGTGCCATTGCTTCCGCCATCGCTGCATCAAAAATATGATCATAATAATTTGCTGCAGCCGCCACAAAAGACCCAGTTGAATCTCTGATCACAACTCCAGCGCTTCCGGTACTTTTCTCCTGCAAATAGCTTGCATCCACATTAATCATAACAACATCTTCAGGCGGTTTTCTCCATACTGTTTTGACCTTCGCATTCTTGCTTCCTGCCTTCCTATAATTTGTAGCAAGCACTGCAATAGACATAGCAGATTTTGCCGGATTTTGAACAATTTCACCATGGACCAATTTACGTCGCTCCTTGAGATGCTCCACTACCTTTGGGGTTTTAATAATATCCGCCACAACCACTGACCCTGATCGGTCCAGTCTGATAAATTTGCTTAAGTCTTCAGTAACTCCCAATTGACCCCATACCTCTGAAGATCGTCTACACGAGAATAGGACATGCTTAATATCCTCACAACCTTCTTGGCATCCTGGACAGCTGCTCTCCTCTCCTATATGTCTGTTTGCCAAAACACCACGGCAAGGTATGAGGCCATGCAGCACTCTCCACCCGAAGATTTTGATTTTTGCCGGGATATTTAGCTTCCACAACTCCTTCCAAACTCTTTCATCACCACTTCCACCTGCCTGCTGATCTCCTCCTCGCCCACCAAATTTATGTTGCCACTGCACATGATATGCCGACCCCACTGTAAAAAAGCCATTCCGATTATAATGCCACGCTACTCCATCCTCTCTTCCCTGCCTTAGAGGAATTTGTAGGATCCTATTCACATCTGCATCCCAAAAAATATCTTTAATGAGGTCTACATCCCATCCCCCAGTGACCGGGTTAATGAGCTCATCCACTGTAGTAGTAACAAGATTGTGTCCTCTTGGTGTTAAAATTTTCCGATCATGACTAGCTGGGATCCAGCAGTCCTCCCATATCTTTATTTGTGACCCATCTCCTACTCTCTCCAGATATATCCTTTTTTAAAGCACTCCAAACCTGCTAAGATACTCTGCCAGGTATATGAGCTACCACTCTTTTGTCGCGCCTCCAGTAATTTCCCATCTGGGTAATACCTCGCCCGAAGCACTCTTGCACACAATGATTCAGGTTCCAGCAACAATCTCCATACCTGCTTAGCTAATAAAGCACAATTGAAACTCTCAAAATCTCTAAACCCCATCCCTCCTCGACTCTTTGGAATACACAGCTTCCACCAAGCTTTCCAATGAATTCTTCTATGACCATCGTCATCACCCCACCAGAACTGTGATATGGCGTCAGTCATCCCTTTGCATATATTTTTTGGGATTTTAAACACCATCATCGCAAAAACAGGCACGACCTGAGCGATTGATTTAATCAGAATTTCTTTGCCACCCATGCTCAGAAGCTTCTCCTTCCATCCTTTTGTCTTGGACCGGACCCTATCAATCAAGTGCTTGAAACAGTCACTTCGATCAATCCCCACCAAGGCCGGCAGACCCAGGTATTTATCACGATTCTGTAAAAATATTCAGAGCTTCACATACTTCCTCCTTTACTGTTACCTCTGTGTTTCTACTGAAGAAAATACTACACTTCTCAGCACTCACCATTTGACCAGAATTAGCACAATAGGTATCCAGCAGATTTTTTAATTTGACCGCCTACTCCCTATCTGCCTCCATGAGAATTAAAGTGTCATCCGCAAAAAGCAAATGGGATATAACTGGTGCATTTCTACAGACTCTTACACCATGAATTTCCTCTCTATTTTCAGCTCCCCTTATCAGACTGGATAGTCCTTCTGCCACCAGCAAAAATAAATAGGGAGATAATGGATCTCCCTGTCTTAAACCTCTAGTCGGCACAATTGTATCAGTCTCCATATTATTCACTCTCACCTTGTATTTCACTGACTTAACACATGCCATGATCAGATCCACCCATCTCTGATCAAATCCCATCTTTAGCATTATTTTCTCCAAGAATACCCATTCCACTCTATCGTATGCTTTGTGCATGTCAAGTTTTATTGCACAGAGCCCCTTCTTTCCTTGCTTCTTCTTAATCGTATGAATACTCTCATAAGCCAATAAAATATTATCTGTGATAAGTCTTCTAGGCACAAAAGCACTTTGATTATCACTAATAACATCTGGCAAGACTGAGCGGAATCTATTTGCCAGCATCTTCGATATAATTTTATACACCACATTGCATAAACTTATAGGCCGAAATTGTGAAACCATGGTTGGATTATTTACCTTCGGGATAAGAACAATGGATGTATCATTCCACCCTTCAGGTATTTTCGCCAGGTTCATAGCTTGCAGCACCTCCCTCTCCAGGTCATCTCCCAAAAGTTCCCAGAACTTCTTATAAAAAATAGCATGCATTCCATCGGGTCCTGGAGCTTTTAGGTCCCCGATCTGGAATAATTCTTTCCGCACCTCATCTCCTGAAAATGGCGCCAGCAGTCCAGAGTTCATCTCCGGAGAGATGCTATGCTTCACATCCAACAAGATGTTCTGATCTATTCCATCAACCTCTGATGTGAACAGCTGCTGAAAATAATTCTCCACAATGTTACACATCCGGTCCCCCTCCTCCTGTAGGTCTCCGTTGGGATCAACTAGACCCCTGATTGTATTCTTTTTCTTTCTTTTTGACGCATAATTGTGAAAAAAGTTTGTATTTCTGTCTCCTTTCTTAAGCCAATTCACTCTTGCTCGTTGAAGCCAATGTATCTCCTCCTGCTCCAGCATCAATTCCAACCGGAGCATGATTTCCTTCTGTGATGCTAAGTTCGCGTCCGTCATTGGACCCCTTCTGAGGCGCTCTAGCTCTTTCTTCAGATCAGACATCCTCTCCTCCGGCTTCCTCAACACCTCCTTGTCCCACTTATGAAAAGTAATTTGAAATAAGAGTTTTAAAATTGTTGACTACAAAAAAAAGACTAATTATTTGTGACGGAAGGAGTAAATATTAGTGGCAACTCCGAGCTCAGTCACATAACCACTTGAGTCCATCATGTGACATGTTAGATGACGTTCCAGACCAGGGTCTATCTTTGCGGCTCCACTATAATCTTCCAAGAAGACCAACGTCTACAAACAAAGGTCTAAGTACAAAAATATTAAAAATGAAAGTCGGAGACGAATAGATAAAAATGTTTGAAAGTTAAGGTCAAATGGGGTGGGCATCTAGGTCATTTTCAGTGCCTCTTTTTCCATGTCAATTATCGCTAAAGTACTTTGAAATTTGCTGTCCGTTTTTTATGATGACGAGGAAACTTCTGTGTTTGGTAGCTGCCACTGCGGGAGGAGAAATTGAGAAATGAGAATGGCCTCCATGGTTCGATCCTTCCGAAGTTCCCATAGACTAATGGGCCGTTAGAATTCTGGGCTCGGCGTGAATTTCTGACAGTCTTGGCAAATGGAACAGTCTTGACAAGTGGCCAGAAGCCCATGTGGCCTCCCTCAACTATTAAGTTGTTGCGAAGGCGTGACAGATACAAATTAAGTTGTTGCGAGCGCTGCAATTGTGCAACAAGAAAAAGCGAAAATGTTAAACGTTTGATAGTTTTTTTCTTCCGTTGCAATGCATGAGTATGTTTTTTAATAATAAAAAACCCCTAATTTTTAGATTCTTCTAACTTTTCGAACCATTTGATTTATCTTTCTGAGCAATTTGAAAGCAAGTTTTATCTGACCTAATGCCACGTCAGCCATGAGGGAGGTAAATTGGACTTTCACAATAGTCTAGGGAGGTTAATGAAACTTTATAAAAAAAGTTATGGAAATAATTTTTAAATTAGAAAAACTTGAAACCGGTTTCATACTTTTATTAAAAAAATTCTTTGTGTTTTTTTTTTCTGATAGACACCTTAATATAGAGCATGATTATAGGAAATACAAGAAGTCCGACATCTCAAACCCATCCAAATTGCTTGATCATGTGATCCTCGTGTATGTGCAGAGCGGTCGCACCCATCTGGATTTGAGTGTTAGCAGTGTTCATAATTTTTTTCTTGGTTAAATGTTTTTTTTATAATTAGCTAAACATTTTCATATAGTTTTTTTAGCTTGGACCACGTGGAAGGCTAACCAGAATTTAAATAATTACAAAGACTATTGGAAGCATTTTCATGTTTATCCGAGACCACTTAAATTATACAGCCACCACTACAACTTTTAGAGTAAGACGCGACATAAATTTTATTTATTATTTGGAATTTCACGTGCAACGTGCAGGTCTCGATGGTTAAGCAAAGATGCCGGGTTGCAATTTGCACAACAGGTTGCACGGTGATTCATGTGGTAGTCTACAAGGATCTGTCTTAGACTACATCACTAGTACACAAATGATTTTTCTTGACGCTACGAATTTTTTATTGCGGACGGTTTTCCTTGACGTTCGTCAATAGACATCGGACAGATTTTTATAGGCAGTTCTTTAAGTGAACCGTTCCTTAAGAGAACCGCCTGTAAAAATTGGCTCATTTATACAGGTGGTTCTCTTAAGGAACCATGAGTAGAAATCGATTTCTACTGGCGGTTCTCTTGAGAAGACTATATAAGATTTAATTCTAACCAAGGAATAACATGACATGTGCATGATTTAACTTTCTATGAGTTTTCTAAGGTTATATAAGATTTTTTGTATTTTTTAAATACATGTTTTTAGATGAATATCTGGATATTTTTCTGAAATTATTTATGTATTTATAAAGTTTAATTGTTGTCCCAAAGTCCGATTTACTTATCTCGTGGCTGACCTGGCGGCCGGCGCCATATAGAACGGCTAACGATGGTTTTAAAAGTTAAGAGAGTCTAAAAATCTAGTGTGCAACTAAGGGACACAATTCAGACTTGTGTAATACTCGAGAGCATGAGGTGCCGAGCGCTGCCGAAAGATTAGAAGAGAGATGGGCAGCATTTTGGAATGTCTGCAAGGTGTGGTTGCTTGAATATTACATACCTACTGAGGGGGGCTGCTGCGGCCAACATATTTTAATTCCAATCAGGCTTACTGTATCAACGAAAAGAAGGACTGATTTTGGTTGATGCTGATTTGTTATGAAAGAAAAACACTGTTTCAGAGCTGGAAAAAAAAAGCTGATAAGATGAAGCGAACAGAGATGATCTATGCTTGGAGCCTTGGAGAAAGTCAAAATTTAAATTCTTGGGATCCATTATACCGAAAGAACAGATAAATCAACAGTTAATTACATCTTGCAAGTCTTACAGGTAGAATTAATTAGCGAACAAAGCTTGAAAGACTACTAGCAAGGCACGTACGAACGTGTACGTCAAAACTAGGCCACGTACACACAGGTGGAACTGTGGAAGCATGCATGCACGACCCGCCTTGTTGGACTGGACTGATCAATGCAATGCAGCATGTACATGCTCGGCATTGCTTATCTGAACTATTCATTTCTGTTTCAAGATTCATGCTATACACTGTTCCCAATGCTTCTCACTCCTGTTTTGCATTGCATGTATCTCGAAGCGCAATGTTGACAGCTCAAATAAGCAGTGTTGGGCATGTACACCCCAAAAAACTGCTTTCCTGGACTGATGGAGCACATATGATGGATACATACATGCATTCCCCTAGCTAGATGATGCGCATTATATATGTAATTAAGCAGCTACACATATGCTACTGCTCTACTAGTAGCTACTAGAACTAGAAGGATGCAGCATGCATGAGGGATTAATATATAGATATATAGATAGATGAGCAACTAATAAATCAAATGCATGCCGGTATAGTCCCTCCGATCCATGGCCTATTGGTACGCCGGCCATCAGATTCAGATAGAGATCAGAGCATCAGGCGTCAGGGGCAGTCCGGGTTGTGTCCCGGGCCACCGTAGTAGAAGTGGGTTCCCCAGCCGCTGCGGGGCGAGTGGTCGTCGCCGGCGCCGTCGTCGTAGGCCTTGCGAATGTCGTAGCAGGCGGGGTCCTCGGCGAGCGTCTGGATGGCGTCGAGTGGCACCTCGGCGAGGCTGTTGTCGGCGTCCACCGTCTCCAGGTTGCGGAAGTAGCTGGCGCGGCCGAACCCCTCGCCGGCGAAGCGGCCGGAGCCCATCTGCGTGGCGGTGTGCGCGCCGCCGGGCCTGGTGTCCACCACCTCGCCGCCCCACTCCACCATGGTGGCGTGGTCCGACAGGTGCGTGAACAGCTGCGCCGGCCAGTACCCCACCAGCTGGTCCCCGTAGCTGAGCCACCAGTTGCCCAGCTTCGGGTCCTTCCAGACCAGCAGCGTCATGTCGTACTGCGCGCCGCCCGCCGACGACACCGGCGAGATCGACGCGCCGATGGCGATCCGGGAGCTCGTCTGCACGAACCCCGGGCACAGCGCGTTGTAGCAACCCGTAGCCTCGTACGCGTCGCTCTGCGACGCGTGCAGTGCATATATAGGTCATCAGATGCTTATGAATTGAAAATGAAATGGATAATAGACAATGCAGCAGAAGCAGAGCAGGGTAGATTATTCTCACTGTCCAGTACGTGAAGAGCCTCGGCCGGCTGTCCCCGTAAAGCTCAGGGCTGACCTGACTAGAAAAATCGTGCACAGCTTCAGATTGAGATATATGTATAGCATTAATAGTTATTATGCATGGTCATCTGAATGAATATATTGATTGTTATTGCTTCCTTTATCCTGAAATAATGTAGTACCAAAATCAAACATTTTGAGTTTGGTCAGGTTTATATAAAAAAAGCAATACTATGATACCAAACAAGTTTCATAAGGTTCGTCACGAATATGTCTCGTAGTGTATCTATTTGATGTCATGAATATCAATACGCTATTCTAAATAGTTTGACTAATAAGAGCATCTTTAGTAGTCTTTCTTAAACTCAACTTTCTAAGTCATCATTTGATGGAGAGATTTGAATAAAAGTTGCATCTTGTGCGCACTCGATCTAGATATAGGTAGCCAACCTTGTTTCAATCTTGGGCTAATGAGAAATCTACAATGAGGATGGCAATATTTGGAGATCTAATTAAAGAAATTATTAGAGAGTGTTTGTTTTAACCAAAATCTCTATTTGAGTCAATTAGAAAGGATGTAAAGAGATTTTTGAAGTTACTCCAAGGACATATAATTAGAATTGCTTCTTTCAGCCTGGAAGAAGCTTTATAATTCAACTTTTTCTTCAAAACAGCCAATGGGACCAATCAAAAATCCAAATCAAATTAACCAAATGGAAAGGCGGACACAATACGATTTACCTATGTACTTCCTCCGTCATTAAAAAAATAATTTTCGCTTTATTTTATGAATCAATTAGCCTTAAATTTTAACAATACAATATTTATGATCCGTATCATTAGATTAATTCTAGGATATATTTTGTAAGAACCCTATTTGGAGATATAAAAAATTTTGATATTATTTTCTATAATTTTGTCAAATTTAAGAAAATTCAATTTAATCTAAGCCTAAAAATTGAGACTAAGGTTAAGTTAATATGTCAAACGTTTTTGCAAAGCACAATGATTAGCTCCAAGCATGCGCGACCCTCCCAAGCCCCAACCAAAAAGGTTTTGCAGCAGGTAGGTACGCAGCGTGCGTGAGAATAAATCAATCTCTCACAAATATGCATGCATGTGGGCACATTATTATGAGCAACGAAGCTAGCTAGCCCGCCTAATTGTAATAGCACTGATGGCCGTTTGGTTCAACCGTCACTGCTGCACCGGGTAGCTATGAATCCTATTAACGAACCCTAAAGCTCCCAATCCAAACGCAGGGCACAGAATTTGGAATCAAGTAAGTTCATGTACATTCTGACCCAGAATTTGGAATCAAGTAGGTTGAGGGTCCATTTGGTAGGGATCTAGATTCTTCTAGAAATATTTCAGATTCAGATTCTTTCAAGAAACGCGTTTCTCCGAGAAATAAGAATCACTCGGTAATAATCGGTGATACTTTGGCTAGTGACAGATTCTCCTTGAAATGAATTAGAAACACTGCAAAACACCTATTTGGGTGATTTTCATCCCTAGTACAAAAACAAAAAACATTTCTCTAAGAATCCGGAATGTTTCTGTCACCTATTTAAGTGTTTGACAATGATTCTGGTGATTCACCTAAAAATCTAAAACGTTTCTAGCATTGCCTTTCTGACGCTTGACCGTACCGCGACACCGAGAGGTGGCTCCCGAATATGACAAGCTTTTTAGCTAGCTCAAAAAGCATAAAACTGTGGGCTGGACAACGATGCAAGCAGAGGCACAGAGGCAGCCAGCAGTCAGGCCCTGGACACATATGGGAATGGGTTGACCTCGACCTCGAGCAAACAAATGTGAGATGCTGTACAGACTACAGAGTCAACAATAATCGACGGGGATCTTGATCTCTGCGTGACCGATGGATCCAAGCATTTAAGAAGGCCATGTGCATGCATGGTGCATGCTGCGACTGGCCTCGATCCATCAGTCGACGAGATTAATAGCGTAACTAGTACATTACTAGTAGGAGTATTAATCTAGGTACTTGCTTTCATCATGTACTTGCCAGTGTTCATCGATGTCAGTGTCAGTTGGACTATTAGCTGCTAATCTTGTTGAGACCTGAGACTTCTTGGGAGTATATTTATTATTTGGTACATATATATAAGTATCAATATACTCCTAGTATGTGAATAATGAGTATATATCATATATGACTGAGTATATAAGATGGAAGAAAGAGTCGTCGGAGAGATGTATGCATATATTATATATATACGAAATGGAAAATAAAAATGGGGATTGATCGATCGCATTGGAATGGGAATGGGATTGGGATTGGTGTGGTCCGGACCTGCCATCCTGCTTCGATGCTGTTGAGGTCTGAGCCGTTGAAGGAGCCGGAGAGGATCCAGAGCTGGGAGAGGCTGAAGCCGTTGGATTCCTGGATGGCCGGATCCCACACGTTGATGGTGGCCTTGGCGCCGTACACCTGCTGCTGCCAAGGCGCCGTGTACGCGATCGCGTGCTGCATGTAGCGTATATATGCAAACATATACCATTATTATTATTATTGTTAGATACATACTCTATATATACCGCCAGTATTATTAGTAGCAGCAATTAATAAGCTCTGATTGTTACTAATACATATGTATATGTGTATATATATAACTAGTGCGGCGAACTATATGAGCCTGTTTGCTTGTGCTTATCGGCCAAAATCATCATGTTTTGAACAATGTTTTACTCTCGTAATAAATCAGAATCAGATAAAATTTAACACTTATTTTCTTTTTTTTGCGACAACTTAACACTTATTTTCATCAACGAACAGGCTTACACCGACGATCGTAGCTATCGAGTTAACACAAGACATGCGATCGATCTACAGAACGTGTGCATGCAGTGCAGTGAATTCACTTCTCCACAGTTACTGTACTGTACTACAAGCAGAGCATGCCACTGCCCAGGCAGCAGGTGGCCCAACGAACCCCACACCCGCATTCATCATTTATTACCACTCGCCAATATCATGTTACCGGAACAATCAATCTTTTACTGAATGCATGCTCTACTAACTCTACGACAGTACGACTCCACCTTTGCCATACCCATAATCCTCCTCACACACACACATATGGGGAAGCAAGCACGCCTTTGGCTCAGCAATCTATCCATCCATCCCCACACTGGATACTTTTACCGGTCTGGTCCGGGCCGGGTGAGCACTGCGTGGAATCAAGTGCAGTGCGTGCATGGAGGACCATCGCTTGCATGCATGCATGATGCATGATTGGTGGTGAAAATGGCCAGCTCCATCGTCACTTAAAAGGTGCACACTGCACAGCACTTTGAGTCGATATCACGCCACTCACAGCCGCCCCGGCCGGCCTCTAACAGAGATGCATCTCTCATGTAGTCCTACTGTATATTACTGTGTTTTAAGATTTGTACTACTACGTCGGTCACTTTAATGAGTTTGTAACTAAAATTCGATGGATTTGACCGCGTAAAGTCTCTGTTCGCTGAAGCTGAAAACCGCTGAAAATAAACGCTGATTTCTTATAAGAGAAAAATACTATAGAACGACTGAAAAATAAGTGGTTTTAAACCTCAAACCAAGAGAGCCAAAATCTATGGAATGAGATATAGCTCTACGTAACATGCTACTACGTAGTACTGTACGTTCTCTACGAAGAAGAAACGATGGACCGCGATCGATGTGAATTGAGTTAATGCTGGTGGGAACAATACTGGAGTAGTAAATAATGGCCAGACATGCGTGGCCTCTTCTCCGTCTCCGTCTCCCTCTCCCTGCCGCTGCAGGTGTAGCGGTGCTGCAGGTGTCCGTCGTTCCTCCCCTCTGCATTGCTTTATTGCGCGCCACCCACCAAGCCGCCGCGCCGCGGCCGGGCCTCACTCTCACTCATCATGACTGCCTGGTGCCTGCCCTCGCTCTCTCCTCCATCGGATTCCGATCCATCCATCAGCAGCAGTTCACCACCCGATTCTTCAATTCAATTCAGGCATGGCATGCCACCGTACCATCCATCGAATTACATGCTAGTACACACGTTGTTCAAACCAGCGTCACCGATCAGTCTTCAATTAATCCTAACGGACGGACGGACAATCGAGCAGGTTCTTTCACCGATGGATCATGGAACTCGTAGTAATGAAGAAGTGGCTACCTAGCTTAATTTAATCGATCGATGAGAGAGTTCGTTCTAAATGCAGCAATACTCTAGTGTATTAATTAGCAAGCTAAGCTACTAGCAGCAAGCAAGCAGCAGTAAATCAAAAGAATCACTGGCTCACCTCGTGGCCATTGCCGGAGACGACGTCCGGTGCGTTGGCCGCGCGAGCAGCGGCGATGGCGGCGGCAGCCTTCCTGTGCCTCCTCTTGCGGCCGAAGCGGGAGATGGAGCCGGCGCGCAGCACGTCCTCGGCGGTAGTCCGCCGGACGGCCACCGTGCCCCTGGGGCAGTGCCCGCCGTGGTGCCACGTCTGCCACGCCCCTTGCCGGCGCCTCTGCTTGTTCTCCACGCTGCTGCTCCCGTTCGTCGCCGTCGCAGCGCCACCACCGCCAGCCGCGGCCGCCGGGAAGAAGAATGCCGCGCCGCCGCCCCTCGACGTGGGCGCCTCCGGCGGCTCCGTCTGGACGGCGTGCGTGCTGAGGAGCGGGTGCTCCAGCCCGTGCTGCTCGTGCGCCGCCACGCAGTCGATGGTGTCGCCGTCCTCGCTCTGAAACGAAACACAAACACCACACCGTCGTCGTCGGCTCCATCAGCCGTGCATGATCGTCAACCAAGAAACAAACAAACGCAATTGTACATTGCGTTCATGGATTCGAAATAATCGATCGATCGGCCTCGATGGTAAGTGCAAATTAATGAATGAATCCGTCGTCTTGCTTAATTTGCTTACCCGGATGGAGCGCACGGGGGTCTTGTTGATCCTGTCCAGATGGCTCTGGATCCTCGCCATCCTCCGGGGCGACACCGAGACCGAGACCCCCGCCGCCACGAGAGCAGGAGGAGGGGGGAGGACGACGAGGAGGAGCGCGAGTGCAAGGAGCAGCATCGTCAGCTTATTGTGCTGCCGGCGGGGTGGGGTGCCGAGACGGACGACGCCGGCCGCTGCCGGCGCGCAGGCAGACGAGGAGGCGCCGGCGCCGCCGGGGCAGCGAGGGAATGCGCACGGTGTTGTTGCCACGACGAGGCCGCCGCCGCCGCCGCCACTGGGGCTAGAGCAGCAGCAGCACTGACACTGAGCGGCGCCGGCAGGAGATCTTGAAGAGCATGCTGCTGCTGGCAGCTCCCTCTGCCGCCACCGCCGCCGCTTCTTCTTCCTGCTGTCCGCCGCCGAGAGCTGCATTTTGTCGTAGTGTGATGCCACTACGTACTTCACTACTGGACAAGAAGGATTGGAATGGATCAAGAGGTGACTAGGCTGAACCGTTGAAGATGGATGGGGACTGGAACCGGAGAGAAGAAGAAAGAGTAGAAGAGGGATGAGGGCCGAGGAGGATCCGACGATGGATACTAGACGATGAGATGACCAGAGTGTGTGTCCGTGTGTGTGTGGGCATTCGATGTTGACCACCACCCTCACCTACCGAGCAGGCCAGGCCTTGAATTCTACCATTTCAACAGGAACCAGCGCGCGCTTGCTGGCGCTGGGCGCTCCGCTGTGGGCTGTCTGCCTCACTTTATTCGGCTAGCTATGATTGTATTGGTTGGCTGATTGTTTAAAAAAACACTCCTGAATGATTGACTGGTGCTGTCTCACTCTGCGCTGCCCTATAAATATGATGATGAGGTGCAGCAGGCTCAGGCTCAGGCGATGCTCAATTTAATGCGCGTGTCACTGTCTCCTGCTCATCTTCCTCTGGTTCGCCCTGTATGGCGACGAACAAGCTCTCGCTCAGCGCACAAAGAGATCTCTGTTGTGTCGTCCATGCCTGTTTCTGTGTGCATGTGTGTCACACCGACAACCAAACGAACAATGACAGAGACGACGACACCATGCAATGCAACAACACTAGGGAGGAACCGAAACACACTAGTAGGTGATGTTCCTCCGTTTCCGTCACACAGCTGAGCCACTACTCTGTTTTGGCGTTTCCTTTTTGGTTTCTTCTTGCATTGCACGCGACGCACGCACCGCTCTCGGCTTCCAATGCACGCGACGCGCGCACTACAGCTCTCAGCTGAGCAAGTATATACATCCAGATTATTCCAGAATCACAGCCACCGCTCAGCTAGCTCGTCCCGATCCGGCGATCCATCCATCCATCCATAAACTAATCGTGTATGGATGCTTCTAACACAGTCCATTGCCCACCTTGTCGGCCTTGCAGCAAGCCAGGGATGCACATGAAAGTGGCATGACCGACGATGGTGCACGCATGTGATGTGATGCCAAGCCATCTCGTCCGCCAGATGTTTATAAGTACTAACTAAGGTCAACTTAAGTGATGTGATGCCTTGGACTTATAAATTTTATAAAACATATCACTCTGTTTGGCTGGCTGGCTGATTATTCTGAGAGAAAAACACTACTGAATGGCTGGCTGGTGCTGGCTAGACCAGCCAGCCGAACAGGGTGATCCTTTTAAACAGGCTCAAACTGGGAAATTTTGGAGCACTATGCAACTCGAACTAATGCATCTGAAGAAAAGAATCTCCTTCACTAAAAATTGGGGTTTCTTTCTTTTCTTTTTTTTTGGGGTGGGGGGAGGGGTGTTAAAAGCCCCTCTCCTGATAAATTAAGAAAGCCATTACTTTGGTCATTTTGATAATTTTAGCTGGAGGAATTAAAATATACTTAATGAATTAACATTCCACCACTTTCTAAAACTTACATATAAGCCTAATTTATAGAGTGAGAGATATAATTTGATTCTATCGATCATCATGCTATGTTTCTACTTTGCAATTTATAGCATGTTCTTCAACTCTTTTCCCTACAATAGAAATGCAAAACATAAATATCTCTCTCGTATAGACAAACAATAATAATATACAAATATAACCCATATACAACTATACTAAATTAATTAGTATTTATCTAATTTAAATTATAAATCATTAAAATTAATTCAATTTCGTGGATCCAAACTAGGTCTTAAATGTTTCCTCAATTAAGGACAAAAATCACTTCTCAATCCCCTCTAGAAAGAAGCTGCTTCACCATTCCCTTTTGCTTTTGCACGCCATATTTTCGTGCGCCACCTCTGATGATCCGCAGGGATCCGGCGTTGCTAGCATCATCCGTCGTCAGAGATGTCGGAGCTGCGCCGTGGAACGGAGGCACACGGGCTGCCTGCCACGCTGGGCCTGTCGCTGCAGCAGGCCCCAAGTTACACCTTCGGCACTGATCGAGTGAGAGCACGGGCCGCAGCGATGGGCGGGTGAGCGTTCTAGACTAACGAAGGTCCACATGAGCTTATCAGGCAAAATCAGCCATACTTTTCAGCCATAAAATTATGTTTTCTCTCACAATAAATCAGCAACAGCAACAAAAAATCAGCCAACTAAACAGCCATTAAAAAAGAGAGTATGTTTTTCATCAGCACTGCGGTAGCCCCTACGCTGTAACTTGAGTTATGTTTTGCTATCAATCTTCTTAAAGCTAATATAGCGGATTGGGTTTTCTCAATCTGATGGATATGTTTGGTGCTAAATTTAAGTGAGGAAATGAAATAATCCTTCAACAAAAAGCATGAAAGATAAAATTCATGGGAGCATTGCTCTAAGATTTACTACATGTGTCCGTGATGTAAGTGAAATCAAAAGAAGCAGACCACTATCCGCTGCCCGTGCTGCACAATCACGGTCGGTGAGAGGTGGGAGTGGCCAGCGGAGACGGCCACACTATAGGGCAAGGATGAGCAATCACTCAACTCTCAAGTTATCTCCACCAGAGGCGACGTTTTAATCGCATGATTTTTCTTTTTTAAAAAATATTTGGTTTGTAAAAAATATTTGGATTATAAAAAATTTTCCACGAGAGGCAACTATGTCGCACATTCCATCATGCCCGGTAGCTGCCCTGCCTGTTAGGAGTCCCATGTTCGCTGTGCTAAAGAGAAGTGTTACCTCCGTCTTGGATATAAATTTGGTTTACCTGGACTCAAAGAATCTTAAATTTAACTAAATTTGTATAAAATTCTATTTGCATTTGATCTCCAATTAAATTTATTATGAAAATGTATTTCATGATTGATCTAATAATACTTATTACACATCATTAACATTGATACTTTATTAGATATATTTGATTAAAATTATGAATCTTTGACATTTTGAGAAATGAGATTTACATATTTTTTGAGATAGAGGGAGTACTAATTTTTGCTTCTAAACAGGGCCCACATCTAGCCCCTTGCAAAGGAGCCCTCACAACAAAATACCTGGAGGCCGCTGCGTCAAGTTCGTTTGCAAATGATGATAAGATATTGGAAAAAGTCCACTTTACCTCTTTCATCTTTTGCCAAAGTCTATTTTGCCTCGCTCAACCCCAAAACCGGACAAACCACCTCCCCTAACTTTTTAAACCGTGCACTTTACCTCCCTGGAGTGGTTTCGAAGGTGGTTTGCTACAGTGAATGGCGGTTTTGCTACAATGACGTTGGTTTTGTCTTTTTCTTTTTTAATTATTTCGATTGAATTTTTGAAAAATCACAGTAAATCACAAAAATTTATAAAATAAAAAAAAATCTAATTTTATTGGACTCCACATGAGTAGATCTACGCAGTGAATATATATTATGGTATGCTTTAGTCCAAATTTTTTGCTATGAAGGTTTTGCCTTTTTCTTTTTTATTTATTTTTGCTAAATCTTTGATAAATCATATTAAATTATAGACAAATTATAAAATGAAAAATCTATTTTTTTAGACTCCACATGAGCATATCTACACGTGAAGATATAATATGGTATGCTTTACTATAGAATTTTTGTTGTAGTTTTAGATCGATGCTTTTCTGTAATTAATTTAAATAATTCATAGTTGTAGTTTCTATAATTATTTTGTTTGACTAAAACATACCGTATTATATATTTCAGTGTATATGTACTCATGTGGAGACAAAAAAATTAGATTTTCTATTTTATGATTTTTCTATGATTTATTATGATTTTTTAAATATTCAGCCAAATAAATAAAAAAGAAAAAGGCAAAACCTTTATAACAAAAACTTTGTACTAGAGCATACCATAATATATATTCACTGCGTAGATCTACTCACGTGGAGTCCAACAAAACTAGATATTTCATGTTATGATTTTTCTGTGATTTTTCAAAAATTCAGCCGAAATAGTTAAAAAAGAAAAAGACAAAACCACCGTTGCTGTAGCAAAACCACCATTTACTGTAGCAAACCGCCTTCAAAACCGCTCAAGGGAGGTAAAGTGCACGGTTTGAAAAGTTGAGGGAGGTGTCCGGTTTTAGGGTTGAGGGAGGCAAAGCAGACTTTAGCAAAAGATGAAGGAGATAAAGTGGACTTTTTCGTAATATATTCTGATCCCTTCTTTCTGCCGCCCAACCGGGTCCAGTGCTGGACTGGGCCTCCATCATTAGACCTGGCGCCCTCTCATGGACCTGGTGTTGGATCCATGGAGATGACGGGGGTCCTGCAGTGTGGGCAGCTAAAGCAGCGATGGCCGTTGCATCGTCATGGACAGATGGACTCACCCAGGGCGTGATTGGTTCGTTTCGCACCACAGCCTGACTCGTACCAACAGCACCAGGCTCTTGGGGCGCGTTTGATATAGGGCCAGAGGGGTGGCCGGCGCCCTCGAGCTGCAGGCCGGCCCGTTTGATTTCCTTGGCCCATTTTTGGGCCCGGCTCCCCCCGTGCAAAACCTCCTCTCTCTCCTGCACCTGGGGAAACGCTCCTAGGGTTCATTTTTTCGCAGCCTGTCTCTGTCCGTCCTCCCGCGGGCGATTTCAGGGTGGCGGCGGCGGCTCGCGCGGGCTCGCGCGCAAACCCTGAAACTTCCGCGCGCCCTTTCGCGCTCGGCGAAATCCGCTGCCCATAAATCCCCATCCACCCCTCCGCGCCTCTTCTCCTTCCTCTGCGTCCCCCAGTCTGAACCCGCCGCCGTGCGTTCTCGTCGAGTTACCGGCAGCGTCGGTGTGGAGTTGCTCCGTCCAGGCGGCGGTGTAGGTGCTCGGTGGTCGTCACCGAGAAGGGTGTCCATTTCCGCGGCGGCGCTGCGATTCTGCGCCACCTGCCGGGCTCCGAGGACGCGGCGGTCCTCCTTCGGCTGCTTCGACCGGCGGTAGGGTGAGCTAGGTGGTGGATCTACTCCTTCTTGTCCTGGATCTGCTACTTCTTCAGTGCGACTCTTCTTCTTCCTCATCGCGACTGTTCTTGTTCTCCGTCGACAAACCCGAGGTGAAATCCCCCTCCCGTCCCCCAAATCATTTCTTTTTGCGCTCTAGGGTTTGCTGTTGCACGAGTTCTTGTAGATCTTATCGTGCTGGACTGTTTCTTGGGGTATTGCTTGTTCTGTTGATGAGATATGCTTCCTCTGGTTCTGCTTTGGTCGATGATGCAATTGTCCATTGTGTGATGAAATGTCGAGTACTTTAATGTCGATGATGAACATGTCCAGTGTACTGGAGGCATTTTTTTTGCAGCCGTGTACACTCTTTTTGGGTTAACTAGTTAGCATTCATATGTTGAGGCCACCCAGGGTCTGCTAGATCTGAGAATGTAAGATGTTATTTTTAAATGCATGTAGATGGATCCAAATGCACAGCGTGAGATGATGCGTCGGCAAGCTGCTGCTCTGGTTGTTGTTATGCTCAGTTTTGTGGCCACTAAACTGAGGAGGATTAGGGAGGAACGTGAGGCTTTGAACCCATATGGTCCTAGGTCTTTAGGCCAGCAGCATAGGTTGTCCACCCACCAAATGATATTCAACAGCACTGATGCAGAGTGCTTGTGACTGAACCGCCTAAATCACATGGCCCACAGACACCTGTCATTGTCACTAATGACCTCTGATAGCCGAGCCCGTGTCCCAAATGATCTAGAAAGTCCTGCCGAGCTACATTAGCGCCCGATTTCCTCCGACAGGATCCCATTGCGAAGCCATTACAGAATTACAACATTTCATAACAAATTACATCAGAGTAAAAGCGCGGAAAGATTATAAGGTACTTAGATTACAAACCATTTGTCCAAATATGATTAAGGTGCAAATATTACAGACCATAAATAAAATAAGTAGCAGTGGAATGACGATACAACATAATTAAGTATTTAATGATAAGAACCCTGCCCACGGGTTCAACTTTACTCCTCCTCACTTCCCTCCTGTACCACTGTCACACAGCAGGGGGCGAGACAAACCTCCGACTGCTCTATCCCTGCAACATGGGGTTAACAAACCCTGAGTACTGGGGTACTCCACAAGACTTACCCGACTAAGAAAAAGGAATGGGACTCAGGAATGCAGGCTGGGGGAGTCAAGGTAAGGCTTGAGCAAGAGTCAAAGGTTTTGCAGAAAGCATTACTAACCTATTTCAATATTTTACTCAATTTTGCTTATTAATAATCCATGATTCCAAATTCATTCTCTTATATCATCTTACTTTCAAAATTCATTAACCATTCTCAAAACACCTAGTTCCGAACCACTTTTCAGTTGTAGGTCAAAGGATCAAGTCTCCATATCCGAGGAGCAACGACAATTCGAATCGATTAGTACCCAGCTGGGGATCCCTATCCACACTGCATATGTAGCACTTAAGCTTGCATATACCAACTGAAAGCCCATGTTTGGTTTTGGGTAATTGATGAAACCTAGTTTGCTAACGATTGCTCTAAGTGTTTCATGAGAATTGATTAGCAAATGGCAAGATGGAGCAAAGGACCGGGTCGGTGGAGGTCACAAGTGAAGGGCAATGACGGCGTCCATGAAAATGGTGTAAGTCCATCAACAAAGGAGAAAGCCCTATTGACGGCATCCATGCAAATGGTATAAGTCCATCATCATATGTGTCCACAAGGTCCATCAAGAGATGAGAAGGAAGTTGATAAGAAACCGGGAGCTCAAGGCAAAGGTATAACCAATAGGAGCTCTTTTGGTTTTGGTGATCAAGACTCCATAGAGGGAGTGATCACATTTAGGATAGATAGCCGTACTATCAAGAGGGGCGAAATCATTGTTGAAATATGGTTATCAAGTGCCACTAGGTGTTCATGATCATTGCATATGCATATAGATGCTAGTGACACTAACTTGACCCGTGGAAAACTCTTTGAAAAAGGCTAACACACGTGCACCTAAGTGAGAGACACTTTGGAGTGTTAGTGACTTAAGAAACGGGGTGAAGTTTGAGGGTTAGAGAGGGTTTGGTCTTCTCTTCCTCCTGCCGAGCTTGCGAGGCAGGATTCGGCGAATTTCGGAAACATTACAATAGAAAAAGTGGCGTCGGACTCTAACTTGACTGAGCGTCGGACCATTGTTTTCGGTCCGACGGCTAATCCCTTCAGAAAGCGTCGGACGCTTGATTTCCGAGCGTCGGACCATTGTCCTCAGGGTCCGACGGTACAGAGCCGCAGCAGGTCGACACGTGGCGAGTTCTGAGAGCGTCGGACTCTCGGCGTTAGTCCGACGGTGAGCGTCGGACCATCGTCCGACGGTTTTTAGGGCTCGGGGAGCTCTCTGGAAACGTCGGACGGCCGCGATCGTTGGTCCGACGGCTTCGTCCCGCTGAGTCCGACGGTGTCAGCTGAGGGCGTCGGACCGTTTGTGTTAGTCCGACGACCTACCGTCCGACGGTTCGTTTTGGCGCGAGGAAATAGCCGTTGTGATCCAACGTTCGACTTCAAACGGCTAGTGACACGTGGCGTTCATCCAAGGCGTCGGACCATGCGGATTAGTCCGACGCTCGGGCCGTCGGACAGTCCGACGGTACGCAGTAAACTCTAAACGGCTAGTTCTTTGTGTGTGGCTTATAAATAGCGACTTGGCCGGTTTGGGGAGCATCCCTTGGTACTCCTAAACATCATAACATACTTGTGAGCCTTCCCACTCCACTCTCACTCATCCTACTTGATTGTGTTCATCATTTGGTGAGTTTGGAGAGCATCAAGTGCATTGCATTGATTGAGATCATCTAGAGGCACTTGGTAGTGGTATTTCGCAGCGGTTTCTCTTGTTACTCTTGGAGTTTGCCGACTCCTAGACGGCTTGGAGCTGCGAGGATCGTTGAGGGGAGTTGGTGATTGTCTCCGCCTCCGATCGGTGAAGTTGTGAGGGGTTCTTGAGCCTATCCCCGCGGGAGATCGCGAAAGGCATCTTTAGTGGATTGCTCGTAGCTTGGTGGATCCCCATCTTGTGTTGGTTGTGCGGCACCCTTGAGAAGGGTTTGGCGTGTGATGCCAATTAGCGCGTGAACCTCCAAGTGGGTGTATCGCTACAACGAGGACTAGCTTGCCGGCAAGCAAGTGAACCTCGGTAAAAAATCTTGTGTCATCTCTCTACCGAGGATTTCCCTTATATGTGATTGATTGGTTATATTGGACTTCATATCATCTCTTCACCGGCGGTATTGAAATCACCTTTACTCTTTACATTTGTGTATTTCTCTTTTGTGTAGCTTGTTAGTTAGTTGCTCACTTAAGAGTGGTGTAAAGTAGTAACATAGTCTTTGAGTGTGAACTAGAGATCATAGTGTAGTATACTTGTCTAGTTGGCTTGCATAGTGTAGTTTAGAGCTAGTGCTTTGCAAAGCTTGCTATTGTTACTAATCGGCTTGTGAAGTGTTGTTTGTAGATTTTTTATAGGCTATTCACCCCCCCTCTAGCCATTTAGGACCTTTCAAGTGGTATCGGAGCCGAGGCACCGTTGATTTGAGGCTTAACAACCTACGGTGTAAAAATGGCTCAACTCAACATTCACATCAACAACACCAAGAAGCCACCCCAATTTGATGGCACAAATTATGCATATTGGAAGAGCAAGATGACCTCACACATCAAGTCAATCAATAGAGAGGTTTGGAAGGTTGTGGAAACAAAGATTGAGATTGCCAATGCGGCCAATCCCACAACCGCCGAAGAAAGATTGCTTCAACTCAATGACATTGCGGTTTGTGCTATTCATGAGGCCGTAGATGAAAAAGTGTTTGAGCAAATCAAGAACATTGAGAGCGCTCATGAAGCTTGGAAGAAGCTTGAGGAATCATATGAGGGCACCAAGGGTGTAAAGGCCGCCAAAGCATACATCTTGAAGGACAAGTTTGCAAGTTTCAAGATGAAGGATGATGAAACCGTGCCGGAGATGTTCCATAGATTGCAAGTCATTGTGAATGATCTCAAAGCCGTGGATGAAGAAGTGAAAGATAGTGACTTCTCCATGAAGTTCTTGAAGAGCTTGCCCAAGCGGTTTGCCACATTGATCACGGTCTTGGTGAAGACAACATTGAGTGAATTGACTCCAAATCAAGTGCTAGCGGAGGTGATGACCGATGATGCTTATAGAGATGATGATGATAAAGAAGAGTTGATCAATAAGAAGAAGAAAGAAAAAGATGAAGACTCCAAAGATGAGAAGAAGAAGAGTGTGGCATTCAAAGCCACATCCTCATCAAAGGGCAAGAGCAAGGCCAAAGAAGAGTCAAGTGAAGATCCCTCTAGCACAAGTGAAAGTGATGAAGAAATGGCCCTTCTAGTAAGAAGATTTGGCAAGTTCATGAAGAAGAAGGGCTACCGGGCAAGAAGAAAGAAGAATGCAAGAAGATTTGATGGCCCAAGAAGATGCTTCAATTGTGGAAGCAAAGATCACTTGGTAGCCGATTGCCCACACTCAAGTGAAGATGATCATAAGGGCAAAAAGAAGAACAAGCATGAGAAGAAGGAGAAGAAAGAGAAGAAGGAATCTTCATACAAGAAGAAGAAGAACTATTCTCATGTGGTGACATGGGATAGTGATGCCTCTTCAAGTGATGAAGAGAGTGATGATGATAAGAAGAGCAAGAGGAAGGCACATGCAAGCATTGCCATTCATGACAAGCCTTCCATCTTCGACACTCCTTCTTGCTTCATGGCCAAGGGCTCTAAGGTATCATCCGACACCGAATCTAGTGATGATGATAGTGATGATGACCTAACAAAAGAAGAATTAATTGAAATGCTTGATGATGCACGTATTCATTTTGATAAACTTAGAAAGGAATGCAAGGGCTTGCGCAAGGATAAACAATCCATTGAGCAAGAACTTGAGGAACTTAGAGCATCTTATGAGAGTCTAAAGGAAGACCATAAGAAGCTCCAAAAGGTTCACACTAAGCTTGATGAAGCTCATTCTTCTCTAGTTGAGCAAAATGAAGACTTGCAACAACAAGTGCAAAAGAAAGAAACTAAAACTTGCAACATAGGTGTAACATGTGACATATCTTGTGAACCTATTGTTGTTACCACTAACCCTTCTTGTAGCACTTCCACTACTACCTCACCCACTAGTGACCCTTCACTAGTAGTTGAGAATAAGAACCTAAAGGAGGAGGTTAAAAAGCTCAATCACTCCTTAGCTAAGGCTTATGGTGGTGAGGACCGCTTGCTTATGTGCTTGGGTAGCCAAAGGGCATCTCTCCACAAAGAGGGATTGGGCTATACCCCCAAGAAAGGCAAAACCGCCTTTGCTCCTCACAAAACTTGTTTTGTGAAGAGAAATGGCCGGTATTGCACAAAATGCAAGCAAGTTGGTCACTTAGAGCAAGATTGCAAAAACAAGAAATCCAATGCTTATGTATCCTCAATTAAGTTTGATTCTTGCTACGTTCTCACAAAGGGCTCAAATGGTGTGAAGGCTAAGTTTGTTGGTACATCCATGTTGGGTCCAAAGAAGAAGACCATTTGGGTACCAAAGAGCTTAGTCACTAACCTTCAAGGACCCAAGCAAGTTTGGGTACCTAAAAGGAATTGATCTCTTTTTGTAGGTCAATTACAAAGCCGGAGGGAGGCATTGGGTGCTTGATAGTGGATGCACTCAACATATGACGGGTGATTCTAGTATGTTTGGTTCTCTCAACACAAGTGCAAATAGTGGCTATGATGCAATCACATTTGGTGACAACAAGAAAGGGAAAGTGAGAGGACTTGGTAAAATTGCTATCTCCAATGATATGTCTATCTCAAATGTGTTGCTAGTTGAAAGTTTGAATTTCAATTTACTCTCGGTTGCACAACTTTGTGATCTTGGTTTCAAGTGCATATTTGGGGTTGATGATGTTGAAATTGTTAGTGTTGATGGGTCAAATTTGATATTCAAAGGTTTTAGATATGACAACCTATATCTTGTGGATTTCAATGCTAGTGAAACTCAATTGTCAACTTGTTTGATCACTAAGTCAAGTTTGGGTTGGTTATGGCATAGAAGGCTTGGTCATGTTGGAATGAAACAATTGAACAAACTAGTGAAGCATGATCTAGTTAGAGGATTGAAAGATGTCACTTTTGAGAAAGATAAGCTTTGTAGTTCATGTCAAGCCGGTAAACAAGTTGGAAATACACATCCTAAGAAGAGCATGATGAGTACTAGTAAAGCTTTTGAGCTCTTGCATATGGACTTGTTTGGACCGACTACATATACTAGCATTGGTGGGAGTAAGTATGGATTTGTGATTGTGGATGACTATACTAGATATACATGGGTATTCTTTCTAGTTGACAAGAGTGAAGTGTATGATATATTCAAGTCTTTTGTCAAGAGGAGTCAAAATGAGTTTGAAACAACCATCAAGAAAGTTAGAAGTGACAATGGTAGTGAATTCAAGAATACCAAGATTGATGAATTGTGTGATGAGTATGTCATTGGACATCAATTCTCACCCAAATATACACCACAATCAAATGGCATTGTTGAAAGGAAGAATAGAACCTTGATAGATATGGCAAGATCAATGCTAAGTGAATATAGTGTTAGTCATTCTTTTTGGGCCGAAGCAATCAACACCGCTTGCTACTACATCAACCGCTTATATTGTCATGGTATGCTTGCAAAGACTCCTTATGAGCTATTGAATGGTAGAAAGCCCAACATTGCATATTTTCGGGTTTTTGGTTGCAAATGTTACATTCTCAAGAAAGGCACAAGATTGAGCAAGTTTGAAAAGAAATGTGATGAAGGCTTCTTACTTGGCTATTCAACCACAAGCAAGGCATATAGAGTTTGGAATTTGGCTAGTGGTACTCTTGAGGAGGTACATGATGTTGAATTTGATGAAACCCAAGGCTCTCAAGATGAAGTTGAAAATCTTAGTGACGTGAGAGGCAATGACTTGGCAAATGCAATGAAAAATATGGATATTGGTGATATTAGGCCAAGGCAAGTCAATGAAGATGAAGATGATGGTGCAATTCATACTAGTATGCAAGTTGAAAATGAAGCAAGTACAAGTGACTCACAAGATCAATCTCAAGTGCAAGATCAACAAGCTAGTTCATCTCAATCCAATGATCAAGTTCCTATTCTCCAACCGGTCTCTATTGCAAGGGATCATCCTTTGGATCAAATCATTGGTGGTATTCAAAGTGGAGTTCAAACTAGAGCAAGACTAGCTCAAATTTGTGAGCATTTCTCATTTGTGTCAACCATAGAGCCAACCAAGATTGAGGACGCATTGAAAGATGTTGATTGGGTTAATGCTATGCATGAAGAGCTCAACAATTTCACAAGAAATCAAGTTTGGGAACTAGTGGAAAGACCAAAGAAACACAATGTGATAGGAACCAAATGGGTCTTTAGAAACAAGCAAGATCAAGATGGCATAGTAATAAGGAACAAAGCTAGATTGGTTGCACAAGGTTATACTCAAGTTGAAGGTCTTGATTTTGGAGAAACCTATGCACCGGTTGCTAGATTGGAGGCCATTAGAATCTTATTAGCCTATGCTTGTGCCCATAACATCAAGTTATATCAAATGGATGTCAAGAGTGCATTTCTAAATGGGTACATCAATGAGTTGGTTTATGTGGAACAACCTCCCGGATTTGAAGATGTGAAGAAACCCAACCATGTGTACAAGCTAAGAAAGGCATTGTATGGTTTGAAGCAAGCACCTAGAGCATGGTATGAGAGATTGAGAGATTTCTTGCTCTCAAAAGGGTTCAAAATGGGAAAGGTTGATACTACTCTCTTCACTAAGAAGCTTGGAAATGATCTATTTGTGTTGCAAATATATGTGGATGATATCATCTTTGGATCAACAAATCAAGACTTTTGTGAAGAATTTGGAAATATGATGGCAAGTGAGTTTGAAATGTCCATGATTGGTGAGCTTAGCTACTTCCTTGGTCTTCAAGTTAAGCAAATGAAGAACGGTACATTTGTAAGTCAAGGAAAGTACATAAGGGACATGGTGAAGAAATTTGGATTGGATCATGCAAAGCCCATGAATACTCCTATGGCAACTAATGGGCATTTGGACTTGGATGATAGTGGCAAAATGGTAGATCAAAAGCTATATAGATCAATGATTGGAAGTCTCCTTTATGTGACCGCATCTCGACCGGATGTCATGTTTAGTGTGTGTATGTGTGCAAGATTTCAAGCCTCACCAAGAGAAAGTCATTTGAAAGCCGCAAAGAGAATATTGAGATATTTGAAGGGCACACAAGATGTTGGGTTGTGGTATCCTAAGGGGTCCAATTTTGAGCTTATTGGATATTCGGACTCCGACTATGCCGGTTGCAAAGTGGATAGAAAGAGCACTAGTGGAACTTGTCAATTGCTTGGAAGGTCACTTGTATCATGGTCTTCAAAGAAGCAAAATAGTGTTGCTCTCTCAACGGCCGAAGCGGAGTACATTAGTGCCGGAAGTTGTTGTGCACAATTACTTTGGATGAAGGCAACTTTGAGTGATTTTGGATTGAAATATAAGAAAGTGCCTTTGCTTTGTGACAATGAGAGTGCTATCAAGCTAACCAACAACCCCGTGCAACATTCAAGAACAAAGCACATTGACATAAGGCATCACTTCATTAGAGATCATCAAATAAAAGGGGATATTGCAATTGAAAGTGTTGGCACCGAAGATCAATTAGCGGATATCTTTACCAAGCCACTTGATGAGTCAAGATTTTGCAAGTTGAGAAATGAGCTAAACATACTAGACTACTCCAACATGAAGTGAAAAGCACCCTACATTATATGACATGCCTCTCCTTCAACTAAAGCAAGGTAAAATTGGTTGACATGGCATTCATACTTTGATAAGGATTTGTCTAGTTCATGTAGACATAAAATGCATGTTATAGGCTCATTCATAAAAAAAAAAATCAAATGCTTTCATGTATATATGGTACCACTTTTGTTCTTTATGCTTGTATGATCAAGTGGTAGCATATGACATATTGATGGGCTTGCAAAGCTAGTGTTAAATTTAGAACATGAACTCATGATGTGTAACTTAACATGGTCAAGATAACCCTACAAGTGAGGTGTGAAGAAGCTTGTCCTTGGATCAAACTTAGTTACATATTCTAGGCAAGTAATCTAGATTGAACCAATGTGAAAATAACCCCATTTATTGACTTGATATTCCCATAATTTGTACCATTTTTGGTGATTGTTGACAAAGGGGGAGAAGAAAGTCACAAAGATAAGAAAGGAAAGGGGTCAATTAAAAATTTGAAAGCACACAAGTAGGGGGAGCAAGCTCATTAATAAGTTGTTGCATTTGTGTATGCATTAACATATGAAATGTTGCATTGTCAAAACTTCAATTCCTATACTTGTTTGAATTGATGAAATGATTAGAAATAGGATTTGAATGGTGATTTGACAAACTAGCATGCATAGGACTTATACAAAGTACCTCTTTTACTTAAATGTTGATCTCACGAGGTATTTTGAGTTTGTGATGCATGACTAGCAAACAATGGTGCTAAGAATGGTATATTTCCGCAACTCCGATGGTATCACGCTTCAAAGGTCCATTCTATATACCTTAGCATCATTTGATAGTAGTAGCTCACCCAAACTTTCAAATTCATGCATATGTGAAAAATTGAACCAAACACAAGGAATCACATATGTAGGGGGAGCTAATACTACCAAAGTGCAAACTTGGTTTTCATTTCATATCTTTGTGAAGGTTGTCATCAATTACCAAAAAGGGGGAGATTGAAAGCCCATGTTTGGTTTTGGGTAATTGATGAAACCTAGTTTGCTAACGATTGCTCTAAGTGTTTCATGAGAATTGATTAGCAAATGGCAAGATGGAGCAAAGGACCGGGTCGGTGGAGGTCACAAGTGAAGGGCAATGACGGCGTCCATGAAAATGGTGTAAGTCCATCAACAAAGGAGAAAGCCCTATTGACGGCATCCATGCAAATGGTATAAGTCCATCATCATATGTGTCCACAAGGTCCATCAAGAGATGAGAAGGAAGTTGATAAGAAACCGGGAGCTCAAGGCAAAGGTATAACCAATAGGAGCTCTTTTGGTTTTGGTGATCAAGACTCCATAGAGGGAGTGATCACATTTAGGATAGATAGCCGTACTATCAAGAGGGGCGAAATCATTGTTGAAATATGGTTATCAAGTGCCACTAGGTGTTCATGATCATTGCATATGCATATAGATGCTAGTGACACTAACTTGACCCGTGGAAAACTCTTTGAAAAAGGCTAACACACGTGCACCTAAGTGAGAGACACTTTGGAGTGTTAGTGACTTAAGAAACGGGGTGAAGTTTGAGGGTTAGAGAGGGTTTGGTCTTCTCTTCCTCCTGCCGAGCTTGCGAGGCAGGATTCGGCGAATTTCGGAAACATTACAATAGAAAAAGTGGCGTCGGACTCTAACTTGACTGAGCGTCGGACCATTGTTTTCGGTCCGACGGCTAATCCCTTCAGAAAGCGTCGGACGCTTGATTTCCGAGCGTCGGACCATTGTCCTCAGGGTCCGACGGTACAGAGCCGCAGCAGGTCGACACGTGGCGAGTTCTGAGAGCGTCGGACTCTCGGCGTTAGTCCGACGGTGAGCGTCGGACCATCGTCCGACGGTTTTTAGGGCTCGGGGAGCTCTCTGGAAACGTCGGACGGCCGCGATCGTTGGTCCGACGGCTTCGTCCCGCTGAGTCCGACGGTGTCAGCTGAGGGCGTCGGACCGTTTGTGTTAGTCCGACGACCTACCGTCCGACGGTTCGTTTTGGCGCGAGGAAATAGCCGTTGTGATCCAACGTTCGACTTCAAACGGCTAGTGACACGTGGCGTTCATCCAAGGCGTCGGACCATGCGGATTAGTCCGACGCTCGGGCCGTCGGACAGTCCGACGGTACGCAGTAAACTCTAAACGGCTAGTTCTTTGTGTGTGGCTTATAAATAGCGACTTGGCCGGTTTGGGGAGCATCCCTTGGTACTCCTAAACATCATAACATACTTGTGAGCCTTCCCACTCCACTCTCACTCATCCTACTTGATTGTGTTCATCATTTGGTGAGTTTGGAGAGCATCAAGTGCATTGCATTGATTGAGATCATCTAGAGGCACTTGGTAGTGGTATTTCGCAGCGGTTTCTCTTGTTACTCTTGGAGTTTGCCGACTCCTAGACGGCTTGGAGCTGCGAGGATCGTTGAGGGGAGTTGGTGATTGTCTCCGCCTCCGATCGGTGAAGTTGTGAGGGGTTCTTGAGCCTATCCCCGCGGGAGATCGCGAAAGGCATCTTTAGTGGATTGCTCGTAGCTTGGTGGATCCCCATCTTGTGTTGGTTGTGCGGCACCCTTGAGAAGGGTTTGGCGTGTGATGCCAATTAGCGCGTGAACCTCCAAGTGGGTGTATCGCTACAACGAGGACTAGCTTGCCGGCAAGCAAGTGAACCTCGGTAAAAAATCTTGTGTCATCTCTCTACCGAGGATTTCCCTTATATGTGATTGATTGGTTATATTGGACTTCATATCATCTCTTCACCGGCGGTATTGAAATCACCTTTACTCTTTACATTTGTGTATTTCTCTTTTGTGTAGCTTGTTAGTTAGTTGCTCACTTAAGAGTGGTGTAAAGTAGTAACATAGTCTTTGAGTGTGAACTAGAGATCATAGTGTAGTATACTTGTCTAGTTGGCTTGCATAGTGTAGTTTAGAGCTAGTGCTTTGCAAAGCTTGCTATTGTTACTAATCGGCTTGTGAAGTGTTGTTTGTAGATTTTTTATAGGCTATTCACCCCCCCTCTAGCCATTTAGGACCTTTCACCAACTCCGGCTACCACGGCTTTTCTACCCCTGAACCGGTCCTGCACCACCTGAGAACACAGTACTCCTCTCCTCTCTAGGCACGCCGGCCACGAGGGTACACGCTGCTCTCGCCATCTCTCCACTCCCAGTGCGTGGTTGTCGGTTCAAGTAGTAGAGCCACCGGAGTCAGAGCTTTCCGTAGTATGTGGCTAGTTGCAAAGTCTCGATCACAGCAGGCCTTCAATGAACGGTCCCTAAATCTTTTCCGCCGGCGACATTGCATTGGGACTCTAACCCAAATACAAATGTCCCAACGGTTTTCAAATCCCTTTCCCGCCGATGGTCAAGCATTGGGACTCTAACCCAAATTCACAACCATCGAACTGTGACAGAACCGCCTTAATCATAGGGCCCACGTGCACCGTCATTGTCCCTAAGGACCCATGATCAGTCTGCACGAGTTCTCCTTGACCTAGGTGTCCTGCCGGGTTCCCTAGGAAACCCTAACTTCTCCGAGGATCTCATTGTAAGGACCTTGCAAGTATTACAATAGCTTACACAAATAAGTTGAATCAGAGTATAAGGTGCGGAAGTATTACGTAAATCTAGATTATAAATATAAATTACATTATCCCAAACCAGAGTTTCGTAGTGGAGAAGCACATACAACTAAACACCCTGCCCAAGGGTTATATCTTATACATATCTTCACCCATGCGCTATCCGGTAACCGGCACGGTCCCGAGCATGACTGTACCTTCAGCTCACCTGCAACAGGGGTTAACAAACCCTGAGTACTGGGGTACTCCGCAAGACTTACCCGACTAAGGGTGTAAAATGAGACTCAGGAATGCAAGGCTATGGGTAAGGCTAGCAGAGGATGAGGAGTTTGCAGAAAAGCAATCTATCCTGTTCCATATTTTATTTTATCAATATCATAATCACAACTATAGTTCCGATATTCAATCTCAAATATCATCATTCTTCAAATTTCTTTATTCATTCAGATAACCTAGTTGAGAACCACTTTTCGGTGTAGAGTGTGAGGATCAAGTCTCCATGACCGAGGAGCACGTCGATTCGAATCCAGAAAGTACCCAGCTGGGGATTCTAACCACACTGCATATGCAGCACGCCGGCATACATATACCAACCCGTCGTCACGGCTTTGCTATCCCGGAACCGGTCCTGCGCCACCCGAGAGCACAGTACTCCACTCTTATCCAGGCACGCCGGCCACGTGGGTACAAGCTACTCTCGCCATCTCTCCACTCCCAGTGCGTGGTTGTCGGTTCCAGCAATAGCGTCACCGAACTCTAGGCTTTCCGCATTGGTATGTGGCTAGGCTGTTCATCATGATCACAGCAGGCCTACAACGAACGGTCCCTATTTCCTTCCTGCCGTCAATCCTGCATTGGGACTCTAACCCAAGTACAAGACTACCCGACAGTTTTTATTATCGTGCCTGTCGGGTGAGTGAGACATAGGGAACGCCGCCCATGAGCTGGCCACCCAACGAAACACGTTTCCAAAGACATCGACCAGTTCCAAATTACTCCGAAAGCGACCATGCATTGGGATTCCAACCCAAATACACATCGACCAACGGATAACCAGTTCTTCACCAATCAAAGTATAAGTATAATCATGGCACAGAAAATAGTTTTTCTTTTACGCAAAGCTAAGTTCATTAAGCATGCCTAAGCATTTCTCAAACCATTTTATTTAAATCAGGTTTCAGGGTATTTATTTGAGACAATGCATCTGGATAGGTGTCAATCAACTCCTATCAACCTAATGCAGTAGATTAACTCGAATTATAAATATTTTGTAATAGAGGGGCTGAATGCACCGGGGCTTGCCTGTGTTGCAGGTCTGTCACTCTCGCCAGAAAACCCGAGAGATCCACTTGACTTCTATCGATGAATAATTCTTCCGAGAACCCGATCTCTACACGTAAAATAATGATGCATGCTTACATGGTGCGGAATGACATGAATGGAAAATGTAGAACAAACATGTAATTGACAACTTTGAGTACAACTTTCCTTCACGGTAAAGTTGCAAAACACTTCTCTCAAGGCATAAGAGTGTTTTCGCATTTCATTTTTATTGACCATTTTAACGGTCACAGAAAGCCGCTACACAGCTTTATGACTACTACCAAGCACTAAGTTCTCAAATTGCCAAGGATCACACAGCGAAAGATCCTTGGTCTTCATTCAACCCAAAAATTCACACAACAAACCTAAATTCATTTTTCTATTTACTTTATTAATCCCTAATTTCACATGTATTTATTAATTGACCAAACTAACTTCAATTTCAACCAAACTTTACCAACAGCTAGTTTTTATCACCAAACAGAGCCACAATAAATTTCATGATTTTTGGATTTACAGATAATTAATTAAAATTACACAAACTTGCATTTATTAATTACTTCACTGATTTATACAGCAGATTAAAAGCACTGGAACACCCTATATTATATTTTTAACAAATACTACATACTTCAGAGAGCATACACAATTAATTCCATCATTTTTGGCGCAGTAAATTAATCCACACGAAAATAACAAACTGCAGCACTATTCATATGAATATATAAAAGAAAAGCATTTAGTAATTCACTGGGAAAATAGAAAAACCAAAGCAGCCCACTACGGCCCAAGCCCAGCACAAACCGGCCCACTCGGCCTGCCCGCGCCCGGCGCCGACGGCTTTGCAAAAGAGACCCTGGGGAAACTGGAAATCAACCCGCGGTCCGATCTACACTATTCACATGAGTCATGAACTTCGCGTTTAACCCCCTGGGAAAACTTATCTTCTAACCCGAGGCCCCTGGCCTCTCCTCTGTTCTGACAGAGGCGAGGGCGCCGGCGGTTCGCCGCCCCTAGCTCGCCGACGGTGAGCCGAGGGACGAAGCCGAGGGCACTGACGGACTCTACACTCCAAGGCGAGTCTACCAAGCTAAGATACGACGAGATCCGAGGCGCGCAGCACCTGGAGACACGTACGCGGCGGCTCGGTGGCGGCGGCGAGCACGTCGCCGGCGAGCACAAGCCGGTAAAGAGAGGGGAAAAAGGTGCGCGAGTATCTGGGGCTCACCACGAAGCTGGCCGAGGGGTCGGTGGAGACGGAGGTGGTTCGGAGAAGGCGACTTGGCGACGGCGGCGGATCCCGGCGGCTCGGCACAACGGCGAACACGCGTTCCGGCGAACCTAGGGAACCGGAGAGCACGCCGACGCACGCGTAAGGTTCAAGGGGTCACGGAGATCACGGTACGCAAGAATCCGAGGTCCAGAGCTTACCCAAACTAGCTCGAGACGACGGCGGAGCTCGCGGCGGCGCTCTGCCCGCCCGCGAAGGAGACACCGGTGTTCCGGTGGTTACGAAGCTCTACAGCTCCCGCCGACGGTCGCAGGAGATGCGCAAGGAAGCTAGCTAGCTGGCTGCAAGATGGAGAGGGTGATGATGGCTCGGTGGCGACCAATTTGGCCGGCGACCGAGAGAGCTCGAAGGTGGCCGGGAGAGAAGAAAATGGCGAGGGGGAGGGCCTCATCGCCTTTCTAAAGGCCGGGAGCGAGGGGGACAGAACCAGGACGACGCGGCGCACGCGCGCCCGTCTGCCGAGGTCGCGGGGACACGATCCCGGCCGGCACGGGCGGCCGCGCGCGCGCGCCCGGCACGGCGGCTGCCGGCTCTGTTCGCGAACAGGGTGAGGGGGCATAGCACTGTAGCACCTAGACCCTAGGGCTGTCGGTTTTTGACCAAATTCGACTGATTTTGTATAACAACATGAAAAACTGCAAAAACAAAAGTTGTAGGGTTTGAAATTATGAACAACTTTGCTTTTGGAACTAAATCCAAATTCGAAATATTTTTGAAACTATAGCAAAAAGGGGTAAACTTGGTTTTTGAATTTCAAACTGCATTTTCAAAATTACTTTTTATTTTACACAACAACTTGAAAAATTGCCAAAATAAAAGTTGTTCTACTCAATGAGCTTTACAACTTCTATTTAGGAAGTTTTGCCAGATTCCAATTAATTTTTGAAATGCCAATCTAAAACTAAGTTTTAAATCATTGTTTTGAAATAAATTTGAATTTCCACCACAGAACTTTGAAATCTCCAAAAATAAAAGTTGTTCCATTTTAAAAGATCTAAAACTTTTATTAAGGGACTATCTCCAAATTCCTTTTAGATTTTGAATTAGGTTTTGGCCCTAATAAAAGTAAATTTTTAAACCTTTATTTGGGAATTTAATTCTACAAACAAATACTAATTAAATTCAAATCACTCTAGGGACCTAATCACAATCATATGCAAATGATTAATTTAAATATGATGACATGGCAGATTAATTAATCCGTAATACCCGGGGTATTACAGCCTTCCCCCCTAAAATAAATCTCGTCTCGAGATTTAAGATGTGGCTAAAGCCTTAACTTTAATAATGGAAAAAATGTGTCAAGTAAGCATCTTTCAAACTTGACTATAAAGCAAGTAGGGGTTTACATTTTATAAAATTTGAAAAGCGAGAGTCATATTTAATGTGTTGTAAAGATGTTAGGAAAGTTTCTAGAGGGGTTTTTTTTTTTTTTTTGATTTGATTTCATGGGTACCTTCTCCTCCTAAAGGTTGATTGCCAATGTACTTATACCACCTTGTTGAAGTTCTTCGAGTAACACGACCTTTTCCGGTATCGAACTCTTATTGGATATGCGGAGTGTGTCAGATCTGGTTCAATTCAACTCCTACCAAGTTAATAACTCGATCTGGCGCTTGAGGACGCTTCCCAAGTGGTGATACATGAAATATATCCTACGCAACTGACAAGTGTTCAGATGCTTGAACTGATAAGCTACTAGCTACACTTCCGTTCCAATTTGTTATAAAGAAGATTCTTATTTAATCTAATCAGTTGTCTCTCAACACTAAAACTTGAAACCTTATTTCTTCAAAAAAAAAAAACAACCTTTACGTGTAACATCTTTTGAAGGTGGGTTTCAAGGAGAGCGAAGGCACATTAATTGCGATCCATAACGGTTCGGCAGCATCGACTACGATACCAGTGCGTACCCGGGTAAGATCTTATGTGGCTGCAGTCCACAGAAGATTCCAAGTTTTGACACAGCACCATAGTCACGAGTCGGGATACCATCATAGAACGCAATTAAAATAACCTCAGTGAAAGAGAAAGTATATCGAGTGTGGCTATGATGTAAAGTGACCAGGGACCTTGATACAAGCATATAGCCTTTTCTAAAACCTCATGCAGTCGCGAGTCCCATGAGATTCTGGGTTGCTATTATTGTATCGCAGCCGTAGATCATGTTACACCACAGCAAACGGAATAGCGCTTTTTAGTTGTAAGGCTATAGTAGATCACAATCTTAAACCTCGATACCTGCACGTGCCTAGTAGAATCTCAGCGTGGCCATGGCACGTGAGAGACCCTAGGTTTCGACGCGACACCGTGGTCACAGGTCATGACACCACTATAGGCACAACCATAACGATTTTGGAATAACATGTTGGATTTGAGTGGGGGACACGTGTCGGGTCAAGGCATGACACGTATGCAGATAAAAGTTATGGTCTAGTGCTAGGTTTTCATCTTGAGTATGTGGGTGAATTAAAGTGCGTCCCAGAGTTTCCGAAGAAGTGAATTTTAAAATAGATCTCAAGGCATTTATAAATAACCGGAAATCCATAAAACAACAGGAAATCCTCAGCGGATCGCAGATACCATTTCCAAGCGATTGGATCTTAGGTATCATTTCCAAATTGGTTCCTGTTATTCTATCAGATGAAATTAAGATGCTTGTAAAGACAAAGAATCTTGAGAATTCGGAGAGATCAGATGTGAATTCCCAAAGTGGGTTTTAATATATTTATAAATAGCAAAAGAATTTTGAAATTTAGGAACAAATATGGATTTAAATTTTGTAAGGGAGTTTGAATGATAGCGAAAGCACATTAATTGCAGGCTAGGATCATTATCATCAACCCTGACAACAGCGAGCGTCCGGCAGTAATTTCCTATGGTTGCGATCCATAGGAGACCCCAGATTTCGACGCTGTGTCATGGTCTTAGAGCATGACATCCCATAGTCTACAATTACAATAGCTTTCGAAGGAAATAGCAGTGTTTTGAAAGTAGAAGATAAAAATCTTACATGAGTAGATTTAATGAATCAAGGATTAGCCAAAGTTTTGGGTCGAGTTGGTATAGTAATTGACTGCATCCAGAAGTTTTCCCAAAGACTAGAAACTTATGGAGCGAAGATTGTTAAAGATTGACAAAAGCTTGATACACAACGTGTAACTTTTCAATGTACTCGATTTTTCCTTTGGAAGAAGATTTTGAACAGAGCCTAACTTGAAAATTCAGTTGTGCTCAGCACCATTGAGGGCGGTCACGATCATACCACGATACCCGCATATGCTCGGCCGCAAGCCATGTGGATGCATCCCACATGGGGCCCCAAGTTTCATGGGTACCGTAGGTCGGGAACGACTTATCCCATCGAGGTACTAGCATCAGCTTGATATTCCAAGCAAGAGAAGGACAAAGGAGCCTTTTAACAAATCCTTTTTAAATGATTCCGGAGACCATTCTTTTGAAATTCTAAGGTATTGGCGACCTTTGAATGTGTAGAAATTCAGACGTTTCATAATCCTTTTGAAATGGACTTTTGGTCAAAAGTGTTTTTTAAAAAAATAGTGGTATGCGAAGTCGGAACCATTTTGCAGAAAACACGGTACACTTGCCAAAAACCTTGAATTTAAACCTTATTTGGAAATTGGGAAGCGTTTTTGTGAGGTTCTCGAATTCGAACAGTTTTTAAAAAAAATAATTTTCAAATCAATGAGTTTTGAAAACGAAACCCCTTTTGAATGTCGTATTTCCTGAAAAAATTTAGAAACATGGTCTCAATGGTTCAGTTTTCAAGTCAAAGCTTCGCTTCCTTTTGTTTACTCAAAACAAAACCGGCATGGCTTTTGCAATCAAACTGGTTTTCGAAACCCTTCTTTGACTCGTGTTGTCGGAAGTCATCCCCAGGTCTTTCAGCAAGCTCAAAGAGACTAGAAGAATCTTTTTTTTTTAAATCAGCTTTCTTCAAATATTTTTAATTTATATAAAAAAAATCTTTTGAGGTTTTCAAAAGTAAAGTTGTAGTTAATTCATTGTTAATGCTCTGGCTAGGATCTGTAGGGACATTTCCAATCTCGACCGACCAAGGAGCACAGTACGGGACAAAATACTTTAGTGGTCTTGAGTTACCTACTCCCTGCAGTGATTGCCACATCCTTGTAGGGGTTCCGAACATGGTCAGGCAGTTGTCAATTCCGGTATAAGGGTCTTGTGGATCCATCTACTGAGAAGAAGGGTAAGAATTTGTTTTTAACAAAATATATTTGGAAATAGATTTTATTTTAGAAAGTAGAGATATATTTCATGTCGGGGGTATTATTAGTAGTTGTAATGTCATGATGCATGAGCTTTCCAACGCAATTCAGAGTACTTCCGATAATTACGTATCATACTGATTAAATTAATTACTAGAGTGACACACACTCAACATTTTTCAACATAGGGCATACTTAGTGAGCTAATCCACTACTAAACTCAAGTCCTACTTATAGATCTATGGAAATAATCGAGGAAAGATGCAATAGAATGAGTGAGGAGAGTTCGGAAACAACTCGGACCAAACTACCCCATCAATTTTATTCATTCGAAATCATTTTGAAGTTTTTGTAAAGTAATACTGCAAGTACTTTACAATGACATGCTCTGATACCACTTGTGACAGAACCGCCTTAATCATAGGGCCCACGTGCACCGTCATTGTCCCTAAGGACCCATGATCAGTCTGCACGAGTTCTCCTTGACCTAGGTGTCCTGCCGGGTTCCCTAGGAAACCCTAACTTCTCCGAGGATCTCATTGTAAGGACCTTGCAAGTATTACAATAGCTTACACAAATAAGTTGAATCAGAGTATAAGGTGCGGAAGTATTACGTAAATCTAGATTATAAATATAAATTACATTATCCCAAACCAGAGTTTCGTAGTGGAGAAGCACATACAACTAAACACCCTGCCCAAGGGTTATATCTTATACATATCTTCACCCATGCGCTATCCGGTAACCGGCACGGTCCCGAGCATGACTGTACCTTCAGCTCACCTGCAACAGGGGTTAACAAACCCTGAGTACTGGGGTACTCCGCAAGACTTACCCGACTAAGGGTGTAAAATGAGACTCAGGAATGCAAGGCTATGGGTAAGGCTAGCAGAGGATGAGGAGTTTGCAGAAAAGCAATCTATCCTGTTCCATATTTTATTTTATCAATATCATAATCACAACTATAGTTCCGATATTCAATCTCAAATATCATCATTCTTCAAATTTCTTTATTCATTCAGATAACCTAGTTGAGAACCACTTTTCGGTGTAGAGTGTGAGGATCAAGTCTCCATGACCGAGGAGCACGTCGATTCGAATCCAGAAAGTACCCAGCTGGGGATTCTAACCACACTGCATATGCAGCACGCCGGCATACATATACCAACCCGTCGTCACGGCTTTGCTATCCCGGAACCGGTCCTGCGCCACCCGAGAGCACAGTACTCCACTCTTATCCAGGCACGCCGGCCACGTGGGTACAAGCTACTCTCGCCATCTCTCCACTCCCAGTGCGTGGTTGTCGGTTCCAGCAATAGCGTCACCGAACTCTAGGCTTTCCGCATTGGTATGTGGCTAGGCTGTTCATCATGATCACAGCAGGCCTACAACGAACGGTCCCTATTTCCTTCCTGCCGTCAATCCTGCATTGGGACTCTAACCCAAGTACAAGACTACCCGACAGTTTTTATTATCGTGCCTGTCGGGTGAGTGAGACATAGGGAACGCCGCCCATGAGCTGGCCACCCAACGAAACACGTTTCCAAGACATCGACCAGTTCCAAATTACTCCGAAAGCGACCATGCATTGGGATTCCAACCCAAATACACATCGACCAACGGATAACCAGTTCTTCACCAATCAAAGTATAAGTATAATCATGGCACAGAAAATAGTTTTTCTTTTACGCAAAGCTAAGTTCATTAAGCATGCCTAAGCATTTCTCAAACCATTTTATTTAAATCAGGTTTCAGGGTATTTATTTGAGACAATGCATCTGGATAGGTGTCAATCAACTCCTATCAACCTAATGCAGTAGATTAACTCGAATTATAAATATTTTGTAATAGAGGGGCTGAATGCACCGGGGCTTGCCTGTGTTGCAGGTCTGTCACTCTCGCCAGAAAACCCGAGAGATCCACTTGACTTCTATCGATGAATAATTCTTCCGAGAACCCGATCTCTACACGTAAAATAATGATGCATGCTTACATGGTGCGGAATGACATGAATGGAAAATGTAGAACAAACATGTAATTGACAACTTTGAGTACAACTTTCCTTCACGGTAAAGTTGCAAAACACTTCTCTCAAGGCATAAGAGTGTTTTCGCATTTCATTTTTATTGACCATTTTAACGGTCACAGAAAGCCGCTACACAGCTTTATGACTACTACCAAGCACTAAGTTCTCAAATTGCCAAGGATCACACAGCGAAAGATCCTTGGTCTTCATTCAACCCAAAAATTCACACAACAAACCTAAATTCATTTTTCTATTTACTTTATTAATCCCTAATTTCACATGTATTTATTAATTGACCAAACTAACTTCAATTTCAACCAAACTTTGCCAACAGCTAGTTTTTATCACCAAACAGAGCCACAATAAATTTCATGATTTTTGGATTTACAGATAATTAATTAAAATTACACAAACTTGCATTTATTAATTACTTCACTGATTTATACAGCAGATTAAAAGCACTGGAACACCCTATATTATATTTTTAACAAATACTACATACTTCAGAGAGCATACACAATTAATTCCATCATTTTTGGCGCAGTAAATTAATCCACACGAAAATAACAAACTGCAGCACTATTCATATGAATATATAAAAGAAAAGCATTTAGTAATTCACTGGGAAAATAGAAAAACCAAAGCAGCCCACTACGGCCCAAGCCCAGCACAAACCGGCCCACTCGGCCTGCCCGCGCCCGGCGCCGACGGCTTTGCAAAAGAGACCCTGGGGAAACTGGAAATCAACCCGCGGTCCGATCTACACTATTCACATGAGTCATGAACTTCGCGTTTAACCCCCTGGGAAAACTTATCTTCTAACCCGAGGCCCCTGGCCTCTCCTCTGTTCTGACAGAGGCGAGGGCGCCGGCGGTTCGCCGCCCCTAGCTCGCCGACGGTGAGCCGAGGGACGAAGCCGAGGGCACTGACGGACTCTACACTCCAAGGCGAGTCTACCAAGCTAAGATACGACGAGATCCGAGGCGCGCAGCACCTGGAGACACGTACGCGGCGGCTCGGTGGCGGCGGCGAGCACGTCGCCGGCGAGCACAAGCCGGTAAAGAGAGGGGAAAAAGGTGCGCGAGTATCTGGGGCTCACCACGAAGCTGGCCGAGGGGTCGGTGGAGACGGAGGTGGTTCGGAGAAGGCGACTTGGCGACGGCGGCGGATCCCGGCGGCTCGGCACAACGGCGAACACGCGTTCCGGCGAACCTAGGGAACCGGAGAGCACGCCGACGCACGCGTAAGGTTCAAGGGGTCACGGAGATCACGGTACGCAAGAATCCGAGGTCCAGAGCTTACCCAAACTAGCTCGAGACGACGGCGGAGCTCGCGGCGGCGCTCTGCCCGCCCGCGAAGGAGACACCGGTGTTCCGGTGGTTACGAAGCTCTACAGCTCCCGCCGACGGTCGCAGGAGATGCGCAAGGAAGCTAGCTAGCTGGCTGCAAGATGGAGAGGGTGATGATGGCTCGGTGGCGACCGAGAGAGCTCGAAGGTGGCCGGGAGAGAAGAAAATGGCGAGGGGGAGGGCCTCGTCGCCTTTCTAAAGGCCGGGAGCGAGGGGGACAGAACCAGGACGACGCGGCGCACGCGCGCCCGTATCTGCCGAGGTCGCGGGGACACGATCCCGGCCGGCACGGGCGGCCGCGCGCGCGCGCCCGGCACGGCGGCTGCCGGCTCTGTTCGCGAACAGGGTGAGGGGGCATAGCACTGTAGCACCTAGACCCTAGGGCTGTCGGTTTTTGACCAAATTCGACTGATTTTGTATAACAACATGAAAAACTGCAAAAACAAAAGTTGTAGGGTTTGAAATTATGAACAACTTTGCTTTTGGAACTAAATCCAAATTCGAAATATTTTTGAAACTATAGCAAAAAGGGGTAAACTTGGTTTTTGAATTTCAAACTGCATTTTCAAAATTACTTTTTATTTTACACAACAACTTGAAAAATTGCCAAAATAAAAGTTGTTCTAATCAATGAGCTTTACAACTTCTATTTAGGAAGTTTTGCCAGATTCCAATTAATTTTTGAAATGCCAATCTAAAACTAAGTTTTAAATCATTGTTTTGAAATAAATTTGAATTTCCACCACAGAACTTTGAAATCTCCAAAAATAAAAGTTGTTCCATTTTAAAAGATCTAAAACTTTTATTAAGGGACTATCTCCAAATTCCTTTTAGATTTTGAATTAGGTTTTGGCCCTAATAAAAGTAAATTTTTAAACCTTTATTTGGGAATTTAATTCTACAAACAAATACTAATTAAATTCAAATCACTCTAGGGACCTAATCACAATCATATGCAAATGATTAATTTAAATATGATGACATGGCAGATTAATTAATCCGTAATACCCGGGGTATTACAGCCTTCCCCCCTAAAATAAATCTCGTCTCGAGATTTAAGATGTGGCTAAAGCCTTAACTTTAATAATGGAAAAAATGTGTCAAGTAAGCATCTTTCAAACTTGACTATAAAGCAAGTAGGGGTTTACATTTTATAAAATTTGAAAAGCGAGAGTCATATTTAATGTGTTGTAAAGATGTTAGGAAAGTTTCTAGAGGGGTTTTTTTTTTTTTTTTGATTTGATTTCATGGGTACCTTCTCCTCCTAAAGGTTGATTGCCAATGTACTTATACCACCTTGTTGAAGTTCTTCGAGTAACACGACCTTTTCCGGTATCGAACTCTTATTGGATATGCGGAGTGTGTCAGATCTGGTTCAATTCAACTCCTACCAAGTTAATAACTCGATCTGGCGCTTGAGGACGCTTCCCAAGTGGTGATACATGAAATATATCCTACGCAACTGACAAGTGTTCAGATGCTTGAACTGATAAGCTACTAGCTACACTTCCGTTCCAATTTGTTATAAAGAAGATTCTTATTTAATCTAATCAGTTGTCTCTCAACACTAAAACTTGAAACCTTATTTCTTCAAAAAAAAAAAACAACCTTTACGTGTAACATCTTTTGAAGGTGGGTTTCAAGGAGAGCGAAGGCACATTAATTGCGATCCATAACGGTTCGGCAGCATCGACTACGATACCAGTGCGTACCCGGGTAAGATCTTATGTGGCTGCAGTCCACAGAAGATTCCAAGTTTTGACACAGCACCATAGTCACGAGTCGGGATACCATCATAGAACGCAATTAAAATAACCTCAGTGAAAGAGAAAGTATATCGAGTGTGGCTATGATGTAAAGTGACCAGGGACCTTGATACAAGCATATAGCCTTTTCTAAAACCTCATGCAGTCGCGAGTCCCATGAGATTCTGGGTTGCTATTATTGTATCGCAGCCGTAGATCATGTTACACCACAGCAAACGGAATAGCGCTTTTTAGTTGTAAGGCTATAGTAGATCACAATCTTAAACCTCGATACCTGCACGTGCCTAGTAGAATCTCAGCGTGGCCATGGCACGTGAGAGACCCTAGGTTTCGACGCGACACCGTGGTCACAGGTCATGACACCACTATAGGCACAACCATAACGATTTTGGAATAACATGTTGGATTTGAGTGGGGGACACGTGTCGGGTCAAGGCATGACACGTATGCAGATAAAAGTTATGGTCTAGTGCTAGGTTTTCATCTTGAGTATGTGGGTGAATTAAAGTGCGTCCCAGAGTTTCCGAAGAAGTGAATTTTAAAATAGATCTCAAGGCATTTATAAATAACCGGAAATCCATAAAACAACAGGAAATCCTCAGCGGATCGCAGATACCATTTCCAAGCGATTGGATCTTAGGTATCATTTCCAAATTGGTTCCTGTTATTCTATCAGATGAAATTAAGATGCTTGTAAAGACAAAGAATCTTGAGAATTCGGAGAGATCAGATGTGAATTCCCAAAGTGGGTTTTAATATATTTATAAATAGCAAAAGAATTTTGAAATTTAGGAACAAATATGGATTTAAATTTTGTAAGGGAGTTTGAATGATAGCGAAAGCACATTAATTGCAGGCTAGGATCATTATCATCAACCCTGACAACAGCGAGCGTCCGGCAGTAATTTCCTATGGTTGCGATCCATAGGAGACCCCAGATTTCGACGCTGTGTCATGGTCTTAGAGCATGACATCCCATAGTCTACAATTACAATAGCTTTCGAAGGAAATAGCAGTGTTTTGAAAGTAGAAGATAAAAATCTTACATGAGTAGATTTAATGAATCAAGGATTAGCCAAAGTTTTGGGTCGAGTTGGTATAGTAATTGACTGCATCCAGAAGTTTTCCCAAAGACTAGAAACTTATGGAGCGAAGATTGTTAAAGATTGACAAAAGCTTGATACACAACGTGTAACTTTTCAATGTACTCGATTTTTCCTTTGGAAGAAGATTTTGAACAGAGCCTAACTTGAAAATTCAGTTGTGCTCAGCACCATTGAGGGCGGTCACGATCATACCACGATACCCGCATATGCTCGGCCGCAAGCCATGTGGATGCATCCCACATGGGGCCCCAAGTTTCATGGGTACCGTAGGTCGGGAACGACTTATCCCATCGAGGTACTAGCATCAGCTTGATATTCCAAGCAAGAGAAGGACAAAGGAGCCTTTTAACAAATCCTTTTTAAATGATTCCGGAGACCATTCTTTTGAAATTCTAAGGTATTGGCGACCTTTGAATGTGTAGAAATTCAGACGTTTCATAATCCTTTTGAAATGGACTTTTGGTCAAAAGTGTTTTTTAAAAAAATAGTGGTATGCGAAGTCGGAACCATTTTGCAGAAAACACGGTACACTTGCCAAAAACCTTGAATTTAAACCTTATTTGGAAATTGGGAAGCGTTTTTGTGAGGTTCTCGAATTCGAACAGTTTTTAAAAAAAATAATTTTCAAATCAATGAGTTTTGAAAACGAAACCCCTTTTGAATGTCGTATTTCCTGAAAAAATTTAGAAACATGGTCTCAATGGTTCAGTTTTCAAGTCAAAGCTTCGCTTCCTTTTGTTTACTCAAAACAAAACCGGCATGGCTTTTGCAATCAAACTGGTTTTCGAAACCCTTCTTTGACTCGTGTTGTCGGAAGTCATCCCCAGGTCTTTCAGCAAGCTCAAAGAGACTAGAAGAATCTTTTTTTTTAAATCAGCTTTCTTCAAATATTTTTAATTTATATAAAAAAAATCTTTTGAGGTTTTCAAAAGTAAAGTTGTAGTTAATTCATTGTTAATGCTCTGGCTAGGATCTGTAGGGACATTTCCAATCTCGACCGACCAAGGAGTACAGTACGGGACAAAATACTTTAGTGGTCTTGAGTTACCTACTCCCTGCAGTGATTGCCACATCCTTGTAGGGGTTCCGAACATGGTCAGGCAGTTGTCAATTCCGGTATAAGGGTCTTGTGGATCCATCTACTGAGAAGAAGGGTAAGAATTTGTTTTTAACAAAATATATTTGGAAATAGATTTTATTTTAGAAAGTAGAGATATATTTCATGTCGGGGGTATTATTAGTAGTTGTAATGTCATGATGCATGAGCTTTCCAACGCAATTCAGAGTACTTCCGATAATTACGTATCATACTGATTAAATTAATTACTAGAGTGACACACACTCAACATTTTTCAACATAGGGCATACTTAGTGAGCTAATCCACTACTAAACTCAAGTCCTACTTATAGATCTATGGAAATAATCGAGGAAAGATGCAATAGAATGAGTGAGGAGAGTTCGGAAACAACTCGGACCAAACTACCCCATCAATTTTATTCATTCGAAATCATTTTGAAGTTTTTGTAAAGTAATACTGCAAGTACTTTACAATGACATGCTCTGATACCACTTGTGACAGAACCGCCTTAATCATAGGGCCCACGTGCACCGTCATTGTCCCTAAGGACCCATGATCAGTCTGCACGAGTTCTCCTTGACCTAGGTGTCCTGCCGGGTTCCCTAGGAAACCCTAACTTCTCCGAGGATCTCATTGTAAGGACCTTGCAAGTATTACAATAGCTTACACAAATAAGTTGAATCAGAGTATAAGGTGCGGAAGTATTACGTAAATCTAGATTATAAATATAAATTACATTATCCCAAACCAGAGTTTCGTAGTGGAGAAGCACATACAACTAAACACCCTGCCCAAGGGTTATATCTTATACATATCTTCACCCATGCGCTATCCGGTAACCGGCACGGTCCCGAGCATGACTGTACCTTCAGCTCACCTGCAACAGGGGTTAACAAACCCTGAGTACTGGGGTACTCCGCAAGACTTACCCGACTAAGGGTGTAAAATGAGACTCAGGAATGCAAGGCTATGGGTAAGGCTAGCAGAGGATGAGGAGTTTGCAGAAAAGCAATCTATCCTGTTCCATATTTTATTTTATCAATATCATAATCACAACTATAGTTCCGATATTCAATCTCAAATATCATCATTCTTCAAATTTCTTTATTCATTCAGATAACCTAGTTGAGAACCACTTTTCGGTGTAGAGTGTGAGGATCAAGTCTCCATGACCGAGGAGCACGTCGATTCGAATCCAGAAAGTACCCAGCTGGGGATTCTAACCACACTGCATATGCAGCACGCCGGCATACATATACCAACCCGTCGTCACGGCTTTGCTATCCCGGAACCGGTCCTGCGCCACCCGAGAGCACAGTACTCCACTCTTATCCAGGCACGCCGGCCACGTGGGTACAAGCTACTCTCGCCATCTCTCCACTCCCAGTGCGTGGTTGTCGGTTCCAGCAATAGCGTCACCGAACTCTAGGCTTTCTGCATTGGTATGTGGCTAGGCTGTTCATCATGATCACAGCAGGCCTACAACGAACGGTCCCTATTTCCTTCCTGCCGTCAATCCTGCATTGGGACTCTAACCCAAGTACAAGAATACCCGACAGTTTTTATTATCGTGCCTGTCGGGTGAGTGAGACATAGGGAACGCCGCCCATGAGCTGGCCACCCAACGAAACACGTTTCCAAAGACATCGACCAGTTCCAAATTACTCCGAAAGCGACCATGCATTGGGATTCCAACCCAAATACACATCGACCAACGGATAACCAGTTCTTCACCAATCAAAGTATAAGTATAATCATGGCACAGAAAATAGTTTTTCTTTTACGCAAAGCTAAGTTCATTAAGCATGCCTAAGCATTTCTCAAACCATTTTATTTAAATCAGGTTTCAGGGTATTTATTTGAGACAATGCATCTGGATAGGTGTCAATCAACTCCTATCAACCTAATGCAGTAGATTAACTCGAATTATAAATATTTTGTAATAGAGGGGCTGAATGCACCGGGGCTTGCCTGTGTTGCAGGTCTGTCACTCTCGCCAGAAAACCCGAGAGATCCACTTGACTTCTATCGATGAATAATTCTTCCGAGAACCCGATCTCTACACGTAAAATAATGATGCATGCTTACATTGTGCGGAATGACATGAATGGAAAATGTAGAACAAACATGTAATTGACAACTTTGAGTACAACTTTCCTTCACGGTAAAGTTGCAAAACACTTCTCTCAAGGCATAAGAGTGTTTTCGCATTTCATTTTTATTGACCATTTTAACGGTCACAGAAAGCCGCTACACAGCTTTATGACTACTACCAAGCACTAAGTTCTCAAATTGCCAAGGATCACACAGCGAAAGATCCTTGGTCTTCATTCAACCCAAAAATTCACACAACAAACCTAAATTCATTTTTCTATTTACTTTATTAATCCCTAATTTCACATGTATTTATTAATTGACCAAACTAACTTCAATTTCAACCAAACTTTACCAACAGCTAGTTTTTATCACCAAACAGAGCCACAATAAATTTCATGATTTTTGGATTTACAGATAATTAATTAAAATTACACAAACTTGCATTTATTAATTACTTCACTGATTTATACAGCAGATTAAAAGCACTGGAACACCCTATATTATATTTTTAACAAATACTACATACTTCAGAGAGCATACACAATTAATTCCATCATTTTTGGCGCAGTAAATTAATCCACACGAAAATAACAAACTGCAGCACTATTCATATGAATATATAAAAGAAAAGCATTTAGTAATTCACTGGGAAAATAGAAAAACCAAAGCAGCCCACTACGGCCCAAGCCCAGCACAAACCGGCCCACTCGGCCTGCCCGCGCCCGGCGCCGACGGCTTTGCAAAAGAGACCCTGGGGAAACTGGAAATCAACCCGCGGTCCGATCTACACTATTCACATGAGTCATGAACTTCGCGTTTAACCCCCTGGGAAAACTTATCTTCTAACCCGAGGCCCCTGGCCTCTCCTCTGTTCTGACAGAGGCGAGGGCGCCGGCGGTTCGCCGCCCCTAGCTCGCCGACGGTGAGCCGAGGGACGAAGCCGAGGGCACTGACGGACTCTACACTCCAAGGCGAGTCTACCAAGCTAAGATACGACGAGATCCGAGGCGCGCAGCACCTGGAGACACGTACGCGGCGGCTCGGTGGCGGCGGCGAGCACGTCGCCGGCGAGCACAAGCCGGTAAAGAGAGGGGAAAAAGGTGCGCGAGTATCTGGGGCTCACCACGAAGCTGGCCGAGGGGTCGGTGGAGACGGAGGTGGTTCGGAGAAGGCGACTTGGCGACGGCGGCGGATCCCGGCGGCTCGGCACAACGGCGAACACGCGTTCCGGCGAACCTAGGGAACCGGAGAGCACGCCGACGCACGCGTAAGGTTCAAGGGGTCACGGAGATCACGGTACGCAAGAATCCGAGGTCCAGAGCTTACCCAAACTAGCTCGAGACGACGGCGGAGCTCGCGGCGGCGCTCTGCCCGCCCGCGAAGGAGACACCGGTGTTCCGGTGGTTACGAAGCTCTACAGCTCCCGCCGACGGTCGCAGGAGATGCGCAAGGAAGCTAGCTAGCTGGCTGCAAGATGGAGAGGGTGATGATGGCTCGGTGGCGACCGAGAGAGCTCGAAGGTGGCCGGGAGAGAAGAAAATGGCGAGGGGGAGGGCCTCGTCGCCTTTCTAAAGGCCGGGAGCGAGGGGGACAGAACCAGGACGACGCGGCGCACGCGCGCCCGTATCTGCCGAGGTCGCGGGGACACGATCCCGGCCGGCACGGGCGGCCGCGCGCGCGCGCCCGGCACGGCGGCTGCCGGCTCTGTTCGCGAACAGGGTGAGGGGGCATAGCACTGTAGCACCTAGACCCTAGGGCTGTCGGTTTTTGACCAAATTCGACTGATTTTGTATAACAACATGAAAAACTGCAAAAACAAAAGTTGTAGGGTTTGAAATTATGAACAACTTTGCTTTTGGAACTAAATCCAAATTCGAAATATTTTTGAAACTATAGCAAAAAGGGGTAAACTTGGTTTTTGAATTTCAAACTGCATTTTCAAAATTACTTTTTATTTTACACAACAACTTGAAAAATTGCCAAAATAAAAGTTGTTCTACTCAATGAGCTTTACAACTTCTATTTAGGAAGTTTTGCCAGATTCCAATTAATTTTTGAAATGCCAATCTAAAACTAAGTTTTAAATCATTGTTTTGAAATAAATTTGAATTTCCACCACAGAACTTTGAAATCTCCAAAAATAAAAGTTGTTCCATTTTAAAAGATCTAAAACTTTTATTAAGGGACTATCTCTAAATTCCTTTTAGATTTTGAATTAGGTTTTGGCCCTAATAAAAGTAAATTTTTAAACCTTTATTTGGGAATTTAATTCTACAAACAAATACTAATTAAATTCAAATCACTCTAGGGACCTAATCACAATCATATGCAAATGATTAATTTAAATATGATGACATGGCAGATTAATTAATCCGTAATACCCGGGGTATTACACGAACGGAAAACCCCTTTCCGACGGTTACGGTGCATTGGGGCTGCTACCCAAGTACACAATCCCCGAACGGGCTCCTGTCCCCTTTTTCCTTTCTCATGATTCATAGTTACCACATTCACATAAGTCAAAAATAGCCTTTTATACAAATCTAAATTGATTAAGCAGGACTAAGCATTTTTGAATATTTTTATTTTTAAACAGGTTTCCGGGATATTATGTATCAAGGCAGGTAATGCATCAATATAGGTGACAAACAACTCCTAACAACCTAATGCAATAATAGACTCAAGTAATGAATATTTTATAAAACACAAGGCGGGGCTGAATGCACCGGGGCTTGCCTTGAATTGCGTACAGCGTCGGGTCAGGCTCGGTCCCGCAGATGTCGAATCCCTGGACGACTTCCGGAATGACCTCCTCGGCAGTGGCCTCGACTTGGACCTCCTCAGGAACGGGCACTACACGTATGTAATGATGTATGTTTAGCATGGTAGGAGGACAATGAATGAAGTGCTTGAAAGTAAACCATTTAGACCTTGAGTACAACTTTCCTTCACGGAAAAGTTGTAAACGCTTTACGGAAAGTAAAATAGTGTTTTCATATTTTTGTTTTATTGACATTTTAACGGTCATAGAAAGCCGCTGCACAGCTTTACTACAACCAACAAGTGACTTCATTACTTTTGTCAAGGGACACTATGGTGAAAGATCTCTGAACTCAATCAATCCAAAATCACACAAAACAACCGGGATTATTTGTTTAACCTAATTCTATAATCCCATAAACACCATATTTAATTAACAAGTGTCCTAACAGTTTCCAATTGAGCCCAAACTTACCCAACAGATAGGTTTTATCCTAAAATAGCACCACATAAATTTTCATGATTTTTGGATAAATCTGGAATTTATTAAAATTGCCCAAAGTTGCATTTATTAATTAATATGCTGATTTTTAGTTCCTACAGAAAATGTCCAAATCTTATATTTATTATTTTTATAAAATACTACATGTTCCAGAGAGCACCCACACTTATTTTTATGATTTTAAACCCAACAGAATTATTTCTATGAAAATAACAAATAGCAGTACTATTCATCTAAAATTAAAATGGAAAAGCCTTTTAAAATCGCCCGGGAAAATGAAAAAGGAATTTCCACCCGGGGCGGCCCACGAGCGAAACAGGCCGGCCCATTCGGCCTGTCCGCGCGCTCGCCCGTGCGCGCGTGCTCAGGGACGCTGACAGGCGGGACCCTCCTGTCAGCTCCCTCTTCCACCTCCCGCGCGCTCGTGCGCGCGCGCACCCGCGACGGCCCGCCGCGGATCTCGCCGCCGGCGGCTCCAGCAACGAAACCGCGCGTGTCAACGTGAACCCCCAAGTCTAGCGCACACCCTAGCTAGGTTAGCCCCGACCCCACGCGCCTCCGACGAGCTTCACCTCGCCCATGGCGGATGCGACGGCACGGTGACCCTGTTCCGGCCGCGAGGGTGCGGTAGAGTTAAAGGAAAAGGGCAGGGGAAGACCAGGAGCTCACCACGATTCTAGACCGACGGCTGGCTGAGGCTGAGATGGAGCGGAGCGGCGAGCTTGACGACGGCGGCGGATGCAACGGCTCGGCCTTGACGGCGAAGTCACGTTCCGGCAATCCTAGGGGACAAAATGGAAAACCATCGCGAGCTTTAGCATCACCACGAAACAGAGAGCCCAGAACGCTAGACCTAGTGAGGAGAGGCTCACCGGAGCAAGCTCGTCGAGAGGGGAAGGCTACGGTGGCACTCCGACCGGCCGCGAGAACGGCAACGAGCGTTCTGGGGCCTTCGGAGCACGAACGTCTGCGCAAGATAAGGCCAACGGTTCACGGGGAAATGGGGATGCTAGAGGTGGGAGCAATTTGGAGATGGTGGAGTGGGAACGGCGAATTTGAACGGGGACCGAGGTGAGCACAACGGCGGCCGGAATGGAGAGGGGGGGACAGAGGGGCGACCGTCGCCATTATAAGGCCAAGGAGAGGGGAGACCGGGTGATCCTGGGCAGCGCGGGGTCCCCTACTAGGTCGGCTGTGCCCGGGAGGGGCACACGGCCGGCCGGCACGGGCGGCTGCCGGCCCTGTTCGCGAACAGAGAGGGGGGGCAGGTTATTGTAGCAGTTTCAAATCCTCCCATTCGGTTTTTGACCAATGCCGCAAGATTTTGTATACCAACTTGAAAAAGTGTAAACACCAAAGTTGTAGTGTTCCAAATTCTGAACAACTTTGATTTTGGGACCATGTTCAGATTTTGAATAATTTTGAAAATATTAAAAAGGGGGTAAATTCACTATTTGAAATCCATTTCTAATCCTATCAAATTCTCTGGATTTTTCTCAATAACTACAAAATCTTCAAAAATAAAAGTTGTTCTATTTGTGGAGCTTCACAACTTTCATTAAAGAAGTTTGGTCAGATTCTTGATATTTTCAAATTAACATTTAAATTTTAAATTTCAAGGTAGTAATTAGGGTTTAATTTAAATTTCTATTAAGGAACTTCAAAAACACCCGAAATAAAAGTTGTTTCATTTTAAAAGATCTACAAGTTTTATTAAGGCACCATCACCAGATTCCAAGTAGATTTTGATTTAGGGTTTTGGGTCCGATTAGGGCTTAAATTCAAATCCTTCTTTTGATTTGTTTTTAATTACCAAATCAGGGATTTAATTGTACATCCATAACATTAATGAATAAGCCACTCTAAAAACCCTAATCACACTCATATGCAAATGCTTAATAATAAATATGATGACATGACATAATTAATTAGCCGTAATACCCGGGGTGTTACAGTGCTTGTCCATGTTACGTATGAAAAGAGCTCCTTTTTTTCTCTCTGTGCAATCTGTTTAGGAGTAGAGGTCTAGTGCTTGAGACTAGTGGTTGCTCTGTAGAGGAGAAGGTAGCTATGTTCCTCCATGTTGTGGGACACAACCAAAGGTTCAGGGTAATTCACCAGTCATGGAGAAGGTCTATAGAGACTGTCAGTAGAGTCTTCCATCAGGTTCTATATGCTGTTGGTGAGCTTAGAGGTGAGATGATCAGGCCTCCCAAAACTGCCACACATCCAAAAATCATGGGGAGCCAGAGATGGTTCCCATTCTTACAGGTACTTGTTCATCCTGTTTATGTGACTTAGGCCCCCCATGATGTAATTCCATGGACTTATCCCATTCTTACACCTATGTTTAGGAATGTGTTGGTGCCATTGATGGCACCCATGTGTTGGCAAGGGTGCCTAGACACATGCAACAAGCCTTCAGGGGTAGAAAAAGCAACCCTACACAAAATGTCATGGCTGCAGTGGACTTTGATCTAAGGTTCACTTATGTCCTAGTTGGCTGGGAGGACTCTGCACATGATGCACTCATCTTGGGAGATGCAATTGAAAGGGGAGATGGGTTCACAGTGCCTGAAGGTAACTGCAGTACTTAGTGCACTTAATCTTGTCCACCACACTGTTTATGTCCATTCACACTAGCAACAATGTTTGCTGCACTTGTAGGGAAGTTTTATCTGGTAGATGCTGGGTATGCATGCCGTACTGGTTTCCTACCTCCCTACTGTCGGCCCCTCAATTTGAGAGTCCATTTACACTTAAGTACTTGCGCCAGGATCATGCACAAGCACTTGCATAATAATAGATATGGCACAGGAACGATTAAAAAGGGTCCGAGCTTTATTGATAGCAAATAAAGGAGTCTTACAAAGGGCTTCCTGTGGGCAAGGCCCTAAAGGGTTTTACAAGTCTAACGGAGGTTAGCCGTGAAGCGGCTTTTATTTAGTGGGGGTAGTAGCTAACGGTTAAATACTAAGCGGTAGCAAGACAATTCCATAGGCAAGCTCGAGCGTAGTTGAAGCCCTCTATCCTAAGATACCCGATGATATGCGTGACTTCTAGTCCTCCTGGTTAGCAGCTTCTTCATAGAGGTCCAGGTCTTCGAGGTCGATATCTGTGAGTCAACAACGGGTGAGTACATACGTACTCAGCAAGCCCTAATCTTTGGGTTAGGGTGGAAGGAAGGGAAGGATGGGTAAAATGGAAGGGTTAGTTAAGGAGGTTGGGCCATGGTAGAGTATCACCATTCTCACCAGTTCCCAAATTAGCATGATGGATAATAACTATTTTATTAAGATATTAATGGTTAGCGAATCCTACTCATAGGGACCTCATCCTGGCATCTGCCCATTTCAAGGACGCGGCTATTCGAATAGATTTAGTTAACTCTGCAGAGGTTTACAAATTTCCTCACATGATAGACATTACCCTACTGTGACAGAACTGCCTTAATCATAGGGTCCACGTGCACCGTCATCGTCCACTGTAGCAGCTACCTTTTCTCCTATTCCCTTTTCAGCGCAATTACTTTTTATTTTACATATAAAGTCAAAAAATTCCCAAAATGAGGATTGTGGAAAAATTCAACCTGAACAACTTTTGTTTTGGAAGAAGTTTGAAATTTTTTATAGTTTTTGAATAGTTTAAAAGGAGGTCATTCTTCAATTTGAAATTGATTTCAAATCTCAGCCAAATCTAAAAAATTTTCTCAACAACTTGAATTTCTAAAAAAATAAAAGTTGCTCCACTTGTTGATCCCTAAAACTTTCATTAAAGGAGTTTGTCCAAATTCTTGATAGTTTTTAAAAGAGCATTTTAAATTTGAATAAACAAACACTAGTTGGGGTTTAATTCAAATTTTTACTGGTAAACTTCAAAATCTTCAAAAATGAAAGTTGTCCTATTTTAAAATATCTATAATTTTATTAAATCACTTTCATCAGATTCCTCTTACTTTTTGAATTTGTATTTCAAATTTAAGCTTAAAACATAGGTTAGGGCTTTGTTTGAAATTCTTTTTGATAACTTCAAAATTTCTAAAATATAAGTTGCTCAACTTTTAAAGATTTACAACTCTTGTTTAAGGCTCAACCCTTGATTCTATTTAGTTTTTGATTTAGGGTTTCGGGTCCGATTCGGGTTCTTAATTGTCTTCCTTTTTATCTTCTATTTGGATTTAAAGGCATACACACAAACAAATATCCAAATCATAAAGTCACTCAAAGATACCTAACCATAATCACATGTGGAAATAAAAATTATTTTAATTAGTGCACAGTGATCAGATTTGATGCGGGATGATTTGCAACTAAGGATGATGACATGGCAGGTTTTAATTAACCGTAGCACCAGGGGTGTTACACCTACCCATCGTCATGGTTCAGATAAGTCTAACGAGAGCCCGTACCCGCTTGAGCATGACTCTAGTTTTCCATATAAATCCACCACGGTCCCTCAGGGGTTGGAAACAGGAGGTCACTTAGTCCCCCTCGGGTGTCACTTAGTCACCCAAAATATCAAATTAAATATATGGCCAAATTAAGAAATTTAACGTGGAACATCACTTAGCATCCACGCCAACCGGACCACGGAAGATCACTTAGCATCCACTGCCGCCCTGCCTTTCAGCAAAGAACATAGACCTAAACTGGTCTTCACCTAGGTCATGGTTACAGGATATTATTTGTGCAATCACTTGGTCAGAAAGACTAAGAATTAAGAGCAGTGACCAAGATTGCACAAGCACACATTCAAAATAGTTTTGAAAGACATAATTGAACTTTTTAAATCCTTTTCAAACAACCTAGCTTAAGCAAACAGTTGTGTGCCAAGTTTCAAACCACATTTCGAGAATCAAGAATATTTAGTTCACTACGCAAGGCGCAAAACCTTGACTCGTCGAGAGGCTTAGTGAAGATATCGGCTAGTTGCTTTTCGGTGCTCACATGGCGTATTTCGATATCTCCTTTGGTTTCGTGGTCTCTCAAGAAGTGATGTCGGATGTCAATATGCTTAGTTCTTAAGTGGCTTACGGGATTGTTTGCAAGCTTTATGGCACTTTCATTGTCACACAATAATGGGATTTTGGTAAAGTGACATTCGAAATCATGAAGGGTTTGCCTCATCCAAAGTAGTTGCGCACAACATGCACCGGCTGCAACATACTCGGCCTCGGCGGTGGAAAGGGCTACACAATTTTGTTTTTTAGAACTGCAAGACACTAAAGACCGTCCAAGGAATTGACACGTCCCCGAAGTGCTTGTTCGATCTACTTTCCAACCGGCGTAATCGGAATCCGAATACCCAAGCAAATCGAACTTAGAGCCCTTAGGATACCACAAGTCAAGGTTTGGAGTGTGCACTAGATATCTCAAGATTCTTTTAACGGCCATCAAATGACACTATTTCGGGTTAGCTTGAAATCTAGCACACATGCACACACTAAGCATAATATCGGGCCTAGATGCACACAAATAGAGTAGAGAGCCGATCATGGAGCGATATACCTTGATGTCCACGGCTTTTCCTTCCTCATTAAGATCAAGATGTCCATTGATTGGCATGAGAGTTTTGATAGCCTTTGCATTCGCCATGTCAAACTTCTTGAGCATGTCATGGGTGTACTTGGTTTGACTTATGAAAGTTCCTCCCTTCAATTGCTTGACTTGAAACCCGAGGAAGAACTTGAGCTCACCCATCATGGACATCTGAAATCTCTTAGTCATGGTCCTACTAAATTCCTCACAAAAGACATTGTTAGTACTACCAAATATTATGTCATCGACGTATATTTGGCACACAAATAAATCTTTACCAACTTTATGAGTGAAAAGAGTAGGATCAGGTTTGCCTATTTCAAAGCCTTGTTTGAGCAAGAATTCCTTAAGGCATTCATACCATGCTCTTGGTGCTTGCTTAAGCCCATAGAGCGCCTTATGGAGTTTGTAGACATGGTTTGGGAACTTGGGATCTTCGAAATCTGGTGGCTGCTCCACATATACCAACTCTTGTATTGGGCCATTAAGAAATGCACTCTTCACATTCATTTGATATAGCTTGAAGTTGTGATGGGCAGCATAGGCTAGAAGCATTTGGATTGCCTCTAGTCTTGCTACCGGTGCATATGTTTCTTCAAAGTCCAAGCCCTCTACTTGAATGAATCCTTGAGCCACCCACCATTCCATCTTCATCTTGCTTGTTTCTGAAAACCCACTTGTTGCCGATGATGTTGGTGTTGGGTCTTTCAACTAGAGTCCATACATGGTTTCTCTCGAAGTTGTTCAACTCTTCTTGCATGGCTAACACCCAATCTGAATCACCAAGTGCTTCTTCTACCTTGAGAGGTTCCAAAGAGGAGACAAAGGAGTAAAATTAACAAAAATTTGCCAAATGTGAACGAGTAGTTACCCCCCTTCGAAGACTCCCAAGGATATTGTCAACGGGATGATCCTGTTGAATGGTTTGACGTAGCCTTGGATGATCAATGGATTCTTGTTCTTCTTCTTCTGGCCAATCATCTTCATCTACTTCAAGAACAGATGCAAGATCATCCCTTGGAAGTGGTGTTCTCTTAGCTGTTACAGGAGTAGATGGTTCTGCTATCTGGGGAAGCGGCACTGCCGGGCATGAGGCCGGCACTGCCGGGCCCCCTGCAGCAGCAGCTTCTGCAGTGGCCTTCTCTTGAGGTCCTTCCAGCTCTGTAGCCTTGTCTTCTTGTGGTCTTATATCACTAATTTCTACTTGCTTGATTGCTTCACATGGTGGATCCTCCTTTCCTACAACACTTAAATCAATTTACTCTACTTGAGAGCCGTTAGATTCATCAAATGTCACGTCCACCGCGACTTCAACTCGACTAGTGGTCTTATTGAAGACACGATAGACATGCTCATTTGATCCATAATCAAGTAAGAAACCCTCATCAACTTTAGGTGTAAACTTAGAGGTTTTGGGCCTTTTGTTAAGTATGAAACATTTGCATCTAAACACTCTAAAGTAAGACACTTTTGGTTTGTTACCGGTGAGCAGCTCATATGAGGTTTTCTTTAGCTTCTTGTGTAGGTAGAGACGGTTGATTGCATGGTGTTGACGGTCGTTAAGTACTAAAAATAACCGTCAACTATAGCATGATTTAACACAAAATGAATCACAAAACATAGTTATAGGTTTTGATTCTAATGAGTTCCACGAGTTTTGGTGTTCTCACTTGTATTGTAGGAATATGCAATTTCCCATCAATAAAGTATCTTAAATAACCAATTGGACTACACCATTGCGACGGGCTCGTCGTGACGATTGAAACGGACCTATCATTTGCTATATTCAGAGTTCGGAATCAAAATCTGCGGCGACACATACACCATTGGACTGCAGGGGGACTAAGAAGACAACACGGCGAAATTAGGCCCGAACCGCCACAGTGGGGCACTGGCCGGCGCCAGGGTGGGGCTGGCCGGCCCCACCATTAGGGTTTTGGCCCTCGGCTTCTGGAGTCTTGCTCCACCACCTTTGAGGAGTCATCTCGACCCCACGTTAAGTCGGCTTGATCAAATGGCGCAGGTTCATCCCAACGGGCTATAAATAAAGGGGCAGACCCCCTGGAGGCATATCTATTCCTGAGCTTCAGTTCAATATCTTCAGTTAGATGTAGCAATTAGGAGAGACTAGTTCTTGTAGATCTAGTCTTGTTTAGAGAAGTAGAGAGATAGAGTAGAGGAGTAGAGATTCGGAGGAGTTCCGGCCTGTCGGCGCTTCTTCGTAGCTATATTCTTCTGGATTCAGCTTCCTCGCCCGGAGCTGCGTTCTGAGGTATTTTTGTATTCAACTTCTAATTCAAGTAAGCATTTGTTCTTATTCGTTCTTAAGTTTGCAACTCATATTGAGTACTTTGATCTTGGTCATTACTTGATTGAAGTAGTATTTCGTAGTGTAGGCGTGGTGCCTAGGCTAGGTTTACTTGTGAATGTCCCCTGATTGTCCGGATAGTGGTAGTTCGCGTAGGTGACCGCTACGTTGATTCCTCTGTAGTCCACTTCCCGTTGATAGGATCGATAGGTGTATAAGTGTTTGGTAGGAGGGAACTCTGATTTCCACTCTTATTCATTTCACTGCCCAGTTAGAACGATATTATTCAAAGTTACCGATTGTTGAAACTAGATAATCATTAGCTATTTCCTCTTTCTCGATATTATCTAGCCTAATTATAGAGTTAAGTTCATCGGCTTGGTCATTATCACCTACTGTTCCTTGTGGATTCGATATTTAAAACCTCCGGGTGAAATGCTACATCGGTATTACATCTGTGCGCTTGCGGATAATCTGATAATAATAATAATATTTTGTAGAGTGCAGTTAATTTATACCAACAAGCATTTCTGGTGCCGTGTCAATTAAAGTCCGGTTTTTTCGCTCTACTACACCATTTTGTTAAGGGGTGTATGGAACTGAAAACTCATGCTTGATGCCCTCTTCATCAAGGAAGTTATCAACTTGGGTGTTCCAGAACTCGGTCCCATTGTCACTTCTTACTTTCTTGATGGGAAGCTCGAATTCCTTTTGTGCCCTTCTAATGAATGTCTTCACTTTGTCTAATACCTGGGACTTATCATACAAGAAGAATACCCAAGTGAAACGGGAGTAATCATCAACAATAACAAGTCCATATTTGTTACCCCCGATGCTTAAGTAGGCCACCGGTCCAAAAGAGATCCATATGAATTAGCTCCAATGACTTGGTGGTTGTCATGATGCTCTTTGGTGGGTGTGGTGCTCCTACTTGCTTTCCGGGTTGGCAAGCGCTGCATATCCTATCTTTCTCAAAATGAACATTCGTTAGTCCAATGATGTGGTTGTCATTTAGAAGTTTGGCCAAGTTCCTCATCCCAACCTGAGCTAGCCGGCGATGCCACAACCAGTCCATGCTAGATTTTGCCACTAAACAAGTCTCGAGGTTAGTTTTACTTTTGTTGAAGTCAACTAGGTAAAGCTTCCCTTTCAAGCGACCCGTAAAAGCAATAGAGGAATCCTCCTTTCTCGTGACTTCCACACCCTTATCCGTAAAGAAACAATTGTAGCCCATCTCACACAATTGTGATACGGATAACAAATTGTAACTCAACGAATCAACATGTAAAATATTAGTAATTGAATGTTCATGAGTTATAGCAATTTTACCAAGACCGATTACTCCTCCTTTCGAGTTTTCTCCAAAGACTATGTTTTCATTTGGATTCTCGATAGGGGAGTATGAGCTGAACATACTTTTCTCTCCAGTCATGTGATTTATGCATCCGCTATCACGTACCCAACTTGATCCACCGGAGGAGTATGCCTGCAAAACAATTTAGTTCCTTGATTTAGGTCCCCAAGTAACATTGGGGCCTTGCATGTTAGTCACAAGTATCTTAGGAACCCAAATTGCCCTTCCTACATGCTTGCTGGCCTCTTGACCAACAATATTAGCAACAATTTTACCAAGTTGTTGCACTTCAACACATAGCAAGATTCTAAACTTTCACGTATGACACTTGGCTTTGGTTGATGTACGAACTTGTTTTTGGTCACCCATATTGATTCCTGTGGCTTCTGGAAAACCTGCTTCTGCTAGGGCACCCTTTGGACATGTGCTTTGGAATGATCAGGCTTCAGATTGGTGACCTTCACTTTCTTCGGGCCCGGCACTGCCGTGGTCTGTGCAGGCCTCTCTGTACCAATCTGAGCCTTCCTCTCAAACCTGACACATTCCACTCCATTTTTCATGTATCTTCCATTGGTCTTACCCCCAGCAACATGGCCTAAGCCACTCTTGATGTGAGGATGCCTTCCATCCTTGTATTGCACCTTTGGTTGCTCTCTAACCTTGCTCTTGTTGTTTTACACCTGCAAGTTCTTGCCCTTACTAGTAACTAAGGCATTGAGTCTTGCCACTTCTTTCTTTATTGTCTCTAGGTTGTTAAGGTTAGTAGCATAAGCATTTAAATCAAGTTTGGTGCATTGTTCACATACTTGACTAGTGGATGAGCTAGATGCACCTTTGCTTTCGAGGAGGAGTGAGTTACTATCAGCAAGAAGCTTATGTTGATCCTCAAGTTCATTGTGCTTTTTCAACAAGCTATTGTATCTTTGATTGAGGTCAACATTAACTTCTTAGTGATAGTGTGGGCTTTTTGCTCTTTGGCCAATGCCTCTTGCAAAGAGTCCACCTCACTATTTTTCAAAGTAAGAGCTTCTTTACTAGCAATATAGAGATCTTTTTGTTTAATAAGAGTCTTTTCTCTAGATGCTAACTCAGCTTGGGTGCTTTCTAATTCTTCCATTAGTCTAGCAATGAACATTTTAGTTTTGTTATCCAAGTTCTTAGTTAACTTATCAATTTCTTCATCACTAAATTCATCATCACTAGAGCAATCACTTGAATCATTACTAGAGATGTCACTAGGAGAGGGAGTTTTGGACTTGGATTTGTTTCGTACCTTCTCACCTTTTGCCATGAGACAAAGGTGAGTGGAGTGCTCATCATCATCATCATCGGACATGTTGTTGAAGAGCTTCGGTGTAGAGGATGGTGCATGAATGGCAATGGTTGCAACCTTCCTATCCTCTTCACTTGAGCTATCCACGATTGAGTCCCATTCATGTCCAATGTGAGCCCCTCCTACATCTCTCTTGTATCTTCTCTTGCTGCCCTCTTTGTAATTTTTCTTGTCTTATCTCTTGTCTTTCTTCTCATGAGGACAATCGGCTATGAAGTGCTCTGTGCTGCCACAATTGTAGCATGTTCTCTTTTTCTTATTTGGAAATGTTCTCTTTACTAACTTGTAGCCATTGCTTTTGATTCCCTTGCGAAATCTTCTCATGAACAATGCAAAGTCATCAATTTGCTCTTGTTGCTGCTCACTATCACTTTCTTCTTCACTTGATGATGAAGTTGTTGGCACTTCTTCCTTCACTTTCTTAGCTGCCCTTGACTTAAAAGATGCACCTTGCTTGCTGCCCTTTTGCTTGCTTGATGTGGAGTGCTTGCTTGCTGTGGGCAGCGAGCTCTTCTTGCTTGCCTTAAGTGCTACATCCTTGATCTTTATGTCCTCAAGCTTGGTTTGTAGCTCGCCAAGCCTTTGCCTCTCAAGAGCTTTCTCTCTATGCATGTCATGTGTCAAAAGGCTTCCAAGAACATCACTAAGAGTAAATTGCTCAAACCTCTTTTTTTCTCTAATCAAGGTCACAAGGGTCTCATTTCTTGGTGAGAATGCTTCCAACATGACCCTCACAACCTTGTGATCATTTACCTCGGTGCCACCAAGACTTCTAATCTTGCCAACAATGACCATCAACCTATCAAACATTTCTTGTGGTCCTTCTCCCTCATGGATTGCAAACCGGTTGAGCTTGGACATCAATATTTTAATCTTGGACCGCCTCACTTTGTCAACTCCCTCATGTGCCATATGCAAGGTGTCCCAAATTTCCTTTGCTACTTCCAAACCCATCACCTTGTTGTACTCATCTCCATCCAAAGCACTAAGCAGGGCACTAGTAGCTTGGGCGTTGAGATGAATATTGCGAAACTCAGCTTGTGTGGGCTTCTTTGGATCAACCGGTGCCTCCAAGCCATGATGCACAATCTCCCAAATCCCGGGATGAAGACCTACAAGATAAGATTTCATCAAGTACTTCCACTTGGCAAAGTTTGTCCCATCGAAATGAGGCAACTTTCCCGCAGGCACATTGATGACACGTCTAGTGTCAATGTTAGATAAAGATGAATAATCAAAGGATACGGCTCCATAGTCGGTATAGCCGCTGCCTTTCTTGTTCTTGCTGCTCTTGGTAGGTTGATAAGTGCTATCATCATCTCCATCTTCGGTGCTACTTGAGTCATCATCACTTGAGGCCTTCTTCTTGACCTTTTCTTCTCTTTTCTTCTTCTCTTCTTCTGTTCTTTTCTTTTCTTCTCTTCTCAGCCTTCTTTCTTCTTCTTTTTAGCTTTTCTTCTTTTCTTTTCAGCTCTTCCTTCTCTTTCTTCTTTCTTCTCTTCTAGCTTCTTTTGCTTCTCTTTTCAATCTTCTTTATTCTCTTCTTCTCGCTCTTTCTCCTTCGGAGATATCAGCTGGTGGCAGCGAGGATTGGCTTGCCGTCGACACGATGTCACTACTGCTGTAGGTGGTGTGAAGATCATCACCACCACTACCAACACGAACCTCACGAGCTGTACTCGCTTCCGCTTCACCGTTCTTGGCCATATCTCACGCGGTTAAGCGTACGCCTGAGGTAACCAGCTTTGATACCACTTGTAGGATCACGGACTGGCCTAGAAGGGGGTTGAATAGGCCTGTAAAAATTTTTTGCAAACGAAGGTCAGTACCTAGCGCGGCAGTGCCGACCTGGAGAGCGGCACTGCCGGGCTGCCCAGCACTGCTGCTCTCAGAGTGGCAGTGCTGGCCTCCCAAAAACAAATCAACACATTTCAAATTACCAAATGAAATTTAGATCGAATAAATTACTGAGGTTCCTGGGAATGTGTAGAGCCTAGAACACCCTTTCTTTGCAGCTAGAACACCACCAATTTATAGATCGGGACCAAACCCTAGAAATCAAGAAACTCAGCAAGTAGAGATTAAAACAAGCAACACAAGTGACACAAGATTTATCCCGTGGTTCAGCTCACCACCAAGGCTTGCCTACTCCACGTTGTTGAGGTTCCACAAAGGAAACTTGGGTTCACAAAGCCCAATCCTCGTTCTCAAGTCAAGAGAGTTAACTCTTGAAAAGAGGGGGTGATTCCACTAGCTTGTGAGTGTGATTACAAACCTCCCGGGGCTGCCATAAGATGGGCAAGCTCATCGGGCGACGCTCTAGCCGGCTAGGAGCAAGCTCCAAGAGTAACAAATGCAAACCACCGGCTTGAACGCTGTTGGTATAAATTAACTGCACTCTATTAAAGATTATTATTATCAAGATATCCGCAAGCGCACAGATAAAACAACCGATGTAGCACTTCACCAGACAATCCCGGTTTTAATATCGAACCCAAAGGAACAGTAGGTGATACTGACTAAGTCTATTGGCTCTTAACCCGATAATACAATCAATCCAGAGAATATCAAGAATTAGGAGATAACAAATGATTATCTAGATCCGACATCCGGTAAACTTTGAATAATATCGTTCTGATCGGTCAGTGACATGAATAAGAGACGAAATCAGAGTTTCCTCCTACCAGACACTTATACACTTATCGATCCTATCAACAGGAAGTGGACTACAGAGGACTCAACGCAGCTATCACCTACGCGATCTACCACTATCCGGCCAATCAGGGGACATTCACAAGTAATTATATCCCAGACACTACGTCTACACTACAAACTACTACTTCAACCAAGGAGCTACCAAGATCAAAGCACTCAAATAGAGTTGTTAACTTAAGAACGAATAAGAACAAATGCTTACTTGAATCAGGATGTTGAATACAAAAGTACCTCATAACGCAACTCCAGGCGAGGGAGCTGAATCCAGACGAACACAGCTACGAAGAAGCTCCGACAGGCTGGGACTCCTCCGAATCTCTACTCATCTACTCTATCTCTCTAATCTCTCTCTTGATTGCTAGCCTAGATCTAGTGGATATCTATCTAATGCTTCAGGGTCTTCATCTCTTGATCTGGCTCTCCTCCAGGGGGGTCTGGCCCTCTATTTATAGGCCGGTGGGATGCACGCGCGCCGTTAGATCAAACCGACTTAACCAAGGGCCCAGATGACTTCTAATAGGCGGTGGTAGAAGACTCTACAAGGCGGCGCGGAGGAAACCCTAGGGGGGCGCCGGCCGGCCCCACCCTGTGGGGTTTCGGGCTCCGGTGCTTCGAGTGTGTTCCAGATGCTTCTAGTATTCTCGTGATGATGTTTCCTTGGCGGTTAAGTTTCGTGGTAATTATGCTCTTTAATCCTTCTTTTAAGCTTTTCTGGAAAATCCCCTGGGAAATAGACAATTCACCAAAACTCGTGGAATCTGTCAGTAATAACCCTATTCTACTCGATATTCATGTTTAATGTAGGGATAATTGATAATAAAATTTAGATGATAACAGGTGTCAACAAACACGAACCAAGTGCTTGAGAAAGTTGAAGATCAGTGAGAGAAGCTTGTTCTTGCTGAGATTCAGCTCACACTCTTCTAGATTCAAACTTGAATTTAAACTTGAGAGTGGAGAGCTTGTTGGGAGTGAGAGAGAGCAAGAGAGAGGCTTCTCTGGTCTGGAAACTGAGCAAATGGCAGAGACGACCGTTGGGGGTGACAGGAGAGAGACTAAGAAGCCCCCTCGAGTCTAACGGTCGAAACAAGTCGCGGCAGTGCCGCTGGCCGGCAGTGCCGCGCCGCCAAACCAGGATAGAAAGATCTGGAATTTTGTCGCTGGCTTTGGCAGTGGAAGTGAGGATGTTTGATGTAAAGATTTGCACTTGGTCATACTTTCAAACCTGTCTTTTGCATCTCCCTTAATAGTACGGCTTTCCTATACTCAATTTCAAAATAAAAATGAATTTAAACCTCCTTTGAGCCGGATGCCGCATCCTTTAAATGTTAGGGGTTCACCTGCATAAGATTACATCCTCCTAATGCTTTTGCCTGTCCATCATCTTGATAAATCTCATTAGTCTTCTAATCACGTGGTCATTATCACCAAAACCCACTTTAGGGCTTGACTGCACTTACACTCCTGGAGCGTGGCCCATGGTGAGGGTATGCGAGGGCCTTCATTAGCTCCTACCTGTAGTACTCCTTCTTGTCTCTTGCAGTCTCCAGTGGTAGGAAAAGCAACCCCACACAAAATGTCATGGCTGCGGTGGACTTTGATCTAAGGTTCACTTATGTCCTAGCTGGCTGGGAGGGCTCTGCACATGATGCACTCATCTTGGGAGATACAATTGAAAGGGGAGATGAGTTCACGATGCCTGAATGTAACTGCAGTACTTAGTGCATTTAATCTTGTCCACTACACTGTTTATGTCCATTCACACTAGCAACAATGTTTGCTACAGTTGTAGGGAAGTTTTATCTGGTAGATGCTGGGTATGCATGCCGTACTGGTTTCCTACCTCCCTACTATCGGCCCCTCAATTTGAGAGTCCATTTACACTTAAGTACTTGCGCCAGGATCATGCACAAGCACTTGCTTAATAACAGATATGGCACAGGAACGATTAAAAAGGGTCCAAGCTTTATTGATAGCAAATAAAGGAGTCTTACAAAGGGCGGCCCGTGGGCAAGGCCCTAAAGGGTTTTACAAGTCTAACGGAGGTTAGCCGTGAAGCGGCTTTTATTTAGTGGGGGTAGTAGCTAACGGTTAAATACTAAGCGGTAGCAAGACAATTCCACAGGCAAGCTCGAGCGTAGTTGAAGCCCTCTATCCTAAGATTCCCGATGATATGCACAACTTCTAGTCCTCCTAGTTAGCAGCTTCTTCGTAGAGGTCCAGGTCTTCGAGGTCGATATCTGTGAGTCAACAACGGGTGAGTACATACGTACTCAGCAAGCCCTAATCTTTGGGTTAGGGTGGAAGGAAGGGAAGGATGGGTAAAATGGAAGGGTTAGTTAAGGAGGTTGGGCCCTGGCAGAGTATCACCATTCTCATCAGTTCCCAAATTAGCATGATGGATAATAACTATTTTATTAAGATATTAATGGTTAGTGAATCCTACTCATAGGGACCCCATCCTGGCAACTGCCCATTCGAAGGACGTGGCTATTCGAATAGATTTAGTTAACTCTACAGAGGTTTACAAATTTTCCCACACGATAGACATTACCCTACCCATCGTCATGGTTTGGATAAGTCTAACGAGAGCCCGTACCCGCTTGAGCATGACTCTAGTTTTCCATATAACTCTACCACGGTTCCTCAGGGGTTGGAAACAGGAGGTCACTTAGTCCCCCTCGGGTGTCACTTAGTCACCCACAATATCAAATTAAATATATGGCCAAATTAAGAAATTTAACGTGGAAGATCACTTAGCATCCACGCCAACCGGACCACGGAAGATCACTTAGCATCCGTGTCGGCTCGTGAGTTTCCGTTGTCAACACCGGCCTCCTAGTAGAAATTATACTTCCAACCAACAGGGTGTGAGATCCAGTCTGCCCATACAGACGTGTGGCTGTACGGATCATCTCACCAGGCGAGATGGCTATGAATTAGTGTGGCGTGTGACAGGGGCGAATATATCTAATAGGAACCCTCACTAGGCGATCCTGCCATGGTAGTCTACACCGCGTAGGCTACCCATTCACCCGCCCCTGCCGGGTTGTCAATTTTATTATTTATGGTTCCATAGTAATTATTACCAGGTTCAATCATATCCCACATAATATCCATCATTTCACATATCACTTTGTCATGGTCAAATTTACGATTCATTATAGTCACATACGGCATAATTATATAGTAGTAATGGAATCAGAAGGTGGAAGAGAGGGAGTATAAGGGGGTTAGCAAGAAAAGGGTTAGGGATAGGTGGGGTTAGGACTTGCCTTCGTTGTTGTCACTTCCTGGTTCCTCTACGTAGTCCAGATCTTCGCTCTCCTGGAAATCCCCGTCTAGTGATTCGGCGAAGAAAGAAAATAAACCCACGCTCAACATAACAATAAAAGACCAAGAAAAATGTGGAACAATATGGTGGTATTATGCTGAATGAATGAAGCATGATTTTAGGGGAATTATAGAGGTGGTGCCACTTTATTTGGAATTTATTTACCAAAGTTATGTATTTTTAAAGTGTATAAATATGACCTAAAGCTAGGTGAATTTTTATGTGCATGAAAATTATATGAAAAATATGTGAAAATTATATATTTGGGTTCCTGACATTATCTAGTTTATTTACAAATTTTCTGGGAATTTTTCTAAGTTGGGAAATAGGGTTCTTTGCTCTCTGTGTGCACTGCCCGTGTGTACCCAGCGTTTACCCGTGCTGTGCTGTGCTGTGCCAGGTGTGTGCGTGTGGCTGACCGACGGGACCCGCCTGTCGGTGAAGTGCGACGGCATTGTGGCTTCGTGCCACGTGGTGCCGTGTGAGTGGGGAAGTGAGGAAGACAACGTCGGACGGAATGGCAGCGACGTCTCTGCCCGGTCCCGCGCGCTAGAGAGAGAATGGGAAGGGGTAGGAGACGGCGTCGACGGCGTGGTCGCCGTGTCATGCAAAAACAGAGGGAGAGGGGAGGGTCTCGTCGGAGTTGTGGTTGCCGGCGGCGTGGACCCTCGGTGATGGCTACTGTGTGGCGGTCGGGGTGCCGCAGGGGTCTCCGCGTCCTATGACGGCTTCCCGGGGAACTGAGCTGGCGTATGGCGACGGCTACGGCTCGCCGAAGCGTCCACGGCGGCGCTGCAGTACCACAGCATGTGGGTGTGGCCTATTGTGGCTTGTGTGGGTGTATACATGTGTGTGCAAGGTGCTGTGAGGGTGTGGGTGCGAGGGTAGGTCGTTGCCGAGCCGTGACGACGGCGAACCTTGGTCATGGCGGCTCGGCGGTGGCCGGTGCACGTGGCTTGTGCAATGCTGAGGGCTAGGAGAGTAATTGGTTAGGAAATAGGTAGAGGGGGAGCCTCTGAAGCTCACCTGCGACTCTAATAGGAGAGTAATTGGTGCCTTATTTGATGACACTGTCGATGCCATAATGCTGGACCCTGACCACTACATACGACACTGCAAGGTAGAATCTAAGTCATAACCGCACAAGTAGCTCCTACTTCTCTCCTTCCCTAATTTATTTAACGACATGCACATGCCACTGCAGGACCACTCTAAGGATGCTGAGTTCCTTAACACCCCAATCAGATTCTATACTGAGATGGAAACCATCTTTGGTAGTTCCATGGCCACTGATAGGTTTGCCCTATGTTCTAGTAAGCCACTGGGGGTAAACCAAACTGACAGTGTTGCTACTAAGTTATAGGGCAATGGCTTCGCCTCAGCTGCTGACATCAAAACCAGCACAGATGTGGGGGAAGGCAGCAAGGCCACTGAGCTGCTCACTTCCACTGTTGGGACCAAGAGGAAGAGGCCCAACTTCACTGAGGATAAGGTGCTTATGATGACAAACATGACAGATGCTGTCAACAATATTGCCAATGCACTTAGAGAGACTGGTCCTGCACATGTTGACCCTGACCTGTACCTTGCAGTCATGGACATGCCTAGCTTCACAACTGAGGCATTGATAGTTGCCTACACCTACCTCCTTGAGAACAAGGCACTTGGCAAGGAGTTCATAGGCATGGCAGACGGCCATAGGAACATCTGGATGAGGACCTACCTATCCAAGAACTACTACATGTAGTTATTTGTATAGAGCATTTGGTGCTTAGGGGGTTGACTGTTGAGATGTATAGTTCCTCCACCCCCACCCACTCTATAACCTTTTGATTTGCTCCTCTGAGTAGTTTTTGTGCAGCACACACTTTTGCTGACTGGGACCTGTCCTTTTGATAGTTGTAGTTGGAGGGAGGTTAGCCTTGTTGTTTGGATTTGGTACTGTGGATCACATTGTAGCCCACCTCTGCCGGGCTGTAATCCTTACTGTAATGAACTTATATGTGGCCTCTATTGGCTGCTCACTTTGCTACTGTTTTAATTTCATAATTTATGTTGCTCTCTGGTTGGTTTTTGTTGCTGGATCTTTCTCCCTCGCCATGAAACTCAGTCATACAGTGGTACCAACATGAAGTTCAAGGATGGTATTGTATCTGCATGGCTTTGTCCCATGGCGAATGAGGGGTGTGCCTGCATCAGTATCTGTATTTATCCAATTCATTTATGTATTGTAACTCTTATTAACTGATCTTATTCTGTTGCTCAGTGGGAAATGCTTGTAGAGTGGTACCAACCTGCATCCTTACTCTGGACTTCACATTTGATGTTTTTGTTATGGTGGTAAGTGGGAATAAATTATATGGCCTGTGATGCAAAAAATTACCCATGAGGTGCCAGCCTTGTTCGCTTGCTTCTTGTTGTTTTTGTCATGGATGTCATCAGCCCCTACTTGTGCACATTCACTCATATGCAACTATCTGTTGGTTCTGATGGCAATGGGTGAATGTGCATAATAGGGTCCCATGCCATACATGAGTTGATGTTTTCTGTTGGTTTTTTTCCCTATGGCTGCCACCAATGAATTGGAAATGAAATACACCACAAATTTCTACAAGCTGAGGTCAATACTCATTATCTTCTATTGCAGTGATGTCACTACAACTAATTACATAATGGTGCCATGTTATTTCTATTCCTGACTGAGGCATATCTTTGTTTCATCTAACAGCAATGGCAGGCTATCATGTTGTTTTTTCTGGAAGGGTTCCAGGGATTTACCTCAGCTGGCAGGAATGCAGCAGGAATGTGCTTACGGTAAGGCATGCAATCTACAAGAAGTATAACAACTATGAGCAGGCTGTTAGGGATTTCCAGGCACACATGTGGGATCTGCAGCCTCACAGGCACCCACACCATGCAATCCGGTGCCCTGAGCTTGCTCCTGTTTGTGGTGCTGATCCTCACCCTCCCTTATCATCCTCCCTGCCTCCTGTTCATTGTGTTCGCCATCGCAATGGTAAGCGTAGCTGCTTCAAGATTGTGGTGATCATCTTACTTGTTGTCTTGCTGTTTTTGGTGTGGTTCCACCTCACATGCAATCGTCCTACTTGCTGCCCCACCTAGCCTGTGATGACTGAAACACTAATGGAAGAGCTGCTAGTGGATAGTCCTTAACTCTGCTGGATAATCCTAACTTTTGGTCTGGTTTTGTTGTTATATTAGTGGATTTCAGTGCCTGGAACCTGCTGTTTATGTGGATCGGCTTCTGTTTTTTTAGTTTGGTCGACTAAGATGTTATTGTACTTATGTAGCAGTTATGATTCCATGTTTAATTAAGTTAATAGTCTGAGACTAATCTGTACTCAAATATTTGCTAGTGACCATATTAGATCATTGTCCATTGTGCCTGTCTGCTGTTGTCGGATTTCTGGTTGTTGTCGGGCCAGGCCTAATTCAAATACAATCTCCAACTGGTAGTTGGAGGTGGTTGGTGTTAGACCTGGCTCCAAATAGAAAATCAAACACTGGCCCAACTTGGACGGGCTGATTCTGTGCTTCAAATCAAACAAAGCAACCTGGCCCGGCTGGACCTGGCTCTGGCTCGGCTGGACCTGGCTCTAGCTGGCCACAGCCTGGCTCACGGGCCAGGTCACCCTCGGGCCCTATATCAAACGCGCCCTTGATGTCTAGGATCAATGCATGCATGCACCAGCCATAAAAACGAGTTTGTTTGGTTACCATGTGCTTGGAGCCAAGGACAAGGATGGATGGTGATTGGTTGCACAACCTGCATGCACGTCTCCTCTCTAAGCTCGTACAGCTTACCAACCCTGGCTGCACGAAACCGGCCAGGCTCGTTTGATACGCAGGCTTCCTTCGTATCAGTTGAGCCAGGATGAAGGAGCACTTTTGCATCAGATGAGACAGGCTCAAGTGCTACTGCAGTCAACCAACCACAGCAAGAAGTGAAAGATGCTGCACCAACTCATGCTGGAGCGGGCAGATACAAGCTACCAATCACTCCCCCAATGTATCGAACTACTCCCTCGATCCATAAAGAATGTCATTTTAAATTTTTCAAAAACTACGTTTAACCGTTCATCTTATTCAAAAATTTTATATAAAATACAAAATCAATAAATAATTATTAAAATATCTCTAGCGATATAACAAATCATAAAAAGATAAATAATATTTATACAAAATTTTCAAATAAGACGAATCGTCAAACATGATGTCTAAAAAGTCTAAGACAGCAGTCTTTCTGGTACGGAGGGAGTATCTGCCTAATCTATGTACTATAGAAATCCTCGGGGAAAAAAAACGAATTCCATCATCAGCAACCTATCCACGCCTCTCGATATTGTATTCCTAGTTTCCTATGATGCACTTTAAAATTCTAAAATTTCCATCACATCGAATATTACGATATTTACGTAGAACATTAAATGTAGATGAAATTTTTGCATATTTACACAGTTTAGATGTAAATCACGAGACGAATTTTTTAGTCTATTTAAACCATGATTGGACACTTATTGGAAAAGATTTTTTTTCTAAATTCTAAAAGTTTTGCTCGTCTAAACTCCCCTAAGTTTAATTTCAATTAACAAAACGACAAGATCACAAGAAGTCAGCAACAACAGAAAACAGCAAAAATGGTGGCTTTCTTGTTGCCGCTGCCGCTGGCCGCTCCTCCTCTCCACACTCTTCCTCTTCCCCGTCACCGTCCCCCAGTCGCCATCGCCATGGCCTCCGCTTCCGCCTCGGCATCCACATCGGACAGCGCCAATCCCATCGTGGTACGTGCTCCATCGTCCATCTCTTCCTTTCACAAGTTCTGATTTGATTCTCCTCCTCCTTGCTTGCTTATCCGTTCACTGCTCGCCGCCCCGCGCCCCTGCCGCCGTCGATTTTGCTGTCTGCAGCTGGGCTGCGGCGCGGCGTCCGTCGACTATCTGGCCACGGTCGCCTCTTTCCCCAACCCCGACGACAAGATCCGCAGCCTCGCCCTCAAGGTGCAGGGAGGGGGCAACACGGGCAACGCCCTCACTGCAGCTGCACGCCTCGGCCTCCGCCCCAGGATCATTTCCAAGGTCCTAGTGTTTCTTCCATCATCTCCATCCGACCATCCCTATACAGTTTTCTTCCCTATGATCAGCTAAGTCATCAACGGCCTTCCAATCCAGGTAGCTAACGATGCTCAAGGAAGAAATATCCTCAAGGAGCTGCAAGATGATGGCATCGACACATCCTACATGCTCGTGTGGATCATATCACCTTGTAGAATTGCTTGCAGGCACTCAGTACTACTATAAGAATGTGATGCTTCCTTTTTCAGGTTGCCGAGGATGGAAATTCTCCCTTCACCTACATCATTGTTGATAACCAAACGTGAGTTCTGACGGACAAAGTCGGTGGCCTTTTTCTTCAAACAGCTGCTGCATATTCTTGTGAACTCCATTTTTTTGTTTGTTTGTTTGGTTGTTGCTGCTTATCCAGAGCACGCCTATTCGGTCTCTCAGGAAAACTCGTACTTGTATACACACTCCTGGTTATCCCCCGCTGTCGCCAGAGGAGCTCACAAAGGAAAACTTGTCTGCCGCTTTAGACGGTGCAGACATTGTCTATTTTGATGTGCGGTTGCATGAGATTGCTTTGATCATTGCAGAAGAGGTAATATTTTTCCTGCCACATCATCTTATATTCTGATTCTACAGCAAGTAAATCCCTACAGTTGTGCATATAGCCATTTCAAACGTGGCTCCAAATAGCAAAGTTATAGCTCTGTGATTCTGTCCACTTTATCTGTGATTTCCACAGTATTATGTCATACAAAAACTGAATCTGGTTATTTTCTCTTTTTCCTTGTGCTGCACTGCTACTGAGACTGATCTTTGTTTATGGGACAATCCAGTGCAGGCAAGTCAAAGAAAAATCCCTATTTTAGTCGATGCCGAAAAAAAGAGGGAGGGATTGGATGAGCTTCTAAATTTTGCATCCTATGTTGTTTGTTCCGCAAAGTTTCCTCAGGTAAGTTATTCTATTGCGAAAGAGCATAACTGCTAATTCTACCCAGTACAGTTCCAATTGTTTGTTGTCAAGTTTTATAGCAAATTGTTATTCTTGACCAAATTCTCCGTATATAAATGGAGGTGCTTAAATTTGCTCTGGCTTAGGCAAGAATTTACTTTATCTACTTCTTTCAATGACATTAGGTCCAGTATCATTTGTTCAGAATGCAAACCTGCTTGCTTTACAGTAGTCTCTTAGTCTATCTGTATAGCATGTAACTAGCATATTGTCTTAAGTATATCGGCATATAAGGCTTTACCATCAACTTAGAAGAGGAGTTACATCATTGGTCAAGCTTTGAGTGGTTATATGCAATTGGATTACTACAATTGTGTATGGTGATTGAGAACCAAATTTCGATCGTGCTGATGTTTTGAACCGATGGCATGTGTTAAGCAGGTTAATTTGTTGGTATATTGTGGGTTTTATTCTTTCCACCTAATGTAATTTTGTAGGCCTGGACAGGAGCCTCATCAACACCAGTTGCTTTAATTTCCATGCTTTCAAGATTACCGAATATCAAATTTGTTATTGTAACTCTAGGGGATAAAGGTTGCTTAATGCTTGAAAGAAGCACAATGGGTATGTTTACTATATCTTTGCTCGTCAATGTTAGACAAGCATTTATGATAATACATATGCATTCTACCGGCAATCGTTCAATGCTGTTTTTCCTTGCATACCTTGCAGATGCTTGTGAGGCAGACGAAATAGACATAGAGGCACTGGTGGAATCTCTAGAGAAGAAAGTCGATCAGAATTCTACGACACCATATTGCGTTACTTCCAAGGTAACTTGGGATGGTCATTTTTTCCATAGGTCTATTCCTTCTATGATCTTAAAGACTTGAATACAGGGTCGGAGCTGCAGTACACTTATATAAAAAAAAAGCCTAAAACACTGTAAATAAGCTGAAGTTGTTTGGTCTATAACAAAATCTTAATCTGAATTCTGAAATAAGTGGCAGCACACGCATAGAATTTTTTGTTTGTAGAGTAACACATTGCTTGGAGCCCTATCAAACGGCAATCCGTTTTAGATTCATGACTGATTATTTTGAACAATTTAGTAAGGTATGTAACAAATTTGTTTCTACTGCTGTCCTTGTTTTCAGGCTAATTTGAGAATAAGTGCAGATGGAGTAGGGTCCATAAGTGGCAGGTTGCTGCTAGGTACAGCCGAAGTTATACCGCCTGATGATCTCATCGATACAACTGGCGCAGGAGATGCATTCATTGGAGCAGTTCTATATGGTGAGATGGTTGCAATTGCCGACTATTGAGACAGTTTTGAAGTCTATCACATGAACTGAACGTCTTATTTTTGGGGGATAGGTTTGTGCACTGGCATGCCACCAGAGAGGATGCTGCCGTTTGCATCACAAGTGGTAAGGCTATTTAATTTTGTGTTTCTAGTAGATGAAAATATTTGAAGGAACTTGTGGCAATAAATCACAAATTTTGCAGGCTGGCTGCGGTTGCAGAGGTTTGGGGGCTCGGAGCAGCCTTCCTCATCGCACAGACCCACGTCTGGTGGGCTATTGATCGAAATTCAGGGTGGCCACAGAGAGACTACTGCAGATCAAGAAGAACTACTGTTTGCCAAGTAATTATCATTGTCGAAAGATATGTGTATTGGCACATTTGTGGCAGAGCCCTGATTTGATTTATAACGCAATATATGCTCACATGCCTGGTGACTGAAACCGTTACAAAGTGAGCAACTCTTTTTTTTGGAGGGCAAGTCCTCATTAATTTTTGCCTGATTTGAAGTAACTAGATAGGCATGTGTTGTTATGATATATGTGAACATTTGCACTTTGCTGGCATTTTCACCAACCCTCGTAAACGACGATTGCTTGTGGATGGATGGATGGATAAGGCATTATAAAAGATCTGTAGTATGTAGATTATTTCGTGCTCGAGTGGATGGAGAGGACATTATACAAGATTTGTAGTCTGTAAACATGCTCACGGGACCATGTTGAATTGTTGATGCAGCAGGAAGCAACCGTGGGGCAAGGTTGGTGAAAATGCCTTTAACCATGTTTGGATGTAGGATTGTAGATATTTAGCCTCTGAATTTGGAATTGGTATTTGCAAGCTCTAAATGCATGCAGCTGTTTGGATGGTTAAGAATTCAGAAGCGGAATTTGACCCCCGATACCAAGCAATATTCAATATTCAGAATTGGAATTTAACCCCAGTACCAAGCAATGTTCTGCTTGCATGCTCCTTTCAATCGTGTCTTTGACATACCGTCCTGGATTCTATGACTAGCTAGCTGATTGTTCCGCTCCCCGATGCACCCCTTCTCCGTGGCCGGCAGTCGGCAAGCTCCTCTCCTTTTTCCCCGTGGCCGGTACTACTTGTGAGCCCTTCTCTTGTGGCGGGTAGTTGGTGTCATGGCGAGCCCTTCTCTGGTTCCCCGCGTCCGACAGCCGGTGAGCCCTTCTTTTCCACCTCGTCTCCAGGATTCCAAAAGCCAATTAATAGTCATCAACCAAATAACAAAATTGTGCCAATTTCAGTACCAAGGCTGATATGGTTGAACCTAATTCAATTCCCTCTCGTTGAATATATTATACTAATTTTGATTTCGATGCTACAGTGAGCATCTCATTTCATCTCATCATGCGGAGAAGAGCTTTTGAATGAATGAAAAGGAACCAATTCTGCAGGATGGCATGCCAGCCCACCCAGCTTCATCAGCTTTTGAATGCATGGAAAGGAATCAATTGTACAGGATGGCATGCCAGCCTCATCAATCAGAATTCATCAGAAAGCAGAAACCACAGCTTCCCAAGTCTTGAGGCCAAAAAAAAAAAAGCCATCGAGGAGCTTCGCATAGGGCGCCCTAGGAGGGCAACTAGACACATTATACATCAATAACAAATGTACACACAATGCAAATGCTTTGCTAGCTTCATCATCCAGATCCAGACCGGATAGCAGCAAGAAGCAGATTTATTCATCATTAAAACCGCCGCTAACACAGGCAGGTATAACAAGAACAAGCTGCAGCGCATCGCGTGGCAGCAGCAGCAGCAGCAGCGACCGAGCACAACTTATCATCAGAAGATCAATCTGGTTCAATTCACGGAAAGGAAACTAAACTAGTGTCGCATCGAGAACGAGCATCAACCAAACAGGTTTTTTTCTTCTTCTTTAATTATACGAACGACCGACAACAGGTCGACTCGATAACTCCCTACCTGCCTCTGAAACTTCTCTCAACTCGAATGAAGAACTTGATAGTAGAAAACACCTGGAGAGAGAGAGAGAGAGAGAGAGAGAGAGAGAGAGAGAGAGAGAGAGAGAGAGGAACAAATGGGTCGATCCATGGAGGATCTTATCTACTTGGCTGCCGCCGCCGGCGGCGGAGGACCGCCCAGGAGCGTCTGCTGCTGCAGCTCGAGGTCGTTGAGCTGCTGCTCCCGGTCCATCTCGATGATGAGCGGCACCACGAGCACCAGGAAGGTCGTCCCCGCGATCCACGCCGCCTTCCCCGTGCTCCGCAGCAGCTTCTTCGCCATGGCCGCCGCCTCGCGCCCGTGCGCGGCCACCTGCGACCGGGAGATGGCGGCCAGGATGCCGTCCCCTCCGTCGCCGCCGCCGCCGCCGCGCTTGCTGAGAGCCGAAGACGACGGCATCCTAGTCCTAGCGAGCGAGAGAGATCTAGGGTTTAGTGGGAAATGAAGGAAACACGCCGCCGGGTGTTGCTTGTTGGGGCTGTGGGATTCCTACTTGTATCCCATCGGATATGGGCCTTTTTTTTCCTTTAGGAACGAATATGGGCCTTTAATGGCTGGGTTGCCCTCCGTTTGGGCCCTTTGGCCCATTTCAGGAGGAAGGATGGCTGATGGACCGGCCCAAACCACGATGGGGGGCGAGGCATCGACGCCGGCTCAGCTTCCCACTCCGTTTTTCTCGTCGTCTTCCCCTTTCACTCAACTCACTCACCTGGGAAGAAGAGAGAGAAACCCCAGCAGACGCGGGAGGAGCAGAGGGAGAGAGAAAAACCCAGCCCTCCTCGTCTCCTCCGCCTCTCCCCAGTCCTCCACCAGCACCAAAGGCAAATGAATCTGTGAGATCGGCGCGCGAATCGCGCACACAGCTGTAGGATGGAGTGGGGATTGAATGCCTCCCCGTCTTGATTGCAGTCGATCCTTCCTCATTCCTTCCGCCGTCCGTTCCTCGTCCACCCGAGTCCGTTCAGTACAGGTGTGTCTCTCTTCCTTATCATATTCTTCTTCTCCCCTCTTCTCCCGTCCTCCGTCACTTTTCATTCATTCATCTCTCTTCTCGCGGATCGAATGTGGTTGGTCCCCCTGCCGATTGGTCTGTTCTAGCGCTTCAGACCACCTCCCATTTCATTTTCGTTGAGCCACATCTTTCTTAATACTGTTTTTTTGATAGGGAAAAATAGACTAATCATCACTTTTTAAGGTGCGAGTACGTTTTAATCTTTTGGACGCTTCTTGAAAACCCTAGACACCGTTCAGTTCAGGCATTGGGCTAGGAAAACCTAAGCCTCTGTTCAGTTCACGCATTGGGGATTTTGTGCCTTCCTTTGAGGCAAAAAAAAAATAAAAAATTGACGCCTCTAACTATTGTTTCTCTCTCTGTCTTGGATTTCCGTCATGTTTTTTTGGGTGATCTGTTCTGATGATTATCAGGGAAAAAAGTTAGGGTTGCGAGTAGCGACCTCTCAGTTCACACATTGGGGATTGATATCTTCCTTTTGGCCATTCGCTCCTCCCTCGATGCTAAAGTCACGCCACTATTTTCTCGTACTTTCTTGGGTTTTCCTTCCATCAGCTACTGCCCACAATAGCTAGTACTAGTACTGTAGTAGTATTCCAATGTCATGTGTTTTGTGCAACTAGACTAGTTTATTGTGCCAGTTAAGTGGTTGACCATTTTCTTGCCCATGGTGCCCGCCACAGGCTGCAGTCTGACTGGGAGCAACCGCCATCATCACTGTTCATCATCTCTGCCATCAACATGGGTGGCAAAAACACGGAGAGGGCCAGGAAGGCCTTGGACGCCATGAAGGAGCTCGGTATCTCTAGGAAGGAGTCCACCCCAGTACTCAAGGAACTCCTCAAAACCTTCGACAACAACTGGCAGCACATTGAGGATGAGGGGTACCGTGCCCTCGTGAATGCCATCTATGAAAGGCAAGACAACAAACAGAACACTACCTCCCAACAGGTTATCATTCTCCTATCTACCTCGCTTATCGACAGTTTATACCTTCCTTTCTTCTCCATTAACTCCTTACTATTGTACATTGTTGATCTGTTGTATCAGGGCACCGAAGCAGCCCATGTGGAGTCGGAGGCTCATGGATCAACAAGGGACGATCGACAACAATATGTTTCTGCCATTCATGATGACACAGGTGAAGATGATAATGAAACACCCCTGGTCAAGAGGCCCAGGATGGGCACGGCTAATTTCAGACCAGAGCTGCAACCATTTGAGTCTGGGCAGCAGCAACCAATTGTTTCAACCCAAGGTGCTCTGGCTGCTTCACCACAAGCCAGTCGTCGGCAAACGAGGTCTATGGCTGTAGTGCCACATGCTGCTGAGCATGATTATCCTTTAGCTGTTAAAGATGCTCTCGTTGTGAAAGAACCCAAACCAGAACTACAAATTGATACATCAGAAGTCAGTGTTGGTGACCCTTTAGTGGATATGGCTGGTCCTGATGCCATACGGCTCAATGATGGATCTTCAGGTAAAGTTAGTCTTGGTGTCCTCAACATCATGTTCTCAATGCTTTATAACGATTAGATGTGTCCATGCCTGTATTTGTCATTCTTTTCGCTTCAGCTGAATGTGCATTTTGTACATATGCTTATGTGCTTCATTTATAAATCAAACTGAATGCTACAGTATGACCTCCCAAGTTGCACACTGTTACTTCTATATAAAAGCTATGTCCATGTTTGTATTTGTCATTCTTTTTTTTAGTTTCTGCAGAATTGGTATTTTATACATGTGTTTATGTATTGTATGTATAAATCAAACTGAAAGTTACATTAGACCTGTCCTATTGCACGCTGTAAATGTTATACACTTGTTATGTAAGAGCCATTTTCATCAATTCCCAAAGCACAAAAAATCCTATATTTTCTAAAACTTCTATTTGGGGCAAAACTATGATAACTGAACATTGCAAAACAATGTCCAGGTTCTGGTGCAAGAGGCAGAGCTCAAAGTCTTGGCAGGAGCCTGCAACCTGCCCCAGTGTGCACAAATGGGGTACAGTCTACAATTCAGAATACTCAGGAGACATCTTTTGTGGAAGTTGATGTTGCTTCTTCTGCCAATGGTGAGGTGAAGATGTCATTGAAATGCAGCTTGGATTCTTCAAATTTCAGCATTAGTATGGAGGATGTTTTCAAAATGGTGGAGGAGAAGTGCCTTCACTCATACAAGGTGCTTCCTCCAGATTTTTCTATTGGCAAGCTGATGAGTGAGGTTTGCCAATCTGTTGTGGAGTTGGGCACTATGCATTCTGAGGTTAATAGGGACAATGGGAGCTTGCATAATGAGTCAGTTGCTCCTTTTGTGAAGCCAATCACTTTTGAGGCTGCGGTGGGCATAAATGGTAATGCGGCCGGTGGATCATCGGTGCTTGAATCCTCAGAACCTTGTTTGCAAAATTCACTTGTTGCTTGGGATCCTGAGCTGGCTCATTGTAAGCAAAAGACAACCCATGATATTACTGATATATCCAGAGGGGAAGAACGGGTAAGAATACCTGTAGTAAATGAATTTGGCAGCGAGACCTGTCCTCCTTCCTTTTATTATGTGTCGAGAAATCTTGTCTTCCAAAATGCTCATGTTAACATCTCAATTGCCCGGATTGGTGATGAAGATTGTTGTGCTGATTGTTCTGGCAATTGTTTGTCAGCATCAGTTCCATGTGCTTGTTCAAGGGTAACGGGGGGCGAGTTCTCCTATACACCTGAGGGCCTGCTTAAGCCAGCATTCCTTGATGAATGCACCTCAGTTAATCATTTCCCACAAGAGCATCATAGGTTCTATTGTACAGTTTGCCCTCTTGAAAGATCTAAGAATGAAGCCTCACCTGGTCCATGTAAAGGTCATCTTGTCAGAAAATTCATTAAAGAATGCTGGAGTAAATGTGGATGTGGCATGCAGTGTGGAAACCGTGTGATTCAGCGTGGTATAACATGCAAATTGCAGGTATGTTAAGAGATTTTCAATGCAATGCTCCTTTCTAAATGGTAGTCATAGAGAGCTTATTAATGTGCAATATTTGCTGGTTTTGGTTTTCTCTAAAGGATGGCCATTGCATTGAAATGCCTTCATTTATGTGCTGCTATATCCTTATTATGTTTATTGCTTAGTTATTCCCAAACTCTAAAATTTCCTATGTGTATGTATTTGCACCATTCATGAATTTTATCTAGTTGATGGTTCTTATTTGTTCCTGCAACTTTGGCTCATTTCCATAAAAAACTATTCCTTTATGGCGTATTATTACATGATATAGGTGTTCTTTACACGCGAGGGTAAAGGCTGGGGAGTACGCACAGTGGAGGATCTCCCAAAAGGTGCCTTTGTCTGTGAATATGTTGGAGAGATACTAACAAGTGCTGAATTGCATGAAAGAGCAATTGAAAATGCAAGGAATGGTAAGCATGTGCATCAAGTACTCTTGGATGCTGGTTGGGGTTCAGGTGTATTGAGGGATGAAGATGCTCTTAGCCTTGATGGTTCATTTTATGGGAACGTCGGCCGATTTATCAACCACAGGTATGTAGAAACTTGCTCATTTTTTTTTGTTGTATGTACCTTGCCATAATTTTCCGTGTCTGCTGTCCACTATGTTTGTGGTAACAAATATATGCTATGACTAGATGCTACGACGCAAATTTGGTTCAGATACCTGTTGAAGTCGAGACACCTGATCATCATTATTACCATGTAAGTGATCTGCTGGTCTTAATGGGTTAGTGAAGAGAGCAAGTGTGCTACATGCTAAATAATTTGATGTTGCACAGCTGGCATTTTTCACGAACAAGAAAGTGGAGGCATTTGAAGAATTAACATGGGTAAGTGTCATTTTTTAGGCTCTTTGTTCATATACATGCACGCTGATTTCACAAGATAAATGTTTGGAATTGTGATTTCAGGATTATGGCATTGCTTTTGATGGTGTGGAAGGGCCCAGTAAACCATTCAGATGCATGTGTGGAAGTAGATATTGCCGCGATCCGAATAATCCAAGTATGATGCTATTTCCAATGCTTAAAAGAAGTGTTTCCTTTGGATGTGAACGGGGAATAATGTATGTATGATTGTTTGTTTTTGGTAGGGAGGATGTGTAGAGCAGCTGCAAAGCGAAAGTAGGCGGTGAGCCTGAACTTGGTTGGAGATGAGCACGTCAACTTTTGCTGTGGGATTTGGTTTCGTATCTGATGTGCAGTATCATCACCTCAGCAGCTAGTATTAGTGTAGATAGATGTGGATGATTGTGATCAGCGATGATGTTATGGGCGGAAATGCTGCATCCTGCCCTTGTGGAAGTTTTTGCGACACGAACACGACCTAGTAACATGCCATATATATTGGCATCTAAATTAGCCTGGGATTGAGTAGGCAGAAAAAAGAACGCACAAGACTTAACCATGTTATGTCAGCTTGGTACACGGTGATGGTATGTAACCATTTCATGTCAGCTAGTTCTGTTACAAGTCGTGCCACTGCGTTGCATCATGCCATTCCATGTTGGGTTCTATGCTTGTGCTGATTGATTTTTGCTGAAGCCGAGTAGTAGCCTTGGCCCTTGGATCCACTTGGCTGTGCAATGCCCGCCCAACACGTGCTCAGGAAGGGTCCGAGTGTGTGACGTGTCAGCAGGGCAGAGGCCGTTGGTTGCTGCCCAGGAACTCCTCATCTGCAGGAGTCGTTGCTCCAGACATTTCGAAAGGCTCTCCCGGCTGCGAGTTGCAGATCGATTTCTTGGCGGAAAAGAGCAGCCAGGCAGCCACAAGAGGTGTCGTCGCGGCGCCTGGGTGTGGTGTGGCTTCCTCCCCACCACAAGGCTCCCCACCCCTTCCATCTCTTCTTCTTCTTCCATCCCTTAGCTTGGAGTCGGAGCACCATCACCAGACCACCACTTCTCTTCTCTCCCCCCAAGCTTCAGCTCTGCGCTTCTCTTTTCTCTCCTACTACTACTATACGCTCGTTGCTGTTGGAGCTGTGTAAGCTTAGCTTAGCCAGCAGCCTCTAACAAAGCTCAGCCAGGCTCTAGCAGAGAGGGCATGGCGGCGGCTGTGTCCTTCGCCCGGGTGCGAGCTCTCCCGACGTGGTCCAGCTCCGTGTCCGGCGACGACCACAGCCACTCCTACTCCGTGGTGGCGATGTCGTCGGTGTCGGCGCGGCGGCCGCGGTCCGGCGCGCGACCGCTGCGGTCGCCGGCGCGGATGATGGGCAACGTGAACGAAGGCAAGGGGCTGTTCGCGCCGCTCGTGGTGGTGACGCGCAACATCGTCGGCAGCAAGCGCTTCAACCAGCTCAGGGGGAAGGCAATCGCGCTGCACTCGCAGGTAGGGTCTCGCATGCTTGTTTTGGGTTGGGTACTTGGGTGTGGGACTGTGGGTTCCTGTTCGTTCCTGCTGCTCACCGTATATCACTTGCCGTCGACGTCTCATCGCCATCTCTTCAGGTCATCACCGAGTTCTGCAAGACCATCGGCGCCGACGCCAAGCAGCGGCAGGGCCTCATCCGCCTCGCCAAGAAGAACGGAGAGAAGCTCGGATTCCTTGCCTGATCTGATCGACGCCCACGATGACGAGATGTGCTGTGCTACATATATGTAATAATATAAGTACTCATCATCAAGTAGTGACGGACAATGATACCTTGTTCCTTGCTCCAACTGGTGTGATGACGCTTCAATTCACCTTCCGATGCTTCGTTGTCGATCAGCTTGCCTGCTTGCTTCATTCATGCAGAAATTACTGTTGCGTGTTGGACATTACATTCTATACCAACTGGATGATTCACTATGCATCTTTTTTTCTTATTTTTAGAAACTAATGATGATAACACATATTACTTCTCGATTAAAATAGGACTTTATCAAGGATAAGTCGATCTTGAACCCATATCTCTTTGCGTTGCTAGTGGGTGATGTGATAAGGACCACTCAAGGATATATCCTTTGGTGCATGCTTTCCCTCTCCTTGTCATTCTCTGTTGAAAATTAATCTTAGTCTAACAGGATCTTAATTTAGCTTATTCATGATCACTAACTCTACTCAACATAGTAGCTCTATCCATGTGAATTAAGTGTCTATCTCAAACTTAAAGACCTAGGGCTTACGATTCTTGTGGTTGCCACTAGATAGTAGATTGGCGCACGAGACATGGCCTAGAGACGCATGACCTTTGTTACCTCTGCGACCAGGGACAAGAAATCATAGACCGCATCGTAGCGTCATGCCTATTCACTTAGTAGCTATGGTTCTACATACTTCAAGTGACCAGTGAAGTAGTTACCTACACCAGCATCCTATGTAAGGGCATGGTGGCGCCAGTTACGCTCACTCTGGAATGGAGATCAGCGTGCAGGTATGGACTCCTTGTTCGCACTCGTTTCTTGGCAAATTTACAAAGAGCACAACTCTTGATGCTTTAGGGTGACACCATCCACAATCATCGACCTGCTACAACTCATCAGGGCAAAAGCTGATTGGTGGATCGAGACCGGCGCACGGTGGTTAGAAGCTTTAGCTAGGACATAGTTTCGTTAGCCCGTCATCATAAAGTTGTTCCGGTCAATATGTAGCCAACTTTTGGGGGGGGGGGGGAGGGGGAACGTGGCTAGCGACGACCTTCTTGTAACATAAAAATGCTTCCTACTAATTATTCAATGATACTCAATGCTCTTGCATATTTGAGAAAAAAAAGACCTAGGCTCAAATTAAAGTACCACTAGCATGAACAATCTATAGCCAAAGGTCACACATTGCCTATAGCTAATCTAACAAGGTACATGTCACACAATCAAAGTACGTATGGAAACAATAAACACACTAAGTAAAGAGCTAGAGAGAGAGAGAGAGGGGGGGCATCACTAAGTTTCTCCTAGCCGACAGTGTTCCCTTGACCAAAGGCAATGGAGTCACCAAGTCTCTCTATTGCCACCAGACCACAACTACACTTTTGGACTACCCCATAAGTCCTCCGTCAATTTTTCTATATATTGTTCTGATCGGCTAATAGTTATAGCCTTTTAAATAGGTAACACGTAGTCTACCTTGAGACAAGAGCCAACTGACATGATCTTCCAACTCAATGCTATCTTCTTTTCTATTAAGCGTCATGAACTATTTTAATGCTACGTGGAGATTTGTTTCTAAATTCTAGATAAAAGCTTCAGCGCTATGTGGAGATTTGTTTTTTCTTTTCTCGATCAAGGGTTTAGCCCCTTTTTTATTAAGAGGAAATGAGTTTCGAAGAATTACAGAGATGATCTTAGACGGTCTTCGTGCTATTGCCCTATTCATTGATACGACGACGCGAAGCTTGCTTTTTTTATATATATAATAGCAATTACGAGAAAAAACTGTCCACAAGGCCTATTTGTTGCCATCGCCCGTAACATTTCAGCCTGCGTGTATGCTTCCTACTTCATTTTTATCTCTTTCATTCAGTTTCATTCACATATGAAGAAAATTGGACCTGAAAAAAAGAAAAGAAAATCAAACCGAGTCAACGGATGCTGTTTCGGTTCCGTCCGCGTGCTCTGACCGAGTCAACGGATGCTGTTTCGTTTCCGTCCGCGTGCTCTGACCCCGAGCGAGTCGCCTTTTAAAACTGGGCCCCGACCACCATTAAAATCAGGTGAAGAGTCGGTCATACACACAAAAGGTCAAGACGAAAAGATTATTGGACAGAGATACTCCCTCGGCTTCTGCAGGGAAATTGAGGAAGAAGAGTGCTGGTAATCCATTGGTAAGAACTACTGAGTACTGACCCACTATGGTTCTCTGCTTTGCTAACTTAATGATGATAATTAGTACTCACCTACTACGGTGCTACTAGTCCTATCGAACAAAATGTTCTTATTAAATGTGCCATCAGGCTGTCAGCACTCAGCAGCAGCGCCTGCCTGTCAGAATCAGTAGTGATTTGTTAAAGATCAAAGATTGATTCGCTGCATCCCAAACTATTTCTCCATGATCTGTTCCTTTTATTGGCTTCCCTTCTCCAGTTGACTTGCTTCATCGCCTCTCCACGACCACGACTACAGGAGGAGGGAGGAGGGGGAGCTCTGATCTGTTCGATTCATCCAAGATGTCTGAGGTGGTGGCGATGGCGGGGCAGGCCTACATGAGGCAGCTGAAGGCGCACCCGCTGCGCACCAAGGCCATCACCTCCGGCGTCCTGGCCGGCTGCAGCGACGCCGTCGCCCAAAAGATCTCCGGCGCCTCCAAGCTCCAACTCAGGAGACTCCTCCTCATCGCGGTGCGCTATTCTTCTTTTGACTCTCTCTCTTCTTTTCCGTTCCTCTTCTTGCGTCTCATTTCAGGGCGGCTTAGGCGTTCTTGGCTTTAATTGATTTGATTAACTGCTTATCGCCTACTCCAAACCCAGTTGGGCCAGTGTTGTCACTCGATTCAGTAGTTTTCATCTGGATTTAGTTTATCACATCAGGTCAATCGTTACCTTACAAGATTTGTTGCTTGGAGCATACTGTACGCAGTTAGTGGAATTATGCCTAGTTGATGAACAGCACGGTCAGAGTGGCTCCTCAACACAAAAAATAAAAAATAAAAAAACGCGCTTTTTCTTTACGAGACGCTCGTGTATAGGAACACACACGTACACTCTACCCTATGAGTACCTCTGAATAATGAGGAAATCACAAGAAACCCAACCAATCCAGACAATTGATGTAGACATGCTAGTGGGCTGGGAATCCACATGATTGGTTATTGATGTACACTACAAAAAAAGTACAATATGTGAAATATGTAGGCTGATAGCACCTTCTACTGCATACATCCACGGATCACGAACAACTAGGCTACCATTTTCACTCACTGACAGACCTTGCTCGGCATCAGAAAATCAAGCTTAGCCGTGACCTGCTAGTCTGTGGCTCAGCAACACACAAAAATCTAGTAATCCCCGTCCCCGTCCCCGCCCCCGCCCCCTGTATATTAGGTCATGTATCTTTCGTGTGTAAAGAAAACTGTCATATTATCCCGGCATGTGAGAATATGAGATCATATCTATGCACAAAGATTAACCTAATGGTAGATTGGACATCTCTCTGACCATTAGTTCAATCAACTGGACTAAGTGTCAAAGAAATGTAATAATTTACATATAAGCAATTCTGTTTGAATAGCATCTGTCACAATTTTGATTCAGTTGTTCTTATTTTCATTTGTTGGCGATGTCAAATAGCTATATGGATTTGCATACGCGGGACCCTTTGGACATTTCCTCCATAAGCTCATGGATAGGTTTTTCAAGGGAAAGAAAGGAAAAGAAACTACAGCTAAGAAGGCATGTAACTGTCTTTCTTTCTGAATGACCTATCGAGTTTTCTCAAATGCAACTTTGTATACCTTTTTATTCCAAGGTCCATAACCTGAAGGGCCATCATGACTAAAGTACCACTTTTTTGCTGATTTGTCATGTGTAGGTCTTAGTAGAGCAGCTGACCGTGTCTCCATGGAACAACATGATGTTTATGATGTATTTTGGTCTGGTGATTGAAGGTATATATATATATATACTTTCTACTGGAAAGTTCATTGTGTATCCCAATAAAAACAAGGTTCTGTTCATTGTTCAAGTTTCCTTGCTCTTTCAAAGCCGGATCCAGACAGACAACTGCATGTTGTGTCACACAGTATACAAACACCTGAACATGTTTTTTGTTGTGAGAAAGAATCAGTATTTGCAATTTTCATGAATTCCAGGGAGACCATTTGGACAAGTAAAGAACAAGGTGAAGAAGGACTATGCATCTGTCCAACTCACAGCTTGGAGGGTATGCTGTTTTCGGTTTTGAAATTGATGCTTCAAATCCATGTTTAATTTTTTAAGTGAGTGTGGGGGTTGTTACTGCAGTTCTGGCCAATTGTAAGTTGGATCAACTATGAATACATGCCACTCCAGCTCCGAGTTCTTTTCCAGAGCTTCATCGCATCCTGCTGGTAACGCCTACTATATATATGTTTAGCAATTAGCAGCATAGTGTCGTGTTGTTTTGGCTTGTCAGGATGATGCTTGACTTTTGTTTGAAATTCCTATCACAGGGCTGTATTTTTGAACCTCAAGGCAGCAAGATCAATCGCAAATATTAAGAAGGCATAGAGGCAGCTATCTATACTAGGAGCGGAAGTCATGATCTTAGTTGAAACCCCATATATATTCTAGGCTTCCATTGTAACACCTGAATTCTTTTCCAGCAGGAGAGGAACCGGGTTGATTTGTTCCCCATGAGAAGTTTGCCCTTTTTCATTTCCAAAGCTGTTGTTCTCTCTTCATTTCGAAAGATGTTGTTTGCTCTTCTCGTCTATGTCATTATTATGTACTTCCAGTAGAACTTAGCTTGTGCACAAAGAATATGCACTCACTAATTTGTATGTAATAAAACATATATGAACCTCTCATCGAACAACTGGATTGCATTCAACCCGATTCAAATACAATGCAGGTACATGTACTTCATATATGATCGTTAAATGAATTGCCATCCCTCTAGAGGGAATTCTTTTTTAGCGCACTTAATTCTAATATTTTATTTTAATAATACCATTCAAGATGAACCCTTTTGGTTAATCCAGGCCGTATGGCATGATAAGAACAGATTTCACAGTTCGGCTATAGGGAAGAAATAAGCTCACAGGGCATGACCCATTTGGTCCACTCCGTACTCTCTCCGATTTCCTAAGGATGAACAGCAATAGGGTCTCTAAAAAACAGTTTTGACCATTACTTGTTGCTATAAAATGTTTATAAAATATATTCAATATATACTTTTATGAAATTACATTTCGAGATGAATATACTTAATCACTTTCATATTTTCAAACTCAAACTAAAAAAATTATTTATAGTAAAAGTTTAAAATATTTGATTTAAGACAACCTCAAAACGACATCCTCTAGGAACCCGGAAGGAGTAGTTGTTACAGCTCACGAACAAAGGCCATTATATTGCATTATTGCCCATAACTGCAAGCTAGGTCGTTTTTTTCCTCGTTGTTTATATTTATTTATTTATTACCATAATCCCTATAATTAATGATGCTTATCTGATTATGATTTGTGCATTTTATTAAACTTGATTCAACATTATATGAATTATTCGACATTTCAGATAATATGATGAATCTCTTCATGCGCAAATGTTTAAATCCTGCATTTTGTTAAATTTGTTTCAGTATAATTTGAAATATTCGACGTTTGAGATAACATGATGAATCTCTTTATGTGCAAATGTCTTAATCCTTTACACGCAGAAGAGTTGTGTGTCGCTATATTAAAAAAGTATTCCCTCCGTGCTAAATTAAAAGATGTTTTAATAGTTTTATTAACTTTTGCTACATACCTAGATACAATGTCTTATAAGTAGAAAAAAAAGTGATCATCAGAACATGCTGATTCCATGGCTGAGGTTGTTTTTTTATGACACATGTCGCCCTAGTAAAGGCCTATATAAAGGCATGGAAAACACATCATCACAAAAGAAAAACACATTTGAGGCAAAGGATGGAACAAAACGGTACGTTGAGTACAACGCCAGCCTCTTTCAACATAGTACTGGACTGGGCCTTCCCCTGGGGCGAGGTCGTGGCCCGTTCTACAAGTCTAACAACAAGTAAAAAAAAGGCCCAGCAAAGCACGCTCGTGGAGTCGTGGTGGCGGCGTCGTCGTGTCTCACCGATCCCCTCTCGTTTCCTCCCTCTCGTCGTCACATCAATTCAAGATCCAATCTTTGCTGCTTCCACCTTGCGATCCGATCGTTCTCGAGAAAGGTCGGTGGCCATGGCTCGCTGCCGCCACCACCACCTCCTCCTTGCCCTCTTTCTTGCCTTGGCTGCTGTTGCTCCGGTAAGATCTTGCTTTCTTCTTCCTCTTTCCCTTCCGATGTGTCTCCACCTGCCGCTGACGGTGGTGCTATCTCCTGTCCTGTCGTGTCGCGTGGTGGCAGGGGCAGGCGCAGAGTCACGGGGAAGCCTCCGCCGTCTTCATCGATGCCGCGTCGCACCGCTACCTGCGGAACCAGCAAGCCGACGACCAGGTTCCGTACCAAATTTCCCCATCCAAGCTCTTTTTAGGAGGAATGAGGAACCAACTAATCTGCTTAGATCTGTTTTGACATTGAGCGTCATGCTTGAAATGACCATTGCAAAGCTAGCTAGTTTAGTTGCTTATAAGCACTAGTTGCCATTGGGTATTTTTTTAGTTTGACATGCTCAACTACAGGCCTCCCATTTTGTGATCGTCGTACTTTGCTAATATATACATGGCATCATTGTTTTACTGCAGGATGCTTCAATGTCGTTAAATGAAGTTTCTGCGGCTGTTTCTGTCTTGCTTGGTTTTGCACCGCCAACCTCCCTACCAGCGATTTCTTCTTCGAAGGTTATATTCAAACTTCATCCTGGAACCAGCTAAGCTTTACATGCATCCTCCTACTCTGCCAGAATGCTTCACCCTTTGGTTTTTTATTTTTATTTTCAGTTGAACAAAGTGCTTCGCCCTAATCCATTTGATAGACCGCGTGCTGTTTTCCTTCTGCAAATTGCTGGGTCCGATGGTATGCCAATTATTCTGGAATGCTTTGTATCAGTATTTTTGCAAATTTATGTGCATTCTAACCTAGCAACTAAATTTTCCCCTCTCCTGCTTGTGTGTCAGCCTCAGCTCCTAGTTTCGTATCTGAAGGCAGCAACATTTTCAAGACGAGGATTGAAGGTGCAAACAGCGCTGATACAGGGCTTACAGGTTTAACTGACTATCTAGCAGCTTCTTTATTGTGGATCTGTTCATCTCTCTGCTTCTGAACTTGGATGCCCTACTTCTGGTGTTCTTACCTTGTTGTTGACATATTCTTTTTTATCAATTATTTACTTTGCAGATACGGATGATTTAATTGTCATTAATTCAGATGAATCTCTAGATCTTTCTCGATCAGATTATCTTGATAATGAACTTTCCAGCTTGGTAAGTAAGAGAAATGTAGTATGGTGCATAACCTTTCTATTTACAAATTGTAATCCATTAATTATTTTTCAGGCAAACTGGTTGGAGGGATCTTATCAGAAGTCTAGTGGCAAACTAGTCATTCCCTTGGAGAGTGGAAACAGTCTCACTTTGCTACTTGATAAGGTCAGCACTCCATCTATTGCACACAAAAATGCTTCCTACCTACCTTGCTGTACCCGCATAACTGAATAATATGTTTCCTCAAGCATAATTCACACAAGTGCACAATTTTTTTTCCTGTTATAGCAATACCATAATTTATTACCATGAAATGTTCTGTACCATTATGTATGCGTGTAACTAAATATCTTACTTCATTTTATGTTATTATTATTTTTTTAAAAAAGTACCGTGCTTGCATTTTTTACATCTCAAGTCCTGGCTTCATTGCAATGCATTTATTTACAGGAAGCAGACATGGAATTTGTTTCCAGCTTGGCTTCCCTTCTTAAGACTATTGAAAGGGCAATCCAGGTTCACGAGGATTTCTCAGGTGTCGTGAACCCTGCAGAGCTACTAGAATGCCACTTCACAGGGATAAAGGTAATTGTACAACAAAATAGTTACTTTGTAATTTAAAAATTATGACTGATTTCTATTATATGAGTACCAACAAAAGCTAATCTGAAGCCTCGGCACTGTCCACGTTTACTCCCACCCCTGATCTAATTCCGTCTGTCCTTGTTGTACCACTAACATGTAAATATGTGTCTGTGTGTAATATGATTTCTTTATGTTATTATTGATATGCAATCACCAATTTGATGATTTTTGTAGGCTCTGGAGAATGAGTATGGTTCCACTGAAATTGTTAAGCAGGCGACTGAAATAGTTCAGAGAGCTGTCAGCAAATCATTCCAGTCCCTACATGAAGCATACAAAGGTATACTACCAATTCCATTGAATATGGCATGAAACATAAGCTTTTCCTCTCTTGTGAATGTCCAGTAGTGAACTCTTCTGTGCTACTCATAATAGAGCCTCTCTCTCTCTCTCTCTCTCTCTCTCTCTCCCTCCCTTCCTCCCTCCCTCCCTCAAATGTAGGTTCGGTTCTGTTCTGTTCTCTATTCTGATGAATAGATTAAGAACTATACCATTAGATAGTTTTAAAATTGCTGTTGCTTCATACATACTTTGTGTCTTGTTTGGAATTGTACAGAGAAGGGTATTAGTCCCTCCTACAGAGAATCCGTCTCTAAGTGAAGTTGGATTTAAATTTACACTTCCTTGTTTCAAACATTGTAGTTGTTACCTTTTGTAAATTCTTTTATACCTTCAATATATATAAGATAATAATACAGACTGACGGCAATCTTTTTTTGCCTGTGACAACTAAATAGGGAAAATTGTGGGGCTGGTAATATCCACAAAGGAGGCTTCATCATCCTTAGGATCCATAATTGACGCACCATCTTCACTGCACATTTCAAGACGGCTTGAAGAAGCAAGCAAGACTAAAGATATAGCCTCTGTGGTACTTGTTCGAAAGAGTTTGGCATGGATTACAGGGATCATCCTGCTTGTTTCAACTCTCATAGGGGTGAGCATAACTCCTCACATACCCTCCTGCATTAAACTTAGACACACTTCTACGATTGTTTAACGACACTTCTCCTTCTAGATATATGCAGGGGATGGAAACATTATTATTTTTGGCTGCCCAAACCCTAAACTGTTGTGCTATCTGTGCAGGTTTGCTTGCTTATGAACATGCCACTTACCAGGGACACCCTCCTGTACTCGAATGTCAAGATTGATTAGTCTGAACTCTGAAGGGGTGTTCAGTGTTCACGGCGGCCATTCTTGGGGTTCAACCTTGGCCTGTGTAGTTATGGGACGAATTTCGGTAGAGATGTATTCTTACGCTGTTCACAAAACTAGTGTACAATGGGATACTAGGTGCTACGTGCTTTTTTTGAATCTGTGCTGTACTGCTGCCTGTATGGGCTGTTTTGTTGTTTGGTTCCGGTAAATAATCCAGGGGTGGAGCAAACGATTGTTGCAGTTCTGAATAAATCTGTGACGATTGTAATCGAATTTCAACTTGAATAACAGTGTACATGCTATGTTTGTGGTTGTCGTGGTGGTGGGCTTAAAATCGGGTAGACATGCATGCGATACAAGCTGCATCCTCGTCCTGCTCACCTCGAGCTCATTCGGTCGGTCTACATGCATGGGATCATATTATTCAAAATTACGATTTTAAAGTTGGGGAAGTCTGAAACTGATTTCATATTTATTTATTTATTTTAGTTCAAATAGTTTAAAGATCCAAATTTAGTGATTAATTAACAATTGTTCATCGATTAGGTAGAAAAATAAAAAAAATACAGCACTTGAACACCAGTCTGTGATTGCCGATTGGTCAATTGGACCCGATGCTAATGTCGGCGAGGGGCATGGTGCTTTTCAGTAGAACATTATATTGCTTTTATTCGTTTGAGCATTAAGATTTGATATGTTCTTAGTAGTGGAAGAACGTACCCCATATATTTTGAAGCTTTATTATATAATTATGAGTAAAAGTATGCTTTGGTTATGCTATATTTTGAAGTGGTCAGATTCATATTTTTTTCAAATTACAGTGGAGAATAGCATCGACGGAATGGAGGTGGAGTAGCAGGCCCGTCCCGGCTGCGGCGGCGAGAATGCCGCGCGAGGCGCGATGGCTGGCTTGGCCTAGTGGCTGTGCAAGCCTAGTCGCGCGCGCATGCATGCCCGGCCGACCTGGACCGTCCATCCGTCCCACGACTGCGCCTTTGTCTCTCCGCCCATCTCATGCATCTCCATTCTCCATTCTCTACCATCACCACCCAGTTTCTGCAGCATGCGTTTGGGTTTGGGATTGATAGATACATAGATCATCTCCATTCACTCGCCTGCGTTTGCTGCTGCGACTTGCTGGATCGATCGATCGCTCCCAATTGAACGGACTGACGACGACGACGATGGCCGCAAGCACGGCGCGGTGGCAGCTGCTGGCCGGCCAGGTGAGACGTCAGGCGTCGGGCTTCATTCAGGACAAGTACAAGCAGGCCAGGCTGGCCCTGGGCGACGTCACGCCGGCAGAGCTGTGAGTGCATTATGCCTGATTGATGGGACGACGACGACGATATATATATATATGTAGTTGATGATGGTGATCGATGTTGATGTGATCCGATCGATACCCATGAACACATACACATGCACGCACGCAGGCTGGCGCAGGAGGCGACGAACAACGAGGCGAGCGTGCCGGACGCGAAGACGCTGGCGTGCATCGCGGAGGCGGCGTTCGACATGGACGACCTGTGGAGGATCGCCAAGGTGCTGCACCAGAGGCTGAGCCGGGCGGCGGACTGGAAGGAGTGGCGGCCGGTGTACAAGGCGCTGGTGGTGCTGGAGTTCCTGCTGACGCACGGGCCCGAGGAGGACCTGCTGCCCCGCCGGGAGTTCCTCGCCGACGTGCGCGCCATGCACGACGACCTCCGCAGCTTCACCTACGTCGACGACAAGGGCTTCAACTGGGGCGCCTGCATGCGCCGCCGCACAGACACCGTGCTGTCGCTGCTCACGGACGCCAACCGCCTCCGGGACGCGCGCCGCAGGGCCATCACCACCGTCAGGGTCTCCTCCTCCCACGGCGGCGGCGGCTTCGGCGGCAGCCCGATGTCGTCGTCGTCGTCGTCCACGCCGTCGTCGGCCTCGTCCTCCGCCTCCTCCAGGACCTCGCGCAGCAGCACCTGGTCCTTCGGCGGCGGCTCCTCCCACTACTCCGACAGCCCCACCGTGTGCCTCACCTGCGCCTCCGACGCCGACTACCGCCACGACAAGAAATGCGACGCCTACACGGCCGACGACGACTGCTGGGCCGCCTCGGCGAATTACAAGAGCAACTGGACGGCGGCGGCCACGGTGGACGAAGCTGACGGCGGCGAGGACCAGCACCAGGGGCTCATGGATGACGACGACGCCTGGGACGCCCACTTGGTGGACGACAGCACCAGTCCCAGCACCTGGTCCGCCAGGTTGCTCGGTTCCTTGTCTCTGACCACCAGCAGGGCCTCAGGCTTCCAGAGCCTGTCGCAGCCGGAGCAGCGAAGGACAACCAAGAAGCTGCAGGGGCGGCTCCAGCGCCAGCGTTCCGTCGATTGATTGATTATTCAGTCACGTCCATAACGCTCGGTCCACGACTACTGTAATCTCTCCTTCTCCTCCTCTAGGTTAATTATTAATTTGACCGGCCTATTACTGTAATTTCTACCCCTTTTTTCCCTCTACCTAGCACAATTAAGTCGCCCCTCATCCTTTATTTTTCTACTTTATGATAAGTACGGATAAAAAATAAATAAAAAAACGGACGTGCTCGTAGAAATGTCCAGAAATCTGTGCTTTAGCATCGGCAAAACTGATGTGTATTCCATTTGCCATGCCACCAGATTCTGGGTGCCACTAGCCCCATTACACACTTCACAAAGTGACTGATGGGCGAACCGTGGGGATAAATTGAAATAATTAAACAGATTATAGTAATTAGTACAAAAGGCTTCATACACCAGGTAAAAAGGTTTATGCATGTCGTAAACATCAGTTAATCCTCCTACCAAATGAATCCAGAATGTTCGAGGGTCCTGTTCGGCTAATAGCTTATGCAAACTAAAGCACTTATGTACACAAGTAGTTAAAACGCGTAAGGCTCACGACAGCTAGCTAGCAAGCTGATAGAGTAGGCAACTATATATATATATATTCAACAAAAGTCGCTTCATGCTTCCCTATACTTTCTCAGGTCGAAGGTGAGAGTACTCGAGCAACTGCACATCCAATCACTGTGTTAGGCATCCGCAAAGGAAGACAAGGCAAGTGCAGTGATATAAACCAGACTTACCTTCGTTCTGAGTCCCTATAAACACCAACAAGTGCTTCGGCCTTGTCATAGAAACTATCCTTCAGCGATATGACTATGCTCTGAAAACCACATTCTCCATCGCTGCCTTGTTCATCAGCAACACGGTCACACGATTTTGATCTGATAAACCCAGCAACCTTGGCCACATTTAAATTGTCCAGAGCAGCATCTACTTCATCCAATATGAAGAACGGTGATGGCCTGAAACTGAAATTAACACAAAACTTTATGAGATTTGATTGAGGCAGAAGGTGAACCAAGAGGGGCTGTCAGAGAAAGGTGAGCTAGAGATAACCAGATACATCACAACATACATGAAAATATATATATACTCCCTCTATATAGGATTTAGAAGTCGTTTAGGACAACAACACGGTCTTCAAAGCATGTGTTATGTCGGGCAGCAGTAGGGATTAGGCCCATTAGTGGCCTAATTACCCAAATATCCTATATTATTTATATTTCCTTAAATAGTTTAGTTATTTCCTAAATTAGGATCCCATAGGCTATATATTTGTAATCGTTGATTGGTGGAAGATAAGCAAGAGCAATCAGATTTGCTCGGCTTCCCTTAGGGAGCCGGGAGACTTTCCTGTGCCCTAGCCGCCGCCTCTGTTCCTCTCTCGCGCACACACACGCAACCACAGCACCAGTTCGTCGCCGTCGTGGTTCCCTGCCACGGCCAGCAGCTCCACATCCATACAACCTCCGCCCAATCTCAGATAGGATCCGTAATCCTATCAACCTGGTATCAGAGACCTCGTCGATCATGGCCTTCTCCGCCGCCGCGACATCAGGCTCTGCGCCGGTCCTGTCGGCAGCTCTGCCGGCCGCCACATCGGGACCGTCCGCATCCGGGGAGCTGGTCCAAGCAGCCACGCTCCCTCTGGCCACCGGCGCCGCTGCAACACAGCCGTCGCCCGTTTTCTCGCCAGATCAGACCACATCGGTCCTGATCGATCTCAGCAGGGCAGTCCGGGAGATCCAGGGCACCCTGGCTGGTCTGCTTTCCGGCCAAATCCAACTCCCGGTGCAGCGGCCGATTGGTCCGCCGCACCCCTACTTCGCCCCACCGCTTCACTTGTCCCAGCCGCCACCGCTGTCCTACCACACCACCGCACCTGCCCCGAACACGTCCTACCCCTACAGCGCGTCTACGTCCGCCCCGGCGCCCTCGTTCGCCAGCGCGCCGCCGCCGTCCCAGGGCGTCCCGATCCAGCAGATTCGCTTCCCGCCGTCGCCTTCACCGCTGCCGGCGTGGATGACTGACGCGACGTCGGCGCCGGTCTACACCGCGCCTGTGCCGCAGACGCATCTGCCCCCGCCGCCGATCACGTCGACCACCATGGCCCACGGCGGCGTCCCTGCCTCGGGGGTGCTTTATGGCACGGCGGACGGGTCCCTGTTCCACAGCGACAGCCTGATCGCCGCTTCTTCCTCTTCTGCACCTACCGGGCCACCAGCCTCGCTGGTCCACTCCGGGCCGACGGCCGTGATCGGGCCGTCCGAGCCCCAGCCCCCGAAGTTCTACAAGCTGGAATTCGCCACCTACGACGGCTCCGTCGACCCGCTGAATTGGCTCAATCAGTGCGAGCAATTCTTCCGCGGCCAGCGAACACCGGCGACGGACCGCACTTGGCTCGCCTCCTACCACCTACGGGGGCCAGCCCAGACGTGGTACTACGCCCTCGAGCAGGACGAGGGTGGCATGCCGCACTGGGAGCGCTTCGTTGAGTTGTGCCGCCTGCGTTTTGGGCCCCCGATCCGCGGCAGTCGCCTCGCGGAGTTGGGCCGGTTGCCTTTTGTTTCCACCGTGCAAGAGTTTGCAGATCGCTTCCAAACGGTGCTGTGTCACGCCCGGAACGTCTCAACGCGGCAGAAAGCTGAGCTCTTCGTCGGCGGTCTTCCCGAACATATCCGGGTGGACGTGGAGATGCACGACCCCCGGACCTTCAGACGGCCATGTACCTGGCCCGAGCCTTCGAGCGGCGCGCTGCTGCAGCAGCACCAGCTCCCCCGCCACAAGGAGCACGTCCTCCCCAGCAGCTGCCGGTGCCGGCGTCTCCACCAGGGGTACATCGCGCGCCGACCGGGGCCCCAGCACCTGCAGGAGCGCCAGAGCTGCCTGCACCAGCGAATGGGGCGCCACAGGCTCCTCCCGCGCCATCGCCGGCTCCAGCGCCTGCCTTCCGTCGCCTCACACCGGCCGAGCAATTGGAGCGCCGTCGTCAAGGGCTCTGCTACAATTGTGACGAGCCCTACGTCCGCGGTCACCAGTGTCAGCGGCTATTCTACTTGGAGGCGGCCGACTTCCTCGACGATGATGTACCAGCTGTGGGGGCGACCGCTGCTGCATTCCAGCAAGATACCGCTGTGGGCTGACGCCAACTCTTCTGCAGTTTCAGCTCGAGGACGAGCTGTTTCCCCAGGCGGGAAGAGATGTTATGTCGGGCAGCAGTAGGGATTAGGCCCATTAGTGGCCTAATTACCCAAATATCCTATATTATTTATATTTCCTTAAATAGTTTAGTTATTTCCTAAATTAGGATCCCATAGGCTATATATTTGTAATCGTTGATTGGTGGAAGATAAGCAAGAGCAATCAGATTTGCTCGGCTTCCCTTAGGGAGCCGGGAGACTTTCCTGTGCCCTAGCCGCCGCCTCTGTTCCTCTCTCGCGCACACACACGCAACCACAGCACCAGTTCGTCGCCGTCGTGGTTCCCTGCCACGGCCAGCAGCTCCACATCCATACAACCTCCGCCCAATCTCAGATAGGATCCGTAATCCTATCAGCATGACTTTGACTTCATATTTCTATAAAAATATTTATTAAAACGTGATATATGCATACTTTCATATTTCCAAACTCAAGAATTTAAAAGTCATTCATGATTTATATTCCCAATGTTTGACTAAAACCTTATCCAAAACGACTTCCTTTTCCTATACGAAGGGAGTACATATATATCCACCCTATAACAATGCTTTACCCTTATCAAAATCCTCGGACGGCCAGTAAATACTGATTCTGAATGCTTCATGTGCTAATTTATTGGCCTTGGCATGCCCTGATACTCAAAATACCCAAGAGGTAATCAAGAAGCATTGAACATAAAAATTTCAATACTGGAACATGAAGGAAGCAATTGGCCTTAAGTGATTTATGCCGATAAAACTATTAATAATGGAGAAATCTGACATCTCCAGGCTCTGAACTACTACAAAAAAAAAATTACTAGAAAACATTTTACCTGTGAATGGCAAAAAGCAAGGCCAGTGCTGCAACAGTCTTCTCCCCACCGGATAACTGTTCCATATCTCTAAACCGCTTGGTAGGTGGCATAGCTGTGTACTTGATTCCATGTAGAAATGGTTCGTCTTCATTTTCTAGATTTAAATATGCTGTTCCTCCAAGTGGATGTGTATGGCTTTTTGTCAGCTGCTTATAGATTTTGTCGATGCCTTTAGATATGTGATCAAAGGCCTTCATAAACAGCTCATACCTAAGAACAAATAGAAATAACAACAGGTAAGGCACAATCCTCTAAGAACAAAAAAAATACTGTAATTATCATAGAAATTGTAACCCCCGGCCCAAATATCATTCGTTCTTCTCTATTGTTTAACATGCCAGACCAACATCCAAGTTCTCAAATTACATTGATGCTTGTATAGCAAGTGCAAAAGTGGAATGTAGCTGGTTCTGTTCTCAAGCACTACATAGGCCTGATGGTAATTGCCAGTCCTGGTGAATTGGGATGACAGTAATAGGTAACCAGGAAGCTTGATTATGCTTAATTGCCTACAGCCACAGGTTACTGTGGTAAGGTTTACTTTGTTCTTTTTTCTGTTTGCAAGCTGCCCAGACCTCGGGCATGCTCTCAAAAGGTACTTGACGGTTGACACACATGTTTGAGATCAATAGTTCAATACCGACGTTGTGATACATATTATATTGTTAATATAATATCCATGAGTAACAAAACCAAACTGTCTTTGTCAAAACTACTACAAAATCACACTTTTTAAGTAATACTTTCAGAGAACTGCCTTTAAACCAGTTCTAAACACTGCCATCATGTCACCTTCACGAGACTGACAATGATGCTAATGCTTAAACTGGGCCTCGTGATCTCATCAAATGTTATGCAAAAAGGAGTACCACTATGACACTTGTTCTCTAAAGGTGTGGTTTGTGATGGGTTTTACAAAGGTAGTACAGATGTGTGGAATTTACTCAACCCAATTATATCTAACTGCATTCTAATTTGAACAAAGATATTCTGAAATTACAGTCAGTTGTAACCAACTATTCATCCATATTTGAGTATTTTATTTAAAAAAGAAAGCGTTCATTGCAAGTAGGGCCCTTTGAGTTTTTCTTCTAGCATCACCAATATAACAAGACTATCATCTACTCCCTCCGTCCTAGAATAGAAGGCGCAACTCGCTCTGACACTAAGACCAAGGAGCGAATCAACTTTCATGCAATAGAGGTGCTTTGGCTTGTGCCCATTTTACTGCGGCACAGCATGCCTGCATGCAAAAACAGGCTATGCAAAAATAGGCTCCAATTAGCTCCCACGTTTAATTGTTCTCCGGTACCACATGCTTAATTTTCTCGACCTTGCAGAGCCATGCAACCATGTATGCATACCTCACAGCTGCATGTGCATCGAAGCCGAGGAGTCAATCCGGCACCATATTTCATTTATGCATGCGAGTATAGAGTGCCAAGAATTGGGCACCCTGTATTACAGGACTAGGAAAAAAAAAAGAAATTATGCCTTCTATTCTACAGCGATTCGCCCGGCGATGCTTTACGGTGCTACAACTGAGTGTAGCAGAGATGCGTATGTTGCACTGGTTCTGTGGGCACACAAGAAGGGATAGAGTCCGGAACGAAGACATTCGGGATAGGGTTGGGGTGGCACCAATTGAGGAGAAATTGATTCAACATCGGTTGAGATGGTTTGGACATGTCCAACGGAGGCCTCCTGAGGCACCGGTGCGTAGTGGGGTTCTAAAGCGGGCCGACGATGTTAAGAGGGGTAGAGGTCGACCTAAACTGACTTGGGACGAGTCAGTTAAGAGAGACCTCAAGGAGTGGAATATCTCCAAGGAATTAGCTATGGACAGGAGCGCTTGGAGATTAGCAATTAGTGTGCCTGAACCGTGACCTTTGTTCCCTTGTCTGCTTATCCCTTTCTCTACCTTTCACCTTCTGCCCATTTTGTGTTGCTCTTATCTTTGCCTCCTGTGGGTTTCATCTCTAGCCTACCCCAACTTGCTTGGGACAAAAGGCTATGTTGTTGTTGTTGTTGTTGTTGTATGCCTTCTATTCTAGGACGGAGGGAATAAAAGACAAAGAACTTCAGTTCCATAAAGAAAACGATAGCATGAGTCCTCCAAAGTGCAATGGAATAAATATTGCAAGTCCCTACAAAAGATATAGCATTCTAGAAAATAACTTAATTCTATGTCACCAACTTCATATGGTGATAAGAAAATGATTGGGCAATACCTCCTTTGCTTCACTGAGTTATATTTATCAGATATCTCTCGTTCTTCTTTCCTAGCTGCTTCAAACCTTTCAGTAACCTCCTTTTCCTTTCTTTGGAGCGCATCATATTGATCCAGTGCTTTTAGATTAGGAGCAGTGCGCTCAATATCAGCCAGTAGCACACCTGTTCTTTTTTTGAACTCTGCCTCATGTTTGTCACGTTCAGAAGGTCGTATATCCTGCAGATGGCTTTTGCTAAGCTGACTGTAATCAAGGATTGGTTCTTGTGAGGATGTTCCAGTATCCATTGGATCATTTACTGTAGGAAGCTTCAACTGTTCAAGTTCACACTTCTCATAAACCTCCCGCTGGCGTGATACAAGTTGTGCAAGTTGTCCCTCCTACAAGTGAATGGATGGTTTCATTATCATCAACATTTCGATACACAAACAAATGAAGGAAGCAATCTTTGAAACCACAGACATGACTCTCCTAAAAGTACATAAAAGAACTCTTGATTAAGGATGACAGCTGTTAGAAAAGCTCCAACCTTTGATTTCACTTGGCGGTCCAGCTTTGCCAATGTAGATGCAACATTACTATTCTGCTCTTTTAACTCATCAATAACCTTCTCACATTCGTCCGACTTGGATTTCCAGTCTGTATAGGGCAATAAAGAGGTCCATAAGCTCACTAGAAATACCAACAGAAGAATGAACATTGCATTCATGAGAAATATCAACAGAAGAATGAATATTGCACTATGGCATTTGCAAAGTTTATCATCATTTTGACATAAATGTCTAGGCATATATCTAACAACAAACAGAACTGAATCGACAGTTGATAAATTTATATAAAATCCACGCATCCTTTAGAAATCATTTTAGGTTTTGTCAAGTTGTAAGAGCTTGCTAGGCCAAGGGTTTTGAAGGCATAGCTTTGGGATTTAAAAGTTATAGCACGATGTGACACATATTCAGTATTCACGGAATTATAGCTACTTCACCAAGAACTATCATCAAGAAAATAGATAAGATGCTTCAAATAGTTTTGAAGGCATAGCTTTGGGATTTAAAAGTTATAGCACGATGTGACACATATTCAGTATTCACGGAATTATAGCTACTTCACCAAGAACTATCATCAAGAAAATAGATAAGATGCTTCAAATATGCACCATCAGCCTGAGTCTTCAGTTCTTCCATCTGAGTCAAAATTTGTTCAGCTTCAGCCTTAGCACCAGACTCTCTTTCCTGTAAGCCCTTCAGATCTTTCACTAGGGACTCATGTGTCTCCGTAAACTTCACAATTGGTGCCTGCATATCTCGCTTTTGTTCATATTCAAGCCTGCAGAACAAGATATTGTTCATACTCGAAAATGCATGTGCAGTCAAAGTAAAATTTTAGTCAGTGCTAAATCCCTGTCACTGTTGTCACATACTGGTATTTCAATTTTGACATTTGGTTACTTAGTCTTAGCTTCTTCTGCTGTAGTTCTTGAGCATCTCTTAGCTGCCTTTCTTCATACTCGCGGATATTCTTCACACCAACTGAAATGCTAAAATCTCTGTACACCTTGTCCACAATCTCATTAATTTTTTTCTCAAGTTTTCTTACTTCTGCTTCCCTTTCAGCAATACGGGCCTCGAGCTAAAGAAACAAAATGAGCAACCAATGCAAAAGTAACAGTTCAGCCGTGATGAAACAACAGGTGAAACATCTTCAACAAAATATTACCTCCTCCTCTCCAGGCTTCAGACGTTTAATCTCTGCCTCAATATTACTCCTCTCAGATGCTAATTTAGCTAGTTTCCCTCTAAGGTTATTCTGCAGAAATGATTCATTTCAAAAGTCTCTCCAACAATGGATTAATACAGAGAAGCATCCCCAACTACAACAGGGAGGAAGCAAGGGAGACAGAGAGAACCTTCAGCTAATACAGGGAATAACATTGGCCTAGGATCCCTATACAAAGCTAGAAGTAGTGGATAAAAACATCAATTAACAGGGCGATAATTGGCAATAGAAATCAATTTGGCAAGTCATGTTTCCCAGGCAACTCAAGACAAAACCAAGTAAAAGTATTTTCCTTTTGACAGGGAACAATATCCAAGACTAAGAGCCATACTGAACAAATATCTGTATAAATGAAATGAAAGAAAAAAAAATGAGATAGCCAAATAAACATTGATTAGCATGCCCTCTGTGAAATTTCCTCCACCACAGGTTAAACTACTTTCTTACTCTTACTCAGATTATCAGGTTTTTTTTTGTTTTTTTTGTTTTGGGGGGGGGGGGGGGATCATCAACAATTATCTGGTTTATTAATCAAACAAACCTGTTCAACATTCGAGTAGTGCAACTTTTTCTCAAGTCCAGTTATTTTTTCAGATATGGCAAGCTCCCTTCTCTGCAACTCCCTAGGGGAACCAAGTTCTGACATTTCAGTTTCCAACTGATTTTTCTTCTTCTTCAAAGCTGCAATACAAATTGCATGAAGAGCTAGTAAGACATTGCCAAATAGCACATATATTTTAATTGTAATGAAGAGATTGCACAATACAGACATTCTATTGCGCTTTCATCCCATTTGTTTGATCTTGCTTCCATCCCCCCACTTGTTCCACCGGTCATTGTGCCAGATTTAGTCAGCAGAATCCCATCGACAGTAACAACTAAATGCAACAAATTACATACCACAGTAAGCATAAAAAGAACCAAACAAGAAAAAATTGCTGCTCAGAATAAGCACAAGATATATGCCCTTACCTTTATACCTTTCACCACTCCAACTTAAGGCTTTAGCTTCATCAAGTCTATCACAGACAAGTGTATTTCCAACAGCATACAGAACTGCTTTCTCCAAAACTCGGTCAAAAGTACAATGTTAAGGTACAAAAATCAACAGTCAATAAAATTGGTATAGCTTATTGTTTAAGAGTCATTAACTTTTCTCCATGAGCTATTATTGCAAAAATGCAAAATCACACGTGGGCAGGCAATCATGCACGATAAAATAAGGACAAGGATTAGTGAAAGTTTGCAATCATGTCTTCTTACAAAATTAGAACATGTTTAACTGGAAAGTGAATGAATATACGGGCAAACGACAGATATCACATTTGATCGAAATCATGAAGTGGAAAGCAAAACATGGCAACGGTGTTTCATAAACAAATTGTTATATTGAGAAATTAATTCACAACAATATGATGATTTTACATTTTATGCAATAGTAGGAATGAAGTACATGTTTCAAGGCATGGAAACAAAGCTTTCCCTACTGACAGATGCATTCACATCTTTTAGCACATACGGTAGAGGAGCTTTATCAACAAGAGAGTGGATAGACGGGCAAAAGATGGATAGCACATTTCACATTTGATGAAAGTGACCAAGTCAGAAGCAAAAAATCAGCAGTGGATCTTTCAAATTTATCCACACTTACAAGCCATAATGCTGAGAGGTGGATTCACAACAGCATTACTTTGAACAATTGCAGAGAATAGAGAAACAGGTAAATGTTTGAAACGTTGCATAGAAACACAATTGTGTTCCTAGTAACAGATGCACCCCATATCTATACCACAAATTATACATCTTTGCGTCTGCACTCATTAGCATCAGCATGGGTACTGAACCACTTAGAAAAATCTTGAGAACATTAAGGATATATAATATACTCAACAAGAATACATCTAATAAGCATGGCTTCAAGACTACTTCGTATGAATACATGTTCACCTAGAATATAGACATTTAATTTGACTGTTCAAAATAAATCAACTGCGAACATAAATAAATACAAAAATATATCACAGCAAGCAGCCAACTTTAAGGTAAGGATCCATAATAAAAAAAACTTTAAGATAAGGATATTGAATGACATCAAAAACTAACTGCGCAGATCCACCAAGAGCTCGCAGCTTCTCAATTATCGGCTTCACACGGACTGATTGCAAGGGAATAAATGTCTGCGGAGGATGCCGCTGCTCCTTCAGATACTGTAGCACATAAAAGTAACTCATTTAAACTTATGTCTATCCAGAAAGTTTGCAAAGGCAGGAAAGAATATAAGTTTCAATGCAGCAGTCAGAACAGAAAGGATAAATACAAAAGGAAAGCATATTTCATTAAGACATATATGAGTATAACTACTTTACTAACATAGAGTAGTAATGATCAAAATTGTGTACAACTGCTGCTAGAAAATAATGGAGTGCTTGTATGAATAGATATGTAGTCCAAAGACAGAGTCATTGTAAATATGTATGACTTCATGAATTTCTGCTGTATGAGACTTGAATTGACATGGTGCAAAAGGCCATGAGGATGCACGATACTGCAATCTCAACAAAAATTATGGATCCATCTAAGGGTTATTTACCAACCTTCACATCCACATGACTATGAGTTAGCGCGTCACAAAAATATAGGTGTTTAGAGCAACTCATAGTTTGGGATTTTTTTGTTTCCCAAATCTTGGAGTTTGGCAACTTTCCAAACGTTATGGCAAGGAAAAAAAAAAGATCAATCTCCAATAGTTTGCTATAATTCACTTGGCAAAATCAAAAGGAGGGTCCACGATCCTGCGGCAACAGGCGGGGATAATGGGGCGTCCTCGCCAGAGTCGGCGAGCACGTGGAGGAAGCCAGATGCCAGGCAGCTGAAGCTCAACTTCGACGGGCCGTCGAAGCTGGACTCCCGGGATGCGAGCATCGGTGGCGTCTACCGCGACCACGGTGGCCAACGGCTGGCACAGCGTCTGGATCGAGGGCGACAACAAGGCGGCAGCCGACGTTGTGCGGAGCTGCACGGGGGAGGGGACAGGAGCACTTCCGCCTGTGGGCGGAGATCTAGGCGCTGCTGCCGCTGCTCGACGACATGAGCGTCTCATGCCAGGAGCTGTCACATCATGTCCAGCAGCTAGCAGCCATCACGCAAGAGCAGCAGACATCACGCAAGACGGCAAGAGCAGCAGGCATCAGGCAAGGCGGCAAGAGCAGCAGGCATCACGCAAGACGGCAAGAGCAGCAGCTAAGTATGCATCGGGAAGAACGAAGCCTTTGGCGTGCACGGGAAGCGGGGAAGGGGCCGAGCGGCGCGCTGGACTCGTGAGTCACGGTATGCGCAGTCGAGGACGGCGCGCATATATGCGCGCGGGAAACAGTTTTTTGCCAAGTTGGCAAAGATAGGGAGGAATGATGGGGAACTGTTGGAGACTGTTTTTTGTCAATTTGCCAAACAATCAAAGATGGGGAGGAGGGATAGCAAACTGTTGGAGTTGTTCTTATCCCTTTTATCATGCCCAAACAAGCAAGAGTAAGGGGTAGGCATTTTCATTACATTTAAGAGGTTCCGTATTTCTAGAAAGTGCATTTAGGATTAAGCATGAATGAAAAGGTACTATGATTTGAGTGCTACAACAGGTAAAATATGTGTTCCTAGTTAACAAGAGTAGAAGAATTAGCAATAAAAGATCATGAAAGAGAACCTTAATGCATTCCTTTCCAGTGTTCTCATCTTCCACTACAACAGCATCCATGAATTTCCCCATGGCAACAGTAACAGCAAGGTTATATTTCTTCTGTGAGGGCCTGCAAAGTTCAAGCATGCGGCCATGGACTCCAGGGAATAGCCGCTTTAGACTTGCAACAGTTTCTTTTAATCGAGCATCACGGTCACTTTCATGCTTGTCAGCTTTAAGCTCCCTTAGTTTTGTTTCTATTTCATCCACCCTCTTCTTCAGCCTTTGGTACTCAGATCTGCACAAAAAGTGTATTGAGAATTAAAAACATATTGATTGTGGAGGAAAGCTTGTGCTAAAAGACTTGAAGCTAAGCCATATAAAAAAATCAAAGAATTTGGTAGACTAACCCTGAAGATTGGCGTTCCTTTGCAATTTTGTCGTGTTCCTCATGCAAGTGTACGAGCTCATTTTCAAGCTTGGGGATGGAATGGACAATCTTGTTAAGTTTTGTCTGTAGTTCACGCTCTTGTGATGATATCTCATCCATACGGCTTTCCAGCTGCTGCATGTTCTCCACTAAATTCGTTTTTGCTTCAACATCAGCATTTAATTTTTTGTCTATAACTTCCTTCTCATCTCTTAGCTTTGCTGTCTTCATTCCTGCGTCCTCCTTACTGTAACAAAAGTAAAGTGCAGTCAGGTATGGCATTGAAACCAGAGGAATAACAAAATGGTATGAGATAAGACATTTGAAATCTATTTTAGTCATGATTGGCAAAAGCAATTATGGAGCTAGCTACTGAGGAAAAGGCCAATTAATATTTCCTAAGTTTAACAACTGTAAATTTCATTGAGCTTAACACAGCAAACCCAAAATCATGTCAATGAGATGGTTGTGTCCCAGAAACTCGTGGTTATCAAATATTGAAAACTTAATAGTTACCTTGATAAGCATGATATTTTTAGTACATGTGCTGTGTAGATATTTTTCAGTTCAACTGTTGCGTAGCCACAAAACTAGTGTGGGCCCATAAATAAAGTGTTAAGAGGCCAGTTAGGTGTTGTAAAATGCCATATAAGGAAAAGGTAGGCTCTTCAATTATTAATTTTGACTATTCATAGCTGAACCTCTCCCTCCCTATGGTTTTTTGTTCCATTTTTACAAGGCTGCACAATTTAGATTAATCACAACTCCACGGTCTCCAGTTTCGACTGGCTTTGACCCTTTGACAATAAAATAAAATTAATTCAACAGACAGGTGCTTATTCAGCAGACACAAGCTGCTCGACTCCTCTAACTGCTCCACAGGGACTGCTTGAGGTGTCATGATCGGTTCTGCAAACCATCATGTTAGAGCATTGAACCCGGACACACCTTATTGAGTTTTGAGGTATCTTTTTTCTTAATTCTGTTGCTCATTGAGTCCCATCTCTAGCGTATGGCCTACCCCAACTTGCTTGGGACTAAGGATCTCTAGCGTATGGCCTACCCCAACTTTTGGAATCTGTTGGGCACTGTTTTTGTGGAGTATTGCCATCAAAACTTTAGAGTGCGTTTGGTTTCAGGATGATATGGGATGGGATGGCTCAATCCCAGTTTAGGGGGATGGGACCGTCTCAGGCTCCCAGCTAGTGTTTGGTTCAGAAGAACAACTCCATCCATGTTATTTATTTGATTGGAGTGATTGAATGAAATTTGACGGATGGAGTTTTTAACGCCAACCATTACAGTCCCAGTGGGCACTGCCTGTCATCCTTGGGCGCACATTGTCTTCCCCACCATGCCTAAACGGTGGCCATCTCCCTCAGCAGCAGTGCCCTCGTGTCGGAGCACCAGCCAGTCGCCTTACCCTTGCTGCTCAGGGCTCCCCATCATGCCGGAGCCACAACGCTCTCTCCACCGCACCCCTCACGCCAGGGATCAGAGCACCCCACCCCCACCCCCACCCCCAATGCCTCCAATTGGTTCGGGGACGAGGCTGCCAGTGCTGCCCAACTGTCGCCTATAGCCTGTGCTGGAGTCGTGTCTTCACCCCGAGTCCAAACTCCGCCCCCGGTCAGCCCTGATGGAAGATGACAGCATCCAAAGCAGACAAATCTTGGGATAGTCCAAATGTGAGGGGAATATTCCCCTTAGACATAAACCCATCCCTACTCACCAGTCAACCCCCCCCCCCCCCTCCCACCCCCAACAACAACCCCAACAAACACCTGCCGAAAGGGAATGGGCACGTTCCATCCCTGGTCATTCATCCCACCAACCAAACACATGCTTAGGGATGCACCAGATACCCACTCAGCAAATACTTACAAAATCAAATGAAATATTTAGATCCTATGACAGTTTTTTTATGGATGCATTTAATCCCAGGATATTTATATCTCTGCCTGTTTGCTAGCTGTTCTGATCTTGGTCCTTTTTTGTGTGTGTTTAGGTAGGGACCGGGGGGTGGGGGTTGTTTATATCGTTGGCGCTAAGATCCAACCAATTGGTAGAGAATGAATAGACTCCTTTTCAGGAGCAATCCATCCTTCCCGTGCAGCATACAACTCTATTGAACTGTGCATATGGTTGCCCAGGTGGTTGAATTCCTTTAGTAATTCCTCAAATTTCCTATTTTGGAAATAAAAATAAAAAATAGGAGAAAATATAACAGAAAAAAGTGCTCTTCCATCTCCTGGATAAGTAGAGAGGGAGGATAGTCCTTTGGTGTCCATTCCAATTAAGAATTGGGCCTTCACGAAACACAATTACTAGCCAATATTTCTCATTTCGAGAGATTTGCAAACATGGGACTCTAAACATTGGCCACTCGCAGATTTGCGATTTGCCATTGGACCCACATTCATAGACACAGATGGACCCATTTGTCATCCACACAAATGGCCACATAATAAAAGAGTCAAATATTTGAGTCCCAAATATGCATTTTCTCATTTATCTCATGTCTTTTGTTGTTCATGGTTCGATACGGAGCAAAATCTAGGCCTGAATTCAGTTTACTGCTTCAAAGTTAATGGAGGAAAGAGGCCATCCAACCTTTCAGCAATAGGCCACCTATGCAGGCCTAGTTCGTAGCCAAATTAGAAGCAAAGGGATTTTAAATCCACCCATCTTCCCTCATACCACCTCTCTTCCCCTTCCACTGCCCAGAAATGGGATTTTAAAACAGGAGATAAGCACCATTTCCTCATTTCCTTTTCTTTTCTCACAGCTCCAATGTCAGGGTTATGGTGGTGATAGTAAGTTGTTTTGGCTAATCCATGGAATGTTGATATGCGTCCGAGTAATTTCACACTTTAAATAAACTATTAGTCCCCCAGTACATATCTGAGGCAAAACAATACAACTCAACTCAGACACAAATGTTCTTCCTATCCTAGAAAAATAATACACCGAATATGCACTGATGCCTAGATGGACTAAGTATAAAATCAACACTGCACATAAGATGTCTGGTCACACTTACATTCTATGATACTCCTGGAGTTGGTCGTCAGCTAATAGCAGTTTTCCACTTTTATCTTGTCCTTGCTCATTCAATTCCTCAATAAGTCCTGTGACCTCAACCAGATCACTTTGCAGCTTTCTCAACTCTCCCTGATGTTTTTTCTGATCATCCTTCTTTTTGTCAATCTCTTTCTTGCAACTTTTGATTTTTGATTTGAGCCGAGATATGTGCTCTCTCAGTTTAAGAAGCTCAGGTTGCTGAAAATAAAGATACAGTTACAATATATAGTTTTTATTAGTATATCCAGTAGCAGCACTTGAAATTCTACAGGACAAGATTCCTCGTTCAGCTATTATTATCAAGGATCTCTAGCAATAATCATAAATTAAAGAAGAAAAATATTCAGCAATACCACGATGAACATGATTTTATGAAGGAGCCCAAATCATTAAGTAACAATAGCATAAATAGACATTAGTCAAGAGCTAAGCTAAAAGAATATTAAATGGCAGCATATCATTGAGCCTATTATTATAACCAATAACAAAGCCTTTTAATCTCAAGCAAGTTGGATTGGCTTGTCAGTATATCACTGAATCCATCCAAAACATGGTAAAAATCCCGTGATACTCAAGCTCATAAAAAACATATGGATTTGTTGAAATACTGGAGGGATGCTAGGTGGTCAGGGGAAGGTTGTGTACCATGCACATGCATGGTATGGACAAGTGAGCAGAAGGTTGAGTCAGCAGTATAGGGATGCCGTTGAAAGACCTACTAAACCCTTGATACAGCACGAACAGAATGTTGCAACTTCGAATGATGCAATTAATCAGTTGTACAGAAGTAAGCAATTTCAGTGAAAGAAGTATGATAATGATTCCTAAGTAGCCCATAAATACAAGTGTACAATGAAAATTTTGGTGAAGTGAGACTGCAAGCAAGTGAAATAAAAAGCATTTACCTTCTTGTCAAGTTCAAGCCTTTTCATGGCTATACTCTTCTCACACATTGTCATTTTCTTCAGAAATGCACTTTGCTCCTTCTTTTTTGCAGTCAGTTCATAGTCACTGGATCGATTCTCTTCCTGCACTTGCTGAAGAGACTCTCTATCCTCCACAAGCTCAGCTTCAATTTTCTCTCTGTCTTTTTCGATGGTATAGAGTTGCCAAAGGTAATGCTCTGTCTTCAACAGTTTCTGGGGGGGAAATCAAGGAGACGACATAATTAGCATGAAGAAAATAATTCAGCTCACGCGAAGCTCAGACAAGAACATCAGACCAGGTCCTGCTGAAGGCGTAGATGCTTCTCTGCCTCCTCTTTTTGCGCCTTCTTCTGCTTCCGCTCCATGGCAATGGTCCTTTTCTCTTGATAGACAAGAGCAGACTTCTCTTCGGCCCTGGCTTTCTGCTCCTCCAGCTCGTCATACTCCCTCCTAAGTTCATCAGAGCCTGAGATCTGCTCCAGAAGAGCGGTGAGCTCCTTGGGGTTCTTGGAGGCGATGGATTCCACATCACCCTGCAGTGCAAATGGACAGTTTCCCTGCCCTAATTAAACCCGAGACTGAAAACCTTACATTATCAGGAATATACAATGAGGAGGGGAACAAATGGAGAGACCTGAAAGACGAGGAAGTTGCGGGCCTTGACGAGGATGCCGAGGGATCTGAGCTTGGCGTTATACTGGTCCCAGGTGGCTGGGCTGCCGTTGATGCGGTACTCACTTCCGCCGCCACCACCGGTGATGCTGCGGGTGAAGCAGAGCTCCTCCTGGTCGGGTTGGCGGTAGAAGAGGTGGACGGAAGCCCTGCGGCCCCTGGCCTCCTTGTCGCGGTCGTCGAGGGCGTAGATAAGGTCCTTGAGCTGCGCGCCGCGAAGGTGCGCTGAGCGCACGCCCAGCACGAAGCTGATGGCGTCCATCAGGTTCGACTTGCCGGCGCCGTTAGGGCCGATGATGGCTGTGAAGTCGACGAAGGGCCCAATCGTCTGCTCGCCCTTGTATGACTTGAAGTTCTCCACTATCAGCCGGTCGATCCGACCGCCAACGCCGCCGCCCCTAGCCCGGTAGTCGCTGCCGCGCCCATCCGCTGACGCCATCTCCTCCCCTCCACCTTCACGAAGTAGCTAGGGTTTTGGTCGCAGTGGCCGAGTGGGCAATTCGGAAAGGGAACGGACGGGAGGGCGAGCAACGGGAGTAGGGACGAAGACGAAGGGAGCGCGCAAGAGGCGAGAGGGCCAGGCCGCCAGGCCCATCACAAGCGGTCGTCGGCCCTGCCCCTCGTGCCCACAAATTGGCCCTCTCGTGCTCTGAAGGATGGCGAAATTCGAAAAATGTTAGGCCTCGTCTTTCACTAATGAAATTGTTCTTCTATAAAATAGCTTTATAAACAACTTTTTAAATGAAGCTAAAATGTTTTGAGAATGTTGTTTAGAAAATAACTTCACCAATAACTTCATGTATGGTTGTGAGATAGAAATGAAGAAAAAAAAAGGTAGAATAAACTACTTTTTTTCTGACTTCGTGCCAACTCATGCTATTATGAGACGAGGATGAAGTTATTTTGAAAAATGGTGTTTGGTAAAAAAACAGTTCACAATAGCTCATAATGTTGTTGTGAGTTATACTAAACAGGTCTTTAGTTCCACCGTAAAAAGTTTATACCACAACACATCAGATGTTTGGACGCATAAATGAAATACTAAATATAGACAAAAAAAAATAACTAATTGCACATATTTCTGTAAATTGCGAGATAATTTTTTAAGTCTAATTAGTTCATTATTTTTTATTATACCATGTGTTGGCGCAAAAAGTGGTTCCCTAAGCCCAACACACCAGCGAAGCCGGAAACGACCCTTGAGACAGTAAAACTCTCGCAGATCCAGCTAACTTCGAACCCGATCTGAGAGTGTCAGTAACACCCAAGCGTGCCAGTCAATTTGACCTGCAATTGACAAGAAAAAAGATAGTAATCAGTAATCACAGGGCGGAACTAACCGGTATGTCTAGGTAGTTCCAACTGTATGGCTCGAAGAGCCGATGTAATGGGAGATCGACTAGAAAGCCGATTCCGTCATGTTATGAACCGATTGTAGCGAAACATGCATTATAACTCAAGTTAACCGATTCAGACATGAATTCAATGATATACACTTGCATTAGACGGAAATACGCTATAAAAGATGTAGTCAGAGCAAGCTAACATGATCATAAGATGTCTCAATGTAAAACAAGAAGAAATCGGCTATTTCAGCCGATTTAATGTATACGAGCAACATACAAGCCTATAAAGCAAACAACGTTTCAATTCTCCGGCTAATAGATCTAAATCACAATCTTGCAACAGTGGAGATCGAGCGGATCCAGGCAGTCATGATGAAGTTGCAACTTAGATCCGTTAACCCTTAAATCTAGACAATGTTTATTTTATTACTTGAGTGCAACCCGTATCTAATTTAGATCCAAAATACAACCGGCTGGTGCAAAACATTCTATCTTATCAATATAAAACGAATGGCAAACATAATTCGTTGAACATATAGATCTATTAGATATAAGCCGACGCATATGGATCAAGACGGGCAAATTGATGATTGCTTTAAACAATAAACAATAAACATAAGTAACATCGGTAACTTAATGAATCTAGCTAAACTGCCAAATTTAACCAGATCCGATAACTAATCCATGCATGCAAATTGTCGTAATCTATAGCCTGTCCACCGGATGACGTTAACTAATAGATTAATCAAGCAAACAAACACGAATCGATAACTAATCCGCGTGTGAAAACCGTCCTAATCTGCATCTCGTCCACCGGATGACGGTTAACACAGATTGATCGGGTAAACCAGCGTGAATCATTCTTGACTCACTGTGCTTCCCACGTTCACCGGATGACGCCAAAGAAACAGAGCTTAGCAAGGACCCTGATCCGCCATGCTTCCACGTCCACCGGATGACGCTAAAAAGACATAGTTTAACAGGGGGTTGACGATACTTACAAGCAAACCTACGTCCACCGGATGACACTCAGCCTGGATGAAGTAACTCACCGGACTTGACTGACTCTAGGGTTTGTTAGGCCGGAGCCGAAAGTTGTGTTGTATTGATGTTGTTGTTTTTTTACAATGGCTGAGGGCTCATATTTATACCCTGAGCGTAGATAGAGTCCTAGTCGAATCACAACTCATCAATAGATAAGGAAACTAACAAACTATCCTATATCTAAGGTAACTTGGAGTCACATCTTCCCTTTCATAACGGACTCCGATCGTGATCGCATCTTGGCGGTGCAGACTCTAGATGACGTCACCAATACCGACGCTGCACGCCTTCTGTCACCTTCGCCCGATAACCGATTCACCGTTCAATCGGCTATTCTCCTTCCTTCTACTGGACGGAATCTGCTTCCGAAATCGGCTATCTTCCTTCGGTATTGGCTATCGGCTTCTGGCATCGGCTATCGGCTCCCAGCCCAAAATTTGGTGTTAACACATGCCCCCCTAGTTCGGAGTATGATTTCTTCATGCTTCGAACTATGATCCGATGGTCTTCCTTGTGCCGAGAGACTCACTAGCAGCCATAGTGCGTCTAGCTCTTCTTCCTTTAATCCAAGCATATTCTCACCATATTTCCACACTTTCAAAGATCTTATTCGCCATTATTTCTTCGCATCTGTACGTCCCTTCATTCTAGGCCAATAAAGATGTTGACGACGTTTTGCTGCATAGGAATCGGCTCTCAGGCTTGCATTGTATCTTAGAATCGATTACCCAGCCTGATCCGTTCTACATACGAATCGGCTTTCGGGTCTGCTTCTTAGCATCGGCTCCGTTCGGCTTTCCTTCGGAACTAACCCCTCAGCCAGATTCATCACGAATCGGCTTGTGGGTACTCACAATAGGATCGGCTAAAACGGCCTGACCCAAAAAAACCGATCGGCGTGCGACCATTGATGGCGGCGCTTCGTCTCCCCGATTTGGTAACTGTTCCGGATTCAAGAAACGTGGATTAACTGCAACCTAAAATCCGCCGTGCCGTCTCACTTCCCAAAGAAACTGCCTCGGTGCCCGTGTTGCCTTATAAATAGTTGGCAGGCTTGAGGCAATATCACACGCCATCGTATCCGTCTCGCCGACCAACTTTCCCGGCCGCCTCCTTGTATCCAATTCGCTTCCGCTCTCAATCTTTGTTTATGACCATGACCGGCGATGGAAACCATGGGAAGCGCCCGGCATCTGAGCCCGTCGACGGCGATGAGATGGAACGGAGTATCCGCCGCATCTGGGCCAGCGTCGCCCGAATCGAGCAGACTTTGGGGTAAATTCAACCGTCAGCCTACCATCTCCTCGCTGTTTCCATCTGATTTGATCCGTTTCTGCAGTCACCAACCATCTCTCGTCAGCGGCATTGCTAGCTCTTTAGCCGGCCTGAACAACCCTGCCCCCGGCGCTGATCTTCCTCGGGCAGCCCCGGTGGATGGTGACGTCGTTCCTGCAACCGGGACAGCAACCCCGGAAACCCCCGCCGCTGGTGACGCCGCCGGGCCCTCTGCTCCTGTAAGGGCTCCAATCAGGCGTATGATGCAAGTCAGCGGACGCCCATAGCAGGTATCTTATTCTCCCTTTTCGTCGATCTTTGAATCTGGCTAAGTCTGGGTGCCTGATCTGACGATCCCTTTCAGCCAACGTCTTCCGCTCCATCTTCCTTCCGGTGCACCAATCGGCGCTAGTTCCTCGGTGCGTCGCACAGCACCACAACCGAACTTCCCTCACGCTCCGGCTCGCAGCACCACCTCCGGAGCGGAATCGAACTTGGAATCATCTTCGAGTTCCCGCGACTCCTACACCGCCGTCGACGGCCGCCACTTCCACCATGAGATGGTGCGGTATCGCAACCTCTACTCCGAGGCTACCAAAGAGGCCGGCCGGCTGGATAAGGAGAACGAGGACCAAGCCGTCGCGCTTGTTATCGCCAGTATTGATTTGACGGAGGCGCGGGCCAACCTCGCGGAGTCACAGGCCACCGTGGCGGGTAATCTCCTGCTTTGTCCAACTATGTGCACGGCGCGTTTCCAATCACTGACTTTCCTTGCTTATGCAGCTCTGACAACGCAGCTGCACGAACTGCGCGTGGCTGTAGCGAACATCACCGACGTCCTCCGCGCACGGGGGCAAACGCAGGTGGAGCAGCTTGCGGATGTACACCACCGCGTTCGCCAGGTGGCGATGAGCGGCGTCCGTCACGGTGCCGCGGGAGCTCTGACCGCCGCCCAGATCAACTCCGGCATCGTGCTAGAGAACGTCGAACCGGAAATCCAGGCAGGCCAAGATATGGAGGAGTTCGGCACGCTGATGGCCGCTTTCGCCCCTCATGCCGACGGTCTCTCCGTGTCCATCGACGCCGAGGACGTGATCCGGGATGGCGTTAATAACCCAAACTAGATTGTATTAGGCATCTGATGTATATGATGCTTCTGAACTTGCTATGCCCGAAACAATCCAATTTGCAAAACTGTATATATATATATATTTTTTTGCTAAGGGCGACTCGTTACTACGATGTCGGCCATTTTTGTCCTGAAGGCGACCCGCCTGCACGGCATCGGCTGTTAGAGCCAGATTCACATGAATCGGCTATTATCCCCCAACTGGGATGCTAGGGTAGTATTTCTTCAGATGTTTCCCGTTGATAGCTCTGGCGAGTCTCTGCCCTTCCAAGTCTTCAAGGATATAAGCATTACCCGGAGCGCATTCCACCACGCGATACGGGCCTTCTCAGTTTGGCGACCATTTACCGAATCGGCTATCTTTGGTACCAATAGGTAGAATGACTTTCCATACTAGCTCTGATTCGGTGAAGCTCTTGCTCCTTACCTTTGTGTTGTAATACTTGGCCACCCGTATCTTATTCTTTTCAATATATTCCAAAGCCCTGAGCCGATGACAGTGCAAATCTTCTAAACTGTCCATCATAATGTCTTTGTATTCACCGGCCGTAAGCTTGTTTTGCAACGTGACACGCCGTGTTTCAGACTGAATCTCCCATGGCAAGACAGCAGCGTGTCCATAGACTAGCTCATAAGGTGAAGCCTTGATCGATCCATGCTGTGCCATGCGATATGCCCACAGTGCCTCGCTCAAATGCAAATACCATTTTCTGGGGTTCTGCTCAATCTTTTTCTTGATGACCTTAATCAAAATTTTATTGGAGGCTTCTGCTTGTCCGTTGGCTTGGGCATAGTACGGCGATGAATTATAAATCCTGATGCCCATGTCGTCAGCAAAGGTCATAAACTCCTCTGAAGTGAACATTGTCCCCTGATCGGTTGTGATCGTCTGAGGTATGCCGAACCTGTAAATAATATGCTCCTTCACAAATTCGATCACGTCAGCTGAAGTGGCGCTCCTCAAAGGAACGGCTTCTACCCACTTAGTGAAGTAATCAGTTGCCACTAGGATCCATTTATGACCCTTGCTCGATGGTGGGTAGATTTGGCCGATTAGATCAATACCCCATCCCCTAAACGGCCATGGTTTAATTATAGGATTCATAGCAGAAGCTGGAGACTTTTGTATATTTTCAAACTTCTGCCATTCTTGACACCCTTTATAATATTTGAAACAATCTTCCAGCATCGTAGGCCAATAGTAACCAGTCCTCCTGATGATCCACTTCATCTTGTGAGCTGATTGATGTGCACCGCAGACTCCATCATGTACTTCGCTCATCAGCTTTACTGATTCTTCTGCCCCCAGGCATTTGAGCAGCACTCCTTCAACAGTCTTGTAATACAACTGACCATCCAACAACACGTACTTGGTGGCTTTGTATCTTAGCTTTCTGCTGACATTTTATGAAGGATTTGCCAGGTAACCTACTATCTCGCCCCTCCAGTCATCAGCTGATTGCTCGCTGTTACAAATCTCCTGCATCGGCCGATAACCCGACGCGTTCTGCGCTAGCCGATTAGATTCCTGGTTCTGGGCCCTGGGGATGTGACAGAGAGATACCAGTCATGAACTTCTTGATGAGAGCCTGGCACTGATCATAGTAGCCTCTGAGTATCTCGTCTTTACACTCATACAAACCGAGCAATTGGTTAATGACTAGTTGTGAATCGCCAAATACTTCAACTGCATCGGCTTTTGCTTCATGCAGAAGCTGAAAACCTTTCCATGCGGCTTCATATTCAGCCTGATTGTTTGTGACAATCGGCCCTATCTGGAAAACATACTCAAAACGCAGACCTCGCGGTGAGATGAGCACTACTCCGACGCCACCACCTTGCTTGCACGAAGAACCGTCGAAAAACATAGTCCATGGCGCTATATCCGCTACATTAACCGATCCTCCGTGATGCTGTGTAATGAAATCGGCTATCGCCTGCCCTTTGACCGCTTTAGCCGATTCGAACCTCAAGTCAAACTCTGAAAGCGCTAGAATCCATTTGCCTATCCGACCATTTAAAATAGGCATCGAAAGCATGTGCTTGATGACATCCTCCTTGGACACCACCACACCCTCCGAGGCAAGCAAGTAGTGCCTCAACTTGGTGCATGAGTAGAATAGGCACAAGCACAACTTCTCGGTCGGTGTGTATCTTGTCTCAGGGTCAAGGAGCCGCCTGCTCAGGTAGAAGACTGCTCTCTCTTTCCCTTCAAACTCTTGAAAAAGGGCCGACCCAATGGTATGGCTTTCGGCCGTCACGTACAACTTAAAAGGCTTTCCTACCCGTGGCGGTACTAAGACAGGAGGAGTCTTCATGTATTCTCTGATCTCATCAAAAGCCTTCTGTTGCACGTCACCCCATTTGAACTCTTGATCATTCTTGAGCTTCAACAATGGTGAGAACGGCAGCACCTTCTCTGATAAGTTGGCAATGAACCTTCTGATAAAGTTAACCTTACCAAGTAAAGACTGCAATTCCTTCTTGTTGGTTGGAGGTACGAGTTCATCGATCGCCTTCCTACTCTTGCTGCCGATCTCTATCCCTTTGCGGTGGACCATGAATCCCAGAAATTCGCCAGCTGACACGCCAAACGCACACTTGTTAGGATTCATCTTCAGACCATGTCGCCTTGTGCACTCCAAAGTGGTTCTCAAATCGGCCAGTTGATCTTTATTGCTTTTGGATTTCACCACCACATCATCTATATAAATTTCAACGACCTTACCGATCAACTTGTGAAATATATAATTCATAGCTCTCTGATAGGTTGCACCGTCATTCTTTAATCCAAACGTCATGACCACCCATTCAAACAAACCAAGCGCACCAGGGCACCTGAAGGCGGTCTTCGGGATGTCTTCATCAGCCATAAAAATTTGATTATAACCAGCATTGCCATCCATGAAGCTAATAACTTGGTGCCCAGCAGCCGAGTCTACCAACATATCGGCTGTTGGCATAGGGTAGCCATCCATCGGTGTAGCTCTATTTAAATCCCTGAAATCAATACAGACTCGCAATTTACCATTTTTCTTATACACAGGGACGATGTTCGATATCCACTCGGCATATCGGCAAGCTCGAATGAACTTGGCTTCTAACAGCCTCGTGATTTCGGCCTTAATGTTAGGTAGAGCATCCTCTCTAAAACGACGTGGAGGCTGCTTGTGTGGCCGAAACCCTGGCTTGATTGGTAGCCTGTGCTCAACAATAGATTTGTCCAATCGAGGCATTTCATAATATTTCCAGGCGAAACAATCTTTGTACTCTTTCAATAGTTGAACCAGCTCTTGCCTGAACTCTGGGTCTAAATTGGCGGCAATAAACGTCGACCTTGGTCTGTCACTGGGTCCAACATCCACTTCCTCGAGCTTGTCGGCCGACGTGAATCCTTGCCCCAACATACCCTCTGTGCCGTCAATCGGATTCTCCATTTAATAAAAATACTCAGAGCCGATTGCCCTGATCGACTGTTGACTCTCATCACTGACCTTGATGGAGCCTCCTTCCCAAGTCTTGCCAGAGAAACAGTCATGATCCCCAGCTTCCCAGTATGTGGCATCTGCCGTCGCCACACTGACCGAGTCGTCGGCCGGGATCACTTCGACCTCATCGCCATGCCACTGAATGAGACACTGATGCATAGTTGATGGCACGCAGCAGTTGGCATGAATCCAGTCGCGTCCGAGCAGCAAGCTGTAGGCACCTTTACTGTCGATCATGAAAAAGGTGGTAAGCAGTGTCTTCTTCCCCACGGTTAGCTCGACGTTGATTGCCCCCCGAGTGTTGGAAGAATTGCCCCCGAAATCCTTGAGCATCAGATCAGTTTCTATTAGATCATTGGGACCCTTGCCTGGCTTGCGGAATGTAGTGTAGGGCATGAGATTGACAGTGGCACCACCGTCCACCAACATCTTCGTCATGGGCATGCCGTCGACATAACCTTTGAGATAGAGGGCCTTCAAATGTCGATTCTTGGCTGGCTTATCAAAAGTAGCTTGCTGTGCGAGCACTAACTTGGCCACTCCGTCTTCTGATCCCGAATCGTCTGAGTCGGACTCGGTATCATACTTCTTGGCTCTGAACTCTGCAGGCAGCACGAACACCATCTGTGCATCGGTTACAGCCTTTCCATTATTTTGTGGAAGCTTCTCGCGCCATATCTGTTTGGCACGTCCCTCAGCTTGGAGCTCTCTATTTCTGAGCCGTTGCACCCGGCGCCTTTGGCTCCTAGTCAGATCCCCTGGGCACCACTGATTCTCTTGCCAAACCGGCTGTCGGCGTTCAACTACCGCTTCGTCAAGCCGATCGTGCGAGTCCCTTTTTTCACGCCGATCCCGCGGGCTGTGGGGGCTCCCCAGCCTCTGATGCACAGACCGGTGGTTGACCTGGGACTGCCTGTACTCTCGATACTGATCGCTGCATTCTGGGCAGTTGCGCAGCGTTGGCAGTCTCAGGCCTTCATTCTAACAATGTCGGAAGAATGGGCAATGCCATTGATTCTCCTCACCTCCCCGGTGGCAGGTCATTTCTTCATGATAGCGCGCCTCTTCTTCTTCGCGCAGCCACCTGTGGTACTCCTCTTCTTCGCGCTGCAGCTGCCTCTGATGATCTTTCTCTTTCTGTCACTGCCACTTGTTCAGAAGGTGCTGGTGTGTGGGCCTCCTGCTCTTGGTGCCATTGGATTCTCCCTGCTCCGGCTGCCTCTGATTCTGTTCCCTCCTTTCTTTGATCAGCGCCAGCTCCTCGGCTGTGATTTGTGCATCGGTATCAACTGAGGAGTTCTTCCTAACCCGTTCGGAGGTTAATACCTTTACTTTAGTCAGAGGATTCGCGATCTGGACCATGTTCTGCCCTTTCGGGAATGGGAATTTGTCGATCTTCATCTTTCCCTTGGGAGGAGCCTCAAATTTCAACAAACCACGTCTAATAGCATTCTGGATTGCTGCTTTAAAATTGCGGCAATTGTTTGTGGAGTGTGAGGTGAGGCCGTGGTACTGGCAGAACGGTTTTCCCTGCAAATCTTCAGGAGATGGTTTGACGTAATCAACTGGGAAGGTGATGTGGCCTGCACTGACTAATAGGTCGAAGAGTTTGTCCAGCTTGCGCGTGTCAAAGTCGTATTGATCTTCCGCGCTCTAACTCTTCGGTACGGCCATGGGCCTTGTTCCCCATTTAAGCTCAACAGCAGCCACTTCTTCATTCTCTCTATCCTCTGAGTCGGAATCACAGACGTAGGCCTGCTTGTATTTTGATTCCTTCTTGAAACTCTGGGCCTGCTGTTCTAATGCGGCCACCCTCTGCATCACCTCGCTGATGCTGTTGAAGTTGGTGCCCACAAGCTTCTCTTGGACGTGTGGGAGCAACCCACTGACCACTATCTTGGTGAACTGCTTGTCGTTCAGGTTCAAAGAGTAACTGTAACAACCCTAAAAATCCACACAATCTAAAAATCCCAACCAATTAAAATTTTTCATTTATTTATTGTGAAAACCCATTTTTCTTGTGCAAGCATATAGGTTTCATTATGAAATTGGTAAATAAAGGAGTGTAGTTTGCATTTTAATTCCATTCACATAGAATAATAACTTATGCATCACATTTGGGATTTATTGCAATTTATGTTTGTATTTACTCAATATTTGAAATGGGCAATATATGTATATATACACTAAATCTAAAATAGAAAAGGAGAAAGAGAGTTAGGCCAGCCATTCGTTTCGGCCAGCCGGGTCGCTAAGCCAGCCCAAGCCAGCCCGACCTTCCTCTCCTCACCTCACCGCGCGCGGCCCACGTTGCGGCTCGGCAGCGCGCGCGCGACCGGCACACACACTCGCGCTCGCTGCCAACCCGACCCCGCCTGTCAGCCGCTCTCGCCCCCCCACTGTTCTTCTTCCTCACGAAGGCGACGCGCCTGCCGGGGGTGTCACGCGAATGGCGTGACCCCGGTCCCACAGCCGACAGCATGGCAGAGCCCTGACCCCGCTGTCCCCCTCCTGTCCCCTCCTTCCTTGGCCGCCAAGCGAGCCCGCGTGCACCCTGAAGCCCTAGCGTCGAGCGGCCGAAGCCCTCTGATCTATCGAGATCAATCGCGGCCGTCCGCCATGGGAACCTACCAAGCTCGCCTATAAATTGGAGCACCCCGAAGCCCTACCCTCATTTCCCCTCGCCGCCACCGCAGCACAGACCGGCACACCGCACCAAACCGAGAGAGAGAGCGTAGGAGAAGGGCGGAGCAGAGGAGGAGAAGCTGCCGGAGCGCCGCTGCCGCGGAGCACGCCGGAGCCGGACACGGAGGAGAAGCCCGAGCTGCGGACGAGGAGCGGCACGGCACTGCGATCGCTCTGCACGGCTCCGACTCGCCACTGCACCGCCATCCTAGCTTCACCGACACCACGGTGAGCCACCGCACGCCATGTCCGAACCTTGCCCTGCTTTTGCCATGGCGTTCCACCCTCGGGACGCGCAGGCACGAGCCTTTACCGGCTCGGGAAGATCACCTGCACCATGCACTCATTCGACCGGCCGAAACCCCGGACTACAAGCTTGCTAGACCGAGAACGCAGCACGACGCGTTCTCGGCGGAGCGCGCTCACCACCGACGCGTTCCGACGCCGAATCACCCGTTCCGAGCAATCCGACTAGCACCCGTATAGGTTAGAGCGTCGTGGAGCACCGCCACGACCCCTTGAGCTAGCTACGCGGATCTAAGTGCTAGAGGAAGCCTGAATCGCCTTGGCCGCGTGCGCCGCGACCTTACCGGAGCGCCGCCGCGAGCCATTGACAAAAGAAGGTCATGCCATGGCTAAAGTTCGCCACCAGAGTGTTGTATGCTTCTCTGGCCTCACCAATTTGACAAGACCGCATTCGATTGAACCAATACTTGGTCGTAGCCGCGATGCCGCCTTCCGTCGTCGTCGGCGACACGCCGCCGCCACAACCGAGCACCTTGGCAAGTTCGGTAGCCAAAATTGGTAGTTGGTATACCATCGCCATAGACCCTGGACGCGTATACATCTCCTAGAGGACCTCCTTAGCCCCGCCGGAACCTCACCGTCGCGACGACATCGCCGCCGACAGGTTCCGCCTCGCCTAAATCCGTTCCGAGTACCCCCGGTCGCCTCGCGCTGCGGAGAAAGGCCGCCGAGGTTCGCCAAGTCTGCCTCGGCACCGCCGCTAGATAGCCGAGCCCCGAATCACGACTGTCGCCTTGGCTACGTGCGCCTCCACCTCGTCGGAGAACCGCCGTATGCCGAGGGAGAGAAGGAGGCCATACCACGACTCTAATCCGCCACCATCTGGTCGGACGACTGCCTGAGCACGCCAATTGGGGAAAGCCGAGCCCTGTCTTGCCGAAATATGGCCATCGCCGCCCTGTCATGGTCCGCCGCACCGGAGAGACACCGCCGCCTTGAACAGACGCCCTGGAACCCTGCTAGCACCGAATCTCCGATTCGCCCGAGCCTCCCCAGGAGAGCTCGGGAGAGCAGCACCCTCGGCACACCAAATCTCCGATTCACCCGAGCCTCCCCAGGAGAGCTCGGGAGAGCAGCACCCTCGGCGCACCAAATCTCCGATTCGCCCGAGCCTCCCCAGGAGAGCTCGGGAGAGCGGCACCCTCGGGCACCCAAATTTCCGATTCGCCCGAGCCTCACCGGGAGAGCTCGGGAGAGCGGCACCCTCGGTCGCCCAAATTTCCGATTCGCCCGAGCCTCACCGGGAGAGCTCGGGAGAGCAGCCCCTTCGGCGCCCACATTTCCGATTCGCCCGAGCCTCCGCGGAGACCTCGGGAGAACGGCACCCTCGGCGCCCCGGATCTCCGATTCGCCCGAGCCCCGCCGAGCTAAACCGAACTACGCCGAGCACCGCCAAGCTACCCCCGACCACCGCCGAACTATGCCGAGCTCCGTCGAGATACCCCCAACCACAGCCGAGCTACCACTGACCACCGCCGAGCCACGCCGAGCTACGCCAACTCCGGCAACTCTCTGGGAACCAGCATCGAACACCTGGTGGGCGACCATCGGGTCTGTGTTCTGTTGAGGCACCACTTGCCGCACTACTGGACCCGCGCGCCACGTGGACCAATCCCAAGCTGCCCCTGATTAACCGACCAGTTTTCCCATTTTCAGAAAATAGGATAATCTTCAGAAATTCATAACTTATTCATACGATGTCCAAAAATTGCGCACCATATATCAAAATTCTCAGAAAAATGAGATCTACAATCTAAGACTGTGTTTGTGTGCATTTGGCTCTTTATTTTATTGGATTTTTCTGAAATACTCTATAGGAGTCGCTGACGCGACTATTTCGTGTTCGATTTCAGAGCCGGAGGAGGATCTGACTAAGGAAGACGACCACGAGTACTTCCAAGAGCTAGGAGACGACTACGAAGGTGCCACGTCCCACCAAATCCTTAGATCCTATTACGCATTGCAAATGACATTGTTGCTATTGCTTTATGATTATGTATGGATTGGTTGCATGGTAGTATATTTGAATTCCCTGCCTTGATAAGACTTTACCCTGCTGTCCGCTGCTAGGTTAGCTGCTGCTTATTTTACTGTTACTCTTCCACTACTTACTACTTGCTATATGCTATGTGGTGGAATTGGGACGGTGTATAACTGATTATAACTACTGGGAGAGAGTGCTGCGTGCGTCTTGGGTGCGTGGTAAGGGTTGATGTCGACCAAGTGGGATGTGAGACAAGCCCATGGGGCAAGTCGTGCCGGGGGTGCAACCTGGGCATCCCCAAGCGAGATACCTGTGGCGGGTAAAGTTGTTGAGGAGGTTCCGGGTGGGATAGCCTTGGTGGTTTGAAGCCCGTGGACGGAGGTGCTGTGATAGCACGGGGAGAGTATCCCCTAAGTGGAGATGCCTGCTTGGTCAAACCTAGGATGGACTAGTTTCAGGTTCATGGGAATCCTTTTCTACTCACTCGCTTCTGATGGGCGGGAGACGGCTGGACTACTTGGTAGGACGGTGCCACTACTGCTAGGTTGAAAGGTGATAAGGGTGGGCGGAGACGGTCGATGGGTTCCCGTTCCGTTCTAGATGCACAGTACCACTGGATGGGCCCGGTACTGTGTCTCCCAGTCTCAGCATAACGGTGTAGGATCCGGAATATCCCAGGGCTGAGTGGTAGGGTGGCATCGACCTAGGCAAGCAAGCACCCGGAATTCTGCCTAGGTGTTTGCGCAACACCTATGATGGCTAATCTTGTGAGTAGTGAAACCTCTGCAGAGTGTATGGTTGATCGATCGATACATATGCCAACCTGTTGGCTATGGACCTTTCCTGTGAAGCTTCTACTAGTGTAGTGAGTGTTCTCTTCTCCCCCTGGATGACATTTTTCCGGCAGTGTACCCGTTGTGGTAGTGTGCCGCTGAGATAGGCCCGAGAGGGAGTTGGGCCTGTCGAATGAGAGCGAGGTGTGGGTAAGTGAGATGTGGTGATGGGAAAAGGGATGATGGTGTTAACTGGTGATAAAACTTGACTAATTAAAACATTGATTACAGCTGCATAGGAAAACCTCAGCCTATAGGTCTGCTTATATAGCCTTGCATCCACTTTCCACAAAGCAAATGCTGCATAGGTGGGCTCCGTGGCCAGTACAAATCGTACTGATAAATTTGCTGTCAGGTGACGAGAATGAGTACGACTTCGAGGGAGATGATGACGAGGAATAGGGTCACGTGCTACACTCAAGTTGGCCGTGAAGGATGAATCGCTTCCGCATCTTCTAAAGCTTCTCTGATTGTCGATTCCGCCAGTGTGGCGATGTAATAAATATTTATGTAAGACTTAATTATCGTTGTATGGATCCTGGTGTCAACTGAGATATGGGTAATTTCATGGATTGTCCCAAGCAATCTGTTGAATTACAATTCGAGCCTGTGGATTTTCCTTCGCGGAAATCGAGGTCGTTTCAGTTGGTATCAGAGCCATACTTGACTATAGGACGAGACCCATAGAGAATGGACGTTAGAATAGGAAGCCAGACTCTCTTTCGGTTATATTACCGACCTTGCATTCACTTTTTATGCAATGGCTTATCTAATACAAGGACCTGCTAATCCGTTTCTTGAAAAATTCACAGATGACCAGTCTTGGACCACCACTTCGTCCACAGCACGATGGCACTATTGAGATCCCGATCAAATGGCTATTGACCTTATGCACCAGTAGCTTATGGGACCCTGCGTAGCCCTTAGACTAGTGATACCATGAGTTGTCCTGTCATTGGCTATCTGCGCATAGCACGATCTTCTTAGCAGCTAGGAACATCCTTTATATAATAATAACCATGTGATGAGTGACATTTGGATCTTAAGCTTCTTATGGTTCTCTATGCTTCTTTGGTTGAGTGTAGGATAGCATGAAAAATGTTTTAATTCATTTAAATCGTTGAAAACATCTAACTCCTACTTAAACCACTACAAGATTATTACTGCACTGAGCACGTACCTAATAACTTCAGATGTCAATGAGACATTCCGCGCGCCTGGAGAACCGCTAGCCCTCCCCCGCACCTGCGCCAGGACGCGGGCGTGGTCGCAACCGTGGACGCCCAGCTGGCAGACGTGCTGGAGTTAACCTGGAAGAAGAGCTGCGCCGGGCAGAGGATGCACCGCCGGTGATCGATCCGCCACCACAAGGCGAGAACGTGCCTCCGCCACCGCCACCGCCGCCGCCACCGACGTTGGCGGAAGTGATGGCTCAGCAGACCCAGCTGCTGAATGCCATAGCTACTGGGATGAACAGGCACCACGGGCCACTCCAGAATGACTTCCAAAGGAAACTGGAGGGTTTCCTGAAGCTGAGGCCACCTACCTTCGACGGGACCGACAGCGATCCTCTCGCTGCCGACGATTGGCTTAAGGAGATGGAGAAGAAGCTGGACCTGACCACTTGCTCCGACGAGGAGTGTGTTGGGATTGCTAGCCACCAGCTGACCGGTGCTGCACGAGCATGGTGGGACAACTACACCAGCGCTCACGAGGACCCAGCCCGCATTGACTGGGATGAGTTCACCGAGGCTTTCCGTGACCACCACATTCCTGAGGGAGTCATGGAGGCCAAGGAGAACGAGTTTCGCAACATCTCCCAGGGAGCTGACCGGATCCACGAGTACACCACCCGCTTCAACTGCTTGCTCCGCTACGCACCTGCGTCTTGCGTGAGTTCCGAGAAGGAAAAGATGTACTACTACAGGAAGGGACTTCAGACCAAGATCAGGTTGGCTCTGTCAGGGAACAAGAGCTACACTCTGCGTGAGCTGATTGACCGCTGTATTGAGATCGAGAAGGATCGCATGGAAGCACGACTGGAATTCGAGGCCCAGAACAAGGGAAAGAAGCGCCGCTCTGAGGGACCCGCTCGCGCTGCTCCACCCCAGAGACAGCGAACGGGTGCACCTCCGCCTTTCCGGACTCGCCAGGGACCTTTTTCGGGAACGAGCCGTGGTGGTACCAACAGCAGCAACTATCACCGCCCCGCTCAGACCTACCCTGCGCCGACTCGAGCTATCCAGAACACACCCGCCCCCGCTACCAACACGCCAAGGACAAGCAATTGGAAGGCTCCTGCGACAGCCACAGCAGGCAGTGCGCCCTTCACTTGCTTTGGATGCGGAAAGCCTGGACACCGTGTGGCTGTGTGCCCCGACCTCAACCGTGCACCAGCAGCTGCACAGGGCACACCAAACCGGGGATCTGCTACCCGAGGAAGACTGAACCACATGACCGCTGAGGAAGCTGAAGCTGCACCTGATGCTGTGTACGGTACGTTCCTAGTTCAGGGTAACATGGCTACAGTTCTGTTCGATTCGGGAGCTACATGTTCATACATTTCATCTGCATATGCACGTAAGCATAACATACCTGTAACCCCGAGAGCAAACCCCATCCTAACTAGCTCGCCCTTAGGAACCTTCAGAAGCGTTCACATATGTAGAGGAGTGATAATCACTATCGAGGGACTTGACTTTCGAGCTGACCTAACCCTACTACCCTCCAATAGCTTAGATGTCATCTTAGGCATGGACTGGCTAACCAAACACCGGGGAGTGATATCTTGTTCACCTAGATATGTTCAGGTAACCCACCCTTGGGCAACAGCTGTCCGATGTGTACCCCAAACCGAGAGAGTCCAAGCCCTCCTATGTGCCCTGGAGACTAAAGCAGATAAGACAGAGCTGACATTCAGGGATGTGCCAGTAGTCTGTGAATACAATGACGTATTTTCAGAGGAGTTGCCAGGAATGCCACCAGATAGAGATGTGGAGTTTGTTATAGAGCTGATGCCAGGGACTGCACCGATTGCCAAAAGACCCTACAGAATGTTGGCTGATGAGTTGAAGGAACTCAAGAAGCAGCTGGGAGAATTACTGGAGAAGGGTTTCATTAGGCCTAGTGCTTCGCCCTGAGGATCTCCCGTTTTGTTTGTCAAGAAGAAGGATGGCACGATGAGGATGTGCATTGACTACCGGAATCTGAATGCGGTTACAGTCAAGAATAAGTACCCATTGCCCCGCATCGATGATCTGTTAGATCAATTGAGCAAGGCCAAGTACTTCTCAAAGATCGATCTCCGATCAGGGTATCATCAGATGAAGATCAGGGAAGAAGATATCCCGAAGACTGCATTTGTCACTAGATATGGACAGTATGAGTGCACAGTAGTCTCATTTGGACTCACTAATGCTCCAGCATACTTCATGAACATGATGAACAAGATCTTCATGAATGAGCTAGACAAGTTTGTGGTGGTATTCATTGATGATATATTGGTTTATTCAGCCACAAAAGAGAAACATGAACATCATCTGAGGACCGTATTGCAGAGGTTGTCTCGCAACCAGCTATACGCCAAATTCTCCAAGTGCGAATTCTGGCTTGAGGAAGTTGCTTTCCTTGGACACGTACTGTCAGGAGAAGGAGTCGCAGTAGACCCAGCCAAAATTGAAGCTGTGAAAGAGTGGGAACAACCCTGTAATGTGTCAGAAATCAGAAGCTTTTTGGGACTTGCAGGATACTATCGCAGATTTATTGAGAATTTCTCCAAGATTGCAAGACCCATGACCAACTTGCTGAAGAAAGAGAACAAGTTTATATGGACTCCTGAATGTGAGAAGAGTTTTCAGACCTTGAAGGAGAAGCTCACTACTACACCTGTACTAGCCCTGCCCGATATTCACAAGGATTTTGTTGTATATTGTGATGCCTCTCGGCAAGGTTTGGGCTGTGTACTAATGCAAGAAGGAAGAGTGATAGCTTATGCCTCAAGACAGTTGAAGGAACATGAGCAGCGATACCCGACTCATGACCTAGAACTTGCAGCCGTGGTACATGCACTCAAGATTTGGAGACACTATCTGATAAGCAACAAGTGTGACATCTACACTGACCACAAGAGCCTGAAGTACTTCTTCACTCAGGAAGATCTGAATATGAGGCAGCGCAGATGGCTAGAACTCATCAAGGACTATGATCTTGAGATCCATTATCACCCAGGAAAGGCCAATGTTGTCGCTGATGCACTTAGCCGCAAAAGCTACTGCCATACCCTCATCACCAACTCTATGCCACCTGAGCTCAGGAGAGAGTTCGACGCATTCCAGCTCGAGGTAATCTCCTATGGCATGCTAAATGAGCTTCGCGTCGAGTACAATCTCACCTCACGAATCCGTGAAGCGCAAAAGAACTGTCCTGAGATAGACTATATCCGTGGTTTGATGAAGCTGGGAAGAGGCCCCGAATACCGAGAAGATGAGCAGGGAACTGTATGGTACAAAGATAGAATCTGCGTACCGACGGATTCAGCGATACGAGAAGAGATTCTGTCAGAAGGGCATGACTCCAAATATTGCATTCACCCAGGGTCAGCCAAGATGTACCATGATCTAAGGAAACATTTCTGGTGGGAGAATATGAAGGCAGACATTGCAGGGCATGTAGCCCGATGTGACACTTGCAGCAGAATCAAGGCCGAACATCAACGACCAGCCGGCCTACTACAACCCCTCGCAATTCCAGAATGGAAATGGGAATGCATTTCGATGGATTTTATCGTTGGGTTACCCCGCACCGAGAAGAAACACGATTCGATTTGGGTGATAGTCGACCGTTTGACCAAAGTCGCTCACTTCATTCCCATCAGCATTGGCTACGATGCCGAACGGCTGGCGGATTTATACATAACCCACATTCTGAGACTACACGGGGCACCCACAAGCATAATATCTGATCGAGGCTCACAATTCACGTCTCGATTCTGGCAAGCCTTGCACAAATCCATCGGAACCAAGCTGGACTATAGCACGGCTTATCACCCACAAACTGACGGTCAAACAGAAAGAGTGAACCAAATTCTCGAAGATATGCTCCGAGCTTGTGTGATAAAATACAAGACCAGTTGGGAAAGCTGCTTACCCCACGCTGAATTCTCGTACAACAACAGCTATCAAACAAGCCTCAAGATGTCACCGTTTGAGGCATTGTATGGGAGACCCTGCAGGACCCCGCTAATGTGGTCAGAACCCGGAGAGAGAGCCTTCTTTGGCCCTGCTAAGATTGTAGAAGCAGAGGAAGGCGTAGCACAGGTCAGAGAAAATTTGAGAATTGCACAGAGTAGGCAAAAGAGCTATGCAGATAGGAGACATAGAGAGCTTGAGTTCAAGGTTGGGGATTATGTCTACCTCAAGGTATCTCCACTTCGTGGCACTGTCAGATTCCACGTGAAGGGGAAATTGGCACCAAGATATGTTGGGCCATACAAGATCTGTAAAAGGGTTGGAAAGCTTGCTTACAAGCTGGAACTACCGGAGGAATTATCTGGAGTACACCCCGTGTTCCATGTCTCGCAATTAAGGAAGTGTTTGAAGCTTCCCGAGGAGCAAGTTCCTACGGATGCATTAGACCTGCAAGACACACTTGAATACAAGGAACATCCGATCAAGATCTTGGCACGGGATACCAAAGAGACGCGAAACAAAACCATTCCGATGTGCAAGGTACAGTGGAGCAATCACACTGAAAGGAAAGCTACGTGGGAGAAAGAATCGGACTTGCGGATTATGTTTCCTTACCTCTTCGATGGGTACGTTATCTCTGAATCTCGAGGTCGAGATCCTAATGAGGGGGGAGGACTGTAACAACCCTAAAAATCCACACAATCTAAAAATCCCAACCAATTAAAATTTTTCATTTATTTATTGTGAAAACCCATTTTTCTTGTGCAAGCATATAGGTTTCATTATGAAATTGGTAAATAAAGGAGTGTAGTTTGCATTTTAATTCCATTCACATAGAATAATAACTTATGCATCACATTTGGGATTTATTGCAATTTATGTTTGTATTTACTCAATATTTGAAATGGGCAATATATGTATATATACACTAAATTGAAAATAGAAAAGGAGAAAGAGAGTTAGGCCAGCCATTCGTTTCGGCCAGCCGGGTCGCTAAGCCAGCCCAAGCCAGCCCGACCTTCCTCTCCTCACCTCACCGCGCGCGGCCCACGTTGCGGCTCGGCAGCGCGCGCGCGACCGGCACACACACTCGCGCTCGCTGCCAACCCGACCCCGCCTGTCAGCCGCTCTCGCCCCCCCACTGTTCTTCTTCCTCACGAAGGCGACGCGCCTGCCGGGGGTGTCACGCGAATGGCGTGACCCCGGTCCCACAGCCGATAGCATGGCAGAGCCCTGACCCCGCTGTCCCCCTCCTGTCCCCTCCTTCCTTGGCCGCCAAGCGAGCCCGCGTGCACCCTGAAGCCCTAGCGTCGAGCGGCCGAAGCCCTCTGATCTACCGAGATCAATCGCGGCCGTCCGCCATGGGAACCTACCAAGCTCGCCTATAAATTGGAGCACCCCGAAGCCCTACCCTCATTTCCCCTCGCCGCCACCGCAGCACAGACCGGCACACCGCACCAAACCGAGACAGAGAGCGTAGGAGAAGGGCGGAGCAGAGGAGGAGAAGCTGCCGGAGCGCCGCCGCCGTGGAGCACGCCGGAGCCAGACACGGAGGAGAAGCCCGAGCTGCGGACGAGGAGCGGCACGGCACTGCGATCGCTCTGCACGGCTTCGACTCGCCACTGCACCGCCATCCTAGCTTCACCGACACCACGGTGAGCCACCGCACGCCATGTCCGAACCTTGCCCTGCTTTTGCCATGGCGTTCCACCCTCGGGACGCGCAGGCACGAGCCTTTACCGGCTCGGGAAGATCACCTGCACCATGCACTCATTCGACCGGCCGAAACCCCGGACTACAAGCTTGCTAGACCGAGAACGCAGCACGACGCGTTCTCGGCGGAGCGCGCTCACCACCGACGCGTTCCGACGCCGAATCACCCGTTTCGAGCAATCCGACTAGCACCCGTATAGGTTAGAGCATCATGGAGCACCGCCACGACCCCTTGAGCTAGCTACGCGGATCTAAGCGCTAGAGGAAGCCTGAATCGCCTTGGCCGCGTGCGCCGCGACCTTACCGGAGCGCTGCCGCGAGCCATTGACAAAAGAAGGTCATGCCATGGCTAAAGTTCGCCACCAGAGTGTTGTATGCTTCTCTGGCCTCACCAATTTGACAAGACCGCATTCGATTGAACCAATACTTGGTCGTAGCCGCGATGCCGCCTTCCGCCGTCGTCGGCGACACGCCGCCGCCACAACCGAGCACCTTGGCAAGCTCGGTAGCCAAAATTGGTAGTTGGTATACCATCGCCATAGACCCTGGACGCGTATACATCTCCTAGAGGACCTCCTTAGCCCCGCCGGAACCTCACCGTCGCGACGACATCGCCGCCGACAGGTTCCGCCTCGCCTAAATCCGTTCCGAGTACCCCCGGTCGCCTCGCGCTGCGGAGAAAGGCCGCCGAGGTTCGCCAAGTCTGCCTCGGCACCGCCGCTAGATAGCCGAGCCCCGAATCACGACTGTCGCCTTGGCTACGTGCGCCTCCACCTCGTCGGAGAACCGCCGTATGCCGAGGGAGAGAAGGAGGCCATACCACGACTCTAATCCGCCACCATCTGGTCGGACGACTGCCTGAGCACGCCAATTGGGGAAAGCCGAGCCCTGTCTTGCCGAAATATGGCCATCGCCGCCCTGTCATGGTCCGCCGCACCGGAGAGACACCGCCGCCTTGAACAGACGCCCTGGAACCCTGCTAGCACCGAATCTCCGATTCGCCCGAGCCTCCCCAGGAGAGCTCGGGAGAGCAGCACCCTCGGCACACCAAATCTCCGATTCACCCGAGCCTCCCCAGGAGAGCTCGGGAGAGCAGCACCCTCGGCGCACCAAATCTCCGATTCGCCCGAGCCTCCCCAGGAGAGCTCGGGAGAGCGGCACCCTCGGGCGCCCAAATTTCCGATTCGCCCGAGCCTCACCGGGAGAGCTCGGGAGAGCGGCACCCTCGGTCGCCCAAATTTCCGATTCGCCCGAGCCTCACCGGGAGAGCTCGGGAGAGCAGCCCCTTCGGCGCCCACATTTCCGATTCGCCCGAGCCTCCGCGGAGACCTCGGGAGAACGGCATCCTCGGCGCCCCGGATCTCCGATTCGCCCGAGCCCCGCCGAGCTAAACCGAACTACGCCGAGCACCGCCAAGCTACCCCCGACCACCGCCGAACTATGCCGAGCTCCGTCGAGATACCCCCAACCACAGCCGAGCTACCACTGACCACCGCCGAGCCACGCCGAGCTACGCCAACTCCGGCAACTCTCTGGGAACCAGCATCGAACACCTGGTGGGCGACCATCGGGTCTGTGTTCTGTTGAGGCACCACTTGCCGCACTACTGGACCCGCGCGCCACGTGGACCAATTCCAAGCTGCCCCTGATTAACCGACCAGTTTTCCCATTTTCAGAAAATAGGATAATCTTCGGAAATTCATAACTTATTCATACGATGTCCAAAAATTGCGCACCATATATCAAAATTCTCAGAAAAATGAGATCTACAATCTAAGACTGTGTTTGTGTGCATTTGGCTCTTTATTTTATTGGATTTTTCTGAAATACTCTATAGGAGTCGCTGACGCGACTATTTCGTGTTCGATTTCAGAGCCGGAGGAGGATCTGACTAAGGAAGACGACCACGAGTACTTCCAAGAGCTAGGAGACGACTACGAAGGTGCCACGTCCCACCAAATCCTTAGATCCTATTACGCATTGCAAATGACATTGTTGCTATTGCTTTATGATTATGTATGGATTGGTTGCATGGTAGTATATTTGAATTCCCTGCCTTGATAAGACTTTACCCTGCTGTCCGCTGCTAGGTTAGCTGCTGCTTATTTTACTGTTACTCTTCCACTACTTACTACTTGCTATATGCTATGTGGTGGAATTGGGACGGTGTATAACTGATTATAACTACTGGGAGAGAGTGCTGCGTGCGTCTTGGGTGCGTGGTAAGGGTTGATGTCGACCAAGTGGGATGTGAGACAAGCCCATGGGGCAAGTCGTGCCGGGGGTGCAACCTGGGCATCCCCAAGCGAGATACCTGTGGCGGGTAAAGTTGTTGAGGAGGTTCCGGGTGGGATAGCCTTGGTGGTTTGAAGCCCGTGGACGGAGGTGCTGTGATAGCACGGGGAGAGTATCCCCTAAGTGGAGATGCCTGCTTGGTCAAACCTAGGATGGACTAGTTTCAGGTTCATGGGAATCCTTTTCTACTCACTCGCTTCTGATGGGCGGGAGACGGCTGGACTACTTGGTAGGACGGTGCCACTACTGCTAGGTTGAAAGGTGATAAGGGTGGGCGGAGACGGTCGATGGGTTCCCGTTCCGTTCTAGATGCACAGTACCACTGGATGGGCCCGGTACTGTGTCTCCCAGTCTCAGCATAACGGTGTAGGATCCGGAATATCCCAGGGCTGAGTGGTAGGGTGGCATCGACCTAGGCAAGCAAGCACCCGGAATTCTGCCTAGGTGTTTGCGCAACACCTATGATGGCTAATCTTGTGAGTAGTGAAACCTCTGCAGAGTGTATGGTTGATCGATCGATACATATGCCAACCTGTTGGCTATGGACCTTTCCTGTGAAGCTTCTACTAGTGTAGTGAGTGTTCTCTTCTCCCCCTGGATGACATTTTTCCGGCAGTGTACCCGTTGTGGTAGTGTGCCGCTGAGATAGGCCCGAGAGGGAGTTGGGCCTGTCGAATGAGAGCGAGGTGTGGGTAAGTGAGATGTGGTGATGGGAAAAGGGATGATGGTGTTAACTGGTGATAAAACTTGACTAATTAAAACATTGATTACAGCTGCATAGGAAAACCTCAGCCTATAGGTCTGCTTATATAGCCTTGCATCCACTTTCCACAAAGCAAATGCTGCATAGGTGGGCTCCGTGGCCAGTACAAATCGTACTGATAAATTTGCTGTCAGGTGACGAGAATGAGTACGACTTCGAGGGAGATGATGACGAGGAATAGGGTCACGTGCTACACTCAAGTTGGCCGTGAAGGATGAATCGCTTCCGCATCTTCTAAAGCTTCTCTGATTGTCGATTCCGCCAGTGTGGCGATGTAATAAATATTTATGTAAGACTTAATTATCGTTGTATGGATCCTGGTGTCAACTGAGATATGGGTAATTTCATGGATTGTCCCAAGCAATCTGTTGAATTACAATTCGAGCCTGTGGATTTCCCTTCGCGGAAATCGAGGTCGTTTCAGTAACACATGTTCCTGGTCTCCCTGAACCGCTTGATGAGAGCCGATCCAAGTTCATTCGGCTTTTGGCGCATGTTGGTGAGATCTGTGATGTCTTTCTCCCCAGTGCCGGAGAAGAAGTAATTATGGAATTTAGTCTCCAGATCTTTCCAGCCTTGAATCAAGCCAGGCTCCATAGATGCAAACCAGCTAAACGCCGACCCTGTCAATGATAGCGGAAAGAGCCGGACCCTGTGAGCTACCTCATACGAAGCTTCGCCGAGCTGAGTCAGGTAACGGCTTGATGTGCTCCATGGTGGTGATGTCGTCCTGCCCACTGAACTTGGAGAAGTCGGGTAAGCGATACCTGGACGGCAATGTCACCGGTCGTACCACTCGGGGTAAGGGCGCCTGTATTTGATTCCAGTCCCGGTCTTCGGCTGTAAACCGAACGTATCACGGAGCATGGCACTCATCTGCTCCAGCAGCTGATTGTTGGGCGTCTGGGCGTACCCCGGATGCGGCGCTGCCTGAAGGTCTTGATATGTGATCCCCTCATGGTATCCAGGAGTTGGGTTGGCCACGTCTGCCGCCGGCGTATTTCCAGCTGTCGGATTCACTGCTGATGAGTTCATCGAGTTCACCGACTGTCCAGTGGCCTGCATGAAAGTGGCGAGCTCCTCCGGAGTATGATCTTTGTATAATCTTGAAGAAGCTGCTATTTTTTGAGCCGAACCGGCCGCAGTGGCATCCTGCCCTGGCGTTTTCGGCTGGCTCGGCTGTTGTGGTGAGGAATTGGAGGTCCCTGCCGCTGCTTTTGGATCTGCATCCTCTGCGGGTATGTTGAAGTAAACCGGACCCAGAGACTCCCAATCCTGCCGTTTGAGAACAGTCTTCATGATGTTATAGAATGTCTGCAGGAAGGATTTATGGTGATGGCCGACTGCTGAATAGGCGGCCTCCCAGGTCGCTTCTTCCATCATCTGCTTGAGGTCGGCCTTGCACTTCTCTTCTGATTTGTCAGAATGGCCGTGCATGATCCATTTCGGGAATGCATTCTTCTTCATTACAGAGCCATCACGCTGCTTGCTGAATGAAAGCAGGCATGCATCAGCGAATTCTTCAATAATCTTGTTCAGTACTGCCGCGTCCTCCTCACTGAGATCTTCGACCCTGACCCTGAGGACACCGTCATCCCTGGAGGGGCCGTCCGCCGCAGCCTTTCCTTTTGCCATGGTCTTCAATGAAATGTCCCACCAGACGTGCCAAAAAGTGTGTTGGCGCAAAAAGTGGTTCCCTAAGCCCAACACACCAGCGAAGCCGGGAACGACCCTTGAGGCAGTAAAACTCTCGCAGATCCAGCTAGCTTCGAACCCGGTCTGACAGTGTCAGTAACACCCAAGCGTGCCAGTCAATTTGACCTGCAATTGACAAGGAAAAAGATAGTAATCAGTAATCATAGGGCGGAACTAACCGGTATGTCCAGGTAGTTCCAACTGTATGGCTCGAAGAGCCGATGTAATGGGAGATCGACTAGAAAGCCGATTCGTCATGTTATGAACCGATTGTAGCGAAACATGCATTATAACTCAAGTTAACCGATTCAGACATGAATTCAATGATATACACTTGCATTAGACGGAAATACGCTATAAAAGATGTGGTCACAGCAAGCTAACATGATCATAAGATGTCTCAATGTAAAACAAGAAGAAATCGGCTATTTCAGCTGATTTAGTGTATACGAGCAACATACAAGCCTATAAAGCAAACAATGTTTCAATTCTCCGGCTAATAGATCTAAATCACAATCTTGCAACAGTGGAGATCGAGCGGATCGAGGCAGTCATGATGAAGTTGCAACTTAGATCCGTTAACCCTTGAATCTAGACAATGTTTATTTTATTACTTGAGTGCAACCCGTATCTAATCTAGATCCAAAATACAACCGGCTGGTGCAAAACATTCTTTCTTATCAATATAAAACGAATGACAAACATAATTCGTTGAACATATAGATCTATTAGATATAAGCCGACGCATATGGATCAAGACGGGCAAATTGATGATTGCTTTAAACAATAAACAATAAACATAAGCAACATCGGTAACTTAATGAATCTAGCTAAACTGCCAAATTTAACCAGAGCCGATAACTAATCCATGCATGCAAACTGTCGTAATCTATAGCCTGTCCACCGGATGACGTTAACTAATAGATTAATCAAGCAAACAAACACGAATCGATAACTAATCCGCGCGTGAAAACCGTCCTAATCTGTATCTCGTCCACCGGATGATGGTTAACATAGATTGATCGGGTAAACCGGCGTGAATCATCCTTGACTCACTGTGCTTCCCACGTCCACCGGATGATGCTAAAGAAACAGAGCTTAGTAAGGACTCTGGTCCGCCATGCTTCCACGTCCACCGGATGACGCTAAAAAGACATAGTTTAACAGGGGGTTGACGATACTTACAAGCAAGCCTGCGTCCACCGGATGACACTCAGCCTGGATGAAGTAACTCGCCGGACTCGACTGACTCTAGGGTTTGTTTGGCCGGAGCCGAAAGTTGTGCTGTATTGATGTTATTGTTTTTTTACAATGGCTGGGGGCTTATATTTATACCCTGAGCGTAGATAGAGTCCTAGTCGAATCACAACTCATCAATAGATAAGGAAACTAACAAACTATCCTATATCTAAGGTAACTTGGAGTCACATCTTCCCTTTCATAACGGACTCCGATCGTGATCGCATCTTGGCGGTGCAGACTCTAGATGACATCACCAATACCGACGCTGCACGCCTTCTGTCACCTTCGCCCGATAACCGATTCACCGTTCAATCGGCTATTCTCCTTCCTTCTGCTGGACGGAATCTGCTTCCGAAATCGGCTATCTTCCTTCGGTATCGGCTATCAGCTTCTGGCATCGGCTATCGGCTCCCAGCCCAAAATTTGATGTTAACACCATGCTATAGGAAATATTCTTTAATGATAAATTAATTAAGTTTAATAAATTTGTCTCACGATTTACATATGGGAACTATAATTTGTGTTTTTATTATAATCTGAACAACTATGCGACACCTCATTAAACTTTCGATATATATATATATAAGAAATACTCTGCTACACACATAGTACTCTACCCCCTCCAGTGGCAGCTGCCCCCTCTCTGATCAGGCCAGGCACCTGGCGGACGAAGAAAAGGCATCTGTAAGCATCCTATTTTTGGCCTGTTTAGATCCACTGTAAATTGCAATTGCAACTAGTAACATCAACGTTGCGGCACATGCATGGAGTATTAAATGTAAACGAAATGTTTGCATGTACGTCACGAGACGAATCTTTTAACCCTACTTAGGCTATAATTAGACAAAAGTTATTAAATACAAACGAAAATACTACAGTGTATAATTACAACTACAACCGGATCTATACACGTCCGATGGATTCGTGTTGTAGCACCCGTGCTTTGTACCCATTCCTCCTCCCCATGCATGCAGCCATTCTCCCCGTTCCACATTAGTACTGCGGTGCACACCCATCCACAGTCTTCCCGTGGAGCTCCTACGCACTCGATTGCCCGAGGTTTTGTCAAGATCATCTAGTACATTATTGAACATGTGGGGCCAATATACCACTTATTTTTTAAGTAAAAAATATAGTCAATATGGAACTTATTTTGTATATAAATTCAATATGAATAATATGATGCAAGTAAAAATAAAATTAGCTATGTGGTTTAGGAACTAATATCGCTTAAATCTTTTGCATGCATGTGAATTGCTGAATGCTAAAAAGTAACGTTAGAGGATGGGGGAGGTGAGAGAAATAGAGGAGAGTTGATGGTTGCAGGTTGCTGCTGTGACAGAGTGGCTCGTCAGCTCCCATGTGCTCCCATGCAATTTTTAGGCGGAATAGCCAAATTCGTTCTTAAACTATCGGTGAAAATTCAGTTTAGTCCCTAAACTATGAAAACGATCGTTTTAACCCTAAAACTTTTACAGCCGGCTTAATTTCGTCCCTAAACTATGAAAATGACCGTTCTCGTCCTCAAACTTTCGCAGTTGGCTCAATTTGATCCGTGGTCCAACGTGGAGTGCCACGCTGGCTTGTCTCGTCATCACCCAGTCAGTTGGAATCAGTTTCCGAAAGCCTGTAACTGATTTATTCTTATTCCAACTGGTCGCAACTAGTTGTAACTCTTCAATATAAAATGGGATGAAGATGATTTTTACATAAAAATTGTAGATCTCGATAAGATCTACAACTTTCTAGTTTTAATGTTTTTTATTTGAGGACATTAAGTTACTCAAAAAATTCGTATTATGGTACTAAAATTTTATATTAACTTTTATATTAATTACAAGCAGCAGCAGGTAATTATTATGGTACTAAAATTTTATATTAACTTTTTGAGCATCTTAACATCCTTATATAAAAAAAATTAAAACTAGAAATTTGTAGATTTTATCGAAATCTACAATTAAAACTCATGTTCATCGAATGCTGTATTGAAGAGTTACAACTAGTTGCAACCAGTTGGAATAAGAATAGATCAGTTGCAGGCTTTTAAAAACTGATTCTACCTGACTAAGCGATGACGAGGCGAGCCAGCGTGGCGCTCCACATCGGACTAGAGATGAAATTGAGCCGGCTGCGAAAGTTTGAGGACGAGAACGGTCGTTTTCATAGTTTGGGAATGAAATTGAGCCGGCTGCAAAAGTTTAAGGACGAAAATAGTCGTTTTCATAGTTTAGGGACGAAATTGAACCGGCTGTGAAAGTTTGAGGAGTAAAACGGCTGTTTTCATAGTTCAGGAACTAAGCTGAGCTTTGGACGATAGTTTAAGGACGAATTTGACTATTCCGCCTAATTTTTATAGACGGACACCGCCACAACACTGCTTGTGGTCCATATATGCACCGAAACTAGCCAAGCACATACCGGTACGGTCCTTTGTTTACTAGAAATACACATCAGAATCTATCGTCCACCAAGCCAGATGTCAAAGATCCAAAGTATGCACAGCTATCACCCATATAGGGGCAGCTACCCACCGTGTTAGAATGACCCCAAATCATAGACTAATCATGTGAGATGCAAAAGCGATTCATATGAATTTGAATTAAAGTCGAACAAATGGTGCTATCCAATTTCACAAATATTCAATCTATCCAAAAAAATATAATCAATTTTTATCAGTGGATTATATTATATAACTGAAAGGTCCTAAATGGTTAGAAGAGGGTGAATAGCCTATAAAATTTTTACAAACAACACTTAACAAGCGGTTAGTAAATTAAATGGCGAAGTGAATTTTGCGCTACCCTACACAAAGTGATACAAACCACCTAACCGTTTTAAGCTAATGTCTCTAAGATCATACACAAGAAGCTCAAGGCAAGCTACGTCCGACGCTCGCTAATGGCCACAACTAGGGTTAGGCGTCGGACTCTACTCAATGGTCCGACGCTGCCCCTCCACAGAGTCCGACGCTCCTTTTTCAGCTATTTTCAAGTCTATTTCTCACCCCTTACTTCTATGTGCTAACACTTAAGGTCTCCAACACTTGTGCACAATGTGTTACCATTTTGCAAATATTTTTCAAGGGTTTTCAAAGAGATTCTCTAGGTTGCTTAGATCAATGCACATGAGATACAACCTAAAGCACTTGAAAGTAATTCAATAGCTTAGTTCTCCCCTTGATAGTCGGCTATCTATCCTAAATGTGATCACTCCCACTTGGAGTCTTGATCACTAAAAGAAAAATCCCTATTTGGATATACCTTAGCATCTAGCTTTCCTTCTTTAAGTCATTTTCTTTCTCCTTGATCATTTCATCTTGATCTTCACTTTAGCTTATGTCATCTTCCTCCTTATCACTAATCTACTCTTGGCTACACATACTTAGCACTTAGATTAGTAACTAGATTTCATCAATTACCAAAACCAAACTAGGGTCTTTCAATCTCCTCCTTTTTGGTAATTGATGACAACCCTTTTACAAAAGAAATATGCATTAAGATTTTGAACTTGTCATGCTTGTCCATGAGTAGATCATGAAAGGATTTGGACAACCATCATAAATTCTATTTTGGTAGTATTGACTCCCCCTACATATGTGCATCGAGTTTGGATTGTGAGCTAGCACATATGCATTGAATAGAGTAATTCTACCAAAATTGTGCTAATGGTGTATATAATGGACCTTTGAAGCGTGATACCATCAGAGTTGCCATGTACACCATCCTTAGCACCTTAGTAGCTAGAATGTCACAAATACTAGAGCATACCATGAGATCACATTATAAGCAAGTTCTAGTAACCACTTGAAGAAATACGACCAACTAGTTACCCCTACATATGCTAGTTGTTCAAATCATCATTCAAATCCTACTACTGGTAATACACCACACAAGCATGTATAAGAAAGTAAATACAAATGCAATGAGCAATCATGTGATTAATGCACATCCAAATGCAACAACTTGCATATGTGATTGCTCCCCCTACTTGTGTGCTTCAAAATTTTAATTACCCCTTTCCTTGGGCCTATTGCTCTCCCATCATCGGCCTAATGATGGTTCATCGCTCTTTCTCTTTCTTTTGTAACTTTCTCTCCTCCTTTGTCAACAATTGCTCAAAAAGGTTAAGTGGAGTAAAGATAATTAGTCAAGTTCATTTGATTGTGGAAAGAGAGTTGATTTTTCACTTTGGCTCAATCTAGTGCACTTGTCTAGGATATATAACTAAGTTTGATCCAAGGACAAGCTTCTTCACGCCACTAGGGGTTATCTTGCCCATGTTGAGTTATACACCTTGAGCTAATGAACTAGAATGAACACTAGGGGATTAAGCACACATGCATGTCATATGTTACCACTAGATCATACAATCAAACAAGACAATAGTGGTAGTATATATCCATCAAAAACATTTTAATTTCCATGAATGATCCTAAGAGGTGAATATGTCTATATGCTCTAAACATGTCCTAGCAAGTATGATGTTATGTCAAACAATTTTACCTTGCTTTGTCGGAGTAGAGGCATGTCATATATGTGGGGATGATCTCAACTCATATTGGAGAAATCAATAATATTCAATTCATTCCTAAACTTGCAAAACCTCTTCTTATCTAGTGGCTTTGTGAGTATGTCGGCCAATTGATCATCGGTTCCAATGCTTTGAATATCAATGTCACCCTTTTGTTGATAATCCCGAATGAAGTGGTGCCTCACATCAATATGCTTGGTTCTTGAATGTTGGACCGGGTTTTGAGTTAGCTTGACGGCGCTCTCATTGTCACATAGAAGTGGCACTTTCTTGAAGTTAATTCCATAATCCCTCAAAGTTGCCATCATCCACAAGAGTTGAGCACAACAACTCCCCGCACTAATGTATTCGGCTTCGGCGGTGGAGAGTGAAATGCTATTTTGCTTCTTGGATGACCATGAGACAAGAGATCTTCCCAAGAGTTGACATGTGCCCGATGTACTCTTTCTATTTATCTTGCAACCGGCATAGTCCGCATCAACATATCCAATCAATTCAAATTTTGCACCCTTGGGATAACACAATCCAACATTTTGAGTGTGCTTCAAATATCTTAATATCCTCTTTGCGGCCTTCATATGACTCTCTCTAGGAGATGCTTGATATCTAGCACACATGCACACACCAAATATGAAATCCGGTCTTGATGCGGTGACATAGAGCAAACTTTCAATTAGAGACCGATATGCCTTTTGATCAACCATATTGCCACTTTTAACTTCATCCAAGCTTCCACTAGTCCCCATGGGATTGCTTATTGGTTTTGCATATTGCATTCCAAACTTCTTAATCATGTCTCTTGTGTACTTGCCTTGACTTATGAATGTGCCATTCTTCATTTGCTTAATTTGAAGTCCAAGGAAGTATGTGAGTTCACCCATCATAGACATATCAAATTCTTTACCCATCATCTTTTCAAACTTCGCACACAAAGCTTGACTTGTTGATCCAAAGATAATGTCATCAACATAGATTTGTATGATCATCAAGTCACCATCAACCTTCTTGGTGAATACAGTGGTGTCAACCTTGCCCATCTTGAAACCTTTACAGAGGAGAAAATCTCTTAGCCTCTCATACCATGCCCTTGATGCTTGTTTCAAACCATAGAGTGCTTTCCTTAGCTTGTACACATAATTTGGTTTCTTCTCATCTTCAAAACCGAGTGATTATTCAACATATACTAACTCATTGATGAATCCATTGAGAAATGCACTTTTGACATCCATTTGGTAGAGCTTGATGTTATGAGCACAAGCATATGCTAGAAAAATTCTTATTGCTTCCAATCTTGCAACCGGAGCATAGGTTTCACCAAAATCCAATCCTTCTACTTGAGTGTATCCTTGTGCCACTAATATTGCCTTGTTCCTTATTATAACACCATCTTGATCTTGCTTGTTTCTAAATACCCATTTGGTGCCAATAACATTGTAGTTCTTTGGTCTCTCTGCCAATTCTCAAACTTCATTTCTTTCAAATTTGTTGAGCCCTTCATGCATAGCATTTACCCAATCACTATATTTTAATGCCTTCTCAATGTTCTTCGGCTCTTCAAATGATACAAATGAATAGTGAACACAAAATGATGCTAGCCTTGATCTTGTTTGCACACCCTTTTGAATATCACCAACAATTTGATCCAAAGGAACTAGCTTGATTGTGGGTTGAAGCACTTGAGATTGATTGCTTGAGCTTGATTGTGCATTTGATTGATTTGCTTGAGAGGAACTAGCTTGATCTTGATTTTGCACTTGAGAGTCACTAGCTTGATCATTTGAAGGAACTTGCACTTGATCTTTGTCATCTTCTATGTCAACCACTTGAGTTAGCCTTATGTCACCAATGTCCATTTCTTGCATAGCCTTTGCCAATTGAGGTCCACTCACATCATCTAAATTCTCATTTTGATCTTGAGACCTATTGGTTTCATCAAATTCAACATCATGAACTTCCTCAAGTTGACCACTTCCCAAGTTCCATACTCTATAAGCTTTACTAGTGGTGGAGTAGCCAAACAAGAATCCCTGATCACATTTCTTCTCAAATTTGTTCAATCTAGCTCCTTTCTTCAATATGTAGCACTTACAACCAAACACCCGAAAATATACAATATTTGGCTTTTTTCCATTCAAGATCTCATATGGAGTCTTTTCCAACATAGGATGACAATAGAGTCTATTGGAATAGTAACATGCCGTGTTGATTGTTTCGGCCCAAAAAGATTGACTTAAATTATACTCACTAAGCATAGATCTTGCCATATCAATGAGAGTCCTATTCTTTCATTCAACTAGGCCATTTGATTGGGGTGTGTATTTAGCCGAGAATTGATGTTTGATTCCTAAGTCATTACATAGCTCATCAACTCTTGTGTTCTTGAATTCACTACCATTATCACTTCTCACCCTCATGATGGTTGTTTCAAATTCATTGCAACTTCTCTTGACAAAAGTTTTGAAGATACCATAAACATCACTTTTGTCAATTATAAAGAAAACCCATGTGTATCTTGAGAAGTCATCCACTATCACCAAACCACACTTGTTGCCGCCAATGCTTGTATATGTAGTTGGTCCAAATAAGTCCATGTGCAATAACTCAAATGGTTTGCATGTGCTTATCATGCACTTCTTAGGATGAGTGTTGCCTACTTGTTTTCCGGCTTGACATACACTACATAACTTGTCCTTCTCAAACTCAACATCTTTAAGACCTCTAACCAAGTCATACTTCACAAGTTTGTTCAATTGCTTTATTCCAACATGACCAAGCCTTCTATGACATAACCAACCCATGCTTGACTTAGAGAGTAAGCATGTTGACAATTGTGATTCTCTACCACCAAAGTCCACTAGATAGAGATTCTCATATCTAAATCCCTTGAATATCAAATTTGATCCATCCACACTAATGATTTCCACATCATCAACACCAAAGATGCATTTGAAACCAAGATCACAAAGTTGAGCCACCGACAATAGGTTGAAATTCAAACTCTTAACTAATAGCACATTGGAGATGTTTATATCATTTGATATTGCAATCTTTCCAAGACCCTTGACCTTGCCTTTGCTATTGTCCCCAAATGTGATACTATCATACTCATTGCCACTAGAATTGATTTGATTGAACATTCTTGAATCACCGGTCATGTGTTGAGAACACCCACTATCAAGAACCCAATGCCTCCCTCCGGCTTTGTAATTTACCTACAAAACAAATCAATGTCTTTTAGGTACCCATACTTGTTTGGGTCCTTGGAGGTTAGCAACCAAAGCCTTTGGTACCCAAATAGCCTTCAACCTTGGGCTTTCTTTAGGTGTACCAATGTATTTGACTTTGACACCTTTCTCACCCTTGATAAGCATGTAATAAGAATTAAGTCTAATAGTTTAGCATTTGCAAATTTTATTTGCTTGTTCTTGTTGTTAGTGATGCAATTTGCCTCAATATGCCCAACTTGCTTGCACTTGTAGCAAAACCGACCATTGCTCCTCACAAAGCTAGGCTTTGGAGTTACAAAGGCCGCCTTGCCTTTCTTGGGAGTATAGCCAAGTCCCTCCTTAGAGTTACTATATGTAACAACCCGGGTTCTCGGTAAACCAAAAATACGAGCTTTTTAAAATTTTTCATGCAATGAGCGTGCGGCATATAGTTCTAAGTCGAAACCGTGACAAACCACTAACAACCGTTGCATACATATAGAATTGCTTGTAAGATTTTATCAGAGCTCCATAGTCGGTTTAGGGTTTTCGTGTCAGGAAAGCACAAATTCTTAGCGATTTCCCCTGAGTCTACTTTCAATCTTCTTGTATTCTTTCCGATCTCTCGTCGAATCTCTCTCAAGAAGTCATCCCAATTTTTCCCCCTTCTGTTCTTGTCACAAATCCGCTCGAATCTCAAATTCATCAAAACAGTAGAGGGAATAATTAAGAAGTATAAAAAGGAAAATCCTCCTATTTCTTCCACCACCGGCCTACCATTTTCTTGGCCCAAAGCAGCAGCAAACCCAACCGGTGCCTTTTCCCTCCACCAAACCGTGGCCCACACGCACAGCAGCCGGCCCACTCGCCCCCCTCCACCTCTCCCGCAGCCCAGCCTGCCCACACGGCCCAAGTCGCCGCGCCCCTGCTCCCTATGCCCGCGCTGGCCAGTGGCCCAGCAAGCCGCGGCCCTGCCGAACCCTAGGGCGAACAGGGCGTCCTCTCCCTGAAGCCGCGCCGCCACCGCCAGTAGCGCGAGCACGCACGTGCCCCCACGCGACCCCGGCCTCCGCGCGCACTCCCCCCGCGATGCCTGCCGCGTGTCCCGCTCCTGGCACGAACGACGAGGATGACCGGAGCACCCACGAAGCCCTAGCCGCGCAGCTATAAAAGAACAGAGCCGACGCTCCTGTTCATCTTCCTCGTGAAGCCGCCACCGCTCTGCTTCCTCCCCATAGCTCGCCATAGCCTCTCTCTGCTCTCCTCCCTGCGGTCATGCGCGCCCACGCCTACTGCGCGGGCCGCTGCCGGCCGGACGGCTGAGCTCGTCGCGCCCCGGCGTGGCGCAACAGGCCAGGTGGCCGTGCTTCCCGCGCTCCACGAGTCGCTACCGACTAGGCGGATGCGCTCGCCGCGCCACCCTCCTCACGACGTCATCACCGTGTCTGGCTCCAACGCCGCGCCGTGTCCCGTTCCGTCTTCACCGTACCGCCGCGCGCCGATGTCGTCGCTCCTCTGCAGCCACAGCCATGACACCAAGGGCTGGCGGGAGCACCGTCGCCATCCACGGTGTCCGCAGCATCTCTGCCCGGCTCGCCGCGTGGACGTCAACCTCGCCGACCTGCCCACATCTTGCCGCTGCAGCAACCCTGTGCGCGACCTCGACGCACTGGGACCTTGCCACGCCGACCCTCTGCCTCGCCGTCACGCCAAGAAACACCGCGGCGTCCTCCTTCCCCGGCTTCTCTGCTTCGAGCCGCGCCACCGCCCTGCTGCTCCTCGCCGCGACGTCGTCCGCGTCCACGACATCGACGGCGTCTGCTGCTGCGGACCTCGACGGCCTGCTCCACGACCACTGCATCAACCCTGCTACACCTCGACCGGAGCCGGCAACGCTTTGCCGGAGCCGTTCCTCATCACCAGTGAGCTTCCATGACCAAGCCCATGTCCTTTTTCCCTTTTGCTGTCACCACTGTGACGCTGAGATCGGCCGTCGTGCCGTTGTGTCGCTGTGAACGGCCATCGTGCCGTGGTTCACGACTTGCAGGGAAGCAGCAAGCCCCCACGACCCCATCCGTCACCATGCTGATGCCTTCGTCGCTGGTGATCACGAGCCGGCGCCACGGCGAAACCACCGCGCCGAAGCACGATCTACTACATCTCGCCCGCCGTCGTGAACGTTCTGCCTGCACCGATCCCGTCCCGCATCGAGCGACCTTCCATCCGTAAGTCCTCGGTGAGCCACAACTTTCTCCCTATGGTGGGCACCGCCACCGTGATCAGACCCGCCACATGAGCCATGGCGTCCCACCTCAGGGATGCGTAGGCCGAGCCCCTCCCGGCTCAGGACACGCACACACACAACACGAGACCCATTTAGCCAAATCGAACCACCGGCGTTCCAAGAACGCCGGCGTGGCCGAGGACTACCCGAACCACCACCGTGACCGCGTTTCGGTTTTACCCAGTGCCTTTGGACTCCGAGACCGCCGCCACTCTACTACTGCCACCGAAGGACACGAAGGACGCCGATCAACAAAGGAGAAGATCTCTGGAAGTCCTGCTTGGTTTCCCCTCGACGCGCACCGACGCCCCGTCCTACACCGTTGGAACCCGGACACATCCCGACACCTCCCAGACGCTTGCAGCCATCTCCGGCCAGCCTGTGGCCACTCCGGCCAGCCTCGGCCAGTCACTAGCCTCGCCCGGCCAGCCGTGACCAGCCACGACCACCCTGCAGCAGGCCACAGCTAGCCGCAGCCAGCCAACAGCTAGTCACAGCGGGCCAATAGCTACCAGCAGCTGGCCAAGAGGAGCCAGAATATGTAGCAGCAAGCCTTGCCACTTCTCCTTGATACCGACCCCGTCTAGTCTCCGTGCTGTAGCCCCGTTGCCAGATATGAGGCCCCATAGATGATGTTAGAAGGTTGGAAAGCCAAATTGATTTGCGACATTGGACTATTGGGAAGCCCCATCTTTTATCTTTTCGTACATCTATCCACCATGTTGTACTCCATTCTTATGATCTTCCTATATATGTATCTGTTGTACCGTATCCTCACAATCTATCTGTATATACATTTGTAATACAGGATCCATCCATCATAATGCTATGGAATTGTGCTACTCCACTGTCTTGCCGAGTCGTTTTGTCTTATGGTCATGTCATTGGATTTTATTATTATACTGTCTGTGTGTCGTGCCTTCGAGCCGGTTGTGGGATCGTACTTCGTTCGGATATTGCGATCGTGGGATTCGTCTCGCCATGGCCGTAATGCCGAGTGTAACCTGACCTCGCGTTGCCACTCTCTAACTTTTCGTGCCTGACCCTCGTATGCTTGTACCCTACGCGACCGTCGCATTCCTCTGATTCTTGTGGTGACAACCGCATCGCTATGGATCCGAGTAATGACTTAGTGCCAGTGCACCCAGGTCATGGTACCCTATGAGTGGTTTGCGCACTTGCTTCTTTCACCTGTCGCTCTCTTCTAACGCCCTGTCTATTCTGTGGCGTGTGCGTTGGAAAGAGTAGACCACTACTGTTTTATGCTTCTCGCTCTCTGTTCGTTTAGCCCGCTCTGTTCGATCTCGTCTTACTCACAGTGACTGGATCAAAGACCGGACTGACTTCTTTGGTTAGCGAAGCTATGGTCTATATTAAGATCTCAGACCTATGTAGGTCGACTCGGTCGACCGCTTAAAACCATCTTCACTGAAGGTGTGACTGGGAATATGATTTAGATGTGCCTAGCTAACTTTTCCCTCTCTTTCTCTCTTTTGATTCTTGGTGTTTAAACGCTTGTATGATTGTACCCGTTTGAATCACAGCCTTGGTGCCCTACAAGTGGATTAAACACTCGCTCTTTCTCGTGCAACATTTCTTGTCAATAAATCCCTCGTTCCCCTCTTGCTTGGCTCGTCCTCCGATCCCCGTCTTCCCCGTGGCGGACGGATCGGAAGATCGTGTGCCGTAGTGTTTGCTATGGATAAGCTTTGGCCTAAACCATTTATTATAAAGCCATATTGGCTTGGCTATGACTTATGCTTGTGCTTAGCAAACCAACACTCCTGTTCCTTTGGCCTGATGAAATCGGACATACGCCGAGAGGGCTAAGCCGTGTACCTTTTATTATTTCTTTGCTGTTAATGGGTCTCCCCGCATCCCGTCGTCTTTTGGTGAATTGGGTGTTTTATTGCCTTGTATTGCTTCGTGGAGTACCGTTTCCGGATTAGCGACGATCGGATCGAGACCCGCTGGAAGAGAACGTGGACGGCGCAAGGACCCGCGGAATGGAGTCACCCTGGAGGAGCTCATCCAGCAGAACGACTACACTAACTGAGGAGTACTCATACCACTACTTCCTTGACAACGCAGGTGTCATGGCAGCAGCACCTTCTTTTAGAGAATCCTATTTGTCGGTGCTAATTTTGGCGAGGCTAACACCGGCTAGTAAATATGTGTTTTGCGGTTGAGGCTACGGATGGTGTGCAAAGGGGGAACAAAGGGATTATACTGGTTCAGGCCGAGCAAGCCCTACGTCCAGTGGAGAGGAGAGTCGTGTTGCCTTGCACCGGGGTGCTTGTAGTAGGGGGTTACAAGCTAGTCGAGAGAGGGAAGTGCTCCCAGGTCTCTTGTGAGTGTCTAAGTGTTTACAAGTCGTTTGCTGTGGGTGAGAACTTGGAACTTCTCCGTTCGTTCGTTCTTCGTCGTTCTTCTTCTAAAGCTGGTCTCTGCTCTCCCTTTTATAGCCGCAAGGGAGAGGCAAAGGCGGCTACGACGCTACCTATTAAAATAGTGAGGAGTTGCCGTTCCCCGTTTGACTAGCTGCTGCCTTTTCTCCGTGTCTCCGGGGTATGGGTATGGCTATCTTGGTTCGCGAGTTCCAAGGTAGAAATAGTCGTCTGACTACGTCATGTCGTTAGCTCTCTGGGTCTTCTGGATATGGCCGTCGTGGTCCGCACGACTTTGGTGAGTTCACACCTGCCGGCTATCCTTCCGTACGATGTGACAAGAGGGTGAGTCACCTTGGGGCGTTGTTTCCCGAGGCTCGGGATCCTGAAGGCGTGCTCGTCCTTTCGTGTGGACGGCGCAGTGGGCGCTTTTCCTGTTCTTGCGTAGCCCGTCGTCAGGCGCTTGTCACAGTCGGAGTTGATAGGTCCCGGCGAAAAACGGGGCGGCGCACCGTGGACCATACCGTGGAGGACAGGTGGTATGGCCGTCAGGGGCGTGCGAAGCACAGTCACGTCGAGAGTCTCGCCCGACGGGATAGTGCTTGTAAAGTGGTCAGAGAGATCTCTTGTGGTCCAAGATTGCTCCGCTGACATCACCTGTGCCTTGGATGTCTTCGCGAGATTGCGCTCGAGGGGGATAGGGAAGCTCGGGCGAATCGGAGACTTGGGGCGCCGAGGATGCCGCTCTCCCGAGCTCTCCTGAGCTGGTGCCGCTCTCCCGTGCTCTCCCGAGCTCTCCCGAGGAGGCTCGGGCGAAGCGGAGACTTGGGCGCCGAGGACGCCGCTCTCCCGAGCTCTCCCGAGGAGGCTCGGGCGAATCAGAGGTTTGGGGCGCCGAGGACGCCGCTCTCCCGAGCTCTCCCGAGGAGGCTCGGGCGAATCGGAAGTTTGGGCGCCGAGGACGCCGCTCTCCCGAGCTCTCCCGAGGAGGCTCGGGCGAATCGGAGACTTGGGCGCCGAAGAGGCCGCTCTCCCGAGCTCTCCCGAGGAGGCTCGGGCAAACCGGAGGATTGGGCGCCGAGGACGCCGCTCTCCCGAGCTCTCCCGAGGAGGCTCGGGCGAATCGGAGGTTTGGGGCGCCGAGGACGCCGCTCTCCCGAGCTCTCCCGAGGAGGCTCGGGTGAATCGGAGACTTGGGCGCCCAGGATGCCGCTCTCCCGAGCTCTCCCGAGGAGGCTCGGGCGAATCGGAGACTTGGGCGCCGAGGAGTGCTGTCCCGAGGAGGCTCGGGTGAATCGGAGACTTGGGCGCCGAGGACGCCGCCTCCCGAGCTCTCCCAAGGAGGCTCGGGCGAATCGGAGACTTGGGCGCTGAGGAGTGCTGTCCCGAGGAGGCTCGGGCGAATCGGAGACTTGGGCGCCCAGGATGCCGCTCTCCCGAGCTCTCCCGAGGAGGCTCGGGCGAATCGGAGACTTGGGCGCCAAGGACGCCGCCTCCCGAGCTCTCCCGAGGAGGCTCGGGCGCTCGGGCCGCTCTCCCGTGCTCTCCCGAGCTCTCCCGAGTAGTCTCGGGCGAATCGGAGACTTGGGCGCCGAGGATGCCGCTCTCCCGTGCTCTCCTGAGCTCTCCCGAGGAGTCTCGGGCGAATCGGAGACTTGGGCGCCGTGGGTGCCGCTCGCCCGAGCTCTCACGGGGAGGCTCGGGCGCTCGGGTGCTCGGGCGAATCGGAGTCGTGGGCCTCTGTAGACGCGGCCTTCGTGGGCTTCCACTGGCTTTACTTGGGCCAGGCCTAGTTGGGAATGAGCGTTTTTGCATCGAAGTTGGGTACCCCTAACTTTGGTAACCGACACTATTAGACATTGCAAATCTAGAACTGCTAGCGCTTTATATTTTCTCCTTTGCTAGTATAAGATGCATGTTACTACCTAAGCCGCTACTACCCCGCTTGCAACCACTCTACTATACCACCCAGTTTTGCGCTCACGCTCTTTTATACATATTTCTATCTACCTGTTTGCTTGCATGTTACATCACTATATTTATCTATTAACTCCACTCGCATCGTATCTATGATGTGATGCTGGTGGTGAACCCCAGGGAATGGTTTGGCTTGGGATGCCGGACTAGTGGTATGTGAGTGTGCTGCGTGTGTCTTGGGTGTGTGGTGAGGGTCGAGTCGACCAAGTGGGATACACGACGAGCTGTGTAAGCAAGTCTTGCCGGGAGTTGCATCTGGGCATTCCCACGAGAGATACCTGTGGCGGGTAATGACTTATGAGGTGGTTCCGGGATGTGCATTGAAGTCCCGTGAATGGAGGTGCCATGGTGGCACGGGGAGAGTATCCCCTAAGAGAAGATGCCTGCTTGGTCAAACCTAGGAAGGACTAGCCCAGGTTCATTGGAATCCCTTACTGCTCACTCGCTTCTGATGGCTGGGAGACGGCTGGACTACTTGGTAGGGCGGTGCCACTACTGCTAGGTTGTGAGGTGATTAGGGTGGGCGGTGAAGGATGTGGGATTTCCGAACCGTCCTAGATGCGCAGTACCACTGATTGGGCCCGGTACTGCGTCTCCCAGTCTCAGCGTTTCGGCGTAGGGCCGAAGTTACCCAGGGCTGAGTGGTAGGGTGGCATCGACCTAGGCAAGCAAGCACCCGAAATTCTGCCTAGATGATTGTACAGCATCGATGATGGCTAATCTTGTGAGTGGTAAAACCTCTGCGGAGTGTATGGTTGATCGATCGATACATATGCCGAATCGTCGGCTATGGACCTTTCCTGTGAAGCTCTGTCTAGTGTAGAGAGCGATATTCTTTTCTCCCCTGGTTGAAGATTGTCCGGCAGTGTGCCCGGCGTGGCAGTGTGCCGTTGAGACAGGACCCGAGAGGGAGTTGGGCCTGTTGACTGAGTGCGAGGTGTGGGTGTGAGGTGGCGTATGGGTGGAATGATGGATTGGAATGGGAATTGATGAGATGGGTTTAAACTTGACAACTAATATGATATTATTACTTGATGCTACTGTGCATAGGATGCAAACCACAGCCAAATATTAGGATCGCCAGATCCTTTATTTTCTCTTTTCCACTAAAGCTCATCAGTGCTGACCATGGCCTGCACATATCTGGCGGTGTGCAGATTACCTGACTAACAGAGATATTGAGATACGAAGGATTAGATGGTCTCGTGCCTACGCTCAAGTTTGGTTCAGGAGATGAAGGTTCAGCTGCGCCAAGAATAACTCTGATGGTACCCGGGAAGAAGGAGCCTTCACTCGACGACGTATTCTGCCAACTCTGATGACGACTAGATACGCTTCCGCTAGATTATCCCTGTAATAGGTGTCCACTCAGTTGATGTAATATTTTGTAAGTATTCTCGATGTATAACTTTAATATCAACTGATATATGATAATGCGATGAGATCAATCTTTGGTTTTATCACATTATATCTCATTCTGTGGATTTTCCCTTCGTGGGAAAATCGAGGATGTTTCAGTTGGTATTAGAGCCATACTTGACCTTAGGACGAGACCACTAGGACCAGATGCTAGTTTTTGAGCCAACAAATCTATCTAAAAAGTATTTGCGAAAACACTTTTTCTCTCCGCCTTGAGTTTTGATGCTAACACTTGATTCTTTCCCCGCGCCTTGAATTCTTCCGCTAACTGATCTTACCTATTTTAAAAGTTGATCCCTAGGAAATGGACTGCCTTTTTGTTGCCCACGCTAGATCGATAGATGTATAAGACTATAAAGGCTTAGGAGTCGCCTTAAGTCAACACTATGCATATAGGAGTCGTAATGCTGCTTGATTGCTCGGATCTTTTTGCTTCTTATGCTTCTTGAGTTTATATTGCCTGAGTGTAGGCTATAGAATTATTTTATATATGTAAGACTCCAGGAACCGCCCATAATCCACAGGTCCCAGGATCGAAACCTGGCTAGCTAAAAACCAAGACCACCATATGACTAGATAAGTGACTCTGACCGCCAAATTGGCAATGCAGCATATTTTTACCACTCGAGTTAAAAATTATTTTCAGATTTTTAACTCCATGCATCTTCAAAATTGCCTCCCCGCCTTGGGTTGAAAAAGTTTCCTTTCTATTTGAAAAAAACCAGTTTAAATGAAAAATGATTCCAAAGCATTCTGATCTTCCAAAAGAAAATGACTTCAGTTCTTTTCTCTACCTACCATGTATTCAAAAGCTACGTACAGAATGATTTGAAAAACCGCGGCCATTCAAAATGTGTTACAAAATTACTTTCGAAAGACAAAAGATTACCCTTCAACAAAATCTTTTCAGAACAGGGAAAAAATTACCGGTTGAATTTTGTTTTAAAGCCTTTGATTTCACTCAAACCTCCAATTTATTTTCAAGTAAACTCTCGGTTTACAAAATAGAATTTGATTTATTAAACAAATGCTTGCGAAAAGGGTATTCCCAACTCTTGTGAAAGGAATTTAGCAAAACCAAGATAAGTTTTTCTTTCAAACTTAAGAGTACAACCTTGGAAAAAGACGGTTTTTGAAAATCAACTCGATTGCGAAAGCCGTGCTCTTCAAAAAGGAGAAATGGTTTCCAACTCATTATTCAAAACTGATTTTGTTTAAAGTAAACAAAGGGAAGTAATGCTTTGATTTAAAAACTAAACCAAGCTTGAAAATTGTTTCAGAAAAACGAGGCATTCAGAAGACCTTGCTTTCAAAACTCGCATTGATTTCAAAACTCTATTAAAAAATCTTCCCGATTCCAAAGCCTTACAAAAGCGCTCTCAAATTTCCAAACGAGGTTTCAAATGAACTATCTTGAAGGATTTCCGGCAAAAAAAAAAGGTTTCAACTCCGCATACCCCCCATTTAAAAACATCTTTTACCAAAATCTCATTGCAAAAGATTTAAAACTGGTTTAATCTCTAAAATTCGTCAATACTGGTGTTGATTTCAAAATTTTGGGTTGAAGCCTCTCTTCTACAAGTTTGTAAACAAAATTTAAAAACGAGTTAAAAAATGGTGGTCTTCCAAATTAGTTAAAACGGATTTCTCAAAAGACTCTTTCCCTTCTTGCTTGGAACATCAATCCGACGCCAGTTTCCCGATGGGATAAGTCGTTCCCGACCTACGGTGCCGCTACGAAACTTGGGGCCCCATGTGTGATGCATCCACATGGCTTGCTGCCGAGCGTGCGCAGGTATCGTGGCATGATCGTGACCGCCTCCAATGGGTACTTGGGTACGATTGAATTTCCAAGTCGGACGCTATTAAAAATCTATTTGCAAAGGAAAAATCGAGTTAGTGAAAAGTTACCTTTGCGGAAACCTATTTGATTTAAAAAGGTTCAAACCCTTCTCAAAAACCGCTTTGTTCGTTTCAAACATTTACAATGCGAGTCTCCCCTGCTTAAAACCTTTCAAACAGAAAAATTTATTTCATTTCAAAGCATTTCAAACGTTCAAAGCCTTATGCGTGATTTTTCAAAGAAACCTTAGGGGAAAGATCTTAACCTTTGAATGACCCTTTTAAAAACCAAAGTACTTACGAAAACTATATCCCAAAGGTTCTTTTAGAAAAATATATTTTTGGAAAAACGACATTCAAAGTCTTTTGCGTGTGTTTTCAAATTTTGAAAAAAAAACCTATTTTCGTTTGAAACGGTGTTTTCAAAAAGGGTTTATAAAAAAAAAAACCTAAAAATTCAAAAGCTTTCGAAAAAGCCTTACAAATTTACGAGCTATTCGGTTTCCAAAACGCCACAAACGATTTCAACAGAGATTTGTTTTCAAAATAAAAGTTATTGTCATTAAAACTTACCTCCTACCCTGATTTGATTCATAAAATGACTGAAAAAGATCTTCTATAAAAATAAATAAATAATAATAAGTTGTATAAATGGCTTCTCCCATTTAACTTATTAAAAAGGATTTCATGAAAAACTGTTTTATTAAAACCCTTCTTCAAAAGCTTTACTTGCAAACTTGCATCGGTATGCCGCTGACAACTAACACCTTAAATCTCGAGGACGAGATTCCTGTAAGGTGGGTGGACTGTAACAACCCGGGTTCTCGGTAAACCAAAAATACGAGCTTTTTAAAATTTTTCATGCAATGAGTGTGCGGCATATAGTTCTAAGTCGAAACCATGACAAACCACTAACAACCGTTGCATACATATAGAATTGCTTGTAAGATTTTATCAGAGCTCCATAGTCGGTTTAGGGTTTTTGTGTCAGGAAAGCACAAATTCTTAGCGATTTCCCCTGAGTCTACTTTCAATCTTCTTGTATTCTTTCCGATCTCTCGTCGAATCTCTCTCAAGAAGTCATCCCAATTTTTCCCCCTTCTGTTCTTGTCACAAATCCGCTCGAATCTCAAATTCATCAAAACAGTAGAGGGAATAATTAAGAAGTATAAAAAGGAAAATCCTCCTATTTCTTCCACCACCGGCCCACCATTTTCTTGGCCCAAAGCAGCAGCAAACCCAACCGGTGCCTTTTCCCTCCACCAAACCGTGGCCCACACGCACAGCAGCCGGCCCACTCGCCCCCCTCCACCTCTCCCGCAGCCCAGCCGGCCCACACGGCCCAAGTCGCCGCGCCCCTGCTCCCTATGCCCGCGCTGGCCAGTGGCCCAGCAAGCCGCGGCCCTGCCGAACCCTAGGGCGAACAGGGCGTCCTCTCCCTGAAGCCGCGCTGCCACCGCCAGTAGCGTGAGCACGCGCGTGCCCCCACGCGACCCCGGCCTCCGCGCGCACTCCCACCGCGATGCCCGCCGGGTGTCCCGCTCCTGGCACGAACGACGAGGATGACCGGAGCACCCACGAAGCCCTAGCCGCGCAGCTATAAAAGAATAGAGCCGACGCTCCTGTTCATCTTCCTCGTGAAGCCACCGCCGCTCTGCTTCCTCCCCATAGCTCGCCGTAGCCTCTCTCTGCTCTCCTCCCTGCGGTCATGCGCGCCCACGCCTACTGCGCGGGCCGCTGCCGGCCGGGCGGCTGAGCTCGTCGCGCCCCGGCGTGGCGCAACAGGCCAGGTGGCCGTGCTTCCCGCGCTCCACGAGTCGCTACCGACCAGGCGGATGCGCTCGCCGCGCCACCCTCCTCACGACGTCATCACCGCGTCTGGCTCCAACGCCGCGCCGTGTCCCGTTCCGTCTTCACCGTACCGCCGCGCGCCGATGTCGTCGCTCCTCTGCAGCCACAACCATGACACCAAGGGCTGGCAGGAGCACCGTCGCCATCCACGGTGTCCGCAGCATCTCTGCCCTGCTCGCCGCGTGGACGTCAACCTTGCCGACCTGCCCACATCTTGCCGCTGCAGCAACCCTGTGCGCGACCTCGACGCACTGGGACCTTGCCACGCCGACCCTCTGCCTCGCCGTCACGCCAAGAAACACCGCGGCGTCCTCCTTCCCCGGCTTCTCTGCTTCGAGCCGCGCCACCGCCCTGCTGCTCCTCGCCGCGACGTCGTCTGCGTCCACGACATCGACGGCGTCTGCTGCTGCGGACCTCGACAGCCTGCTCCACGACCACTGCATCAACCCTGCTACACCTCGACCGGAGCCGGCAACGCTTTGCCGGAGCCGTTCCTCATCACCAGTGAGCTTCCATGACCAAGCCCATGTCCTTTTTCCCTTTTGCTGTCACCACTGTGACGCTGAGATCGGCCGTCGTGCCGTTGTGTCGCTGTGAACGGCCATCGTGACGTGGTTCACGACTTGCAGGGAAGCAGCAAGCCCCCACGACCCCATCCGTCACCATGCTGATGCCTTCGTCGCTGGTGATCACGAGCCGGCGCCACGGCGAAACCACCGCGCCGAAGCACGATCTACTACATCTCGCCCGCCGTCGTGAACGTTCTGCCTGCACCGATCCCGTCCCGCATCGAGCGACCTTCCATCCGTAAGTCCTCGGTGAGCCACAACTTTCTCCCTATGGTGGGCACCGCCACCGTGATCAGACCCGCCACATGAGCCATGGCGTCCCACCTCAGGGATGCGTAGGCCGAGCCCCTCCCGGCTCAGGACACGCACACACACAACACGAGACCCATTTAGCCAAATCGAACCACCGGCGTTCCAAGAACGCCGGCGTGGCCGAGGACTACCCGAACCACCACCGTGACCGCGTTTCGGTTTTACCCAGTGCCTTTGGACTCCGAGACCGCCGCCACTCTACTACTGCCACCGAAGGACACGAAGGACGCCGATCAACAAAGGAGAAGATCTCTGGAAGTCCTGCTTGGTTTCCCCTCGACGCGCACCGACGCCCCGTCCTACACCGTTGGAACCCGGACACATCCCGACACCTCCCAGACGCTTGCAGCCATCTCCGGCCAGCCTGTGGCCACTCCGGCCAGCCTCGGCCAGTCACTAGCCTCGCCCGGCCAGCCGTGACCAGCCACGACCACCCTGCAGCAGGCCACAGCTAGCCGCAGCCAGCCAACAGCTAGTCACAGCGGGCCAATAGCTACCAGCAGCTGGCCAAGAGGAGCCGGAATATGTAGCAGCAAGCCTCGCCACTTCTCCTTGATACCGACCCCGTCTAGTCTCCGTGCTGTAGCCCCGTTGCCAGATATGAGGCCCCATAGATGATGTTGGAAGGTTGGAAAGCCAAATTGATTTGCGACATTGGACTATTGGGAAGCCCCATCTTTTATCTTTTCGTACATCTATCCACCATGTTGTACTCCATTCTTATGATCTTCCTATATATGTATCTGTTGTACCCTATCCTCACGATCTGTCTGTATATACATTTGTAATACAGGATCCATCCATCATAATGCTATGGAATTGTGCTACTCCACTGTCTTGCCGAGTCGTTTTGTCTTATGGTCGTGTCATTGGATTTTATTATTATACTGTCTGTGTGTCGTGCCTTCGAGCCGGTTGTGGGATCATACTTCGTTCGGATATTGCGATCGCGGGATTCGTCTCGCCATGGCCGTAATGCCGAGTGTAACCTGACCTCACGTTGCCACTCTCTGACTTTTCATGCCTGACCCTCGTATGCTTGTACCCTACGCGACCGTCGCATTCCTCTGATTCTTGTGGTGACAACCGCATCGCTATGGATCCGAGTAATGACTTAGTGCCAGTGCACCCAGGTCGTGGTACCCTATGAGTGGTTTGCGCACTTGCTTCTTTCACCTGTCGCTCTCTTCTAACGCCCCGTCTATTCTGTGGCGTGTGCGTTGGAAAGAGTAGACCACTACTGTTTTATGCTTCTCGCTCTCTGTTCGTTTAGCCCGCTCTGTTCGATCCCGTCTTACTCACAGTGACTGGATCAAAGACCGGACTGACTTCTTTTGTTAGCGAAGCTATGGTCTATATTAAGATCTCAGACCTATGTAGGTCGACTCGGTCGACCGCTTAAAACCATCTTCACTGAAGGTGTGACTGGGAATATGATATAGATGTGCCTAGCTAACTTTTCCCTCTCTTTCTCTCTTTTGATTCTTGGTGTTTAAACGCTTGTATGATTGTATCCGTTTGAATCACAGCCTTGGTGCCCTACAAGTGGATTAAACACTCGCTCTTTCTCGTGCAACATTTCTTGTCAATAAATCCCTCGTTCCCCTCTTGCTTGGCTCGTCCTCCGATCCCCGTCTTCCCCGTGGCGGACGGATCGGAAGATCGTGTGCCATAGTGTTTGCTATGGATAAGCTTTGGCCTAAACCATTTATTATAAAGCCATATTAGCTTGGCTATGACTTATGCTTGTGCTTAGCAAACCACCACTGCTGTTCCTTTGGCCTGATGAAATCGGACATACGCCGAAGGGCTAAGCCGTGTACCTTTTATTATTTCTTTGCTGTTAATGGGTCTCCCCGCATTCCGTCGTCTTTTGGTGAATTGGGTGTTTTATTGCCTTGTATTGCTTCGCGGAGTAGCCGTTTCCGGATTAGCGACGATCGGATCGAGACCCGCTGGAAGAGAACGTGGACGGCGCAAGGACCCGCGGAATGGAGTCACCCTGGAGGAGGTGATCCAGCAGAACGACTACACTAACTGAGGAGTACTCATACCACTACTTCCTCGACAACGCAGTTGTCATGGCAGCAGCACCTTCTTTTAGAGAATCCTATTAGACATTGCAAATCTAGAACTGCTAGCGCTTTATATTTTCTCCTTTGCTAGTATAAGATGCATGTTACTACCTAAGCCGCTACTACCCCGCTTGCAACCACTCTACTATACCACCCAGTTTTGCGCTCACGCTCTTTTATACATATTTCTATCTACCTGTTTGCTTGCATGTTACATCACTATATTTATCTATTAACTCCACTCGCATCGTATCTATGATGTGATGCTGGTGGTGAACCCCAGGGAATGGTTTGGCTTGGGATGCCGGACTGGTGGTATGTGAGTGTGCTGCGTGTGTCTTGGGTGTGTGGTGAGGGTCGAGTCGACCAAGTGGGATACACGACGAGCTGTGTAAGCAAGTCTTGCCGGGAGTTGCATCTGGGCATTCCCACGAGAGATACCTGTGGCGGGTAATGACTTATGAGGTGGTTCCGGGATGTGCATTGAAGTCCCGTGAATGGAGGTGCCATGGTGGCACGGGGAGAGTATCCCCTAAGAGAAGATGCCTGCTTGGTCAAACCTAGGAAGGACTAGCCCAGGTTCATGGGAATCCCTTACTGCTCACTCGCTTCTGATGGGCGGGAGACGGCTGGACTACTTGGTAGGGCGGTGCCACTACTGCTAGGTAGTGAGGTGATTAGGGTGGGCGGTGAAGGATGTGGGATTTCCGAACCGTCCTAGATGCGCAGTACCACTGATTGGGCCCGGTATTGCGTCTCCCAGTCTCAGCGTTTCGGCGTAGGGCCGAAGTTACCCAGGGCTGAGTGGTAGGGTGGCATCGACCTAGGCAAGCAAGCACCTGAAATTCTGCCTAGATGATTGTACAGCATCGATGATGGCTAATCTTGTGAGTGGTAAAACCTCTGCGGAGTGTATGGTTGATCGATCGATACATGTGCCGAATCATCGGCTATGGACCTTTCCTGTGAAGCTCTGTCTAGTGTAGAGAGCGATATTCTTTTCTCCCCTGGTTGAAGATTGTCCGGCAGTGTGCCCGGCGTGGCAGTGTGCCGTTGAGACAGGACCCGAGAGGGAGTTGGGCCTGTCGACTGAGTGCGAGGTGTGGGTGTGAGGTGGCGTATGGGTGGAATGATGGATTGGAATGGGAATTGATGAGATGGGTTTAAACTTGACAACTAATATGATATTATTACTTGATGCTACTGTGCATAGGATGCAAACACAGCCAAATATTAGGATCGCCAGATCCTTTATTTTCTCTTTTCCACTAATGCTCATCGGTGCTGACCATGGCCTGCACATATCTGGCGGTGTGCAGATTACCTGACTAACAGAGATATTGAGATACGAAGGATTAGACGGTCTCGTGCCTACGCTCAAGTTTGGTTCAGGAGATGAAGGTTCAGCTGCGCCAAGAATAACTCTGATGGTACCCAGGAAGAAGGAGCCTTCACTCGATGACGTATTCCGCCAACTCTGATGACGACTAGATACGCTTCCGCTAGATTATCCCTGTAATAGGTGTCCACTCAGTTGATGTAATATTTTGTAAGTATTCTCGATGTATGACTTTAATATCAACTGATATCTGATAATGCGATGAGTTCATTCTTTGGTTTTATCACATTATATCTCATTCTGTGGATTTTCCCTTCGTGGGAAAATCGAGGATGTTTCACTATATCTTTGGCTACCCAAGCATTGTAGCAAGCGGGGATCCCCACCATAGGCATTGCCTAATGCGCGGGTTAGCTTGTCCACTTCCTTCTTCAATTTCTCATTTTTAACTTTTAGTGTTGGATCAACACTAGTGAAGGTAGAAGTAGAAGTGGATGATGATGAAGAACTAGTGTTATTAGGTGTGGTTGCAACAAGTGTTTCATTAGTTGATTCATTCATTAGATCACAAGTTACACCCACATCACATGTTATAACAACATCCTCTACCTTGCTTAGCTCTAAAAGTGAGGAGTGAGCTTCCTCAAGCTTGGTGTGAGCTAGTTTAAGATCCTCATGGTCTTCCTTTAGACACTCATGAGAAACACTTAGCTCATCAAAGGATTGTTCAAGAGTTTTTAATTTCTTGGATAATTCTTTGCACTTCTTAGACTTAGAGCTAATAAGATATTCGGCTTACTCTAACATGTCCTTGAGTTGTGCTACACTAGGCTCATCATCATCACTATCACTATCATTATCATCTTTTTCATCATCACTTGAGTCATCATATTTTACCGAATCAAATAATGAAGATTTCTTGTTGATAGCAATAGAAGTCATGGCCTTCTTCTTGGATGTCTTCCTCTCATCATCATCACTAGAGTCATCGTCATCGGAGGAAGTATCACTATCCCATGTCACCACATAGGATCCACCCTTCTTTTTGCAACTTCTCTAATCTTACCCATACTTCACTTGCTCTATCCAAATCGTTGATTTGCTCAAACACCTTTGAGTCAATACCATTGTAAATGGTGTTGAGAGCCATTGTGTTACATTGGTTGTTCTCTTGTTCTCTAGGTGTGGGCTTACGGGATCAAGCACAATGTATTCCTTCTCGGTGACCTCCCACACCTTCTCATGAATTGAGCCAAGATACATCCTCATTTTTCTCTTCCAATAATCAAATGAGCTTGTGCCATCAAAGTGAGGTGGTTTGCCCCCAATATGATTGAACATGATATGAGCCATATTAATGCACCGAAGGATGTTAAACCTTGACTAAATGGTAACCACGGCTCCGATACCACTTGAAAGGTCCTAGTATGGCTAGAGGGGGTGAATAGCCTAATAAAATTTCTACAAAGTATTTAGCCTAAGAGGTTAGTAACAAATATGGCTAAATGTGCAAAGCTAAAGCAACTACTAACCTAGGCAAGCCACCCACACAATTCTAGTTAACCCTTATGTCGGTGCTAGTTTTTGCGGGGCTAACACCAGCTAGTAAATATGTGTTTTGCGGTTGAGGCTACGGATGGTGTACAAGGTGGAACACAGGGATTATACTGGTTCAGGCCAAGCAAGCCCTACGTCCAGTGGAGAGGAGAGTCGTGTTGCCTTGCACCTGGGTGCTCGTAGTAGGGTTTACAAGCTAGGCGAGAGAGGGAAGTGTTCACAGGTCTCTTGTGAGTGTCTAAGTGTTTACAAGTCCTTTGCTGTGGGTGTGTAGGTGTGGTGAGAACTTAGAACTTCTCCCCTTAAAGCTGACCTCTGCTCTCCCTTTTATAGCCGCAAAGGAGAGGCATGGGCAGCGCTTTACAATGCTACGTATGTTACAGCGACGAGTTGCTGTTCCCCGTTTGACTATGGTCAGCTACCGTCTTTTCTCCGCGTCTCCGGGGTATGGCCATCGTGGTTCGCACGATCTTGGTGAGTTCCAAGGTGGGAACAGTCGTCGGATTACGCCATGTCGTCAGCTACGGTCTTTTCTTCGTGTCTCCAGGATATGGCCGTCGTGGTTCGCATGATCTTGGTGAGTTCCAAGGCGGCAACAGTCGTCGGATTACGGCGTGCCGTAGGGTCACACCTATCGGCTATCCTTCCGCATGATGTGACAAGAGGGTGAGTCGCCTCGGGGCGTTGTCTCCAGAGGCTCGGGACTCCTGAAGGCGTGATGGGATGGAGCAGGGGATATCTCCCCTGGTCATATTTCCGGCCTTTGAACAGCACTTCTCGAGGGTTAGGTGGGCCCGGATGGAAGGCGCGTGCGTCCTTTTGAGTGGACAGTGCAGTAGGCGCCTTTCCCGTTCTTGCGTAGCCCGCCGTCAGGCGCTCAGACTGTCGCAGTCGGAGTTGATAGACCCCGGCGGAAAACGGGGCGGCGCACCGTAGACCATACCGTGGAGAGGACGGCCATAGTGGGCCTATCAAATCCTATCCTGACAGATGGTATGGCCGTCAGGGGCGCGCAAAGCACAGTTGCGTCGAGAATCTCGTCTGACGGGACAGTGCCTGTAAAGTGGTCAGGGAGGTCTCTTGTGGTCCAAGATTGCTCTGCTGACATCACTGGTGCCTTGGATGCCTTTGTGAGACTGCGCTCGAGGGGGATAGGGAAGCTCGGGCGAATCGGAGAATGGGCGCCGAGGGCGCCGCTCTCCCGAGCTCTCCTGGGGAGGCTCGGGCGAATCGGAGATTCGGGCGCCGAGGGTGCCGCTCTCCCGAGCTCTCCTGGGGGGGCTCGGGTGAATCGGAGAATTGGCGCCGAGGGTGCCGCTCTCCCGAGGGTTGGCTGTCATTGGTGCAATGACGTCGTGGGCCTCTGTAGACGCGGCCTTCGTGGGCTTCGGGCGTGGCCTTCATGGGCCCCCACTGGCTTCACTTGGGTCAGGCCATGTTGGGAATGAGCGTTTTTGCATCGAAGCTGGGTACCCCTAACTTTGGTACCCGACACCTTACTTCTAAGCCACACAAGCAAGCTAGCAAAAGCTAAAAGACTACACAACTACTCAAGACAAGACAACAAACTACTTTGCACAAGGATAAGAAAGTGAATGATTGTTGATTATACCGTTGCCTTGAGATGAAGCCAATCACTGGGATAAACAATAAGACACTCACTCGAAGGTGAGGAAAGCAATATGAACACCAAGATTTATCCCCGAGGTTCACGTGCTTGCCGGCACGTTACGTCCTCGTTGTGTCGACTTCAACCGGTGGTTCGGTGGCTAATCGGTATCACACACTGAGCCTACACTAGGCGCCACAAGAACCTACCACGGAGGAAGTAACTCAATGACACGAGCAATTCACTAGAGTTACCTTTGAGCTCTCCGCTCGGGGTAGGCACAAGACCCCTCACAATCACCGGTGTGAGCAAGCACAATCACCATCTCCACACCTTCTTCTCCTCCAAGCCGTCTAGGGACACGGCAATGTCCCAAGGGAATAAGAACTGAACCAAGGCTTGCTCTCAAGTGCTCTAGAATGGAAAACAACAGCAATGATGCACTTGAGGTTCACTCAATCTCACTAAGGATGATCAAGATGATGAACTAGTGAGAGAGTGGGAGGCTAGAATGCAACAAAATGTATGACAATGATCCAAGTGTGCAAGTGTATCACCAAGTGACCAGGGAGGGAGTATAAATACCCCCAAATGCAAATCTAGCCGTTACCCACTCGAAACAGCCGTTAAACACGATATTATGTCGTCGGACGCTACCGTCGGACTGAGTCCGTCGGACTAACACCTTGCGTCCGACGCTCACATCTCGCCACGTGTCAGCTGGATTTAACGTCGATCGTCCGATCTCAACGGTCGACTTCACTCCAGTTTATACACCGTCGGACTGGGGGCGTCGGACTAAACAGCAGAGTCCGACGCCCTCTCTCAGTTCACTGTGCACGCACCGTCGGACAATCGCGCGAGCACCATCGGACTAAAGAAACTTAGCGTCCGACACTTCCAGAGAGGTTTGAAATCACTAAAACTTCGTCGGACTTTTTCCAAGCGTCCGACGCTCCCACAACTTGCCACGTGTCACGCCGACACTGCTCGCCACCATCGGATTGAAGTGGGCAATGGTCCGATGCTCGTTTACCGTGCGTCCGACGCTCGCCGTTGGCCAGAACTAGGGTTAGGCGTCGGACTCTACTCAATGGTCCGATGCTGCCCCTCCACACAGTCCGACGCTCCTTTTTCAGCTATTTTCAAGTCTATTTCTCACCCCTCGCTTCTATGTGCTAACACTCAAGGTCTTCAATACTTGTGCATAGTGTGTTAGCATTTTGCAAACATTTTTCAAGGGTTTTCAAAGAGATTCTCTAGGTTGGTTAGATCAATGCACATGAGATGCAACCTAGAGCACTTGAAAGTAATCCAATAGCTTAGTTCTTGTCGACGGAATACCGGCGATAGTCTACCGAGGGGTATGCCCACGGTAGTAGATGAGACGGTGAGGGTGCGCCTGAGACGAATGAGGGAGCACAATTCGTGCGAGACGGAGATTTAGACAGGTTCAGGCCGCCACGAGGCATAATACCCTACGCCCTGTATATTGCTGTGTGTATTGCTAGTAGATTAGAAGAATCGAGTAGACCCCCTTTCCGCCTTATATAGTCCGGGGGGCAAGGTTACAAGTTGATCTTGCCATACATAACAGATTACAATCCTAGCCGATCTGGGAAACCAATCGGCTAGATCCTAGAAAAGCTATTTTCTTGCCCGCCAAGGTCTCGGCGGATATACGCGATCTCCTGGAGATCGTATGGGCGACGCGTCCTTGGTAGTTCAGGCCTGTTCGGTAGACTTGGGCCAAGTATGACTATGCGGGTATACGGGCTTATACCCCCACAGCTAGTCGCCGAGCGCCTTGCATTCGTCGAGAGGTGCAGACCTTCAGCGTTGCTTGACCAGACGGATGTAAGGAGCTCAGAAAAAATTGAAAGAAGCTTCTCTTTAGTGAAGTGTATCCACTTTTGGCTCGGTAGAGCCAATACCTTCACCGGCAGGTGAAGTGTATCCACTTAGTCCCCGAGCCTGATAGCATGTGACATAGTCACGTGGTGTCAGGGTCATAAATTTTGATGATATCGCTGATCATTTTTAGTTGAATGACAAAGTCTCCGAGCACTTTACTGCTCGGATACGCTTGGTGAAAACGACGGAGTCCCCGAGCAGCTTGTCGCTCGGAGACGTGTGACGAAGACGACGGAATCCCCGAGCAGTGCTTTTTGCTCAGAGTCCCCGAGCAGTGTTGCTCGGAGACGCTTGACGAAGACGACGGAGTCCCCGAGCAGTGTTGCTCGGAGACGCTTCATGAAGACGATGGAGTCCCCGAGCAGGGCTTATTGCTCGGAGACGCTTGGTTAAGACGACGGAGTCCCCGAGCAGTGTTGCTCGGAGACGCTTGACGAAGACGACGGAGTCCCCGAGCAGTGCTTATTGCTCGGAGACGCTTGGGTAAGATGACGGAGTCCCCGTGCAGTGTTGCTCGGAGACGCTTGACGAAGACGACGGAGTCCCCGAGTAGTGCTTATTGCTCGGAGACGCTTGACGAAGACGACGGAGTCCCCGAGCAATGCTTTTTGCTTGGAGTCGCTTGACAAAGACGACAGAGTCCCCGAGCAGTGCTTTTTGTTCGGCGTCCCCGAGCAGTGTTGCTCGGAGACGCTTGACGAAGACGACGGAGTCCCCGAGCAGTGTTGCTCGGAGACGCTTGACGAAGACGACAGAGTCCCCGAGCAGTGTTGCTCGGAGACGCTTGACGAAGACAACACAGTCCCCGAGCAGTGCGTATTGCTCGAAGACACTTGGTGAAGACGACGGAGTCCCTGAGCAGTGTTGCTCGGAGACGCTTGACGAAAACGACGGAGTCCCCAGGATAGCTTTTCTCTGCAACAAGCGATCTGTAGCATATTAATGGCCCCAGCCAGTGGTTGCCGCATTCAATCTCCTTTATTGCTGACGGTTGGTAGTTGGTAGTTAGAAGTTGGTAAGTTCTAATTAAATGAAGCTCCTTGTGCCTATAAATTTTGTGGAACTGGAAGCCATATGTATCTTCTCAGGAGAAAAAACCTTCAAGTTCCTCTTCTCTTTTAATGGATCTGAAGAAACGCGAGCTTGGCCGTCCTCCAGACTCCGGACTACTACGTCTCCTGTAGTTTGAAGAAATCTTGTGAAGGGGACCAACATCAGGTTGGTCCTGTTGTTGGTAGCGGATTTGCAGCTTGATGAAGCAGTTTGAAGAAGCCTTGTGATGCAGAAGCGATGCCATAATCCCATGGCAATGCTCCATCCCCGATCATCTTCTTGGTCAGCTGCAGGATCTTGTATACTTTTTTTCTTGAAAAACTTCAATGATGTGATAGTCCCTTATCATTGTATGACAGTCATATGGAAAGAGAGAAAAAATGACTCCAATATCTTCATGCTACTCTTTGTCTTCTGTATGACCGAGTACCTTTGGTTTTATTTGACGAAGAAAGCATAATGCAACGCTTAAAAAGGTGTCTTACTTGTGAACCAAAAATACCCCTGTGCTGTTTGAAAGGGGAATAAGTAGAAAGGCGAACAATTGGTTTGTCTTCTTGCGCATTCAAATCCCAAAAACCGCATCCGTCTCCACCTCCTCCTCCACCGCCGTCTAGGGTTCCATTTTTCCCGCCGCCGCCACAAAAAAATCACCGATTCCACCTCTCCCCCGCCCAGATCTGCCATGACGGGCACCAGGAAAAGCACCCGCGAATAAAAAAAGTCAAAGGAGGCACAACCGGGGGAGTTCCGCATGTCGAACGAATGGCAGCCATCGATATTGGGAAAATCGCAGCTCGATGCGCTCGTGGCCAGGTGATTCCTTCCTGACCAGGCAACCGGTGACTGGAGAATATCACAAGGTGAACCATATCCAATGCCTGATTCTAGAGAAATAGTTGTCTTTTCTGACTATTTTACCCGCGGATTTGGTTTGCCATGCCATCCGTTTCTTCGCAAATTGCTTGATTATTACCAGATTTCCTTGTGCCACTTGAATCCCAATTCTATCCTCTTGATTTCCATCTTTATCTACTTCTGTGAAGCGTACCTTGGCATTCTCCCGCACTTCAATCTGTTCCGCCATCTCTTCGTTCTTGTGAAATCGAGCGGCACAGATTCTCGAGTTGCTGGTGGAGTGTATCTGAAAATGCGTGACGGAATGTCCGCACATTACCTCCAAATCCCTCTGAATACCAGTGTGCGTGATTGGAGCAAGAGATGGTTCTATATTCCCAACCAAGAACCGAGTGTCCATTGCGCCGTGGATCAGATTCCAGAAAAACAGAGTAGCTGGACGGAGAAACCGCATGTAGAGGAGCTGGGACAAGTAAACAAATTGCTGGAAATCATCAAGGGTTTGACCATGAATGGAGTTGGGGTTGCTACCAATTTTGTGTTTCGTCGCGTCCAACCTTGCAGGGATAGAGTTCATCCTGCCTTTGAATTTACTGGTCGGAATGATCCAACCAGGTGCTCATCCGGAGATCTATCCGAAGCCGAAGTCAGAGAAGTCTTGGAAGAATATTTTGGGAATGGCTCTCATATAGGGAACCGTGGCCAAAGTGCGGCTTTTAATCTGAAAAATCCCCGCCGAAGGTAAGTTCCGAACTGCCCTGGCTCTTCCATCGCTCATATTGTACTTGTACCATAACTTCTGCTCGATCTCTTGAAGATAAATGGACAGGACCGAAAGGTGTACTTCTCCGATGTGCCAACCGCTGACTGGTCGGGCCGAGTTGACGCGATGCACAGTTATCATCAGGGACGTGCCGAGGACGACTCTATTGAACCATCCGAGGAAGAAAGAGAGTCTGTTGACGAAGAAGATGAGGAGACACTGGCCCAAAGAACTGCTCGGGGGAAACAGCCGGTGTCGGAAAAGGCTGGATCTTCCAGTGGCATCCGAGCTGCGGAAGGTTCGGTAAAGATTTCCGAGGACCGTGCCCAAGCCGCCGCCGACGCCCCTCGCTCGGATCAGGATGAACCAAGCACAAAACGCCATAAGGGTGATGCGCCTGCCGCTGCCGCTGGAGCTTCCGGTCAAAGAAAGAAATTCGGCCGAAAGCGTCGTCGCTCAGAAATGTAAGTAGGATTTTCTCCATATTTCTCCCTTTTTGATCCGAGCAGTGTTGAGATTTTATCTTGGAAATATAGGGACCCTTCTAATGAAGACGCTGAGAATCCCGGCGCTGAAAAGATGACGACTTCGGAAGCTGGTGTAGCCGAGGGCTTCCACGCTGGCTGGACTTCAGAACATGAATCACCCCAGAGGTCGCCTGAGAGGCCCTCAACGGCTGATGCGCGAGGCTCACCATCTCCTCCCAAGCAGCCGCGCATGCCTACCCCGCCGCCTCCGGCTTCTCCTACAGGGCCGAATGTCAAGGAGCCGCTCCATGAAGATGAAACTCAGACGTCACCACCGAGGGACAGTAGCGCCATTCCTCCTGGGAGCGCTGATCACGGAGCGGAGACCAGCTCAGAGGCGCGAGCAGGGCCATGTCCTCGGCCTTCTACAAGTGCTTCCCCGGAGGGTGACGATATCGAAGAAGTCGCCCAAAGGGGGCCCGTGCCATTGATTCGCACCTATCGGATGGTGGGGAGCACCTATGCTGTCGCCACGGAGGAAGATCTTGCTGACACCGAGATAGATGGACTGAAGAATGACATCCGCGATACTCGCGCGGACTTGAGAATGCTTCTCGGTCGTCTGGGAAATCTTTCGTCGCGTGTGCAGGTGACGCCTATCATATTTTATCCTGATGATATATTGACTTGATAATCTGTCGCTCCTTTGGTCTTCCAGGCAGTGTATGAGACCGCCGAAGATCGCCGGAAAACCCTACACTGCCTTTGGGATGTAGCAGAGAAAAACAAGCAGCTGCAGACCGAGGTGACTCGCTTAGAGGGGGTGATAGCAGGCATGCGCGAGGAGCGTGAAACCCTGGAGCTGCACTGCTCGGACCTTATGGAGTCCGAGAAGCGTCTATTGCGAGAGAACAAAGGTATGTTGGGCTCTTGTTCTTCTTGATAGCTATTTGTCCCGCTTTTGCTCTCTAAACACCAGTTGTGTGGCATGTAGGTCTTCAGGAGCTGCTGGATGTGTCGACGAAGCGGAGTATGTGTGATGTCTCACCATTTGTAAGATGTCTTGGTTTGATGATCTGATTGTATTCTTTGTGATGTGCAGCCACTGAGCTGGAGGCTGAGGTGGCGCTGATGCGAGAGGCTGCCCGGAAGAACCTGGAGACGATGACAGGTTGCCTGTTTGTGTTTGGCTTTCCTCTTCCTTTTTATTTTTGTAGTGCGACTGACGTGCTTTGTTTGTCAGAGATGGAACATAGGCACCGTGCGTAGGTCGATGACCTTGCGGGTCGCTTTGAGGCTGCCGACGGCAGGTTTGACGCCTTGGTTGGTGGTGTTAAGCCTGTGCTTGACATCATTGAGTATGCGCCCGCCGTACCGCCTGCCGAAGGTCCTGGTGTCCTTGACATCGTGCAACGTGGACGGGAGGCTCTTCGGTTCTTTAAGGACTTCTGCGTGGATGCTGGTGAAAATGTGGCTGTCCATGTGCTTGGAGTCGTCCGATCGCACTACCCAGGAGTGAAGAACGACCGAGTCCAGACCGGGTATGCGCGGGGGACCACCGAAGAGCAGGAAGACTGGCTTGAAGAAGAGGCTAGGGAAGCCGCCAAAATGTTGACTGCTGATGTTCAGCTTTTTCCCACCGAGGGGATTTGAATTGAGACGCCCGAGCATAGTCGAGGTCTTGTGTGGTCAACGAATAATCCTACACGCCCTGCGTGTCGCCCGTGCTTTTGCCGGGGCTTTTGGAGACACTGCTAAACTGCCAAAGCGTCCTCGGGGCTTACGTGTTAGCGAAGACTTAACGGCCCAGGTGTCCCCGGGGCTTACGTGGTGGCGAAGCTGCCCGCGCTAGGTGGGGGTTACGCTTATCGTGGGCGAAGGCTACCCGATATATCGGGGCGGTCGATGAAGTGTCGTAGTTGGGCGGCCTATCATTTTTAGGGCTTACGCGGCGTCGAACCAGATGCTGCCCGGCAGGTGCGGGGGTTACGCATTGGTGAAATCGTGCTGGCCGAGCAGTGGCGGGGCTTACGCATAGGCGAAGACGTGCTGCCCGAGCAGTGGCGGGACTTACGCATAGGCGAAGACGTGCTGCCCGAGCAATGGCGAGACTTACGTGTAGGCGAAGACGTGCTGCCCGAGCAGTGGCGGCGCTTACGCGTAGACGAAGACGTGCTGCCCGAGCAGTGGCGGGGCTTACGCATAGGCGAAGACATGCTGCCCGAGCACTGGCGGGACTTACGCATAGGCGAAGACGTGCTGCCCGAGCAGTGGCGGGGCTTACACATTGTCGAAGACGTTTAGCTGTACAAAATGTAATGGAGGCAAAATATCGAAAAGAACAATGTATTGCCCTTGTTTATAATAAAATGGAAATACACATATCTGGTTTGATCCCTAGATCAGGGGTAGAAGCGTCGCAGGCGCTCGATGTTCCAGGAGTTGGGGATGTCGACGCCGTCTAGGTCGGAGAGCCTATATGCGCCTGGTCGAGTTACTGCCTTGACCATATATGGCCCCTCCCAGGGAGATGACAGTTTATGCATCCCCTCCTTGCTCTGCTTCCGCCGGAGAACGAGGTCGCAGATTGCAAAGGCTCTACCGTTGACATTGCGATTGTAATATCGCCTGATCCCTTCCAGATATTTAGCTGTTCGTACACAGGAGATCAGGCGTTCTTCCTCTCGCTTGTCAACTTCGTCTGCTCTGGCCTCGTTGGGGTGGACTTCTTCGTACGCCTCAACCCTTGGAGATCGATAGATTACATCTGCAAGTAGTACTGCCTCCGAGCCATACACCATAAAATACGGCGATACGCTTGTGTTCCGGCTGGGTTGAGTCCGAAGTCCCCAGATCACCGCCAGTAAATCGTCAATCCAGTTGCCTGGGCTTCTATCCATGACTGCGTGGAGACGCTTCTTGAGGGCGTCGAGCAGCATACCGTTTGCCCTCTCCACCTGGCCGTTGGCTCTAGGATGAGCCACGGATACATATTTGATGGATATGCTTCTTTCTTCGCAGAAGTCCCAGAAATCACTTCCAGTAAATGTTGATCTCAGGTCGGTGATGATGCTGTTCGGAAGCCCGAAACGGTAGGAGATGTCCTTGAAGAATTCTGCTGCTTTGGTTGCCGTAGCCTTGACTAACGGCTTGTACTCGATCTACTTGGAAAACTTATCGATGGCGACATAGACGGAGCGAAATCCCCCTCTTGCCGTTTTAAATGGACCAACCATGTCTAGTCCCCATGTGGCGAAAGGCCACGACGCAGGGATGGTCTGTAACTCTTGGGCTGGTACATGTGTCTGCTTGGCAAAGAATTGGCATGCCTCGCATTCTCTGACTATCTTCTCGGCGTCTTGGACTGCTGTTGGCCAATAGAAACCTGCTCGGAAAATCTTGCCGACCAGAGTACGTGAAGCCGCATGATTGCCGCACATGCCGCTATGAGCCTCATGAAGGATCCTGAGACCCTCTTCCCGTGGAACACATTTTTGTAGGACTTCGCTCCTGGTATTCTTGCGCATGAGTTTGCTGTCGACCAGGACATAGCTTTTGGATCTTCTTACCAGGCGCTCGGCTTCTGTCCTATCTTCGGGGACCCTTGCTTCCAGTAGGTAATCAATGAACTGGGTTCTCCAGTCCTCTTCAGGGGTTGGAATATATGCCACTATCTTGTCGGTCACAGAGCTGCTGGTATTGCCATCAGTCTGTATGGAGGGGTTGAACAGATCCTGGATAAAAACGCCAGCGGGGACGTCGGACCGGGATGATCCGAGCTTTGACAACTCGTCGGCCGCCTGATTTTCGCTTCGAATGATATGACGGAATTCTATTCCGAGGAATTTCCCTTCGATTTTTCTGATTGCGGCGACGTAGGAGTCCATTTTCTCATTGTTGCAGTCCCAGTCCTTGTTAACCTGGTTGATGACCAGGGCCGAGTCCCCGTAGACCATGATGCGACGGATGCCGAGCTCAGAGGCTATTTGGAGACCGTGCAAGGCGGCCTCGTATTCGGCCGCGTTGTTGGACACCATGAAGTGAATTCTCAAGATGTAACGGAGGCACTCACCGGAGGGCGATATAAGGAGTACTCCGGCTCTGGCGCCGCTGATGCTAAGGGACCAGTCGAAGAACATTGTCCAATACTCTTTCTGTGCCGGATGCGGAGACTCTTGCATCTCTGTCCATTCAGCTATGAAGTCGGCGAGTACCTGCGATTTGACTGTTATTCGGCTGCGGAAATCAATGGAGTATGTTCCCAGCTCTACTGCCCATTTTAGGATCCGGCTGTTGGTGTCTTTGTTCTGGAGGACGCTACCCAGTGGGTATTCAGAGATTACTGCTATGGAATATCCTTCAAAATAGTGACGGAGCTTTCTTGAGGTGATGAGAACAGCGTATATCAATTTCTGCACCGTTGGGTAACGGGTCTTGGACTCATTGAGGACATCACTGATGAAATAAACTAGCCGCTGGACCGGATAGGCGTGACCGTCTTCTTCTCGTTCAACGACGATGGCAGTGCTGATGACGTTATTAGTCCCGGCGATGTAGATCAGCAATGTTTCGTCCTTTTTAGGAGCTGTGAGAAGCGGAGGACTCGTCAATAACCGTTTGAGTTCTCTGAAGGCCGTATCTGCCTCTTCTGACCAGGTGAACTTCTTGCCAGCTTTTAGTAACTTGAAGAATGGGAGGCCTTTCTCGCCCAGTCTAGAGATGAAACGGCTAAGGGCCGCCATGCACCCGGTGAGCTTTTGCACATCTTTGACATTGGTCGGAGGCTTCATCCTCATAACCGCGTTGATCTTCTCCGGGTTGGGGAGGATGCCTTGCTTGCTGACGATGTTACCGAGCAAGTTGCCAGATCGGACGTCGAAGATACACTTGCCTGGATTAAGCTTCCATTGGAATTTGTCCAGCTTCTCGAAAACTGCTTCGAGGTTGGAGATGAGGTCTTCAGCCGTCCGAGTCTTGATGACGATGTCATCAATGTATGCAGCGGCGACGTCGGGGATGAGGTCGTCGAGACAGGCTTGAATCGCCCGTTGGTAGGTTGCTCCAACATTCTTCAATCCGAAAGACATGGTCTTGTAGCAATAAGCCCCGAAAGGGGTGATGAAAGATGTCTTCTCTTGGTCTTCTTCCTTCAAAGCGATCTGGTGGTATCCGGAGTAGCAGTCGAGGAAGCTGAGTAGCTCGCAACCTGCTGTTGAGTCGACAACTTCGTCGATTCGTGGAAGACCGAAGGGGTCTTTAAGGCAGTGTTTGTTGAGATCGGTGTAATCAACGCACATTCTCCATTCATTATTCTTTTTTCTTACAAGCACCGAATTGGCTACCCAATCAGGGTGAGACACCTCTCTGATGAAGCCGGTAGCTAGGAGCCGAGCTATCTCTACCCTAATGGCCTCCTTCTTGTCTGGAGAGAATCGCCGGGGTTTCTACTTGGTTGGCTTGGCGGTCTTCGAGACATTCAAGGAGTGCTCGATCAAATTCCTGGGAACACCGGGCATATCCGCTGGTTTCCATGCGAAAGTGCTTACGTGCTCCTTTAGGAAGCTGACGAGCGCATCTTCCTATTTAGGATCGAGGTTGGCCCCGATGCGAGTAGTCTTGCTTTGCTCACCGGGGACCAGGATAACCTCCTTCGTTTCCTTGTTCTTGGTGGCTGATCTTGGTGGGGTCTTCTCTGGGATGACTTGGTCTTCTGGAGCTACCTGCTTTGCGTCCGCGGCACAGATGTTCATGAGTATGGATTCTTCGACAGCTTCAGCCATGGCAAAGGCCTCCCGCTCGCAAGCATATGCAACTTGGAGGTCGGCGCGAATGGAAAGGACGCCGTTCTCCGCTGGCATCTTCATGACGAGGTAGGTGTAGTTGGGGATGGCCCCGAATTTCGCCAGAGCTGGTCGGCCGAGGATAGCATGATATGCGGCGTCAAAGTCGGCTAGCAAGAAGTCGATGTGCTCGATGCGGAAGCACTGTGGGTGCCCGAACTAGACCGGGAGGTTTATCTGCCCTCGAGGATATGACGGCTGTCCCGGGACGATACCCTAGAAGGGGGCCGATGTTGGCTGCAAGTCTTCTTCTTTCAGCCCGAGTTCCTTGGCAGCTCCGGAGATCAGGATGTTGAGGCCGCTGCCGCCGTCGATTAGCACCTTCCGGAAACGCGTCGTGCGTATGACCGGATCGACGATCAATGGGAAGCGACCCAAGTACGGAATCTGGGTCCATTGGTCGGCCCTGCTGAAGGTGATGTCTTGGTGCGACCAAGGAGGAAGCCTTGGATCAGCGATCGCGCTGTCGGAATTGGCAACGGAGTTGACACATCTATTGACGAGTTTCTGCTCCCTCTTTGACTCGATGGCGGCGCGACCACCGATGATGGTGGAAACGGTTCGGTGTGCGTCAGTGAAGCCTGGAGGCTTGTTGCTGTCGTCGCGCCGGTCCCTATCGGACTCTACACGAGCCTTCTTCTTCTCTTCTACTTGGAACTTCCTGGAGAAACCCTCGCACTCCCTCATGGTGTGCTTGTGGTGCTTGTAGACGGGGCACTGGGCGTCGAGGAGCTTGGAGTAGGCCTCCTCATAACTGCGCTTTGGGGCTGGTCGGGTGTTGTAAACTTGGTAGTGGCGGTGCCTCTCTCCAGCCCTTGAGCTCTCGGGTTCGTCGTAGCAGCGATGTTCTGGGCGTCGTCGGTGGTCGCGGTCATCGCGGCGGTAGTCTCTCCGAGGATCTCGATCATCCTGGCGCCGATCTGTTCGGTGGCCTTCTTCTTGGTGCCGTGACTGGTCGGGAAAGCGGAGGCGACTATGAATGGAGTGATGAGCTGCGTCGTTTCCATCGGCGTATTTGTTGGCGATGTGTAGCATCTCGGCGACGGTGGTCGGGCTGGTGCGGTATAATTTCTTCCGCAGTTCCTCGTCGGGCCTCAGGCCGCGCATAAACGCGGAGATGGCTTCTGCATCTGTGATGTCGGGGATGTCGTTTCTGATTTCCGAGAAGTGCCGGATGTAGTCTCGTAGGGAGTCCCGACAGCCTTGCCGGAGCCTTTCGAGATCATACTTCGTGCCCGGTTGCTTGCAGGTGGCGCGGTAGTTATTGACGAACTGCTCCTTCAACTGATCCCAAGTGTCGATGGAGTTCGGCCTCAAACTATGAAGCCAGTTGTTGGCAGAGGCGCTAAGCATGACCGGGAGGTAGTTGGCCATCACATCCCTATTTCCACCGGCGGCTTGGACGGTGATCTCGTAGACGTTAAGCCATTTGTTGGGATCGGCTCTTCCATCGTAAGTCTTGACACCGACAACTTTGAAGTTAGGAGGCCAGACAACTGCTCGGAGTGCCGGCGTGAATGGCAGTTCCGGGGCGGTCTTGTCGTTGGGGAATCCGTGCGTCTGATCATACTCTCTTCGTCGCTCGGCCTCTGCTGAGTGTCTGGCTTCTCTCCTGTTCTCGATGCGGCCACGTAGGTCATTGGTCTTCAGCTTTGCGCGGAGGTCGGATTGGTTCACCTCTTGGTCGCCGTCTCGCCGATGAGGTCTCCGACCACCGCGAGACATCTCACCATCTTCGCCGACGAGTTCTGTAGCAGATGCCATGCTATGAGATGGTGCTTGTCTTCCTTCATTGATCTGGACCTGAGTTGCTTGGAGAAGAGCGGTGAGCCGTCCGAGCTCTAGAGTCTGGGGTAGCCTCTTGGCCTCGGCGATCGCGACGGCGACATTGGCGCTTGGAGTCGTGCAGACCTCGTACTGCCCAAGCATGCAAAATTCGGTCTCCAGATTCCTCACCGCAGTCTTCCTCACTTCAGCTTGCTGCTCGCGGCGTCGTCTGCGATCGGTGTTCTTTGCCTCGCGGGCTTCTCGGGCTTTTTCGGTCTCATTGGGCGGCGGGTCGCTGTCGTTGCTGATGGCAAGGACCGGTCCCCCAAAGAATTGCTTGATGGGGGGCAGATCGACGGGAAGGCCACCCTCTTGATCATCATTGTTGGGGTGGACGTTGTCGGGGGTGATGAAGGAGCTGGTGCCGATGTGGACGGAAGCGCGTCGACGCAGCGTCTGAGCGAAGCTGGAAGCTGCGTTTTGTAGACCGAACGACAAGTAGCCGTTCGGAGGACGGTCCCCTCGAGGTCGCTCCTCGACGATGTGCCCGAGAGGCGTGACGGTGACGACCAGTGTTGTGTCGTGGGACGGCAATGAGGGACGATGCGTCGTGGATGACACGGACTCCAGGATTTGGAGTCCCTCTGACAGCTTCTTGGTGACCCGATCTATAGATCCGAACAACGTCGTTGTTGATGTTTTTCCGAACGTAGCGTGGCAGCCTCTTCGTCGGAGGAGACACGGAGAGGATCTGGGCTGCGTCCAGAATCACCCCTTCGCCGTTCGCGCCGATGACCCAGGTAATGGATCCTACCGTGAAGATCTGGCCCAGCGTCGGGAGCTCGATAGAGCTTGAAAAAAATCACCATGTTCGCCATGAAATCAGGTGGCACACCCCCTACCTGGCGTGCCAACTGTCGACGGAATACCGGCGATAGTCTACCGAGGGGTATGCCCGCAGTAGTAGATGAGACAGTGAAGGTGCGCCTGAGATGAACGAGGGAGCACAATTCGTGCGAGACGGAGATTTAGACAGGTTCAGGCCGCCACGAGGCGTAATACCCTACATCCTGTATGTTGCTGTGTGTATTGCTAGTAGATTACATGAATCGAGTAGACCCCATGCCCGCCTTATATAGTCTGGGGGGCAGGGTTACAAGTTGATCTTGCCATACATAACAGATTACAATCCTAGCCGATCTGGGAAACCAATCGGCTAGATCCTAGGAAAGCTATTTCCTTGCCCGCCAAAGTCTCGGCGGATATACGCGATCTCCTGGAGATCGTATGGGCGACGCTTCCTTGGTAGTTCAGGCCTGTTCGGTAGACTTGGGCCAAGTATGACTATGCGGGTATACGGGCTTATACCCCCACAGTTCTCCCCTTGATAGTCGGCTATCTATCCTAAATGTGATCACTCCCACTTGGAGTCTTGATCACTAAAAGAAAAATCCCTATTTGGATATACCTTAGCCTCTAGCTTTCCTTCTTTAAGTCCTTTTCTTTCTCCTTGATCATTTCATCTTGATCTTCACTTTAGCTTATGTCATCTTCCTCCTTATCACTAATCTACTCTTGGCTACACATACTTAGCACTTAGATTAGTAACTAGGTTTCATCAATTACCAAAACCAAACTAGGGTCTTTCAATCTCCCCCTTTTTGGTAATTGATGACAACCCTTTTACAAAAGAAATATGCATTAAGATTTTGAACTTATCATGCTTGTCCATGAGTAGATCATGAAAGGATTTGGACAACCATCATAAGTTCTATTTTGGTAGTATTGACTCCCCCTACATATGTGCATCGAGTTTGGATTGTAAGCTAGCACATATGCATTGAATAAAGTAATTCTACCAAAATTGTGCTAATGGTGTATAGAATGGACCTTTGAAGCGTGATACCATCAGAGTTGCCATGTACACCATCCTTAGCACTTAGTAGCTAGAAGGTCACAAATACTAGAGCATACCATGAGATCACATTATAAGCAAGTTCTAGTAACCACTTGAAGAAATACGACCAACTAGTTACCCCTACACATGCTAGTTGTTCAAATCATCATTCAAATCCTACTACTAGCAATACACCATACAAGCATGTATAAGAAAGTAAATACAAATGCAATGAGCAATCATGTGATTAATGCACATCCAAATGCAACAACTTGCATATGTGATTGCTCCCCCTACTTGTGTGCTTCAAAATTTTAATTACCCCTTTCCTTTGGCATATTGCTCTTCCATCATCGGCCTAATGATGGTTCATCGCTCTTTCTCTTTCTTTTGTAACTTTCTCTCCCCTTTGTCAACAATTGCTCAAAAAGGTTAAGTGGAGTAGAGATAGTTAGTCAAGTTCATTTGATTGTGGAAAGAGAGTTGATTTTTCACTTTGGCTCAATCTAGTGCACTTGTCTAGGATATATAACTAAGTTTGATCCAAGGACAAGCTTCTTCACGCCACTAGGGGTTATCTTGCCCATGTTGAGTTATACACCTTGAGCTAATGAACTAGAATGAACACTAGGGGATTAAGCACACATGCATGTCATATGTTACCACTAGATTATACAATCAAACAAGACAATAGTGGTAGCATATATCCATCAAAAACATTTTAATTTCCATGAATGATCCTAAGAGGTGAATATGTCTATATGCTCTAAACATGTCCTAGCAAGTATGATGTTATGTCAAACAATTTGACCTTACTTTGTCGGAGTAGAGGCATGTCATATATGTGGGGATGATCTCAACTCATATTGGAGAAATCAATAATATTCAATTCATTCCTAAACTTGTAAAACCTCTTCTTATCTAGTGGCTTTGTGAGTATGTCGGCCAATTGATCATCGGTTCCAATGCTTTGAATATCAATGTCACCCTTTTGTTGATAATCCCGAATGAAGTGGTGCCTCATATCAATATGCTTGGTTCTTGAATGTTGGACCGGGTTTTGAGTTAGCTTGACGGCGCTCTCATTGTGACATAGAAGTGGCACTTTCTTGAAGTTAATTCCATAATCCCTCAAAGTTGCCATCATCCACAAGAGTTGAGCACAACAACTCCCCGCACTAATGTATTCGGCTTCGGCGGTGGAGAGTGAAATGCAATTTTGCTTCTTGGATGACCATGAGACAAGAGATCTTCCCAAGAGTTGACATGTGCCCGATGTACTCTTTCTATTTATCTTGCAACCGGCATAGTCCGCATCGGCATATCCAATCAATTCAAATTTTGCACCCTTGGGATACCACAATCCAACATCTTGAGTGTGCTTCAAATATCTCAATATCCTCTTTGCGGCCTTCATATGACTCTCTCTAGGAGATGCTTGATATCTAGCACACATGCACACACTAAACATGACATCCGGTCTTGATGCGGTGACATAGAGCAAACTTTCAATTAGAGACCGATATGCCTTTTGATCAACCATATTGCCACTTTTAACTTCATCCAAGCTTCCACTAGTCCCCATGGGAGTGATTATTGGTTTTGCATCTTGCATTCCAAACTTCTTAATCATGTCTCTTGTGTACTTGCCTTGACTTATGAATGTGCCATTCTTCATTTGCTTAATTTGAAGTCCAAGAAAGTATGTGAGTTCACCCATCATAGACATCTCAAATTCTTTACCCATCATCTTTTCAAACTCCGCACACAAATCTTGACTTGTTGATCCAAAGATAATGTCATCAACATAGATTTGTATGATCATCAAGTCACCATCAACCTTCTTGGTGAATACAGTGGTGTCAACCTTGCTCATCTTGAAACCTTTACAAAGGAGAAAATCCCTTAGCCTCTCATACCATACCCTTGGTGCTTGTTTCAAACCATAGAGTGCTTTCCTTAGCTTGTACACATGATTTGGTTTCTTCTCATCTTCAAAACCGGGTGGTTGTTCAACATATACTAACTCATTGATGAATCCATTGAAAAATGCACTTTTGACATCCATTTGGTAGAGCTTGATGTTATGAGCACAAGCATATGCTAGAAGAATTCTTATTGCTTCCAATCTTACAACCGGAGCATAGGTTTCACCAAAATCCAATCCTTCTACTTGAGTGTATCCTTGTGCCACTAATATTGCCTTGTTTCTTATTATAACACCATCTTGATATTGCTTGTTTCTAAATACCCAATTGGTGCCAATAACATTGTAGTTCTTTGGTCTCTCTACCAATTCCCAAACTTCATTTCTTTCAAATTTGTTGAGCCCTTCATGCATAGCATTTACCCAATCACTATCTTTTAATGCCTTCTCAATGTTCTCCGGCTCTTCAAATGACACAAATGAATAGTGAGCACAAAATGATGCTAGTCTTGATCTTGTTTGCACACCCTTTTGAATATTACCAACAATTTGATCCAAAGGATGATCTCTTGCAATGTTTGTGGGTTGAAGCACTTGAGGTTGATTGCTTGAGCTTGATTGTGCATTTGATTGATTTGCTTGAGAGGAACTAACTTGATCTTGATTTTGCACTTGAGAGTCACTAGCTTGTTCATTTGAAGGAACTTGCACTTGATCTTTGTCATCTTCTATGTCAACCACTTGAGTCAGCCTTATATCACCAATGTCCATTTCATGCATAGCCTTTGCCAATTGAGGTCCACTCACATCATCTAGATTCTCATTTTGATCTTGAGACCCATTGGTTTCATTAAATTCAACATCATGAACTTCCTCAAGTTGACCACTTCCCAAGTTCCATACTCTATAAGCTTTACTAGTGGTGGAGTAGCCAAACAAGAATCCCTCATCACTTTTCTTCTCAAATTTGCTCAATCTAGCTCCTTTCTTCAATATGTAGCACTTACAACCAAACACACCCAAAAATATGCAATATTTGGCTTTCTTCCATTCAAGATCTCATATGGAGTCTTTTCCAACATAGGATGGCAATAGAGTCTATTGGAATAGTTACATGCCGTGTTGATTGTTTCGGCCCAAAAAGATTGAGTTACATTATACTCACTAAGCATAGATCTTGCCATATCAATGAGAGTCCTATTCTTTCTTTCAACTAGGCCATTTGATTGAGGTGTGTACTTAGCCGAGAATTGATGTTTGATTCCTAAGTCATCACATAGCTCATCAACTCTTGTGTTCTTGAACTCACTACCATTATCACTTCTCACCCTCTTGATGGTTGTTTCAAATTCATTGCAACTTCTCTTGACAAAAGTTTTGAAGATACCATAAACATCACTTTTGTCAATTATAAAGAAAACCCATGTGTATCTTGAGAAGTCATCCACTATCACCAAACCATACTTGTTACCGCCAATGCTTGTATATGTAGTTGGTCCAAACAAGTCCATGTGCAATAACTCAAATGGTTTGCATGTGCTCATCATGCACTTCTTAGGATGAGTGTTGCCTACTTGTTTTCCGGCTTGACATACACTACATAACTTGTCCTTCTCAAACTCAACATCTTTAAGACCTCTAACCAAGTCATACTTCACAAGTTTGTTCAATTGCTTTATTCCAACATGACCAAGCCTTCTATGCCATAACCAACCCATGCTTGACTTAGAGAGTAAGCATGTTGACAATTGTGATTCTCTACCACCAAAGTCCACTAGATAGAGATTCTCATATCTAAATCCCTTGAATATCAGATTTGATCCATCCACACTAATGATTTCCACATCATCAACACCAAAGATGCATTTGAAACCAAGATCACAAAGTTGAGCCACCGACAATAGGTTGAAATTCAAACTCTCAACTAATAGCACATTGGAGATGCTTAAATCATTTGATATTGCAATCTTTCCAAGACCCTTGACCTTGCCATTGCTATTGTCCCCAAATGTGATACTATCATACTCATTGCCACTAGAATTGATTTGATTGAACATTCTTGAATCACCGGTCATGTGTTGAGAACACCCACTATCAAGAACCCAATGCCTCCCTCCGGCTTTGTAATATACCTACAAAACAAATCAATGTCTTTTAGGTACCCATACTTGTTTGGGTCCTTGGAGGTTAGCAACCAAAACCTTTGGTACCCAAATAGCCTTCAACCTTGGGCTCTCTTTAGGTGTACCAATGTATTTGACTTTGACACCTTTCTCACCCTTGGTAAGCATGTAATAAGAATCAAGTCTAATAGATTTAGCACTTGCAAATTTTATTTGCTTGTTCTTGTTGTTAGTGATGCAATTTGCCTCAATATGCCCAACTTGCTTGCACTTGTAGCAAAACCGACCATTGCTCCTCACAAAGCTAGGCTTTGGAGTTACAAAGGCCGCCTTGCCTTTCTTGGGAGTATAGCCAAGTCCCTCCTTAGAGTTACTATATCTTTGGCTACCCAAGCATTGTAGCAAGCGGGCATCCCCACCATAGGCATTGCCTAATGCGCGGCTTAGCTTGTCCACTTCCTTCTTCAATTTCTCATTTTCAACTTTTAGTGTTGGATCAACACTAATGAAGGTAGAAGTAGAAGTGGATGATGATGAAGAACTAGTGTTATTAGGTGTGGTTGCAACAAGTGTTTCATTAGTTGATTCATTCATTAGATCACAAATTACACCCACATCACATGTTATAAAAACATCCTCTACCTTACTTAGCTCTAAGAGTGAGGAGTGAGCTTCCTCAAGCTTGGTGTGAGCTAGTTTGAGATCCTCATGGTCTTCCTTTAGACACTCATGAGAAGCACTTAGCTCATCAAAGAATTGTTCAAGAGTTTTTAATTTCTTGGATAATTCTTTGCACTTCTTAGACTTAGAGCTAATAAGATATTCGGCTTGCTCTAACATGTCCATGAGTTGTGCTACACTAGGCTCATCATCATCACTATCACTATCATTATCATCTTTTTCATCATCACTTGAGTCATCGTATTTTACCTTGGTGGTCTTAGCCATGAAGCATGATGAATCAAATAATGAAGATTTCTTGTTGATAGCAATAGAAGCCATGGCCTTCTTCTTGGATGTCTTCCTCTCATCATCATCACTAGAGTCATCGTCATCGAAGGAAGCATCACTATCCCATGTCACCACATAGGATCCACCCTTCTTTTTGGAGAAGTTGAACTTCTTTTCTCCTTCTTTTCCACCTTGTCCTTCTTGTCCTTCTTGCCTTTCTTCTTGTAATCATCTTCATCATCACTAGCATTAGGACAATCCGCCACAAGATGATCCGTGCTCTTGCAATTATAGCACTTCCTTACTACATTCTTGCCTTTGAAGTTATCTCTTCTCTTTCTAGCACCATAGCCCTTCTTCTTCATGAATCTTCCAAACTTGCGCACAAAGAGAGCTAATGCCTCATCATCACTATCAAGGCTAGATGCATCATCATCACTAGATTGTACTTTCTTGCCCTTGCCTTTGTTCTTGGAAGAAGAGGCGGTGGACTTGAATGCCACGGTTTTCTTGCTCTTGTCATTCTCCTTCTTCACTTCTTCACTATCACTCTTCTCATTGTATTGATCCTCGGTCATCACATCACCAAGAACCTCATTTGGAGTGACACCCTTCAAGCCGCCTCAGACGATGATAGTTCTCATGGTCTTGAACCTCTTGGGCAAGCACATGAGAAACTTGTGAGAGAAGTCTTCATCACATGTTTTCTCACCCAAGGCCTTGAGATCATTAACAATCACTTGAAGCCTATAGAACATTTCTGGAATGCTCTCTCCATCATCCATCTTGAAGTTTGAGAGCTTGTCCTTGAGCATGTACAACTTGGCACTCTTTACCATTGAAGTGCCCTCATAGGTTTGCTCTAATCTTACCCATACTTCACTTACTCTATCCAAATCCTTGATTTGCTCGAACACCTTTGAGTCAATACCATTGTAAATGGTGTTGAGAGCCATTGTGTTACATTGGTTGTGCTCTTGTTCTCTAGGTGTGGGCTTGCGGGATCAAGCACAATGTATTCCTTCTCGGTGACCTCTCACACCTTCTCATGAATTGAGCCAAGATACATCCTCATTTTTCTTTTCCAATAATCAAATGAGCTTGTGCCATCAAAGTGAGGTGGTTTGCCCCCAACATGATTGAACATGATATGAGCCATATTAATGCACCGAAAGATGTTAAACCTTGACTAAACGGTAACCACGGCTCCGATACCACTTGAAAGGTCCTAGTATGGCTAGAGGGGTGAATAGCCTAATAAAATTTCTACAAAGTACTTAGCCTAAGAGGTTAGTAACAAATATGGCTAAATGTGCAAAGCTAAAGCAACTACTAACCTAGGCAAGCCACCTACACAATTCTAGTTAACCCTTAGTTCTAAGCCACACAAGCAAGCTAGCAAAAGCTAAAAGACTACACAACTACTCAAGACAAGACAACAAACTACTTTGCACAAGGATAAGAAAGTGAATGATTGTTGATTATACCGTTGCCTTGAGATGAAGCCAATCACCGGGATAAACAATAAGACACTCACTCGAAGGTGAGGAAAGCAATATGAACACCAAGATTTATCCCCGAGGTTCACGTGCTTGCCGGCACGTTACGTCCTCGTTGTGTCGACTTCAACTGGTGGTTCGGTGGCTAATCGGTATCACACACTGAGCCTACACTAGGCGCCACAAGAACCTACCACGGAGGAAGTAACTCATTGACACGAGCAATTCACTAGAGTTACCTTTGAGCTCTCCGCTCGGGGTAGGCACAAGACCCCTCACAATCACCGGTGTGAGCAAGCACAATCACCATCTCCACACCTTCTTCTCCTCCAAGCCGTCTAGGGACACGGCAATGTCCCAAGAGAATAAGAACTGAACCAAGGCTTGCTCTCAAGTGCTCTAGAATGGAAAACAACAGCAATGATGCACTTGAGGTTCACTCAATCTCACTAAGGATGATCAAGATGATGAACTAGTGAGAGAGTGGGAGGCTAGAATGCAACAAAATGTATGACAACGATCCAAGTGTGCAAGAGTATCACCAAGTGACCAGAGAGGGAGTATAAATACCCCCAAATGCAAATCTAGCCGTTACCCACTCGAAACAGCCGTTAAACACGATTTTATGTCGTCGGACGCTACCGTCGGACTGAGTCCGTCGGACTAACACCTTGCGTCCGACGCTCACGATCTCGCCACGTGTCAGCTGGATTTAACGTCGATCGTCCGATCTCAATGGTCGACTTCGCACCAGTTTATACACCGTCGGACTGGGGGCGTCGGACTAAACAGCAGAGTCCGACGCCATCTCTCAGTTCACTGTGCGCGCACCGTCGGACGATCGCGCGAGCACCGTCGGACTAAAGAAACTCAGCGTCCAACTTCCAGAGAGGTTTGAAATCACTAAAACTTCGTCGGACTTTTTCCAAGCGTCCGACGCTCCCACAACTTGCCACGTGTCACGCCGACACTGCTCGCCACCGTCGGACTGAAGTGGGCAATGGTCCGACGCTCGTTTACTGAGCGTCCGACGCTCGCCATTGGCCAGAACTAGGGTTAGGCGTCGGACTCTACTCAATGGTCCGACGCTGCCCCTCCACACAGTCCGACGCTCCTTTTTCAGCTATTTTCAAGTCTATTTCTCACCCCTTGCTTCTATGTGCTAACACTCAAGGTCTCCAACACTTGTGCACAGTGTGTTAGCATTTTGCAAACATTTTTCAAGGGTTTTCAAAGAGATTCTCTAGGTTGGTTAGATCAATGCACATGGGATGCAATCTAGAGCACTTGAAAGTAATTCAATAGCTTAGTTCTCCCTTGATAGTCGGCTATCTATCCTAAATGTGATCACTCCCACTTGGAGTCTTGATCACTAAAAGAAAAATCCCTATTTGGATATACCTTAGCCTCTAACTTTCCTTCTTTAAGTCCTTTTCTTTCTCCTTGATCATTTCATCTTGATCTTCACTTTAGCTTATGTCATCTTCCTCCTTATCACTAATCTACTATTGGCTACACATACTTAGCACTTAGATTAGTAACTAGGTTTCATCAATTACCAAAACCAAACTAGGGTCTTTCAGAGGCTTACCAAACCTCGTGGAAATTAAATTAACACCCTCAATTGGTTCCTCAGGTTTCCCTGGGATCTTACCTTGTTCGAATGTTGGGACAGCTGCTGCTATTTGAGCTAATTGGGTTTCTAGCATTTTATTAAAGCTCAATTAATTTTTCATAGCAGTGTTAAAGCTATCCATTTTCTCACTAAGATTTTCCAAAATCTTATCATTAGCTATTACTTTCTTGTTTATACTATCATTGATTTTAGATTGGCCTAAGACAAGTTCCTTAAGAGAATGTTGGTTACCATAAGAATTATTAAAATTATTGCTGTAACTATTACCTTGGTTTCCTTGGTAGAAGGGGCGCGAGTTCCATCCTCCTTGTTGCTAGGGTCGATACCCTTTGTTGTTGTTGTTGTTGATGAAGCTCACTTCCTCCTTCGTCTCGGGACAGTTGTTGCCCGAGTGATCTCCTGCACCACATACCTCGCACCATGGGTTAGTTTCAATTGCTCGTGCGGTGGCAGTGGTTCAAATGGCCTCTTGTTCCTTTTTGGAACCTTCCTCAATCTTTTTCATCAAGAGGTCCATTTTTGCTGAGAGCATGTCCACCTCATGAACGATGTGCATACCCCTTTTCTTGGGCTGGAGACGCTCCATATTCCATCCTTGGTTGATAACCATCTTTTCGATGAGGTCTTTGGCATCCTTGATATTGTGTTGCAGGAATGCTCCTCCAGCGGCAGCATCAAGGTGACTACGGGCTAATCCGGTCAGCCCATGGTAGAAACCTTGGATTAAGAGCCATTCTTCAACCCCATGATGAGGACAAGCACGAATGTACTCCTGGAGGCGTTCCCATGCTTCGGGAATCGTCTCGTCAGCTTGCTGTTGGAAGCTTGAGATTATTCCACGGAGAGCGCTGGTTTTGCCCATTGGGAAGAATTTCTTGAGAAATGCATTGGCACACTTCTCCCAGGTGGTAGCTTCATTCTTGTTGGCATAAAACCATTGCTTCGCCTTCCCAAGTAGTGAGAATGGGAACAAGCGAAGACGAATGGCGTCAGCCAAGACATTCTTGATAGGGAAGGTACCACACACCTCCAGGAAGTGCTGGAGATGGGCATTGGCGTCTTCATGTGGCTTCCCACAGAATGGATTGGCTTGCACCATGTTGATATGCGCTGGCTTAAACTCAAAGGTAGCATCCCCCAAGGTATCGTTATTTGTTTTTATCCCAAGGGAAAGCGGTTGCTAGGAATAATTAATAAAAAGAGAGAGATTCTTAAGTTTATAACAACTTAGTATCAACTAGTGATAGGGGGGTAAATCGATATATAGAGGAAAGGGTAATGACACCAAGACACGACACGGTTTTTGGATAACTAAGGATAACTAGTAGAGTATAGCTAGGTGGGAGGACAACGAGTGAGTAAGACTCCTATGACACTTACTTTACTCTTGTGGACTATCTTATCAAATAGATGAATTATACTAAGATAGCTAGCTTACTTCCGGTGTGTAGGGGATAAGGGAGATAGCAGGAGATATAACCTCTACCTGAAGCGGCTATTCTCTTATGGGAGCCTACCTTTTAAGAACTTGCCTAAAACACGTGGAGGGATACTAAGACTAGACAGGGCTGTCACCACCTGCTAGCACCCACAAACAATCCGTGCGACAAGCGGCATTCAAAGGCAAGATCTAGTCTAAGCACCACGCTTACACTAAGGCTTACTACTCTAGTTGCGTACCAACAAGTAAAGCACCCTATGACAGGCGATGAACTCCACACGTGAGCTGGTTACAAGATCACTATCCAATATAACTCAACTATAAGTTTAGACAAAACACAATAATACTGTAAAAAATCGTAATGCATTAAGTAGAGACTTAGTAAAGTAAAGTAAATATAATATATTGATAAAGATAAAGTCTTACAGAAGGAAAGGTACAAGAGCTATACCAAACTCTCCAGCAGACGACTCCGGAGACTTCGACCGTAGCTCGACTCGACTCTAACTCCCACACTAGACTAATACTACTACTAAAGAGTAGAACTCTTGTGACTTGTGACTCTTGGGTGTCTTGTGTGTCATGGAGAGGGTGATGTTTTACACCATGTCTTGATGTGTGATGACTTGGTTCCCAAATACATGGTTCGGCCGAACCATATTATTGGGCTCCAAGTGTTTATTTCTGCTCTGATTCATCTTCCCTGTGTTCATAAGATTAAGAGTACATGTGGCACTAGTTATTGATAAAATATTCTCATGATATGTTTATCTTCCCTTGAATCCAAGGCCTGTTGACGGTGTTTGAATGTGTAATTTTATGGTATATACACCGTCAACAGTGTGTGATACCGATTAGCCACCGAACCACATGGTGTAGATGGACACAACCGAGACGTAACTTGCCGGCAAGCAAGTGAACCCCAGTAATAAATCATTGTGCAATATTGTCTCTCGGTATTTTATTGGTATTATTATGATTTGATCATCTCCACTCTTGCCACGGTGCTGGTATATTTTATTTGCCTCTCTGTTTACATTCTTGCACATTTATCTTGTGTAGAAGTAGTGGTAATTAGCAACTAGTGTAGTCTAGCTAAATTACTTGTAATTAGCTCTCTCACTAGTTAGAGTAGAAACATAGCTCTTGTGTGCCATAGAGCTCATAAAAATACTTGAATTGTTAATAGGTGGCTTGCCTAACCATTAGAACTAGAGCAACCTCATTTATCGTCATTTATGTTACTAATTTTTTGCTCTAGTGATTTGTAGATTTTTAAATTAGGCTACTCACCCCCTCTCTAGCCAATTCGGATCTTTCAGCGGCCAGCGGCCGTATTGCTCCTCCTGCTCAAGCGGGCGGAATGGCCAGTGGGCGTTTGCAAGCGCGGTGAGCGCGTTGCCGGGTGTGCGAGCGGCGCTTGCATCGGACAAGCTCTAGTGGTGGAGGTCGCCGTCGACATCTCTGGTGTGTACACCTACGTCTTCAACAACGCCGGGTGTTCATCCTCAACGAGTGGCCCCATCCGCGCAGTAGCAGATCAGTCGTCGCTGCCTTCCCCTAGGACATGTGAGATCTATGGCCGTGCGCTGGTAGAAGCTCTCAAGCATCCATGGCGATACGGTCCATGCAAGGTTCATGACTGCTTCGTCGGTGACCACTGCCGATGAATAATGATGGAAGCATTTGTAACAAGACTCTTCGAACAAATCTTGTTGTATAGTTTCAGTTCAGTATAAAATTAATTGAGTTCACAGGTTTGCAATTTCTATGAATATATCTATCAAAATAATAAATAAATAACTAAGATTTAATATGGCCAGGAAAAATTATTAATAGGAAGCAATGAGTAAAAAGTTCGTACAGTTTGACGTTGCCACTTCTAGCCATGTCAGCGACATTCCCTAGAGGGTGAAGTTCCTAGGGAAACAGAGTTTCCCTATGGTTTTGGAAAGAACCCTCGGGCACTTTGGCCTTTCCCATCAAATTCCTCCCAACGAAATGTTCCCCACGAAACACCATAAGGAAACACTTTCCCTAGAGTTTTAAGCCCTTTCCTTAGGAATTTAAACACTAGGGAAACAAGTACATTCCAGTGCAGTACATGTAATGTTTTATTGTTTGAAACTTTTAAATCCAATAAGCTTTTTTTATATGACGTGCCATGTCATTAAAAGCCCACGTTTGGTTTTGGGTAATTGATGAAACCTAGTTTGCTAATGTTTGCTCGAAGTGTTTCATGAGATTAATTAGCAAACAACAAGATGGAGCAAAGGACCAGGTTGGTGGAGGCCACAAGCATGCAAATGGTAAGTCCATCAACAAAAGAAGAAAACCCTAATGACGACATCCATGCTAATGGTGTAAGCCCATCATCAAAGGTGTCCATAAGCTTTATCAAGTGATGAGAAGGAAGATGGAGAAAAGATAGGAGCTCAAGGCAAAGGTATAACCAATAGTGTAACAGAACCGTCTAAATCACATAGCCCACAGGCACCTGTCATTGTCACTAATGACCTCTGACAGCTGGGCCCGTGTCCCAAATGATCTAGAAGACCCTGCCGGGTTACATCAGCACCCGTTTTTCCGACAGGATCCCATTGCAAAGCCATTACAGAATTACAATATTTCATAATTAAATACATCAGAGTAAAAGTGCGGAAGATTAAATAGTACTTAGATTACAATCTAGTTGTCCAAATAGAATTCAAGTGCAGTTATTACAGACCATAGTTAAAATAGTAGCAGTAGCAGTAGGATAACAACATAACATAATTAGATAGATGGTAACACGAACCCTGCCCACGGGTTCAACTTCACTCTTCCTCGCTATCCTGGATGATGGTCACACAGCAAGGGGCAAGACAAACGTCCGGCTGCTGACTACCTGCAACGGGGTTAACAAACCCTGAGTACGGGGGTACTCCGAAAGATTTACCCGACTAAGAAAAAGGAATGAGACTCAGGAATGCAGGCTGAAGGGAGTCAACGTAAGGTTTTAGCAAGAGTCAAAGTATTTTGCGGAATAAACATTACTAATCCTGTTTTCCATTTTTAACTCAATATTATTATAATCATCATCAATAGTTCTCAAATATTTCACATATATCCTTCAAGTCCAATTACTTATTCATTCAAAAACATCCTACTTCTGAACCACTTTTCGATGTAGGTGTGAGGATCAAGTCTCCATAACCGAGGAGCAACGACGATTCGAATCGATTACTACCCAGCTGGGGATACCTAACCACACTGCATATGTAGCACCTAAGCTTGCATATACCAACCCCGTCTACCACGGCTTTTCTATCCCTGAACCGGTCCTGCGCCACCCGAGAGCACAGTACTCCTCTCATCTTCAGGCACGCCGGCCACGAGGGTACACGCTACTCTCGCCATCTCTCCACTCCCAGTGCGTGGTAGTCGGTTCAAGCAATAGAGCCACCGGAGATAGGGCTTCCCGTAGTATATGGCTAGTTGCAAAGTCTCGATCACAACAGGCCGACAACGAACGGTCCCTAATACTTTTCGTTCGAAACCATGCATTGGGACTCTAACTCAATTACCCTGGTAACCACCCGGTTTTCACATCCCTTTTCCATTGGCGACGATAAGTTGGGACTCTAACCCAAACATATGACCACCACCCTAAAAACCCGTCCCCATTGATGACAATGGACTGGCCAAGTACACTGCAAACAATGAAGACAATACCCTTCCCTTTCAATGATTCATTCTTTGCATATCATCATAGTTCAAAATAACATTTTATGCAAATCTAAATCAATTAAGCAGGGCTAAGCATTTTTCAATACTTAATTAAATCAGGTTCTCGGGGTAGTAAGTGGTCAAGGAAAGGTAATGCATCAATAGGTTATCACACAACTCCTATTAACCTAATGTAATAGATTAACTCAAGTGATAAAATATTTTTAAATACAAGGAGGGGCAAATGCACCGGGGCTTGCCTTGAATTGCGTAGAGAGTCGGATCGGGATCGGTGCCACAGATATCAAAGCCTGGCACAAACTCTGAAGCAGTCTCCTCAGCAGTCGCTTCACTTTTGACCTCCGGATTCTCGGTCACTACACGCATGCAATGATGTATGCTTAGCATGAGGCGACATGAAATGACATGCAATACTCGATAATAAATACACATGACTAGAGCACAACTCTACCTTATAAACTAGCTATGATAACTCTCATACATGATGCTCTAGGTTATAAGGGTGATTGACCTAGAATCACAATCAATCCAAAAATCACATTCAACCCTAAATGATTAAGGTCTTTATTTCTTTTATTACGCAATTAATCAAGCATTTAATTAATAGGTAATTAAACTATTTTCATTTGATACCAAACTTTACCAACAGTTAGCTTTTGACCTAAAACAGTACCAAATAAATTTTCATGATTTTTGAATCAACAGGGAATTAATTAAAATTCACCAAAGTTGCACTTATGAATTAAAAGACTGATTTTACTTCCTGCAGAAACTGTTCAAACACCATACTTAATATTTTTATAAAATACTACATACTACATAGAGTCTACACAATTTATTTCATAATTTTTGATATAGTAAATTTATTCTACCAAAAGATGAAATAGCAGCATTATTCATTAGCAATATAAATAGGAAAATCAACTTAAATGCCTCGGAAAAAGAAAAAAAACCGAACGCAGCCCACTCGGCCCAGTAACGGCCGGACAGGCCCAGGTCGCCCGCCCGAGCCAGCCCGCCCGCACCGACGCCAACGGGGGCGCTGACAGGCGGACCCTGCCTGTCAGCTCCTTCCCCAACCCCATGCACGCCTCCCGCGCGCGCGCGCCCGCATCGGTCCGCTGCAGACCTCGCCGCCGGCGGCCCCAACGGCGAACCCGACAGTGTCAAAGTGACGCCATGCACCCAGGGAACCACCTAGCGCACATACTCCTAGCCCTAAACGCCTCCGACGAGCTCGAGCTCGTCTATAGCAGACCCGACGGCACGGCGGCACTGTTCCGGCCACAGGAGCAAGGTAGGGTTTAAGGAAAAGGCATGGGAAGATCCGGAAGCTCGCCACGAACCTAAACCGGCAGCTGGTTGAGGCCGAGGCGGAGCAGAGCGATGGTCTTGACGACGACAGCGCACACGGCGACGTTCAGCGACAGCGACCACCCCGTTCCGGTGAACCTAGGACACAATACGACAGACCACCGCACGCATGAGTATCTAGACATTCAGGGAGCCTACAACGTGACATCCCGAAGGTAAGAGCTTACCCAAGAAGGCTAGACACGTCGGATGGATGACGGCGGCGCTCCGACCGGCCGCACGAACGACGACAAGCACCTCGTCGCACCCAAGGCACTAACACTCAGACAAATGGGTGCAAATGGTGCGCAAGTAAGCTGTGTGGTTGGCTACGGGATGAATTTGGCCAGGGTAACACGAGGAGAGGGAATTTTGGTCCGGAGCGAGGTGGCTCGTCGGCGACCGGCGGAGAGGGAGGAAGAAAAACGGACGGCTCATCGCCTTTAAACAGTGGAACGGGAACGGATAGGGGCGAGTGGGTGTCCGGGTCCCCCTTGGCGAACCTGCACGGCGGCGACAGCAGCCAAGCCGGCCGGACGGCGCCAGCGAGAGGCGCGGCGCACGCGCGTACGGCGGCGCGGCCGCGGCAGGGGACCCCTCCCCCTATACTGTAGCTAGCAGCCCCAAGTCAAATCCTATTTGATTCAAATCTCCCAAATTCGTGTGGCAACCAAAGAAAGTCCAAAAATAAGAGTTGTGAAGAATTTCATGTACAACTTTTTTGCTTTTTGAACCCTAGCCAAATTCGGCCAAATTTTGAAATTACAGAAAAGGGGTAAATGTTGAATTTGAATTTGATTTGCAATTCACTGAAATTCTCCAAACTTTTCCATAGAACTTGAAAATCTATAAAAATGAAAGTTGTTTTACTTGTTGATTTCTACAACTTCTATTAAGGAGGTTTGATCAGATTCTTGATAATTTTTGAATTGATGTTTCAAATTTGAATTTTAAGTCACTATTTTGAGTTTAATTCAAATTTGCAGTGTATAACTTTAAAATCTCCAAAAATAAAAGTTGTTCCATTTTAAAAGATCTACAACTTTTATTAAGACACTTTTATCAGATTACTTATAGATTTTGAATTAGGTTTTGGGATCAAATTAGGGCTTAATTGCAATTTCCTTTTTGAATTAATCATTGATTTTCACAAAGGGTTTTAATTGCACAATCAATCATAAACACAATCAATTCACTCTAAGAGCCCTAAGAACAATCACATGCAGGCAGTTAAATTAAATATGATGGCATGGCAGATTAATTAATGTAATACCATAGGTATTACAAATAGGAGCTCTTTTGCTTTTGGTGATCAAGACTCTATAGTGAGAGTGATCACATTTAGGATAGATAGCCGTACTATTAAGAAGGGAGAAATCGTTCGTGAAATATGGTTATCAAAGTGCCACTAGATGTTCATTCTTGTTGCATATGCATGTAGATGCCAGTGACACTTACAAAACCCGTGAAAAACTCTTTGGAAAATGCTAACACACGTGCACTAAAGTGAGAGATACTTTGGAGTGTTAGCGATTTTGGAAACAGGGTGAAGTTTGAGTGGTGGAGAGGGGTTTGGGTCCTCTCTCCCTCCTGCCGAGCTTGCGAGGCAGGATTCAGCGCTTTTCAGTGGTATCTCAGTATAGAAAAGTGCATCGAAACTTGCCAAAGTCTTTCGGTGGCTAACTCTTTGAGAAAGTGCAAAAACGTGAGCGTCCGGTGGGGTAGCACCAGATGTGTCCGGTGTGATCCCCGTGCTCTCGATTCGGTTCGATGAAGTTTTTCACCGGACGTGCGAAACTTGTCACCGGACACGCTGGGAACACTGTTCCAGCATCCGGTGCTTCTAACCGTGGCGAATAGCAGAAAGCCATTGGAGCAGGGGACGCTGAGGAGCGTCCGGTGAGCATTTGTGCTCTCTGGATGCTCTCTGCATAGACACCGAATACAGGCGTCGGAGCGTCCGGTGTGATGGCTCCGCGTCTGGTGTGAGCGCGCGCAGCGGGCGATTTCAAACGGCTAGTACACGTGTCGCTGGGCGATACACCGGACGCTGCACCGGACGCGTCCAGTGCGAACTAAAGGAGCGTTCAGTGCCCCCGAAAACAGTGAGTAACGTTTGGTTTTTGAGTGGGGCCTATAAGTAGTGGAGTGGCCGGCTTGTGCTCTCTCTTGGACATTTCATTGACATAGCAAGCTAGTGAGCCTCTCCACTCCTATTTCACACTTTCCACTTGATTGAGATCATCATTTGGTGAGATTCGAGATCATCAAGTGCATTGCATGAGTGTGTTCATCTAGAGGCACTTGGTGAGTGGATTTCGCAGCGGATTCTCTTGTTACTCTTTGAGTTTGCTGACTCCTAAACGGCTTGGAGCTACAAAGATCGTTGAGGGGAGTTGGTGATTGTCTCCGTCTCTGATCGGTGAAGTTGTAAGGGGTTCTTGAGCCTTCTTCGCGGGAGATCGCAATTTGCTACTCTAGTGGATTGTGCATAGCTTGTGGATCCCCATCTTGTATTGGTGCGGCACCCTTGAGAAGGGTTTGGCGTGTGATACAAATTAGCGTGTGAACCTCTAAGTGGGTGTATCGCTACAACGAGGACGTAGCTTGCCGGCAAGCAAGTAAACGGTTAGGTGATTATCAATGATCTCAAGGTCTTGGGTGAGAAAACAAGTGATGAAGACTTCTCTCACAAGTTTCTCATGTGCTTGCCCAAGAGGTTCAAGACCATAAGAACTATCATCGTCCGAGGCGGCTTGAAGGGTGTCACTCCAAATGAGGTTCTTGGTGATGTGATGACCGAGGATCAATACAATGAGAAGAGTGATAGTGAAGAAGTGAAGAAGAAGGATGACAAGAGCAAGAAGACCGTGGCATTCAGGTCCACCACCTCTTCTTCCAAGAACAAAGGCAAGGGCAAGAAAGTACAATCTAGTGATGATGATGCATCTAGCCTTGATAGTGATGATGAGGCATTAGCTCTCTTTGTGCGCAAGTTTGGAAGATTCATGAAGAAGAAGGGCTATGGTGCTAAAAAGAGAAGAGATAACTTCAAAGGCAAGAATATAGTAAGGAAGTGCTATAATTGCAAGAGCACGGATCATCTTGTGGCAGATTGTCCTAATGCTAGTGATGATGAAGATGATTACAAGTAGAAAGGCAAGAAGGACAAGAAGGACAAGGTGGAAAAGAAGGAGAAAAGAAGTTCAACTTCTCCAAAAAGAAGGGTGGATCCTATGTGGTGACATGGGATAGTGATGCTTCCTCCGATGATGATGACTCTAATGATGATGATGAGAGGAAGACATCCAAGAAAAAGGCCATGGCTTCTATTGCTATCAACAAGAAATCTTCATTATTTGATTCATCATGCTTCATGGCTAAGACCACCAAGGTAAAATACGATGACTCAAGTGATGATGAAAAAGATGATAATGATAGTGATAGTGATGATGATGAGCCTAGTGTAACACAACTCATAGACATGTTAGAGCAAGCCGAATATCTTATTAGCTCTAAGTTTAAGAAGTGCAAAGAATTATCCAAGAAATTAAAAACTCTTGAACAATCCTTTGATGAACTAAGTGCTTCTCATGAGTGTCTAAAGGAAGACCATGAGGATCTCAAACTAGCTCACACAAAGCTTGAGGAAGCTCACTCCTCACTCTTAGAGCTAAGCAAGGTAGAGGATGTTGTTATAACATGTGATGTGGATGTAACTTGTGATCTAATGAATGAATCAACTAATGAAACACTTGTTGCAACCACACCTAATAACAGTTTGAATTTCAACCTATTGTCGGTGGCTCAACTTTGTGATCTTGGTTTCAAATGCATCTTTGGTGTTGATGATGTGGAAATCATTAGTGTGGATGGATCAAATCTGATATTCAAGGGATTTAGATATGAGAATCTCTATCTAGTGGACTTTGGTGGTAGAGAATCACAATTGTCAACATGCTTACTCTCTAAGTCAAGCATGGGTTGGTTATGGCATAGAAGGCTTGGTCATGTTGGAATAAAGCAATTGAACAAACTTGTGAAGTATGACTTGGTTAGAGGTCTTAAAGATGTTGAGTTTGAGAAGGACAAGTTATGTAGTGTATGTCAAGCCGGAAAACAAGTAGGCAACACTCATCCTAAGAAGTGCATGATGAGCACATGCAAATCATTTGAGTTATTGCACATGGACTTGTTTGGACCAACTACATATACAAGCATTGGCGGCAACAAGTATGGTTTGGTGATAGTGGATGACTTCTCAAGATACACATGGGTTTTCTTTATAATTGACAAAAGTGATGTTTATGGTATCTTCAAAACTTTTGTCAAGAGAAGTTGCAATGAATTTGAAACAACCATCAAGAGGGTGAGAAGTGATAATGGTAGTGAGTTCAAGAACACAAGAGTTGATGAGCTATGTGATGACTTAGGAATCAAACATCAATTCTCGGCTAAATACACACCTTAATCAAATGGCCTAGTTGAAAGAAAGAATAGGACTCTCATTGATATGGCAAGATCTATGCTTAGTGAGTATAATGTAAGTCAATCTTTTTGGGCCGAAACAATCAACACGGCATGTAACTATTCTAATAGACTCTATTGCCATCCTATATTGGAAAAGACTCCATATGAGATCTTGAATGGAAGAAAGCCAAATATTGCATATTTTCGGGTGTTTGGTTGTAAGTGCTACATATTGAAGAAAGGAGCTAGATTGAGCAAATTTGAGAAGAAATGTGATGAGAGATTCTTGTTTGGTTACTCCACCACTAGTAAAGCTTATAGAGTATGGAACTTGGGAAGTGGTCAACTTGAGGAAGTTCATAATGTTGAATTTGATGAAACCAATGGGTCTCAAGATCAAAATGAGAATCTAGATGATGTGAGTGGACCTCAATTGGCAAAGGCTATGCAAGAAATGGACATTGGTGACATAAGGCCGTCTCATGTGGTTGACATAGAAGATGACAAAGATCAAGTGCAGGTTTCTTCAAATGATCAAGCTAGTGACTCTCAAGTGCAAAATCAAGATCAAGCTAGTTCCTCTCAAGCAAATCAATCAAATGCACAATCAAGCTCAAGCAATCAACCTCAAGTGCTTCAACCCACAAACATTGCAAGAGATCATCCTTTGAATCAAATTGTTGGTGATATTCAAAAGGGTGTGCAAACAAGATCAAGACTAGCATCATTTTGTGCTCACTATTCATTTGTGTCATTTGAAGAGCCAGAGAACATTGAGAAGGCATTAAAAGATAGTGATTGGGTAAATGCTATGCATGAAGGGCTCAACAAATTTGAAAGAAATGAAGTTTGGGAATTGGTAGAGAGACCAAAGAACTACAATGTTATTGGCACCAAATGGGTATTTAGAAACAAGCATGATCAAGATGGTGTTGTAATAAGGAACAAGGCAATATTAGTAGCACAAGGATACACTCAAGTAGAATGATTGGATTTTGGTGAAACCTATTCTCCGGTTGCAAGATTGGAAGCAATAAGAATTCTTCTAGCGTATGCTTGTGCTCACAACATCAAGCTCTACCAAATGGATGTCAAAAGTGCATTTCTCAATGGATTCATCAATGAGTTAGTATATGTTGAACAACCACCCGGTTTTGAAGATGCGAAGAAACCAAATCATGTGTACAAGCTAAGGAAAGCACTCTATGGTTTGAAACAAGCACCAAGAGCATGGTATGAGAGGCTAAGGGATTTTCTCCTCTGTAAAGGTTTCAAGATGGGCAAGGTTGACACCACTGTATTCACCAAGAAGGCAGATGGTGACTTGATGATCATACAAATCTATGTTGATGATATTATCTTTGGATCAACAAGTCAAGCTTTGTGTGCGGAGTTTGAAAAGATGATGGGTAAAGAATTTGAGATGTCTATGATGGGTGAACTCACATACTTCCTTGGACTTCAAATTAAGCAAATGAAGAATGGCACATTCATAAGTCAAGGCAAGTACACAAGAGACATGATTAAGAAGTTTGGAATGCAAGATGCAAAACCAATAAGCACTCCGATGGGGACTAGTGGAAGCTTGGATGAAGTTAAAAGTGGCAATATGGTTGATCAAAAGGCATATCGGTCTCTAATTGGAAGTTTGCTCTATGTCACTGCATCAAGACCGGATGTCATGTTTAGTGTGTGCATGTGTGCTAGATATCAAGCATCTCCTAAAGAGAGTCATCTGAAGGCCGCAAAGAGGATATTGAGATATTTGAAGCACACTCAAGATGTTGGATTGTGGTATCCCAAGGGTGCAAAATTTGAATTGATTGGATATGCCGATGCGGACTATGCCGGTTGCAAGATAAATAGAAAGAGTACATCGGGCACATGTCAACTCTTGGGAAGATCTCTTCTCTCATGGTCACCCAAGAAGCAAAATAGCATTTCACTCTCCACCGCCGAAGCCGAATACATTAGTGCGGATAGTTGTTGTGCTCAACTCTTGTGGATGATGGTAACTTTGAGGGATTATGGAATTAACTTCAAGAAAGTGCCACTTCTATGTGACAATGAGAGCGCCGTCAAGCTAACTCAAAACCCGGTCCAACATTCAAGAACCAAGCATATTGATGTGAGGCACCACTTCATTCGGGATTATCAACAAAAGGGTGATATTGATATTCAAAGCATTGGAACCGATGATCAATTGGCCGACATACTCACAAAGTCACTAGATAAGAAGAGGTTTTGCAAGTTTAGGAATGAATTGAATATTATTGATTTCTCCAATATGAGTTGAGATCATCCCCACATATATGACATGCCTCTACTCCGACAAAGCAAAGTAAAATTGTTTGACATAACATCATATTTGCTAGGACATGTTTAGAGCATATAGACATATTCACCTCTTAGGATCATTCATGGAAATTAAAATATTTTTGATGGATATATGCTACCACTATTGTCTTGTTTGATTGTATGATCTAGTGGTAACATATGACATGCATGTGTGCTTAATCCCCTAGTGTTCATTCTAGTTCATTAGCTCAAGGTGTATAACTCAACATGGGCAAGATAACCCCTAGTGGCGTGAAGAAGCTTGTCTTAGGATCAAACTTAGTTATATATCCTAGGCAAGTGCACTAGATTGAGCCAAAGTAAAAAATCAACTCTCTTTCCACAATCAAATGAACTTGACTAACTATCTCTACTCCACTTAACCTTTTTGAGCAATTGTTGACAAAGAGGGAGAGAAAGTTACAAAAGAAAGAGAAAGAGCGATGAACCATCATTAGGCCGATGATGGGAGAGCAATAGGCCAAAGGAAAGGGGTAATTAAAATTTTGAAGCACACAAGTAGGGGGAGCAATCACATATGCAAGTTGTTGCATTTGGATGTGCATTAATCACATGATTGCTCATTGCATTTGCATTTACTTTCTTATACATGCTTGTGTGGTGTATTGCTAGTAGTAGGATTTGAATGATGATTTGAACAACTAGCATGTGTAGGGGTAACTAGTTGGTCGTATTTCTTCAAGTGGTTACTAGAACTTGCTTATAATGTGATCTCATGGTATGCTCTTGTATTTGTGACCTTCTAGCTACTAAGGTGCTAAGGATGGTGTACATGGCAACTCTGATGGTATCACGCTTCAAAGGTCCATTCTATACACCATTAGCACAATTTTGGTAGAATTACTATATTCAATGCATATGTGGTAGCTTACAATCCAAACTCGATGCACATATGTAGGGGGAGTCAATACTACCAAAATAGAACTTATGATGGTTGTCCAAATCCTTTCATGATCTACTCATGGACAAGCATGATAAGTTCAAAATCTTAATGCATATTTTTTTGTAAAAGGGTTGTCATCAATTACCAAAAAGGGGGAGATTGAAAGACTCTAGTTTGGTTTTGGTAATTGATGAAACCTAGTTACTAATCTAAGTGCTAAGTATGTGTAGCCAAGAGTAGATTAGTGATAAGGAGGAAGATTACATAAGCTAAAGTGAAGATCAAGATGAAATGATCAAGAAGAAAGAAAATGACTTAAAAAAGAAAAGCTAGAGGCTAAGGTATATCCAAATAGGGATTTTTCTTTTAGTGATCAAGACTCCAAGTGGGAGTGATCACATTTAGGATAGATAGCCGACTATCAAGGGGAGAACTAAGCTATTGGATTACTTTCAAGTGCTCTAGGTTGCATCTCATGTGCATTGATCTATCCAACCTAGAGAATCTCTTTGAAAACCCTTGAAAATTGTTTGCAAAATACTAACACACTGTGCACAAGTGTTGGAGACCTTAAGTGTTAGCACATAGAAGCAAGGGGTGAGAAATAGACTTGAAAATAGCTGAAAAAGGAGCGTCGGACTGTGTCGAGGGGCAGCGTCAGACCATTGAGTAGAGTCCGACGCCTAACCCTAGTTCTGGCCAATGGCGAGCGTCGGACGCTCGGTAAACGAGCATCGGACGCTCGGTAAACGAGCGTCGGACCATTGCCCACTTCAGTCCGACGGTGGCGAGCAGTGTCGGCGTGACACGTGGCAAGTTGTGGGAGCGTCGGACGCTTGGAAAAAGTCCGACAAAGTTTTAGTGATTTCAAACCTCTCTGAAAGTGTCGGACGCTGAGTTTCTTTAGTCCGACGGTGCTCGCGCGATCGTCCGATGGTGCGCGCACAGTGAACTGAGAGAGGGCGTCGGACTCTGCTGTTTAGTCCGACGCCCCCAGTCCGACGGTGTATAAACTGGCGCCAAGTCGACCGTTGAGATCGGACGATCGACATTAAATCCAGCTGACACGTGGCGAGATCGTGAGCGTCGGACGCAAGGTGTTAGTCCGACGGACTCAGTCCGACGGTAGCGTCCGACGACATAATATCGTGTTTAATAGCTAGATTTGCATTTGGGGGTATTTATACTCCCTCCCTGGTCACTTGGTGATACTCTTGCACACTTGGATCATTGTCATACACTTTGTTGCACTCTAGCCTCCCACTCTCTCACTAGTTCACCATCTTGATCATCCTTAGTGAGATTGAGTGAACTTCAAGTGCATCATTGCTGTTGTTTTGCATTCTAGAGCACATGAGAGCAAGCCTTGATTCAGTTCTTATTCTCTTGGGACATTGCCGTGTCCCTACACGGCTTGGAGGAGAAGAAGGTGTGGAGAAGTTTGGTGATTGTGCTTGCTCACACCGGTGATTGTGAGGGGTCTTGTGCCTACCCCGAGCGGAGAGCTCAAAAGTAACTCTAGTGAATTGCTCGTGTCATTGAGTTACTTCCTCCGTGGTAGGTTCTTGTGGCGCCTAGTGTAGGCTCGGTGTGTGATACCGATTAGCCACCGAACCACCAGTTGAAGTCGACACAACGAGGACGTAGCGTGCCGGCAAGCACGTGAACCTCGGGGATAAATCTTGGTGTTCATATTTCTTTCCTCACCTTCGAGTGAGTGTCTTATTGTTTATCCTGGTGATTGGCTTCATCTCAAGGCAACGGTATAATCAACAATCATTCACTTTCTTATCCTTGTGAAAAGTAGTTTATTGTCTTGTCTTGAGTAGTTGTGTAGTCTTTTAGCTTTTGCTAGCTTGCTTGTGTGGCTTAGAACTAAGGAATAACTAGAATTGTGTAGGTGGCTTGCCTAGGTTAGTAGTTGCTTTAGCTTTGCATATTTAGCTATATTTGTTACTAACCTCTTAGCCTAAGTACTTTGTAGAAATTTTATTAGGCTATTCATCCCCCTCTAGCCATACTAGGACCTTTCAGCCTCCGGTTAGGCAAAATCCAGGTTGTCTTCTTGACCCGCCATTCATGGCCAAGAAGAGTGACCCCGGCCATCCTACCATCACCTGCGAAATCGAGCTGCACACCTTCAACAACGCCTTCTGCGACCTTGGATCTGGAGTGAACATCATGTCCAAGATAAGATATGAGAACCTGCTAGGGGGACCTTTGTACCCCACTTTTGTCAAATTGCAGATGGCCGACCAATCAATCTGGTTCCCCGAGGGATTAGCAACGGATATCCTTGTCAAAGTTCAAGATGAGTACATCCCCGCCGACTTCATCATTCTTGACATGGGGGCCGATGACGAAGGCCCCGTCATCCTGGGAAGGCCGTTCCTCAACACCGTGAATGCCATCATCTACGTGGGATCTGGCCAAGCCCACTTCTAACTCCCAAGTAAGAGAATTAAATGTCCTTTCAATGGTTATAAATCAATGCAACAGGCAAGGTAGAATCTGTGGAGAAACAAACCACAATATGCACCCCGTTGAAAGAATCAACCACCAAGGGCCAAAAAGGCCAAATTGGTAAGTAAGACTGAGGTGATAAATAAGGCTGACTCCGCCAAATCACAAGCATCAACCAAGAAGTAATGGCGGAAGAAAGAGGTGCGATCATCACGGTCCAAATCTCCAGGACCGATCGAAGCACCCGAAGAATGAACCTGAAATGGAGAGGTCCTGCTCTACGGACCTAAAACATGGAGCCCTTACTGGTAAGGTAAATCAGTATTTATCTCATATTTAATTCCTGCATTTCAATTTTTGCATTTTCTTCATTGCATTTCATATTTAAATTTTGCAAGAATTTATTTCGACAAAATAAAATACTTAGATGAATAAAACTTGAGAATGAACTGTAGTGCTCACACCTGAGGTGGTGGGACCACCTAGGTGGGGTCGGCCGACCCCACCATGGGGCCAACCCACCTCTGGTGATGCTGGCCTAGTGTAGTGAATCACTTCCTGAATTTTGAGCACCATCTCCTTTTGAATTTGGCCGACCACATTTGGTTATGACCACTTTCACTTGCTCCAAGGAGAATCCAACATCCACTACCATCCAATTCTGAAAAGTGGACACTTTGACATGCATTAATGTTCCCATGGTCCATGGGATTCACTTTAAACATGTCCCCACTTTTGTCATACACATTTTCTCTTTCATTAAACACTAGAGAAGGAAATCTCTGAAAATTTCAAAACTTTTGATCCACCACTAGTCTCTACTTTCCTGGACACACTGTTTAAAGCTGAAAGGGGACATGTTTGGCTCCCCTCAAGAAAGTGGTGTTTCAATTCAAATAGATTCCCTGTCCAAAGGTAAAAGCAACACTGAACCTACCATAAGTGGTTCGGCTGACCCATAATTGAGGTCCTCTCTGCAGAGTTGCATTTGAATTCAAATAGATTCCCTGTATAAAGGCAAAAACAACTCTGATCTTGTCATAATGGGTTCGGCCGACCCATCAATGAAGAGCTGACAGCAAAGTTGAGTTTGAATTCAAATAGATTCCCTGTCCAAAGATGAAAACAACAAAGACCGGTCTTATGGGGGTCGGCCGAACTGGCCATGGTGGCCTGGCCACTAGCCCTTCTCCCCCTATAAATACCCTTGCATTGTGTGCTCAAATCCACACACAATCCAGCTGAATCATCTTGAGCACACAATCTCCCTTCTTCTCTCCATTTGAGTAAGGTCTTTCTCAAGTTTAGTTTAAGTTTAGCCACTCAAACCAAAAACCCAAAAATATTGTAGTAGAAGCTTGTCTCACTCTCATCTTTGCTCTCAAATTCTTGTTTGTGGAGGTAACCATACCCCGCAAGGTGTAGGGTCGAGATGGCGGACTAGAGGGGGGTGAATAGTCCTTTATAACAACTAATCGCAGCGGAATAAAACCTAATCGGTTCTAGCGACAATTCACCCCTCTAACTAAGACTCTAAACACCTTGCCAAAGATCCTAGCGAGAAGCAAAGGTGCAAGTCTAGCTTGAGCTTCCCTAAACCGTTCTAGCGCAAGATCACACAAACCTAAGCGCTAGTACTTTAAGCACCGGGGAAACTTCTATTAATTAGCAAGCAAAAACGCGCTAAGCACCTAAGCTCACTACTTGCTCAATGACAAGGATACACAATCCAAATCAAAGAGCGCAACTCACTTTAGCTACACAAACTATGTGAGAACTACTTCTAAGCTACACAAGCTAAGAAGGTGAGTAGCAAGCTACACAAGCTAACCGGTCTCACAAGAGCAACTACAACTACACAAATAAAGTAATGCACAATATAAATAACTTGTGTAGAAGGGAGCAAACCACTGCGAAGGATGGGAAGATGTTGACGCGGTGATTTATTTCCCGGAGGTTCACTTGTCGCCACAAGCTACGTCCTCCGTTGAGACAAGCTCCAAGGTTGCCGCCGGTCCTCTTGCTAGTGGTGACCCGCAAGTCACACTCTCCCACGTGGAGTGCTTACCACAAGCTCTAGCACTTGACTCGGCCGGACCACTTGTCGCTCTTCACGTCTCGCTCTACTAGCGATGCTCTTTGCGATCTCCCGCGGGGTGAGCTCCAACCCCTCACAAAGCTTCTCCGGAGCTAAGCACAATCTTCTTGCTTGCTTCCACGGAGCCTCTCGCCACCAAGCCGTCTAGGAGGTGGCAACCTCCAAGAGTAACAAGCACCACCGGCTTGCAACACGATCACCTAGTGCCACACGATGCAATCTCTCAAAGCAACGCACTATCGATCGATTACTCACTCCTCGAATGTGAATTCTATGAGCACAAGTGAGTTGGAGAGCACTAAGCCATGCACAAACAAGGGAGACACATTCCCAAGGTGCAAGACACATCCAACAATCGGCCACAACCCTCTATTTATAGCCCTCAGCTCAAAAGAGCCGTTGCCAACTGAAAACAGCCGTCGGACCGATCGTCGGACCGAACCAGCGCGCCACCGTCGGACCAAAGCCCACGGTCCGACGCTCTCGATGGCCGCCACGTGTCACTAACCGTTTGAAGTCGAACGTTGGATCACAACGGCTATTTCTCGCGCCGTTTTTCCAACCGTCGGACGCTCAAGCCGATGGTCCGACGCGCGCACAGCTCCAGGCGTCGGACCGTCCGACTCTCACAGACGGGCCACAGCTCGGCCACCGTCGGACTCTCGCGCGGTTAGCCGTCGGACCAATGATCACCACGGTCCGACGCTTCCAGAGAGCTCCCCGAGCGCTCAAAACCGTCGGACTCCAGTCCGACGCTCACCGTCGGACGAAACTCTAGCGTCCGACGCTTTCCCGAACGCCACGCGTCACGCCGACACCGCTCGCCACCGTCGGACTGAAGCGGACAATGGTCCGACGCTCGTTAACCGAGCGTCCGACGCTCGCTATTGGCCAGAACTAGGGTTAGGCGTCGGACTCTACTCAATGGTCCGACGCTATCCCTCCACACAGTCCGACGGTCCTTTTACTTTGCCAAAAACCTCTGAATCCTGCCTCGCAAGCTCGGCAGGAGAAAGAGAGATCTAAACCACCTTTCACCTTTGCAAATGTGCTAACACCACAAGTGTTCATCCTTAAGTGCAAGTGTGTTAGCTTTTCACAAACATTTTCACAAAGGATTTTCTCTCTTTTCACCTCGCCACTCGATTCTAGCTCGTATGCAAAGTTAGATTACTCAAGTGGCACTAGATGACCGATATGCAAGCAAGTTTGCCCCTCTCGATAGTACGGCCATCTATCCTAAATCCGGTCAAACACTTCTCTACTCAACCTTAGACCGGTGAAATGGAAATGCCCTAGGTTATACCTTTGCCTTGCGCTTTCCATTTCGATCACCGTCTTCATCACCGTCTCCGACACCATCGATGCCGGTGCAACACATGCACCAACACCTCATGAATGATATGATCCACTTCATATCATCACGTGGCTTTTGGTTCATCGATCCTTGACTTGCTTGCTCTTCACCGTTGCGTTGGTCCATCGGCGCCAAGCCATCACCCGACTTGCCCTTCACACTTGCAACCAGTCCGTCGACGCGAAGCCTCGTCTTGATCTTCTCCACCTAGCCACATGACTCCATGTCATGTCTCATGCGTTTAGCTCCTTCATCTCCATATGTGTGAGCTAAGCAACACTCAACACGCCATATCCACCTCCATGGCATAGTTGCTCACACACATGTACCTGTGGACTAATCACCTGTGTAATCAACACTTAGACACATATTAGTCCACCTAAGTTGTCATTCAATTACCAAAACCAAACAAGGACCTTTCAATCTCCCCCTTTTTGGTAATTGATGACAACTCTACAAAGATATGGAAATTAAGCGCATTAACAAGTTAGCTCTTCACACAAGTGTAAATTACTAACTTGGGTTGGATTTTATGTTACTTATCCATCTTTAAGCTCAAATCTTTGGACTTGGATAAGCTTCATAAAACCCGACTTGGTAGTGTTAACTCCCCTTACATGTGTGCTCAAATGGTTTGGTTTCAAATTTTCACACATGCATAAATATGGAATTTGTGGGAGTGCCAACACTACTAAGTGATGCTAAGGTGTTTAGAATAAACCTTTAAAGCTCGATACCACATGTAGATTGGCAATGATCGTGCTTGATACCAATTGCTTCATGTCAATTGAAGTTGCACCATTTAGTTCACCCTTAGCATCAAGATTAACTAGACAAGCAAGAATACTAGATACCCCGTGAGATCAACATTAAAGGGCAAGGTTCTAGTAAATACTTGATAAACACAAGTCTAGCTAACAACCTATGCATGCTAGTTATCAAATCATCATTCAAACCTATACTAGCATACACCACACAAGTAAGATACCATATGTAAATAAACTAAATGCAAATGCAAGCAAGCATATGAATATGCACATTTCAAATGCAATCAACCATGTCCATGAGCTTGCTCCCCCTACTTGTGTGCTTCTCTTGTCCAAGAATTTTGATCCCCTTATAATCTTCAATCTTGTGGATCATCCTTCTTGTTGGCCTATTGCTCTCCCATCATCGGCCTCCATGATGGTTCATTGCGTACTTCCATCCATCTTGATTATCTCTTCCTCATCACACAATTTCATATCTTTGTCCAAATCTCTCCCCCTTTGTCATCAATTTCCATAAAAGTCAATGCTCTAATGTGACAAAGGTGTGTGGTAGGGATGTTGAGGGTAGATTTTTGCACATTTGATGGACACCACCATTTTTTAGTTGGAATGACACCACTTGTAAACCATCCAAAGAATGAGATACCACATGTAGGACCTTGCATCTCTTGATACCAAATGAATAAGTATCTCCCCTATGTCATATGATCGGTCATCCACTTGAACTTGAGCTCTTTTGGTGTGGGAAGTCTTCATCTTGATGATCACTAAAAGTTGAGGATCAATTGCACATTTTGTCGGATACCACTTGAAAATACCACGTGTAAATGAATATCACGTGAAGAAATAACTTGATATCCATTTTTATTGTTGTCTTGTGCTTCTTGAACTTAGATTGTTTCCAAGAGCTTCTTTCTTGATTAGTTCAAACTAGCAAACTTGCACAAGTAATCTAACTCGGTTTGAACCAAAGACAAGCTTCTTCACTCCACTAGGGGTTATCTTGCCTATGTTGAATTAGATTCTTTTTGCTTATTTAACTAGATCAAACACTAGGTTCACATGCTCATGAACAAGTCATATTTAGCCACTAGATCAAACAAAACGTACAAGCAATAGTGGCATCATATGAACTTAAAATCATTTGATTTCTTTATGAATGCTCATCTATGTATGACTATATGCTCTAATCAAGTCCTTATCAAAATATGGATGCATATGCCATACAATGATACCTTTGCTATCTCGGAGTAGAGGATAGTCATTTTCAATCAATCTCCAAAATAGCAATAGTGAAGTCCATTTGAATAGCTTGGTGAAGACCAATCATCATCATGAATTCCATTCTTCACCCATATGATCAAGTGCTAACTTCAATGTTGTGGTTGACTTGCTTCTTTTCTCGATCAAGCTTTGCATGAGAGAATACCACTAGGATTTGCATGAATACCACTTGTGAATATTTGACTTCTTATTTGGTACATTGCTTGCTCTCTAGATCAACCCTTTTGATTGCTTCAACTAAGCATCTCCAATGATTCTTCGGATCACCACTTCCATATTAGCCATCCAAGTATCACCCACTTGGTTTACCTACATAAGGCGGCACGCCCCGACAATCGGGAGAAGTGATCTCTCTCCAAAGAAACATCTTCACTACTCACTTGAGTTGCCTTTCCTTGATTGATCTAAGGACTTAACATGATAATCAACTTGAATTCCTTCTTTAAGTCCTTTTCTTTCTACTTCTTTAAGTCCTTTTCTTTCTATCCAATTGTTTTCCAATCATTACTAGGACTTAAGTTTCATCTTTTCTTTGCTTGTTCTTGACCTTCCCTTGAGAACCAATCTTCATGATCCAAAACCAAACAATTGAAACTCTCAACCACTTGTAATTATATTTCCAACTTGAGAGCCTTTCAATGCAAGAGATACCAAAGATTTGCAATAATTCTCTCTTTGTGGACAGATTTTGATCAATTGAGCTGATCTTCATCAAATTGAATCAAACTTGAGGTAAACAAGCTTGATTACTCTCACAAGACATATATCCATTCAATCCACTTACTAAAAGTCATCCTATGATCATATCCAACCAAATCTACTCAAATTTGATCACTAAGCAATTATTCCATTCAAACTTCTTATTGCAAGCAACATATGCATATTTATCCAATTCAATCAACTCATATGCATCCAAATAAGTTTGATCAAAAAATGATATACCTTGATAGTTCATGATCATCCATTTGCAAGCTTCAACTCAATTGTTTGCAAGTCATCAAATAATTGTCCAAAGAACCACCCACAACTTGAACTTTTGCACTTGTATGTTATAGCACTTGGACTTCACTTTATTTGACTTGGCATTGGTTTGGATTTACACTAGTAATCATGACTTGACTCATTATATGATGATCAATATGAATGCCAATTAAATCAAGCCTCCAATGCCATGGTACCTACACGCAATCATCCACTTTTTGATGGTACCCAAACTAGTTTGGGTCCTCTCAAGTTAGGAGCAACATACTTAGGCATTGCCTTAGTATGGATAGCGGGATGTTTTGCAATAGCAACCGATGAGGTACCATTGTCATCCTTCCTAAGCAAATTATTTGCATGAATTGAAATAGGCTTAGGAGTGTTACCTAGGGGACATGAATTAGCCATGTGTCCCCTTTCCCGGCATGAGTAGCACTTTTGCTTTGCTTGAGCCTTCTCTTTCTTGCTCATGTTGTGCTTCTCATTGCCTCGCCTTTCTTGAGTTGCTTGAGCCTTCTTCTCAAGCTTGTTAGGACACTTCGAGGCAAAGTGACCCATGTTTTCACATTTGAAACACTTGATGTGAGCCATCTTGTTCTTCTCTTGAGTCTTGCTCATCATCAACTTGGCATCATGAATATGAGTTTGACGCCTTCCTCTTCCATTACCCCTTCTTGTTTTCTTCTTCTTCAAGTCACCATAGCATACTTCATGGTTGGTCTTGACTTGATCTTGGGGTGTCTTGTCTTGTGGCTTTTGTTGAGGCCTCACAAATCTCTTGTATAGGCACGTAGAAGGGATATCACTTCTAGTGCTACACTTGGGACATTGTGGATGTGTGAGCCTCACTTCTTCTTTCTTCTTGGGCTTCTCTTTGGTAGGGCATGACAAGGCTAGATGACCCATTTCATGGCATATAAAACACATGAAATGAGCAAGTCTTTCTCGCTCTTGCTTCTTCTCATTTCTAGCTCTCTTTCTTTCACCTTTGGTCATGTCCCATTTCTTTTTGATGTACCCAAGGCCACTCTTGTCACCGACAATTTTTGTATTCTTTAACATGTTATTGAGGGTGACACTTGGGTTGTTCCACCTTTCTATTTTGTCACTCATGTTCTTCACTTGACTTTTGAGCTCATTGTTCTCCTTCAAAAGGTTAGTCTCACAAGACATAGAAGTAGAACAAGTATGTAAAAATGAAGGACAAGGCATATCATCACATGAGGAGGATACATTCTTCATGCCTACATCACGAGGGTTAGTTGCAATATGTGATTGATCATTTGACCCAAGTGATGAGCTCTCACAAGTTTTAGATTTTTCATTGGAAATCTCCTTAGTGAGAAAAGCATGGTCTTTTACCAAATTCTCATGAGCAACACTAAGCTCCTCATGAGTCAATTTTAGCTCCTCATGTGAACAACTCATGACATAAAGTAGATGCTTTTGTTGTTCACATGTGTCCTTTAGAAAAGAGTTTTCATTAGTCAAATTCTTTGTTTTATTCATCTCATTTTCTAAAGCATTAAAGAGTTTGCGCACAAGCTCGAAATTTGGATCATCACAATCAATAACCACATTGCCAATTGATACCTTGCCATCACCAAGTGATGTGTAGCAATGCGATGAGGATGAAGAGCTTGTGGATGCATCACTCTCATAGCCATCATCAAGTGAGCTTGAGGTAGAATCATCATGTACATCACTTATGGCTTTATCAACTCCCTTGTCAAGTGCTCTTGTGGTAGTATCAACATCATCACTTGACGAAGAGGAGGAACAACTCTTCACAATCATGGAGTTGTGAAGGTGCTCTTGATCACCAAGCTTCATATCTTTGGCATCATCTTCATCTTCGGAGAGCGCGCCATAGTTTTCATTGAGATACACCCAAATTTCATGAGCGGTCTCAAAGTGCATGATCCTTCCGAAGATGCTATCATCCAAAGCTCTATGAAACATGTTAATAGCTTGGTAACCGAGTTGTAAGCATTTCCCTTGCGCTTCGGTAGGATTGTCCTCATCAATCGCATGGGAAAAGCCTACATCTACGATCCACCACATTTGGGGAGAAATAAATTTAATATTACATTCCATCCAATTTCTCCAACGTGCAAAGTGTGTGCCATCAAATGTGTATGGACAATCAACATCTAGCCCATAAGTTGCCATCCTCTCGGGTCGGTTAAGACCGCAATTGAGAGACCAAGCTCTGATACCACGTGTAGGGTCGAGATGGCGGACTAGAGGGGGGGTGAATAGTCCTTTATAACAACTAATCGCAGCGGAATAAAACCTAATCGGTTCTAGCGACAATTCACCCCTCTAACTAATACTCTAAACACCTTGCCAAAGATCCTAGCGAGAAGCAAAGGTGCAAGTCTAGCTTGAGCTTCCCTAAACCATTCTAGCGCAAGATCACACAAACCTAAGCGCTAGTACTTTAAGCACCGGGGAAACTTCTATTAATTAGCAAGCAAAAACGCACTAAGCACCTAAGCTCACTACTTGCTCAATGACAAGGATACACAATCCAAATCAAAGAGCGCAACTCACTTTAGCTACACAAACTAAGTGAGAACTACTTCTAAGCTACACAAGCTAAGAAGGTGAGTAGCAAGCTACACAAGCTAACCGGTCTCACAAGAGCAACTACAACTACACAAATAAAGTAATGCACAATATAAATAACTTGTGTAGAAGGGAGCAAACCACTGCGAAGGATGGGAAGATGTTGACGCGGTGATTTATTTCCCGGAGGTTCACTTGTCGCCACAAGCTACGTCCTCCGTTGAGACAAGCTCCAAGGTTGCCGCCGGTCCTCTTGCTAGTGGTGACCCGCAAGTCACACTCTCCCACGTGGAGTGCTTACCACAAGCTCTAGCACTTGACTCGGCCGGACCACTTGTCGCTCTTCACGTCTCGCTCTACTAGCGATGCTCTTTGCGATCTCCCGCGGGGTGAGCTCCAACCCCTCACAAAGCTTCTCCGGAGCTAAGCACAATCTTCTTGCTTGCTTCCACGGAGCCTCTCGCCACCAAGCCGTCTAGGAGGTGACAACCTCCAAGAGTAACAAGCACCACAGGCTTGCAACACGATCACCTAGTGCCACACGATGCAATCTCTCAAAGCAACGCACTATCGATCGATTACTCACTCCTCGAATGTGAATTCTATGAGCACAAGTGAGTTGGAGAGCACTAAGCCATGCACAAACAAGGGAGACACATTCCCAAGGTGCAAGACACATCCAACAATCGGCCACAACCCTCTATTTATAGCCCTCAGCTCAAAAGAGCCGTTGCCAACTGAAAACAGCCGTCGGACCGATCGTCGGACCGAACCAGCGCGCCACCGTCGGACCAAAGCCCACGGTCCGACGCTCTCGATGGCCGCCACGTGTCACTAGCCGTTTGAAGTCGAACATTGGATCACAACGGCTATTTCTCGCGCCGTTTTTCCAACCGTCGGACGCTCAAGCCGATGGTCCGACGCGCGCACAGCTCCAGGCGTCGGACCGTCCGACTCTCACAGACGGGCCACAGCTCGGCCACCGTCGGACTCTCGCGCGGTTAGCCGTCGGACCAATGATCACCACGGTCCGACGCTTCCAGAGAGCTCCCCGAGCGCTCAAAACCGTCGGACTCCAGTCCGACGCTCACCGTCGGACGAAACTCTAGCGTCCGACGCTTTCCCGAACGCCACGCGTCACGCCGACACCGCTCGCCACCGTCGGACTGAAGCGGACAATGGTCCGACGCTCGTTAACCGAGCGTCCGACGCTCGCTATTGGCCAGAACTAGGGTTAGGCGTCGGACTCTACTCAATGGTCCGACGCTATCCCTCCACACAGTCCGACGGTCCTTTTACTTTGCCAAAAACCTCTGAATCCTGCCTCGCAAGCTCGGCAGGAGAAAGAGAGATCTAAACCACCTTTCACCTTTGCAAATGTGCTAACACCACAAGTGTTCATCCTTAAGTGCAAGTGTGTTAGCTTTTCACAAACATTTTCACAAAGGATTTTCTCTCTTTTCACCTCGCCACTCGATTCTAGCTCGTATGCAAAGTTAGATTACTCAAGTGGCACTAGATGACCGATATGCAAGCAAGTTTGCCCCTCTCGATAGTACGGCCATCTATCCTAAATCCGGTCAAACACTTCTCTACTCAACCTTAGACCGGTGAAATGGAAATGCCCTAGGTTATACCTTTGCCTTGCGCTTTCCATTTCGATCACCGTCTTCATCACCGTCTCCGACACCATCGATGCCGGTGCAACACATGCACCAACACCTCATGAATGATATGATCCACTTCATATCATCACGTGGCTTTTGGTTCATCGATCCTTGACTTGCTTGCTCTTCACCGTTGCGTTGGTCCATCGGCGCCAAGCCATCACCCGACTTGCCCTTCACACTTGCAACCAGTCCGTCGACGCGAAGCCTCGTCTTGATCTTCTCCACCTAGCCACATGACTCCATGTCATGTCTCATGCGTTTAGCTCCTTCATCTCCATATGTGTGAGCTAAGCAACACTCAACACGCCATATCCACCTCCATGGCATAGTTGCTCACACACATGTACCTGTGGACTAATCACCTGTGTAATCAACACTTAGACACATATTAGTCCACCTAAGTTGTCATTCAATTACCAAAACCAAACAAGGACCTTTCACAAGGGCTACTAACAGCGGGATAGCTAACGCTAACGCTAACGCTAATCCCGGTTGTTGTAGTGTGTTCTTGTGTTAGCTCATTATTGCAGGACGAAGAAGTTCTCCTCCGCACTCAGGAAAGCCAAGAGTGTCGTAGGAAGTTCCTCCCGACGACCCCGCCATGATGAAGATGAAGGAAGAGAAGCTCCATCAAGATGAAGCTTTGGAGTGCCTTCCGACAGGACGTTCGACCCCGAGAGCGGCCTCATGCTAAATCAAGAAGAGTACCAAAGGTACACCTCCATCCAATATCGAGGGTATGAACATACCGGCATCATCGACCCTGTCCTTTTGGACAGCACAGGTATGACCACGAAATTCAATACTGTTTTCAATACAATCGGGTGGGGAAGTTTTTGGGAAGTGAAAGAACTTAGAATAGAAAAGCTCACCATTGAATTTTTATGCTCTTTACAAGCCACTGAAAATAATGTCTACTTTCGCATGTTCAACCAACAGTATAATTTAACATGGGGAGTTTTTAGCATGGCACTTGGTTTTGATAATGACTGTCATCTAGACCTAGTTAATGCAACAACAAGATTTGATAAAGGTGAATTTTGGAAACCTATAACAGGATCAAATGATTGCTCTGATCCTAAAACTGATGAAATCCATAATCTTACTTTGCGCTTGATCCGTTATTGGATGGCCATAACTTTTCTTCCTGGCTCTAATGTGCAAGTTCTTTATAATGATGAATTAAGACTGCTCTATGCCATGACAAAGAAAATAAAAGTTTCACCTGCTAAGATGCTAGTCCACTTTTGGCTTGGTACTTTCCATAGAAGCGAGCCCATATTCTTCACCTCTTTTATCACTCGCATTGCGGAAACAATGAACTTGCTAGATGAAAAAAATTACTTTGAATACATTGCTTCTCCAAGAGATATTGTAACCGAAGATTTCTTCATAAGTGCTCAAGTCCTAAAAAGAGATGAAAATGGTGATATAAAAATGATTTATCCCGGCCATACAGCCAAAATCTCTCTCCCATGTGAGAGGCGTCGGTTGTATGCGCTGCGCGCACTAACCATAAATTGGGACCGAGAGGCAAGAAGCCAAAATATTGTAGGATCAAGAAGGGTGACAAGGAGCATGTCACAAGCTGCTCAATTTGAGCAAGGCGGCACATCACGAGCTGCAGTAAGATATGAAGAAGAAGGAGACGAGGCAAGTTCCATGGACATTTTAAGGTCCACGGAATGGCCTCAACAACACACTCTAAGAGTGCGCACTCCTCGTCCGTCCACACGGGCGAGGGGTCGTCGAAGCCAAGGATCGGAAATGGACCAACTCATCAATGATATGGGCGCAATGCAAGTTGAGTAAGATGCAACTTTAAATATGGCGCAACAAAATGCCCAACTATTGGACGGGATGGTTCCAATACTACCCGCCACCACAATGAGCAAAAGGACAAGCTTGGGGGAGATCCTCTCCCCCACCAAGGTAAGTATTCTATCCTACCTCTTTACATTATTTTAATTTATTGCATATAAAAAAATGCATAAGATAAAAATACCAAAAATGTTTCCCTTAAATCCATATGTCTCATGAATGTTTATCTTCCTCATGGAAATGATGAATAGTTACTCTGTTAATGTTTCTTTAATGCCTAATTTACAACTTATTATTTCTTTGAGTATGGATTACTTGGCTCATTGAAATCATCATGAACCTGAAAACTTTATGGATGCTAAGTGTTAGAACTAAGTCTAAATTGTTGTGAGATATGATATGGTGAAACAAGAGCTGCTATAATATTGTTTTAAGCATGCATGATTACTGGAGATTTATTTCTTAATCACTCAAAACCTTATTGTTTCTCAATGGTGATAAATTCCTACCACAGCCATATATGCTATACATATCTAAAACCTTCCACTCTCACTACTTGGGAAGGCGAAGCAACGGTTTTATGCCAACAAGAATGAAGCTACCACCTGAGAGAAGTGTGCCAATGCATTTCTCAAGAAATTCTTTCCAGTGGGCAAAACCAGCGCTCTCCGTGGAAAAATCTCAAGCTTCCAATAGCAAGCTGACGAGACGATTCCCGATGCATGGGAATGCCTTCAGAAGTACATTCGTGCTTGTCCTCATCATGGGATCGAAGAATGACTCTTAATCCAAGGTTTCTACCATGGGCTGACTTAAGGATCTCTCTCTTTTTATTAATTATTCCTAGCAACCGCTTTCCCTTAGGATAAAAATAAATAACGATACCTCGAAATACTCCCGGGTGAAGTGGTATAGCGGTATATTCTGTGCGCTTGCGGAATTATCCAATAGACATAAGAAATACCACAGGCACTTCTGACGCCGTTATCAGAGATAGCCTAACACCCTGTCTCTGGTGGTTGCGCTAAGAAGTGTCAATAAGCATTTCTGGCGCCGTTGCTGCGGAAAGCATCAGTCTAGGAATATTAATAAAAATTGAATCCGGAGTCTACTATCAATTTAGTTATCGATTAGTGTTAGGGGCTTACCCCTGTCTGTGTTTCTCGTTATCGTGAAGCTAGACAGTGCATGAACGGTTTTTAATTGCCATCAAATTTCATTGAAGATTCTGAACAATTGTTGAGGAGAACTAGACGCCGTCAAGTTCCACCTCAAAGGTTCATCTCAAATCTAAATCCGTTCGAGGAAAGAGGCTCCGCACTATCAACCGAGGAAGCTATGGCCCAAAAGGCCATCTCTGAATTCTCTGCACCGTCGGCTGACAACATTGCCATCGGTCCGCAGTTCAACTTGGGAGATACTACCTTTGAGGTTAAGCCAGCGCTTATCAACATGGTGCAAGCCAATCCATTCTGTGGGAAGCCACATGAAGACGCCAATGTCCATCTCCAGCACTTTCTGGAGGTGTGTGGTACCTTCACTATCAAGAATGTCTCGGCTGACGCCATCCGTCTTCGTTTGTTCCCATTCTCACTACTTGGGAAGATGAAGCAACGGTTTTATGCCAACAAGAATGAAGCTACCACCTGGGAGAAATGTGTCAATGCATTTTTCAAGAAATTCTTCCCAGTGGGCAAAACCAGCGCGCTCTGTGGAAAAAATCTCAAGTTTCCAACAGCAAGCTGACGAGACGATTCCCGAAGCATGGGAATGACTTCAGGAGTACATTCGTGCTTATCCTCATCATGAGATCGAACAATGACTCTTAATTCAAGGTTTCTACCATGGGCTGACTTAAGGATCTCTCTCTTTTTATTAATTATTCCTAGCAACCGCTTTCTCTTAGGATAAAAATAAATAACGATACCTTATAATACTCCCGGGTGAAGTGCTACAGCGGTATATTCTGTGCGCTTGCGGAATTATCCAATAGACATAAGAAATACCACAGGCACTTCTGACGCCGTTATCAGAGATAACCTAACACTCTGCCATTGGTGGTTGCGCTAAGAAGTGTCAACACACACCGAGCCTCTCAAAAGGCGCCACAAGAACCTAGCAATGGTGAGAAGTTGAATGACACGAGTATTCCACTAGAGTTGTCTTTGACCCTCAGCCGGAGAAGGTACAAGAACCCCTCACAAATATAATCCTTCATTGGGGGCGGACACAATCACCAAATCATCTCACCAATCATTCAATCTCCAAACCGTCTAGGTGACGGCAATCATCAAGAGTAATAAGAAATTTCTAATCACAATAGTCACCTAATGCCACTAATTATGCAAACTCAAATGCACATACTAGGGTTCTCTCAATCCTCTTTTGAATGAGCACAAAGCTTAGGGATGGAGATGAGAGGAAGGAGATGTTCTTTGATCCCTCAGGAAACAATCACTTAAATTCAATCTCTCATTTGATTGGAGCACAAATGTTAAAAAATAAGAGAGGATGGGAGAGAGCTTTATTCTCTGTTGCTCTGGATCTGCGAATGAGCCAAGTTGGGAGAGAGCAAGACAGAGAAGGGGAGGGCGCTACCTATCTCAACGGCTCTCTACGCACCAGCCCCAAAGGCACGACCGCAACGGCTCTCTACGCACCAGCCCCAACGGTCGGCAGCAACGGCGGCGGTGCTACTTCCATCGAGCGAGCAGGGCAGCCAAAAGCAGAAGCAGCAGGCAGCAAGCGGCGCTCTCTCTCCTTTCTGCGGACGGACGGACGGCCGACAGCCAGCAGGCGCTTCTCTTCTCTATTACATGTAAATATGCCCGTTCGTTGTAACGGAAATAAAAAATAAATGTTAATAAAATAGGCATGTTAATTATTTATTTATTTATTTATTTATTTTGTACTGTTATTTTTATCAAAAATACGTGGTTTTTTAAGTGTCCCAAATCAGAGGGATATGTAACGGAGTCTATTGTTATTTTTGTTTTTTTCCTAGAAAACCATATGAGTCCGTGACATGATCCATTAAATAGTATTGTTTTTTATTCCTATTATTTTTTTCCCATAAGCACGATTCGTTTTTCTTATTTTTCTCTTTATGCCTAAGTGTAAGGGTAGGAGTCTATCATGGGTCATAACCACTAGTGCACAGTTTTTTTCTATTATTTCACTCCAATTGATTTTTTTCCATTTTACTAATTTTTGTAAATATAATCTGGTTTTTCTCTTTACGTGTCGAGTTTCTAATATATATGAGCATGACTTATGAGTTCGCGTTACATATATGATCCAATACGTTTTAGAATCGGACCATGTATCACGCTAGATAAGTGTTTTTCTAACTCTACTTTATGATGACATTTAGATTAGGATTCATATAATTTACTCGAAAGCCATATCGAACATGATCAGTAGAGTCTATTTAGATTAGAATTCCTAGTACATTCACATAGTTAGAAGAGCCATAAAAAAATAGGGAGAAATTTTACCGTTTCATTGAAGAATCTTCTAGATCTAGATCTTCTAGAGTTTCGATTTTCTTTTAAGGATTACGCCATAGTACATTTTAACTCGCATCGGACTCGAACTCCGTGCTACGCCGGGCTTGAACACATTATCCTCACTTGTACATGTATGGCATGAGAGAGATTAGATCCATCAAGATCCTTAGTGAACATAAAACACGCAAAACGAATAATGAAGTAAAAAAGAATGACTTTTATTCTGGCTTAAAGCTGCCCAGGAGCACAACCGAGGTTAGTGGCCTGCTTAATTTTTTTCGTATATTTTTTCCTTACTTATTTTCTTTTCTCCTAATTCTCTCTCCTCCTTATCTTCTTTTCACTGGGACACGGACGCACGCCTCCACCCGTCCGCCGTTCCTCTTCCTCCAGCTTGCAGAAATCCTTCGCCTCTCTCGTCTAAAGCTTGCCCCGGCGAGCCCGCGCCTGCACGCACATACGGAGGAGCCACAGTAGAGGTCTGCACGACAGCCGCGTCCGTGCATACACACTGCCTTGCTGGTATCACTGGCGGAGCCAAGTATGGGCCATACGGGGCAGTGGCCCCCCCTTGTCTTTGCGATTTTTAAAGGCCGCATGCTGTTCAGGCTGTTGTTTCGCTTGATGTTTGAAGACTCCGTAGTTGTCCTCTGCAACAGCAAGTCACCTAGCTTGCAGATCAAGCCCCTGGTCAGAAGATTAGCCCGGCTGCCCCTATAGGCCTGCCGTGCAGGCGTGCTCCCCGTCTTATTTCTTTGCTTTTTTTCATACAACGTATAACCGTACAGACTTACTTTCTAGTTCTCGTTGATTATTTTTTTTACTTTCAAACTCTTTAATCTGTAAAATATACAAGGCTATTTTTTAGCTATGTATGTTATACTGTGTATATATACATATAATAATAATTTGAGTGAGATGTGGAGACAATGTGATCGTTTTCAGCAAAATAAACCACTAAAGTCACTCTCATTTTGTAATAAAATATGATATACTTATAAGTACCGAGACTATTTTTTCTCACCCTCTTTACATTCGGATTCAATAGTAAAATGCCCCCCCCTACGATTGGTTTCTAGCTCTGCCACTGGCTGGTATGGCCCATGCCCGTACTCCGATGGCCCGTGACTGTGCTCCAACGGCGGCGAGGCGCGCTCCGACAATGCTCCCTTGTCATCGGTGACTGCGCTCCGATGATGCCTCGCCGTCGCGGCCTGTGCCTACGCGCTGCCTCGTCATAGCGCCTGCGCGTCCTCGTTTTGTCCGCGAGGTCTGATTTTGGTATATGGTGACCTCGATTTTGGTCCATATATATACTACCCACTGCCCCGATCTGATTCTATTTGGGATTCATCTTTGCCTCTTTTGTTTGGGTCTCGATTTGTTGTCTGGTTGTGAGTTTGGCTTGGCTTTGACATGTTGCGAACGAATACGTGTCGTATCTGATCTTGCTGTTGCGGTGAACGAATAGGTCTCTGTTTTTGCCTCCAGAAGCGCAATATATTAGCTACCGGACGTCAGACGAAAATTTCGTGGGAGAAAGTTTGCCTCTTTAGTATTAGATATAGATATAGATTTTCAGTCCACGGTCCAGCAAGCAACCGGCACAGACGCTCCTCTGGTCGACCAGATGGGCCAGGCCTATAGTTGGCCATGCAGCCCGAAGCACGAAGGCTCGGCACGTGGCCCGCAATTTTAGCCTGGCCCAAGCACGGCCCGACACGGAGGTCACCGTGCTCGGGCCGGCCCGGCACGAGCTACCAGGCCGTGCTTGGGCCATCATGCAGGCCCGTGGGCTAGCACGACCCGGCACGATATTTACAAATAGGCCCGGTGCGGCCCGATCATTTCTCCAGTCACCACAGTTCATAAGGCCTGCTAACAGCCCACCCTAACCCTAACCTCCTCTCCCCTCCCAACCCTTCCTCACCCGCCGCCGCATTGCGAGTCTCGACCTGCACTCGCGAGTCACAAGTCCGCGCCGCACGCGCTCCTCCTCTCACCTCTGCCGCGGACGCCCCCACCCTCTCTTCCTCATCCTCGCGATGCGCCGAGCTCCGAGCCCCGAAGACCGAAGCCACCGCCGAGCGCCGACACCGACGCCGCGGGACGACGGGAGCGAGCAGCCTGGCTCGGTCGCCGATGCCGCGGGAGCGAGCAACCGGCCACGGTAGCTGACGCCGCGGGAGCGAGCCGTTGGCCTCGAGCTCCGCCGCGACGCCAGATCCGGTGCGCAGGGCCCGAGGAGAAGCTTGCCGGCGGTCACGGCCATCTCTCCAGACTCCGACAACACGCTGCTCCTCTCTCCTCCCCCTCCAACAGGACCTCGGGCTGGCACGGTACGGTGTTTTGGCCGTGCTCGTTGGGCCAGCACGGCACGAATTAGGGCACGCAGGTCCGTGCTTGGGCCGACCCCCAGGCACGAGGCACGCCGGGGCACGGTGCGGGTGGCACGGCGTGCCGTGCCGGCACGACGACCTTGGTGCCGTGCTTTTGCCGTGCCGGCACGGCACGACCCGTTGAACATGTATAGCCAGGCCCAAGGCGGGCGAGCGCCCCAGCACTCTTTTTCCAATCTGCTGAACGGTACAGGCCCAGCTGCCTAATGCACAGCAGCGAACAAGCAGAACCAGCAAATCAGCAAGCAAGTGCACTGATCCTCTTTCTTTTGCCGACAGAAGCACAGGCAAGCAACCAATCAGGTGCACAATTTTATTTCTCTCTTGCATGCATGCAAGCATATACATGTATATGTAGCAACATACACACATCCACAGGCTCTCTCTTTCTCTGGTGAATTTGATGGATGTATGTGTCCAGCATGCTCAAACTAGCACAAGGCCACGGCAAGCAACAATGCTAGCCCTCCATCCAAAATAAAAATACTTGTATAAAAGAGCAGCTGCAAGTATACATTTGAAAATTCATAGCTTATTTCCAAAGTTTAGCCCTTTTGTAATTTGCTAACTCCTTAAATTAGAGATAAGCAAATTTGCACACGAGTTAGCTTTTCACAGATATGTTTTCAGGGTTAATCTCACCATGTCACTAAGCGTTATGCATATGCAAAAAAAAAAACTCATATTTAGTGACACTAGATAACCATTGCAATTAAAGATTTCTCCTCTTTATAGTACGGTTATCTATTCTAAACACACTCACACCCTCTATGGTGTCTTGAGTGCCAAAAATAAAATAGCCCTATAAATTATACCTTTGCCTTGAGCCCATTTTATTTTTCTCCACATCTTTTCCAAATGTGAAGCTTGTAATCAACACTTGATATAGACTTACGCAACCATAGATACCGTCATGCTCCACAATCTTGGCATGTACTAATCTATTTCATCCACAACACTTAATGACAAGATTAGTTCACAAAGGTTTCATCAATTATCCAAAACCAAAATAGAGCTTTCAATCTTCCCCTTTTCGGTAATTGATGACAACCCTTTAAAAAAATATGCATTAAAGTTTTGAACTTATCATGTTTGTCCATGAATAGATCATGAAAGGATTTGGACAACCATCGTAAGTTCTATTTTGGTAGCATTAGCTCCCCTACATATATGCATAGAGTTTTGATTTGAAAGCTGGCACATATGCATTGCAATGGAGAGTAATTCTACCAAAATGATGCTAAGGTGTATAGAATGGACCTTTCAAGCGTGATACCATCGGAGTTGCCACGTACACCATCCTTAGCACCTTGAGTAACTAGATGAACACAAACACTAGAGCATACCGTGAGATCACATTATAAACAAGGCTCTAGTAACACTTGAAAGAACAAGAACATCTAGTTACAACCTACACATTCTAGTTGTTCAAATCATCATTCGTGTCCTACTACTAGCAATACACCACACAAACATGTATATGAAAGTAAATACAGGTGCAATGAGCAAGCCATATGAAAATGTACATTCAAATGCAACAACTTGTCTATGAGCTTGCTCCCCCTACTTGTGTGTTTTAAAATTTTAATTACCAATTTTAATTACACCTTTTCTTTGGCCTATTGCTCTCCCATCATCGGCCTAATGATGGTTCATCGCTCTTCTTTTATAACTTTCTCTCCCCATTTGTCAACAATTTCATAAAAAGGTCAAGTTTAGATGAGAGAATTAATCAAGTTCATTTGATTTGGAAAGAGAGTTCATTTTTCACTTTGGTTCAATCTAGTGCACTTGCCTAGGACATATAACTAAGTTTGATTCAAGGACAAGCTTCTTCACGCCACTAGGGTTATCTTGCCCATGTTAAGTTATACACCTATAGCTCATGAAATAGATCGAACACTAGGGGATCAAGCATGTAACACCCTAGGTGTTAATCACTTTATTGCATTGCATTTGCACACATAAACATTCATTATCATACATAATCATGATCACATGAAAGAAATATTTTCACTTTCACTATTCCCTAAAATTATGTGTTGAATATTTCATGTTTAGGTGTGATTTATTTATTTGAGTGGTTTTGATCAACTTAAACTCATGATCAAATCAAGTTGATAGTTTGCCTAGCAAAACAACATTTACACTCACTTTGGGTTAAATGGAAAATATATTATATTCACATAAAAGCCCTAAGTTGACCCACATAGGATTTTATTTTCCTAAGCCTTTTATGAGGTTGGACCCTATAGAGAAAAATATTTGCTACAACTTTGATTTAACAACCCAGAGCTAAATCCAATTTCAAATTAGTGATTTTGAAAACTAAAGTTTGATCCATTTTGGGATTAAAAGAAAAATCAAATTAATACCCATTTAAAAGGGTTAAACTATAATTTAAAAAATAATGGGAATATGACCTTGGTGTAAAAATAAAAGTTGTTAAACTCATTATTTGGAACAACTTTCATATAGGAAAATTTTGAAGTTGTTAAACAAAAATTTGAATTTGAAATCAAATTTAAAATGGTTTACTTTAGGGCAAATTTGCATTTTAAAATCTAAAAGGAATTTGGGTATGGTTCAAAAATCAAAGTTGTAGTATTTGAAATTTTGAACAACATTTATTTTTGGAATTTCTCAAGTTTCTATATAAATTTGGGAGTAATTTGAAAAGGGGAAAATAAAAGATCTCTGCTACAGTAGATCACCATGTGCTGCCCATGCCGCCGCGCTGCTCACGGCTTTCGTCGTGTCACCGGCGAAGCAGCCGGCCGTGGTCACGCCCCTGGCCACGCCTCTGCGCAATTAAGACCCCAGCCTCGCTGTCGACCGAGGAGAAGCGCCCCGGACGGTTGGAACTCGCCGGTGGCGGCTCGCCATTGCTCTCTCCTCTCTGTTCACCGGAGCTCCGTGGCGCCGCCGGCGTATTCTCGTCGCCTCGGCCACTTTGCCACCTCCCTGGACGCGTAGCCGAACTCGCGAACTCGCTGGCCACCTCACTACCCCAGCCCGTGCCTATAAAAGCCGCCGGAGGCCGCCGTTCTTCTCACACCATCCTCCTCGGCCGGCACCGGTAGCCTCGGGTCGCCGGTGAAATTGGCCGTAGCCACTGCACCACTGCCAAATTGCTTGCACACAGAGCTTTGCCACGAGCTGTTCTTCCACCCTGACCAGATCTCGTCGCCGTTAGGCCGCTGGTGAGCACACTACGGCTCGGCACCGTCCCTGTGCTCCCGTTTTTCTTAAATACCATGCGGATGCACGAGACTAGCTTCCTTTGTGCCGTTTCAATTCGTTTTGATGCATGTTTTGTGCTATACGTGAGTCGTAGAAGCCATAGGAGTAAGAATTTTAAACGCTGCCGTCACGGTTTGGCCGGAACATGGCTTGCCACCGCCGTGCTCTCGCCGCCGAGCCGCTGTGCCCGTCACAGAGCTAAACCGATGTTCAACCAAGCCCCAAAACTCACCCTAGAGCCTTACCAGTTCATCACTAGGCTAGAACAGTACTTGGTTGACCTTGACATCGTCGGAGATGGTGAGCACGACGGTGACCAGCGCCGCCGTGCCGCTCTGTTCAACGCCACCGAAGCCATAGTCCACCTCCGAGCCTCCAACCTAGCTCAAACTACGAGGAAGGTCACCAGGAGCACGTTGAAGCCCTCGGTGTCGCCGGTGAGGCCCTACATCGATGGGCAACTGCCGGTCAAGGGTCGTCGACGTTCGGGTCAACTCGGGGAAGATCCAGGGACCAGCGTTTTAGAATAGGAACAAGTTCAAGGGGTTAAATGAATAGGCACAGACTCATGTGAATAGTATTATGATGGAGCGCGGGTTGTTTCTTCAAAAACCGAGGGTCTTTTCGGCAAAAGCAGCAGTGCGCGCGCGGGAGGCCGGCCTGGGCCACTTCTGTGCGGACTGGGCCGAATACGAGCCAACGCGCGTTTTCTTTTTATTTTGTTTTATTCATTTTCTATTAAAATGAATAGTATCTATTTTTGTTATTTTTATAACCATTTATTTACAAGTGATAAAATCATGAAAAATTAGGTGTATGCTCTGCACAGTGTGTAATATTATAGAAAAATATTAAATAGGCTTTTTCAGTACTTTTAACAGAAACTAAAAATCATCCTTTTAATTAGTAAATGGAACACTTAGTGATTTTTATAGCTTAAAATATTATTCCAAAAATTCTGAAAATTTGTGTGTGTGCTATTTATGCTACTGTTTACTTTCACAAAAAGTTTGGAACTATTTTGAACATGTCCGCTGTTATAACTATTTTAAACCTAGTTTAAATATTGTTTTTCTTTAGCAAATAAAACACATAATACATGGAAATCATGTATAGTCAAATTAAGTGATTTTGGTATATTGTGTGAAGACCATGAGACACCCACCCTTGCTGTTCTATGGCAATAGTAGTACTTTGCTAGTTTAACTTTCCTTATGAATTAAGAACCAACATTTTATGCTTTAATAAGCAAATAGGAATAGGTTTTATTGGCTTGCAAATTTATCGTGAATAATATGTCATGCCTATTCAAGTGTTACTTAGTAGGATTGTAAACTTCTCTACTGGAGAAGAAATATGCACGTATTCAGTAAAACAAACAAAAATTATATTATCATTTCATGTAACCAATCCAACCTAAAACCCTATTGTGCAAACTAAGGTCACATGAATACATCTCACCACATCATGTCATCATATCGTTATCATCTAGCATATCATGGTGCATTATTTTCATGTATATATTCTATCCATACATATAGGATCAGAAGAGGAAAATCTCGTCGTCGAGTACGAGATAGTCGAGGAGAACCCACAGGAGTTGTCACCCGAAGGCGAAGAATCGAATACTGACTTACTTCCGGAGTGTCCCAATCACGGACCCTCTACCTTTCGCCGAGGCAAGCCCCGGACATCTTATTACCCCTCTATTTCTATTTTAAAATTTCACTTGAGTATTATTAAACTACAGTTTATGCATTAAATTAATGAGTTATAGTCAAACCGTTGATGCATTACCTACCTTGTTTAGAAAGAAGAGTTTTCTTGATAATACTAGTATTGGTTAGTTTTATGCTTAGCCATGCTTAGTAAATCAGGTGAATGGACATTGAGAAAGAATCATGAGATATGAATTTCAAACAGGATATGGTGTGCCATTATGGTCATTGATGTCGATTAGACATGCACCTTTGGATCCTGCCTGTCAAACTTGACTAGGAACTAAATCCGTATTTTGGTCAATGGTTAAGATTGAACGTACCTTCACATAACGGCCAAATAAGTCGTTTCGACCGTGAAGCTATAGCACTTCTAGTCGGGCTGGGATTTGAACTGCAGTGCATCGCTGGCGGAGAGAAAGGATGTACGGTGGGACAGGGTTTGACCAAGGGCAGGCACAGCCTGAGCGTCCTGGCACCGGCTACCCCCTGAGCCTTTTGCACTGTGGATTAAGCCCACGGTATCCCGAATAGAGTGAAAAGCTACCCTACACAAATACGAATTTCTGGATGGGTTCGTAAGGGTGTGTGATACGGGCTTACCCAGCTGGTGTAAGTCGATTCGAATCGCCGTCTCTCCCGGTTAGGAGAAACTTATCCATGTGCCAGAAACGTAGCAACAACTCATTATAAAATGATGATGTGAGAATGAGATTCTTTTCCTATCAATTGTTAAGTGATTCACTTTATAAAGGCTTGCTAATGTAGATCTATTTAGCTCCATGATAATTGGAAGTTAAAACTGTGAACTAACAATATATGTTAGTAAGCTTTTTCCGCAAAATATGCTACCCCATGAACCCCACCAAATAAAGCCTTGCATATCCTTGAGAGTCTTTTTATTTACTCTCTGACTGGTAAGTCTTGCTGAGTACAATTGAGTACTTAGGGTTTTATTCCCAACGTTGCAGGTGATGTGCTGTATGAAGGCTATTGCCTTACCTGTAATAACCCTGCCATGGATGCAGAGGAGTAAAGACCATAGGGCATGGTCATATATCTTATACTCTCCTTTGCTGTGTATGGAGATATACGTGAGTATGACTGTGTTTTATGGATTTGAATAAATAGTTTTCAAAACCAAATACTTTTATGTATATTATTTGAACTTGGTATTGTAATAACTACATTACTCTGTTTTTAATAAATTTTCGCTGTGAACTCTGTGCTTGTAATATGATGTTTCCTTAATCAGTACGGTCCTGTTGTAAGTTGATTTATCGAGGTCCTTCGTGACACTCGGCGGACTACCGGATTTATATAAGACAGAGTATGTGTATGCCAACGTGTTAATCAGAGGCAATCATGCTTAATCTTGTATAAATTGGTCGGTTCTGTCACAGCTGGCATCAGAGCGTGATTAAGGGTAATATCATTACAAGTGCATTTAAAAACAAAAGTTTTGGTTTTACAAAACCTATTTTATTAAAAAAATTCAAAACTCTGCCAGTCACTATCTCCAGTGAAGCCCTAGTATTGTCAGGTGGCTCTAACTAAAGTAAGACTAACTGGGGAAGGGATTTACTTTCTTGCAAATTTTATTTTCTTTTGATCAAATACCTCTACGCCCAGGTAAGCAAGGTAAGCATGACCATGTTGCTACCCTATGGTCAAATGGTAGAGGTAGCCGACCATCTTGCTGCCCGATGGTCAATTGGTAGTGGCGGCCTCCATATAGCAATATATGGAGTATAAACTGTGCTGTATTACATTTCATATATCTATGTTGGGGTAGGGCTGCAATGAAATTTTCTGCAGGTACGCTAACTACGAATCGTGTAGTATTCGTGTAGTTTGCGATTAACCTGAGAGCACGCATGAATGGCACCGTCCATACCGATAGTATCTAGGTGTGTGAGGACAAATAAGACAAGCATGCATCATGTTAATAAAGTTCATTCACTTCATTGCATAAGCTCCTTCCCTTATATATGACTCAACTATTAAAATTCTGTTTCTCTCTAAGTAAATCATTTTAAAAGTCTACTATGTTTACAGAAAATGGAACCTACATCATACACTGAGGAAGGCACTCTGCTAGAACCATTTGGTACTCCTGCTTTGCTTTGGAGGGTACTTGAGCTAGTAGGATACACTGATCCACCAATCTACCGCTGGAATCAAACCAAGATTTATGGGAACACAGGATGCTCATTGAAGCTTCATGTTCCAGCCCTCACCATTAATCCATCTTGGCAAGCATGGACGATTAAGAAATATGGTGCCAATGAGTGGGAAGCAGGTCAAGTAGCAGCTTTTGAGATGCTACAAAAGATCTGCCAGGAACATACTGAAGGAATAAAAGATACATCCATATGTTTCTTTCCACCACAAGACCTCCAAAATGCAGCCTGGTGTCAACACATCGCTACATTCACTGATGAAAATCAAGCTAGCTATAGTCCCTACCTTGTCACCTCTGCCTGTGCCCTGATTGCCATGACCAAGATGCATCATGCTAGAGAGGAGTCCCATGATTTTTGGCGTCGCATGTATAGCCTTAACAACATTGAGTTGAAGATCACCGAAAACTCATGGGAAGACTCCAAAAACCAGGTTAACCAAGCCATCGCCCAAGTAGGCCAACGAGAGTTAGAAATAAACCACCAAATGACTACCTATTTAGGTCAAGCAGCTTTGGTGGAATAGCAGCGAAATGAAGCTGTAGCACATGCTGCCACAGTCGAAGCCGAAAGGGATGCTGCTAGAGAGGAAGCTGCTAAAGCCATTCAGAATGTTGAGTTCTTCGAGCAAGACCTACTGGCACAGGTAGATGAAGCAAATGCAACGATCGAAAATCTCCAAAACGAGCTCAATGCAATGAATGTTGCAGCATTGCCAGCGCAACCTCCAGTCGGAGTACTTGGAGAAGAAGATTTTGGGGATGTAATGGAGCCTGAAGGTTTTGGTGAAGAGTTTGATCCTGAAGAACCAGATGAAGAAATAGAAACCGAATCAGACGACCAGACGGAGACTAGTCTAGATGATGACTATCCAAATGACTCAGGAGACGAGTTTTAGAGAGACTTCATGTAATAAGTACTAACTTAAATAAGACCATGTAAAAAGGTAGTGTAACGAAATAAGTTGTGTAATCATGTAACATATTGTAACAAGTAAGAAGTTAAACTCAATAAAATAAGCACTTGGAGGCCTTGTTAATAAAGATATGCAGTGTTATTTCATGTTATGCCTTGTTCATAAATCCAATTTAGCTTTTCTTCTAACATGGATGGATATAACATCAAGATATTGCTCATAACACCATAACTAAAACAACCATATTCACCGCAGATGCCTCGCACCCGTAATAATGGTCATAATGGTGATGATGCTGAACCATCAGAACTTCCAACACCACCTACTGCAGCCGACGTGCTAGCTCGACTGTTAGGTGGGCAGGAGAATATGAAAGCTGCCCTAAACCGAATTGCCAGAATACCACACCGGGACGTCAGAATCGTCACGGTGATGGACAAAACCCACACAACAGCTATAAGGATTTCTTGGATGCTAAACCACCAGTGTTTACCCAAGCTGAAGAACCCTTGCAAGCTGATGAATGGTTAAACACAATTGAGTAGACATTTCATCTTCTCAACTGCATTGAGCAACAGAAGGCTGAGTTTGCAGCTCACCGTCTTCACGGTGCAGCTGGTACTTGGTGGACTAACCATCTGAAAGCCCTGCCAGAAGGAACTAAACCTACTTAGGATGAGTTCAAGGAAGCCTTTAGAGGCCATCATATCCCTGAGGGATTGATGAAAATCAAGTTGAATGAATTTCTGAAGCTAGTCCATGGCACCAAGACTGTAACCGAATACACTCATGCTTTCAATCATCTGTCCAAGTTTGCCCCAGAGCATGTCAATACAGAACGGAAAAAGATTGAATATTACATTGGAGGATTAAATCCGAAGCTACAGAAAGAACTTGCACTTTCCAAATATACCACTTTCAATGAGTTAGTCAGTGATGTGATCACTCTGGAGAACAAGATTCGCCTATGTAGGGAAGACAAGAAGCGTAAGGCGCCATATACCAGTGGTGCGACTTCACAGCCCCGACAAACCCAATTGGTGTCAAGGACCCAATACCGCCCACCTGTTAAGCGGTATAAAGCCCCACAGCAACAGCAGAAGTATCAGCAGAATAATGAACGTCAGCAGCAATATCAGGGAAATACATAGAAAGGTTTTCAAGGAGGTCCTAGAAATTTTCCATGTTGCAATTGTGGGAAAATAGGACACTATGCTCGTGATTGTCGTTCCCCAAAGCAAGATCAGTCAACCCAGCAAAATCAGCAAAACCAAGCAAAACAGAAGACCGGTTATAAGTCACCTGGTAACAAGAAGCAGGCTCCAGGTGCACGCATTGGGCGTGTTCACTATACCACTGTAGAAGAGATCCCTGAAGGAGAACCAGTGACTACTGGTATGTTTCTTGTAAACAATACGCCTGCACTTGTTTTGTTTGATTCCGGTTCATCGCATTCATTTATCAATCAAGCATTTGCACTCAAGCATCAATTCCAAATTAGTACATTGAGAAGTGGTTTTGTAATCAATTCAGTTGGGGCTGAAACAGATACAAACCATATAGTTTGGAGTGCAAAACTTAATTTTGGAGGAAGAGAAATTTTGGCTCACCTTATTGTGTTGCCAAATTTGGGTTTGGATATCATTTTAGGTATGAATTGGATGAAAGAACATAAAGTAATCCTTCATACTACCAATAAGACGCTCCATTTGGAAGCACCTGATGGTAGTACTTTTCAATTATCCCTCTCTGTAAACCCACAACTTCAGTACATATCCTATGCTACCAAAACTGATAAACTTGAAGATATTCCGGTGGTATGTGAGTTTCCAGATGTATTCCCTGATGAATTACCTGCACTACCACCCGACAGAAACATAGAGTTTGCTATTGATTTGGTTCCAGGCACTGCTCCTATATCTAGAAGGCCATATAGGATGCCACCAAATGAACTAGCCGAATTAAAGAAACAGTTGCAAGAATTATTGGATAAAGGTTTGATTCGACCTAGTTCATCTCTGTGGGGATGTCTTGTCTTGTTCGTGAAAAAGAAAGACCAGACCCTAAGGATGTGTATAGATTACCGCCCCCTTAATGCAGTGACCATCAAAAACAAATATCCCTTGCCTCGGATAGACATTCTGTTTGATCAATTAGCAAGAGCAAAAGTGTTCTCTAAGATTGATCTAAGATCAAGCTGTCATCAAATAAAGATAAGGCCTGAAGATATTCCCAAAACTGCTTTCTCTACACGCTATGGCTTGTATGAGTATTTGGTAATGTCTTTCGGTCTTACCAACGCACCTGCCCATTTCATGTACTTGATGAACTCAGTGTTCATGGCTGAGTTGGACAAGTTCGTGGTAGTGTTTATTGATGATATCCTGATATACTCTGAAAATGAAGAAGACCATGTTGAACATTTAAGAATAGTCTTATCCAGACTCAGAGAGGATCAGTTGTATGCCAAGTTTAGCAAATGTGAATTTTGGCTTCGTGAAGTCAAATTCTTGGGCCATGTGTTGTCCGAAAGTGGAATTTCGGTAGACCCCAGCAAAGTACAAGAGGTACTAGATTGGAAAGCCCCGACCACAGTCACTGAAGTTAGAAGCTTTCTTGGTTTAGCCGGTTACTACCAACGTTTCATTCCAGACTTCTTCAAAATTGCTAATTCAATGACTAGATTGTTGCAAAAAGATGAGAAGTTTGTCTGGACACCTAAATGTGAAGAAGCTTTCCATACTTTAAAGAAATTGTTGACCACTGCCCTTGTTCTAGCACAGCCAGACATAACCAAACCTTTCGATGTCTATTGTTATGCTTCAGGCATTGGTCTCAGCTATGTCTTGATGCAAGAAGGTCGAGTCATCGCCTATGCCTCACGACAACTACGGAAACATGAAGAAAACTATCGTACCCATGATTTAGAACTAGCAGCCATAGTTCATGCCTTAAAAATCTGGAGACATTATCTGTTAGGAAATGTATGCCATATCTACACTGACCATAAAAGCCTCAAATACATTTTCACTCAACCAGAGTTAAACATGAGACAAAGGAGATGGTTGGAATTAATCAAATATTATAACTTGGAAGTACACTATCACCCCGGAAAAGCTAATGTAGTTGCAGATGCTCTCAGTAGAAAAGCACATTGCCATTACATAGATGTATCCTCAGAAGGAAGTTTTAACCTTTTGCATCCTGCTGTACTCCGTAACCTAATTGTTAGTTGTATACTGGAAAATGAAATTATAGATGGTCAAAAGATTGACAGTGGCATCTTTCACCTCAAGCGGAAAATACATGGGAAAGAAGTTAAACATTTCCGAGTAGATGAAAATGGAGTACTATGGTTTGATGATCGTTTGGTCGTGCCCAAAGACGAGAAGCTGAAAGAGAAAATTTTATCTGAAGCTCACTTCTCTAACCTATCAATTCACCTAGGAAGTAGCAAAATGTACCAAGATCTAAAGCCAAGATTTTGGTGGACCAGAATGAAGAAAGAGATAGCACGTTATGTTGCTCACTGTGATGTATGCGGAAGGGTGAAAGCAGATCATTTACGACCAGCTGGACTACTCCAACCACTATCCATTCCCGAATGGAAATGGGAGGAGATCAGTATGGATTTTATAACTGGTCTGCCTACAACCCAAAAGGGACACAATTCCATATGGGTGATTGTAGATCGTCTTACCAAATCTGCCTACTTCATACCTGTTAAAGATAGTTACGGACCACCGAAATACGCGGATTTGTATATCTCACAAATCTTGCGTTTACATGGAATTCCAAAGAAGATTATCTCGGATACAGGAGGATAGTTTATGGCCCGTTTTTGGGAACAGCTACATTCATATATGGGTACAAAACTTATCAGAAGTTCTGCCTATCATCCACAAACTTCTGGTCAGACTGAGAGAGTAAACCAAATCTTGGAAGACTTGCTAAGAGCTTGTGTACTATCCTCATCAGATTCATGGGAAGAATGGTTACCATTAGCTGAATTTTCATATAACAATAGTTATCAAGAAAGCATTAAAATGGCCCCATTTGAAGCACTCTATGGTCGGAAATGTAGAACTCCTTTGAACTGGGTAGAACCCGGAGAAAGAAGGTATTATGGCATTGATTTCGTAAAACAAGCCGAAGAAAGAATCCAAACAATTCAAGCTCATCTTAAAGCTGCACAATCCCGTCAGAAAAGCTATGCTGATAAAAGAAGAAGACCGTTACATTTCGAAGTTGGTGACTTTGTGTATTTAAAAGTCTCACCTATGAAGAAAGAAAGTCGATTTGGAGTAAAAGGCAAATTAGCCCCTCGCTATGTAGGACCTTTCCGAGTTCTAGCGAGGAAAGGAGAAGTTGCTTATGCTATAGAACTACCGCCAAGAATGAGCGCAATATTCAATGTCTTTCATGTTCCACAATTAAAGAAGTGCCTGCGAGCACCAACCGAAGTCATTGATTTGAATGATGTTACATTAGAATCGGACTTGACCTATGAAGAAAAGCCTGTGAGAATTTTGGAAGAAAGTGAAAGAGTGACCCGTAGCAAGGTCGTAAAGTTTTATGAGATATTATGGAACAACTCCACTGAAGAAGAAGCTACTTGGGAGCGCGAAGATTTTCTCCGTACAGCTTATCTGCCTTCTTTTCAAAATGGTAACTTTCTCTAAATCTCGGGACGAGATTTCTGTAAGGGGGGAGGAGCTGTAACACTCTAGGTGTTAATCACATTATTGCATTGCATTTGCACACATAAACATTCATTATCATCCATAATCATGATCACATGAAAGAAATATTTCCATTTTCACTATTCCCTAAAATTATGTGTTGAATATTTCATGTTTAGGTCTGATTTATTTATTTGAGTGGTTTTGATCAACCTAAACTCATGATCAAATCAAGTTGATAGTTTGGCTAGCAAAACAACATTTGGACTCACTTTGGGTTAAATGGAAAATATATTATATTCACATAAAAGCCCTAAGTTGACCTACATAGGATTTTATTTTCCTAAGCCTTTTATGAGGTTGGACCCTAAATAGAAGTGATAGAAAAAAATATTTGCTACAACTTTGATTTAACAACCCAGAGCTAAATCCAATTTCAAATTGGTGATTTTGAAAACCAAAGTTTGATCCATTTTGGGATTAAAAGAAAAATCAAATTAATACCTATTTAAAAGGGTTAAACCATAATTTCAAAAATAATGGGAAGATGACTTTGGTGTAAAAAGAAAAGTAGTTAAACTCATTATTTGGAACAACTTTCATATAGGAAATTTTTGAAGTTGTTAAACAAAAATTTGAATTTCAAATCAAATTTAAAATGGTTTACTTTAGGACAAATTTGCATTTCAAAATCCAGAAGGAATTTGGTTATGGTTTAAAAAACAAAGTTGTAGCATTTGAAATTTTGAACAACTTTTATCTTTGGAATTTCTCAAGTTTCTATATAAATTTGGGAGTAATTTGAAAAGGGGAAAATAAAAGATCTCTGCTACAGTAGATCACCATGTGCTGCCCATGCCGCCGCGCTGCTCACGGCTTTCGCCGTGTCACCGGCGAAGCCGTCGGCCGTGGTCGTGCCCCTGGCCACGCCTCTGCGCAATTAAGACCCAGCCTCGCTGTCGACCGAGGAGAAGCGCGCCGGACGGCTGGAACTCGCCGGTGGCGGCTCGCCATTGCTCTCTCCTCTCTGTTCACCGGAGCTCCGTGGCGCCGCCGGCGTATTATCGTCGCCTCGGCCACTTGGCCACCACCCAGGACGCATATCCGAACTCGCGAACTCACTGGCCACCTCACTACCCCAGCCCGTGACTATGAAAGCCGCCGGAGGCCGCCGTTCTTCTCACACCATCCTCCTCGGCCGGCACCAGTAGCCTCGGGTCGCCGGTGAAATTGGCCGTAGCCACTGCACCACTGCCAAATTGCTTGCACACAGAGCTTTGCCACGAGCTGTTCTTCCACCCTGACCAGATCTCATCGCCGTTAGGCCACTGGTGAGCACTCTATGGCTCGGCGTCGTTCCTGTGCTCCCGTTTTTCTTAAATACCATGCGGATGCACGAGACTAGCTTCCTTTGTGCTGTTTCAATTCGTTTTGATGCATGTTTTGTGCTATACGTGAGTCGTAGAAGCCATAGGAGTAAGAATTTTAAACGCTACCATCATGGTTTGGCCTGAACATGGCTTGCCACCGCCGTGCTCTCGCCGCCGAGCCGCTGTGCCCGTCACAGAGCTAAACCAATGTTCAACCAAGCCCCAAAACTCACCCTAGAGCCTTACCAGTTCATCACTAGGCTAGAACAGTAATTGGTTGAGCTTGACATCGCCGGAGATGGTGAGCACGACGGTGACCAGCACCGCCGTGCCGCTCTATTCGACGCCACCGAAGCCATAGTCCACCTCCGAGCCTCCAACCTAGCTCAAACTATGAGGAAGGTCACCAGGAGCACGTTGGAGCCCTCGGTGTCGCCGGTGAGGCCCTACATCGACGGGCAACTGCCGGTCAAGGGTCGTCGGCGTTCGGGTCAACTCGGGGAAGATCTAGGGACCAGCGTTTTAGAATAGGAACAAGTTCAGGGGGGTAAATGAATAGGCATAGACTCATGTGAATAGTATTATGATGGAGCGTGGGTTGTTTCTTCAAAAACCGAGGGTCTTTTCTGCGAAAGCAGCAGTGCACGCGCGGGAGGCCGGCCTGGGCCACCTCTGTGCGGACTGGGCCGAATACGAGCCAACGCGCGTTTTCTTTTTATTTTGTTTTATTCATTTTCTATTAAAATGAATAGTATCTATTTTTGTTATTTTTATAACCATTTATTTACAAGTGATAAAATCATGAAAAATTTGGTGTATGCTCTGCACAGTGTGTAATATTATAGAAAAATATTAAATAGGCTTTTTCGGTACTTTTAGTAGAAACTAAAAATCATCCTTTTAATTTGTAAATGGAACACTTAGTGATTTTTATAGCTTAAAATATTATTCCAAAAATTCTGAAAATTTGTGTGTGTGTTATTTATGCTACTGTTTACTTTCACAAAAAGTTTGGAACTATTTTGAACACGTCCACTGTTATAACTATTTTAAACCTAGTTTAAATAGTGTTTTTCTTTAGCAAATAAAACACATAATACATGGAAATGTTGTATAGTCAAATTAAGTGATTTTGGTATATTGTGTGAAGACCATGAGACACCCATCTTTGTGTTCTATGGCAATAGTAGTACTTTGCTAGTTTAACTTTGCTTATGAATTAAAAACCAACATTTTATGCTTTAATAAGCAAATAGGAATAGATTTTGTTGGCTTGCAACTTTATCGTGAATAATATGTCATGCCTATTCAAGTGTTACTTAGTAGGATTGTAAACTTTTCTACTGGAGAAGAAATATGCACGTATTCAGTAAAACAAACAAAAATTATATTATCATTTCATGTAACCAATCCAACCTAAAACCCTATTGTGCAAACTAAGGTCACATGAATACATCTCACCACACATCATGTCATCATATCGTTATCATCTAGCATATCATGGTGCATTATTTTCATGTATATATTCTATCCATACATATAGGATTGGAAGAGGAGAATCTCGTCGAGTACGAGGTAGTCGACGAGAACCCACAGGAGTTGTCACTCGAAGGCGAAGAATTGAATACTGACTTACTTCCGGAGTGTGCTAATCACGGACCCTCTATCTTTCGCCAAGGCAAGCCCCGGACATCTTATTACCCCTCTATTTCTATTTTAAAATTCCACTTGAGTATTATTAAATTACAGTTTATGCATTAAATTGATGAGTTATAGTCAAACCCTTGATGCATTACCTACCTTGTTTAGAAAGAAGAGTTTTCTTCATAATACTAGTATTGGTTAGTCTTATGCTTAGCCATGCTTAGTAAATTAGGTGAATGGATATTGAGAAAGAATCATGAGATATGAATTTCAGACGGGATATGGTGTGCCATTATGGTCATTGATGTCGATTAGACATGCACCTTTGGATCTTGCTTGTCAAAATTGACTAGGAACTAAATCCGTATTTTGGTCAATGGTTAAGATTGAACGTACCTTCACATAATGGCCGAATAAGTCGTTTCGACCGTGAAGCTATAGCACTTCTAGTCGGGCTGGGATTTGAACTGTAGTGCATCGTTGGCGGAGAGAAAGGCTATGCGGTGGGACAGGGTATGACCAAGGGTAGGCACAGCCTGGGCGTCCTGGCACCGGCTGCTCCCTGAGCCTTTTGCACTGTGGATTAAGCCCACGGTATCCCGAATAAAGTGAAAAGCTACCCTACACAAATACGAATTTCTGGATGGGTTCGTAAGGTTGTGTGATACGGGCTTACCCAGCTGGTGTAAATCGATTCGAATCGCCGTCTCTCCCGGTTAGGAGAAACTTATCCATGTGCCAGAAACGTAGCAACAACTCATTATAAAATGATGATGTGAGAATGAGATTCTTTTCCTATCAATTATTAAGTGATTCACTTTATAAAGGCTTGTTAATGTAGATCTATTTAGCTCCATGATAATTGAAAGTTAAAACTCTGAACTAAGAATATATGTTAGTAAGCTTTTTCCGCAAAATATGCTACCCCATGAACCCCACCAAATAAAGCCTTGCATATCCTTGAGAGTCTTTTTATTTACTCTCTGACGGGTAAGTCTTGCTGAGTACAATTGAGTACTTAGGGTTTTATTCCTAACGTTGCAGGTGATGTGCTATATGAAGGCTATTGCCTTACCTGTAATAACCCTGCCATGGATGCAGAGGAGTAAAGACCACAGGGCATGGTCATATATCTTATACTCTCCTTTGCTGTATATGGAGATAAACGTGAGTATGACAGTGTTTTATGAATTTGAATAAATGGTTTTCAAAACCAAATACTTTTATGTATATTATTTGAACTTGGTATTGTAATAACAACATTACTCTGCTTTTAATAAATTTCTGCTGTGAACTCTGTGCTTGTAATATGATGTTTCCTTAATCAGTACGGTCCTGTTGTATGTTGATTTACCGAAGTCCTTCGTGACACTCGGCGGACTACCGGATTTGTATAAGACAGAGTATGTGTATGCCAACGTGTTAATCGGAGGCAATCATGCTTAATCTTGTATAAATTGGTCAATTCTATCACATTCAATCGGCAAAATCATCTTACCAGTATCATTCGTCACAGTAAACAATGCATGAACAGAGCAAATAGCCTTTCACGTTTTGAAATGCATTATTCATACAATGCAATCTTTGGAAGAGGAATATTAAACGCTTTCGATGCACGAAACATAGAAAAAGATTCTGCTCCAGGACAAAAGAACATTTATACTATTTCGGAAGAAGAAAAAGAAGAGACAGAAAATGCGAAGCCTCAACCAAAAGCAAGATCTTGTGAAGACACTAAAAAATTACCTTTAGACCCTCTGGTACCAGAAAAGCAGGAAATCATTGGAACACATCTAAATCCAGAAGAAGAATAAGAGTTAATATCGTTTCTTCGAAGCAACAGAGATATCTTCGCATAGTCTTCAAAAGACTTAGAGGGAGTCAGCAGAGACATCATTGAACACAAGTTAAATATAGACCCAACTTTCAAACCAAAGAAGCAAAGACTAAGGAAAATAGCAGAAGAAAGGACAATAGCTACAAAAGCTGAAGTTCAAAGATTGCTCGACGCAAAAGTCATAAGAGAAGTGCAATTCACAACTTGGCTAGCAAACATAGTCATGGTTCAAAAGAAAAACGGAAAGTGGAGAATGTGCATAGACTTTACAAACCTCAACAAAACATGCCCCAAAGATAATTTTCCTCTTCCAAGAATAGACACTCTAATAGACAAAGCTGCAGGCAACGAAATGATGAGTTTTTTGGATTGTTTTCTCTGGTTATCACCAGATATGGATGAAAAAGGAAGATGAAGAATATACAAGTTTTATCACCCCTTTTGGAACGTATTGCTTCGAAAGAATGCCAGAGGGGCTCCGCAACGCTGGGACAACTTTTGTCAGAATGACCTCACATGTCTTCAAAGATCAAGTTGGAGACAATCTCCTCACTTACGTTGATGACATCGTCGTAAAAAGAAAGAAAAGAGTAGATCACATCAAAGACTTGCAGCAGACATTTGCAAACATGAGGAAGGCAAACCTAAAGCTGAATCCAGAGAAATGCACTTTCAGGGTACAAAAAGGAAAAAAATCCTAGGATGCATAGTATCAGCAAAAGGAATAGACCCAAACCCTGACAAAGTCCAAGCAATCCTAAACATGGCCATTCTAGAAAACATTAAAGATGTTCAAAAATTGACAAGAAGACTAGCTGCACTAAATAGATTTATATCAAAGTCAGCAGAACGAAGCTTACCAATTTTTCAAACGCTCAAAGGAGCAAAGAACTTTGAATGGGGACCTTCGCAATAAAATGCATTTGAGGAGATAAAAAGTTACCTCTGCAATCCTACTACTCTGACAAACCCAATAGCAGGAGTTGATCTACTACTTTATGTCTCGGCAACAGAAAGCGCCGTAAGCGCGGTATTGGTAGAAGAAAAAAAACAGATCATTCAAAGAAACAGTTACCAGTCTACTTTGTATCAGAAGCCCTTTCAGGAGCAAAGAAATATTACTCAGAAATAGAGAAAATAGCTTACGCAATATTGACAGTAGCAAGGAAGTTGAAGCACTATTTCCAAGCGCACAAAATCAGAATACCCACAACTCACCCGCTCAAAGAAGTACTGCAAAGCTCAAAAACTTCAGGAAGACTCGACAAATAGGCAACGGAGCTGTCTCAGTATTTCAATGAATTTGAAAAGAGAACAGCCATAAAATCTCAAGTTTTGGCAGACTTCATAGCATAATGGAGACTCGCAACAAATGCAAACGAAGTCCAACAAGACCCAGAATGGACAATATGTTGCGACGGGGCTTGGGGCTTCGCAGGTGCGGGTGCAGCGGCAATCATAACTTCGCCTCCAGGAATAAAAATGAGATATGTGGCCAGACTCGAGTTCTAGTCAACAAACAACATTGCTGAGTATGAAGCTGTCCTTCTATGACTTCGAAAAGCAAAGGCACTAGGAATTAGAAGGCTCATAATCAAAACTGATTCACAAATCGTGGCAGCCACATACAGAAGAATTATAAAGCAAGAGACTCGGAATTAGCCAAATATCTACAATATCTAAGAGATCAAGAGAAATACTTTAAAGGATTCACAGTCAAGAACATTTCAAGAAATGACAACTCCGAAGCAGACAAATTAGCAAAGGCAGCAGCACAAAAGACAACTTTACCACATGACGTCTTTTATCAAGTATTAAGCCAAGACTCGATCAAAACAAAGCCAACCACCAAGAGAAGTTCATCTGATAAAAAGCAAAAACTGGAGGGCACCAATCATGGCCTACCTCCGCGGTCACTACGAACCAGAAGATGAAACGGACGACATCAGGATGAAACATAAAACAAGAAGCTATCTAATCCTTGATAATCAATTGTATAAGCAAGGATTATGCAAAACATTTTCTCATCTAGTGGCTTGGTGAGTATGTCGGCCAATTGATCATTGGTTCCAATGCTTTGAATGTCAATATCACCCTTTTGTTGATGATCCCGAATGAAATGGTGCCTCACATCAATATGCTTAGTTCTCGAATGTTGAACCGGATTGTTGGTTAGCTTCACGGCACTCTCATTGTCACATAGCAATGGTACTTTCTCGAAGTTGATTCCATAATCCCTCAATGTTGTCTTCATCCACAAGATTTGAGCACAACTCCCCGCACTAATGTATTCGGCCTCGGTGGTAGAGAGTGCTATGCTATTTTGCTTCTTGGATGACCATGAGACAAGAGATCTTCGCAAGAGTTGACATGTGCCCGATGTAATCTTTCTATTGATCTTGCAACCGGCATAATCCGTATCAGCATAGCCAATCAACTCAAATTTTGCACCTTTGGGATACCACAATTCAATATCTTGAGTGTGCTTCAAATATCTCAACATTCTCTTTACGGCCTTCACGTGACTCTCTCTAGGAGATGATTAATATCTAGCACACATGCACACACTAAACATGACATCCGGTCTTGATGCGGTGACATAAAGCAAACTTCCAATTAGATACCGATATGTATTTTGATCAACCATATTACCACTTTTATCCTCATCCAAGCGTCCGACGCTCCCACAACTTGCCACGTGTCACGCCGACACTGCTCGCCACTGGCGGACTGAAGTGGGCAATGGTCCGACACTCGTTTACCGAGCGTCCGATGCTCGCCATTGGCCAGAACTAGGGTTAGGCATCGGACTCTACTCAATGGTCCGACGCTGGCCCTCCACACAGTCCGACGCTCCTTTTTCAGCTATTTTCAAGTCTATTTCTCACCCCTTGCTTCTATGTGCTAACACTCAAGGTCTCCAACACTTGTGCACAGTGTGTTAGCATTTTGCAAACATTTTTCAAGGGTTTTCAAAGAGATTCTCTAGGTTGGTTAGATCAATGCACATGAGATGCAACCTAGAGCACTTGAAAGTAATCCAATAGCTTAGTTCTCCCCTTGGTAGTCGGCTATCTATCCTAAATGTGATCACTCGCACTTGGAGTCTTGATCACTAAAAGAAAAATCCCTATTTGGATATACCTTAGCCTCTAGCTTTCCTTCTTTAAGTCCTTTTCTTTCTCCTTAATCATTTCATCTTGATCTTCACTTTAGCTTATGTCATCTTCCTCCTTATCACTAATCTACTCTTGGCTACACATACTTAGCACTTAGATTAGTAACTAGGTTTCATCAATTACCAAAACCAAACTAGGGTCTTTCAATCTCCCCCTTTTTGGTAATTGATGACAACCCTTTTACAAAAGAAATATGCATTAAGATTTTGAACTTATCATGCTTGTCCATGAGTAGATCATGAAAGGATTTGGACAACCATCATAAGTTCTATTTTGGTAGTATTGACTCCCCCTACATATGTGCATCGAGTTTGGATTGTAAGCTAGCACATATGCATTGAATAGAGTAATTCTACCAAAATTGTGCTAATGGCGTATAGAATAGACCTTTGAAGCGTGATACCATCAGAGTTTCCATGTACACCATCCTTAGCACCTTAGCAGCTAGAAGGTCACAAATACTAGAGCATACCATGAGATCACATTATAAGCAAGTTCTAGTAACCACTACAAATCATCATTCAAATCCTACTACTAGCAATACACCACACAAGCATGTATAAGAAAGTAAATACAAATGCAATGAGCAATCATGTGATTAATGCACATCCAAATGCAACAACTTGCATATGTGATTGCTCCCCCTACTTGTATGCTTCAAAATTTTAATTACCCCTTTCCTTTGGCCTATTGCTCTCCCATCGTCGGCCTAATGATGGTTCATCGCTCTTTCTCTTTCTTTTGTAACTTTCTTTTCCCCTTTGTCAACAATTGCTCAAAAAGGTTAAGTGGAGTAGAGATAGTTAGTCAAGTTCATTTGATTGTGGAAAGAGAGTTCATTTTTCACTTTGGCTCAATCTAGTGCACTTGCCTAGGATATATAACTAAGTTTGATCCAAGGACAAGCTTCTTCACGCCACTAGAGGTTATCTTGCCCATGTTGAGTTATACACCTTGAGCTAATGAACTAGAATGAACACTAGGGGATTAAGCACACATGCATGTCATATGTTACCACTAGATCATACAATCAAACAAGACAATAGTGGTAGCATATATCCATCAAAAACATTTTAATTTCCATGAATGATCCTAAGAGGTGAATATGTCTATATGCTATAAACATGTCCTACCAAGTATGATGTTATGTCAAAAAATTTTACCTTGCTTTGTCGGAGTAGAGGCATGTCATATATGTGGGGATGATCTCAACTCATATTGGAGAAATCAATAATATTCAATTCATTCCTAAACTTGCAAAACCTCTTCTTATCTAGTGGCTTTGTGAGTATGTCGGCCAATTGATCATCGGTTCCAAAGTTTTGAATATCAATGTCACCCTTTTGTTGATAATCCCGAATGAAGTGGTGCCTCACATCAATATGCTTGGTTCTTGAATGTTGGACCGGGTTTTGAGTTAGCTTGACGGCGCTCTCATTGTCACATAGAAGTGGCACTTTTTTGAAGTTAATTCCATAATCCCTCAAAGTTGCCATCATCCACAAGAGTTGAGCACAACAACTCCCCGCACTAATGTATTTGGCTTCGGCGGTGGAGAGTGAAATGCTATTTTGCTTCTTGGATGACCATGAGACAAGAGATCTTCCCAAGGGTTGACATGTGCCCGATGTACTATTTCTATTTATCCTGCAACCGGCATAGTCCGCATCGGCATATCCAATCAATTCAAATTTTGCACCCTTGGGATACCACAATCCAACATCTTGAGTGTGCTTCAAATATCTCAATATCCTCTTTGCGGCCTTCATATGACTCTCTCTAGGAGATGCTTGATATCTAGCACACATGCACACACTAAACATGACATCCGGTCTTGATGCGGTGACATAGAGCAAACTTCCAATTAGAGACCGATATGCCTTTTGATCAACCATATTGCCACTTTTAACTTCATCCAAGCTTCCACTAGTCCCCATGGGAGTGCTTATTGGTTTTGCATCTTGCATTCCAAACTTCTGAATCATGTCTCTTGTGTACTTGCCTTGACTTATGAATGTGCCATTCTTCATTTGCTTAATTTGAAGTCCAAGGAAGTATGTGAGTTCACCCATCATAGACATCTCAAATTCTTTACCCATCATCTTTTCAAACTCCTCACACAAGGATTGACTTGTTGATCCAAAGATAATGCCATCAACATAGATTTGTATGATCATCAAGTCACCATCAACCTTCTTGGTGAATACAGTGGTGTCAACCTTGCCCATCTTGAAACCTTTACAGAGGAGAAAATCCCTTAGCCTCTCATACCATGCCCTTTGCCAATTGAGGTCCACTCACATCATCTAGATTCTCATTTTGATCTTGAGACCCATTGGTTTCATCAAATTCAACATCATGAACTTACTCAAGTTGACCACTTCCCAAGTTCCATACTCTATAAGCTTTACTAGTGGTGGAGTAGCCAAACAAGAATCCCTCATCACATTTCTTCTCAAATTTGCTCAATCTAACTCCTTTCTTCAATATGTAGCACTTACAACCAAACACCCAAAAATATGTAATATTTGGCTTTCTTCCATTCAAGATCTCATATGGAGTCTTTTTCAACATAGGATGGCAATAGAGTCTATTGGAATAGTTACATGCCGTGTTGATTGTTTCGGCCTAAAAAGATTGACTTACATTATACTCACTAAGCATAGATCTTGCCATATCAATGAGAGTCCTATTCTTTCTTTCAACTAGGCCATTTGATTGAGGTGTGTACTTAGCCGAGAATTGATGTTTGATTCCTAAGTCATCACATAGCTCATCAACTCTTGTGTTCTTGAACTCACTACCATTATCACTTCTCACCCTCTTGATGGTTGTTTCAAATTCATTGCAACTTCTCTGGACAAAAGTTTTGAAGATACCATAAACATCACTTTTGTCAATTATAAAGAAAACCCATGTGTATCTTGAGAAGTCATCCACTATCACCAAACCATACTTGTTACCGCCAATGCTTGTATATGTAGTTGGTCCAAACAAGTCCATGTGCAATAACTCAAATGGTTTGCATGTGCTCATCATGCACTTCTTAGGATGAGTGTTGCCTACTTGTTTTCCGGCTTGACATACACTACATAACTTGTCCTTCTCAAACTCAACATCTTTAAGACCTCTAACCAAGTCATACTTCACAAGTTTGTTCAATTGCTTTATTCCAACATGACCAAGCCTTCTATGCCATAACCAACCCATGCTTGACTTAGAGAGTAAGCATGTTGACAATTGTGATTCTCTACCACCAAAGTCCACTAGATAGAGATTCTCATATCTAAATCCCTTGAATATCAGATTTGATCCATCCACACTAATGATTTCCACATCATCAACACCAAAGATGCATTTGAAACCAAGATCACAAAGTTGAGCCACCGACAATAGGTTGAAATTCAAACTGTTATTAGGTGTGGTTGCAACAAGTGTTTCATTAGTTGATTCATTCATTAGATCACAAGTTACATCCACATCACATGTTATAACAACATCCTCTACCTTGCTTAGCTCTAAGAGTGAGGAGTGAGCTTCCTCAAGCTTTGTGTGAGCTAGTTTGATATCCTCATGGTCTTCCTTTAGACACTCATGAGAAGCACTTAGCTCATCAAAGGATTGTTCAAGAGTTTTTAATTTCTTGGATAATTCTTTGCACTTCTTAAACTTAGAGCTAATAAGATATTCGGCTTACTCTAACATGTCCATGAGTTGTGTTACACTAGGCTCATCATCATCACTATCACTATCATTATCATCTTTTTCATCACTTGAGTCATCGTATTTTACCTTGGTGGTCTTAGCCATGAAGCATGATGAATCAAATAATGAAGATTTCTTGTTGATAGCAATAGAAGCCATGGCCTTCTTCTTGGATGTCTTCCTCTCATCATCATCACTAGAGCCATCGTCATCGGAGGAAGCATCACTATCCCATGTCACCACATAGGATCCACCCTTCTTTTTGGAGAAGTTGAACTTCTTTTCTCCTTCTTTTCCACCTTGTCCTTCTTGTCCTTCTTGCCTTTCTTGTTGTAATCATCTTCATCATCACTAGCATTAGGACAATCCGCCACAAGATGATCCGTGCTCTTGCAATTATAGCACTTCCTTACTACATTCTTGCCTTTGAAGTTATCTCTTCTCTTTCTAGCACCATAGCCCTTCTTCTTCATGAATCTTCCAAACTTGCGCACAAAGAGAGCTAATGCCTCATCATCACTATCAAGGCTAGATGCATCATCATCACTAGATTGTACTTTCTTACCCTTGCCTTTGTTCTTAGAAGAAGAGGTGGTGGACTTGAATGCCACGGTCTTCTTGCTCTTGTCATTCTCCGTCTTCACTTCTTCACTATCACTCTTCTCACTGTATTGATCCTCGGTCATCACATCACCAAGAACCTCATTTGGAGTGACACCCTTCAAGCCGCCTCGGACGATGATAGTTCTCAAGATCTTGAACCTCTTGGGCAAGCACATGAGAAACTTTTGAGAGAAGTCTTCATCACTTGTTTTCTCACCCAAGGCCTTGAGATCATTGACAATCACTTGAAGCCTATAGAACACTTCTGGAATGCTCTCTCCATCATCCATCTTGAAGTTTGAGAGCTTGTCCTTGAGCATGTACAACTTGGCACTCTTTACCGTTGAAGTGCCCTCATAGGTTTGCTCTAATCTTACCCATACTTCACTTTCTCTATCCAAATCCTTGATTTGCTCGAACACCTTTGAGTCAATACCATTGTAAATGGTGTTGAGAGCCATTGTGTTACATTGGTTGTTCTCTTGCTCTCTAGGTGTGGGCTTGCGGGATCAAGCACAATGTATTCCTTCTCGGTGACCTCCCACACCTTCTCATGAATTGAGTCAAGATACATCCTCATTTTTCTCTTCCAATAATCAAATGATCTTGTGCCATCAAAGTGAGGTGGTTTGCCCCCAACATGATTGAACATGATATGAGCCATATTAATGCACCGAAGGATGTTAAACCTTGACTAAACGGTAACCACGGCTCCGATACCACTTGAAAGGTCCTAGTATGGCTAGAGGGGGGTGAATAGCCTAATAAAATTTCTACAAAGTACTTAGCCTAAGAGGTTAGTAACAAATATGGCTAAATGTGCAAAGTTAAAGCAACTACTAACCTAGGCACTCTCATTGTTGGACCGGGTTTTGAGTTAGCTTGATGGCGCTCTCATTGTCACATAGAAGTGGCACTTTCTTGATGTTAATTCCATAATCTCTCAAAGTTGCCATCATCCACAAGAGTTGAGCACAACAACTCCCCGCACTAATGTATTCGGCTTCGGCGGTGAAAAGTGAAATGCTATTTTGCTTCTTGGATGACCATGAGATAAGAGATCTTCCCAAGAGTTGACATGTGCCCGATGTACTCTTTCTATTTATCTTGCAACCGGCATAGTCTGCATCGGCATATCCAATCAATTCAAATTTTGCACCCTTGGGTTACCACAATCCAACATCTTGAGTGTGCTTCAAATATCTTAATATCCTCTTTGCGGCCTTCATATGAATCTCTCTAGGAGTGCTTGACATCTAGCACACATGCACACACTAAACATGCCGTCCGGTCTTGATGCGGCAACATAGAGCAAACTTTCAATTAGAGACCGATATGCCTTTTGATCAACCATATTGCCACTTTTAACTTCATCCAAGCTTCCACTAGTCCCCATGAGAGTGCTTATTGGTTTTGCATCTTGCATTACAAACTTCTTAATCATATCCCTTGTGTACTTGCCTTGACTTATAAATATACCATTCTTGATTTGCTTGATTTGAAGTCCAAGGAAGTAAGTAAGTTCACCCATCATGGATATTTCAAACTCTTTGGCCATCATCCTTCTAAATGCCTCACACAAAGCTTGATTTGTTGATCAAAAATAATATTATTAACATAAATTTGCATAATCATCAAGTCATCACCAACTTTCTTAGTGAAGAGAGTAATGTCAACTTTACCCATCTTGAACCCCTTAGAGAGGAGAAAATCCCTCAATCTCTAAGACCATGGTCTAGGTGCTTGTTTCAATCCATAGAGAGCCTTCCTCAACTTGTACACATGGTTGGGTTTCTTGCTATCTTCAAAACTGGGTGGTTGTTCAACATACACTAGCTCATTGATGAAGCCATTGGGAAAAGCACTCTTCACATCTATTTGATAGAGTTTGATGTTGTGTGCACAAGCATAAGCTAGAAGGATTCTAATTGCTTCCAATCTTGCAACCGGAGCATAGGTTTTACCAAAATCCAAACCTTCTACTTGAGTGTATCCTTATGCCACTAATCTTGCCTTGTTCCTCACTACTATGCCATCTTGATCTTGCTTGTTTCTAAATACCCATTTGGTTCCAATGCCATTGCAGTTTCTTGGTCTCTCTACCAATTTCCAAACTTCATTTCTTTCAAAATTGTTGAGCTCTTCATGCATTGCATTTACCCAATCACTATCGGCCAATGTTTCTTGTATGTTGGATGGCTCTTCAAATGATATAAAAGAGTAGTGAGCATAAAATGAAGCCAATCTTGATCTAATTTGCACACCTTTTTGAATTTCACCGACAATTTGATCCAATGGATTATCTCTTGCAACACTAGCAGGTTGGAGCACTTGAGGTTGATTACTTTGAACTTGCTTTAGCATTGGATTGATTCACTTGAGAAGAACTAGCTTGATCTTGATTTTGTACTTGAGAACCACTAGCTTGATCATTGGATGATGGAAGCACTTGATCTTTGTCATCGTCTACGTCAACCACTTGATTTCACCTTATATCACCAATGTCCATCTCTTTCATTGCCTTTGCCAATTGAGGTCCACTCACATCATCTAGATTCTCATCTTGATCTTGTGACCCATTGGTTTCATCAAATTCAACGTCATGGACTTCTTCTAGTTGACCACTTCCCAAATTCTAAACTCTATATGCTTTGCTAGTGGTGGAATATCCAAGAAAAAATCCCTCATCACATTTCTTCTCAAATTTGCTTAATCTAGCCCCCTTCTTTAAAATATAGCACTTGCAACCAAAGACCCGAAAGTATGCAATATTTGGCTTTCTACCATTCAAGATCTCATATGCTGTCATTTCTAACATAGGATGGCAATAGAGTCTATTTGAATAATAACATGCCGTGTTGATAGCTTCGGCCCAAAAAGATTGACTCACATCATACTCACTAAGCATTGATCTTGCCATGTCAATAAGAGTACTATTCTTCCTTTCAACTAGGCCATTGGATTGAGGTATGTACTTGGCCGAGAACTGATGTTTAATTCCATACTCATCACATAGCTCATCAACTCTTATATTCTTGAACTCACTACCATTGTCACTTCTCACTCTTTTGATGGTAGTTTTAAACTCATTGCAACTTCTCTTGACAAATGATTTAAAGATAGCATGCACATCATTCTTGTCAATCATAAAGAATACCCAAGTGTATCTAGAGAAGTCATCCACAATCACCAATCTATATTTGTTGCCTCCAATGCTTGTATAGGTGGTTGGTCCAAATAAATCCATGTGCAATAACTCAAATGGTTTGCTAGTGCTCATCATGCTTTTCTTGGGATGAGTATTGCCAACTTGTTTTCCAGCTTGACATGCACTACATAACTTGTCTTTCTCAAATTCAACATCTTTCAACCCTCTAACCAAGTTATGCTTCACTAGTTTGTTCAATTGTTTCATTCCAATATGACCAAGCCTTCTATGCCAAAGCCAACCCATACTTGATTTATAGAGTAAGCAAGTTGATAATTGTGACTCTCTAGCACCGAAATCCACTAAGTAGGGGTTCTCATATTTAAATCCTTTGAATATCAAGTTTGAACCATCTACACTTATGATCTCAACATCATCAACACCAAATATGCATTTGAAACCAAGATCATAAAGTTGTGCCACCGACAACAAATTGAAGTTCAAGCTCTCTACCAATAGCACATTGGAAATCCTCAAGTCATTTGATATAGCAATCTTACCAAGCCTTTTCACTTTGCCTTTAGTATTGTCCCCAAATGTGATACTATTATACTCATTGCCACTAGAATTGATTGAGTTGAACATTCTTACATCACCGGTCATATGTTGAGAACACCCACTATCAAGAACCCAATGCCTCCGTCCGGCTCTGTAATTTACCTACAAAACAAATCAATGCCTTTTAGGTACCCATTCTTGTTTGGATCCTTGGAGGTTAGCAACCAAGGCCTTTGGTACCCAAATAGCCTTCAACCTTGGGCTCTCTTTTAGTGTGCCAATGTATTTTGCCTTGATACCTTTCACACCCTTGGTAAGCATATAACAAGAATCAAGTCTAATAGATTTGGCACTTGCAAATTTTACTTGCTTGTTCTTCTTGTTGTTAGTGATGCAATTTTGCTCATTATGCCCAACTTGCTTGCATCTATTGCAATACTTGCCATTGCTTCTCACAAAACTAGCTTTGGGAGTAACAAAGGCGGCCTTACCTTTTTTGGGAGTGTAGCCAAGTCCCTCCTTAGAGTGACTATACCTTTGGCTACCCAAGCATTGTAGCAAGCGGGCATCCCTGCCATAGGCATTGCCTCGTGCATGGGTTAGCTTGTCCACCTCCTTCTTCAAATTCTCACTTCAACTTTTAGTGTTGTGTCAACAGTAGTAGTGAAGGTAGAAGTGGAAGTGGATGATGATGAAGAGCTAGTATTCTTAGGTGAGTTGATGACAAGTGGTTCAATAGTTGAATCATTAATTATATCACAAGTTATACCCACATCACATGTTATAGCAACATCCTCTACCTTGCTTAGCTCTAAAATTGAGGAGTGAGATTTCTCAAGCTTGGTGTGAGCTAAATTGAGATCCTCATGGTCTTCCTTTATACACTCATGAGAAGCACTTAGCTCATCAAAGGATTGTTCAAGAGTTTTTAATTTCTTGAACAATTCTTTGCACTTCTTAGTTTTAGAGCTAATAAGGTATTCGGCTTGCTCTAACATGTCCACGAGTTGTGCTACACTATATTCTTCATCATCACTATCACTATCATTAGCATTTTCATCATCATTTGAGTCATCATATTTTATCTTAGTGGATTTAGCCATGAAGCATGATGATGAATCAAACAAGAATGGCTTGTTGTTGATAGCAATAGAAGCCATGACCTTCTTCTTGGATGTCTTCCTCTCATCATCATCACTAGAATCATCATTGTCGGAGGAAGCATCACTATCCCATGTCACTATATAGGATCCACCCTTCTTCTTCTTGGAGAAGTTGAACTTTTCTTCTCTTTCTTTTCCATCTTGTCTTTCTTGTCCTTCTTGCTCTTCTTGTGATCATCTTCATCATCACTAGCATGAGGACAATCCGCCACAAGATGATCCGGGCTCTTGCAATTGTAGCATTTTCTAGCCACATTCTTGCCCTTGAAGTTATCACCATAGCTCTTCTTCTTCATTCATCTTTCAAACTTGCGCACAAAGAGAGCTAGTGCTTCATCATCACTTGATTGCACTTTCTTGCCCTTGCCCTTGGATGAATAAGTGGTGGATTTGAATGCCACACTTTTCTAGCCTTTGTCATCTTCCTTCTTCACTTCATCATCATCACTCTTCTCATTGTATTGGTCCTTGGTCATCACATCACCAAGAATCTCATTTGGAGTGACACCCTTCAATCCTCCTCTAAAAATGATGGTTCTCAATGTTTTGAATCTCTTGGGCAAGCACATCAAGAACTTGTGGGAGAAGTCTTCATCACTAGTCTTCTCACCCAATGCTTTGAGATCATTGACAATGACTTGCAATCTATAGAACATCTCTGGAATGCTCTCTTTATCATCCATCTTGAAGTTTGTGAGCTTGTCCTTGAGCATGTATAATTTAGCACTCTTTACCGTTGAAGTGCCTTCATATGTTTGCTCCAATCTTGTCCACACTTCACTTGCTCTTTCAAGATCTTTGATTTATTCAAACACCTTTGAATCAAAGCCATTGTATATGGTGTTGAGAGCCATAGTGTTGCATTGGTTGTTTTCTTGCTCTCTAAGTGTAGGACTTGTAGGATCGAGAACAACATAATCATTTATGGTGACATCCCACACCTTCTCATGAATAGAATCAAGATACATTCTCATCTTTCTCTTCCAATAATTAAATGAGCTTGTGCCATCAAAGTACGGTGGTTTGCCCCCACATGGTTGAATACAATTTGAGCCATATTTTACACCAAAGGATGTTAAACCTTGCAATAAATGGTGACCACAGCTCCGATACCACTTGAAAGGTCCGAATTGGCTAGAGGGGGGGTGAATAGCCTAATTTAAAAATCTACAAATCATTAGAGCAAAAAATTAGTAACACAAATGGCGATAAATGAGGTTGCTCTAGCTCTAATGGTTAGACAAGCCACCTATTAACAATTTTAGTATTTTTATGATCTCTATGGCACACAAGAGCTATGTCGCTACTCTAACTAGTGAGAGAGCTAATTACAAGTAATTTAGCTAGACTACACTACTTGCTATTTATCACTACTTCTACACAATATAAATGTGCAAGAATGTAAATAGAGAGGCAAATGAAATATACCAGCACAGTGGCAAGAGTGGAGATGATCAATTCATAATAATACCAATAAAATACCGAAAGACAATATTGCACAATGATTTATTCCCGGGGTCACTTGTTTGCCGGCAAGCTACGTCCCCGTTATGTCCATCTACACCATGTGGTTCGGTGGCTAATCGGTATCACACACCGAGCCTCTCGAAAGGCGCCACAAGAACCTACTAATGGTGAGAAGTTGAATGACACGAACATTCCACTAAAGTTACCTTTGGCGCTCCACCGGGGAAGGCACAAGAACCCCTCACAAATATAATCCTTGATTGGGGCGGACACAATCACCAAATCCTCTCACCAATCAATCAATCTCCAAACCGTCTAGGTGACTGCAATCACCAAGAGTAATAAGAAATTTTCAACCACAATAGTCACCTAGTGCCACTAATTATGTAAACTCAAATGCACACACTAGGGTTTTCTCAATCCTCTTTTGAATGAGCTTAGGGATGGAGAGGAGAGTAAGGAGATGCTCTTGAATCCCTTAAAAATCAATCACTTGAATCCAATCTCTCATTTGATTGGAGTACAAATATTAGAAAATGAGAGAGGAGGGGAGAGAGCTTTCTTCTGTGTTACTTTGGATCTGAGAATAAGCCAAGTTGGGAGAGAGCAAGACAGAGAAGGGGAGGGCGCTACCTATCTCAGTCGGCTGAGCACCCAGACCAGAGGCACGACCACAACGGCTCTCTACGCACCAGCCCCAACGGTCGGCAGCAACGGCGGCGGCGCTACTTCCATCGAGCGAGCAGGGCAGCCAAAAGCAGAAGCAGCAGGCAGCAAGCGACGCTCTCTCTCCTTTCTGCGGACGGACGGCCGACAGCCAGCGGGCGCTCCTCTTCTCTATTATTTTCAGTCCACGGTCCAGCAAGCAACCGGCACAGACGCTCCTCTGGTCGACCAGATGGGCCAGGCCCAAGGCGGGCGAGCGCCCCAGCACTCTTTTTCCAATCTGCTGAACGGTACAGGCCCAGCTGCCTAATGCACAGCAGAGAACAAGCAGAACCAGCAAATCAGCAAGCAAGTGCACTGATCCTCTTTCTTTTGCCGACAGAAGCACAGGCAAGCAACCAATCAGGTGCACAATTTTATTTCTCTCTTGCATGCATGCAAGCATATACATGTATATGTAGCAACATACACACATACACAGGCTCTCTCTTTCTCTGGTGAATTGATGGACGTATGTGTCCAGCATGCTCAAACTAGCACAAGGCCACGGCAAGCAACAATGCTAGCCCTCCATCCAAAATAAAAATACTTGTATAAGAGAGCAGCTGCAAGTATACATTTGAAAATTCATAGCTTATTTCCAAAGTTTAGCCCCTTTGTAATTTGCTAACTCCTTAAATTAGAGATAAGCAAATTTGCACACGAGTTAGCTTTTCACAAATATATTTTCAGCATTAATCTCACCACGTCACTAAGCGTTATGCATATGAAAAAAAAACTCACACTCAGTGGCACTAGATAACTATTGCAATTAAAGATTTCCCCTCTTTATAGTACGGTTATCTATTCTAAACACACTCACACCCTCTATGGTGTCTTGAGTGCTAAAAATAAAATAGCCCTATAAATTATACGTTTGTCTTGAGCCTATTTTATTTTTCTCCTCGTCTTTTCCAAATGTGAAGCTTGTAATCAACACTGGATATAGACTTACACCACCATGGATGTCGTCATGCTCCACAATCTTGGCGTGTACTAATCTATTTCATCAACAACACTTGATGACAAGATTAGTACACAAAGGTTTCATCAATTATCCAAAACCAATGTAGAGCTTTCAGCCGCACTGCACGTTGCGTCCGGCGTAGCCGTGCGTGTTGCCCTTGGCCGCACTTGCTGCGCTGTGGCCGGCGAACTAGAAGAGAAGATAGAGAGAGGGGCTTGGATGGATAGGAACGAAAGCTAGAGAGGACATCTGGAAGAGATAAGGTTGCAACTTGCAGGAGTGAGGAGCCGAAGAAGATAAAGACCATGTGAGGAGAGAGAGACTTTTTGCATATGCGCACGGCAAAGTTTTGAGTCGCACAAATTTTTAGTTTGCGCGCGCGTTCATGCCTGAAGCAGCTGGTTCCCTACGGTTTATTTTTGGCTCCTAGGGAAACTGTCTCATCTTGGCGCCAGCTCTGCGAGCCTCGCTCGTTCGTCCCTACGAAAAGAGGAAGTTTCTAGGGAAAGTTAAGTTTCCCTACAGTTTTGAAGTGTGTATCAAGGGACATAATAGTTCCCTAGGGCTTCTCAGACTTTCCTAAAGAAAAAAAACCTAGGGAAATGAGTTGATTCCACTCATGTTACCCATGCTTATCAAACATGCTTGGACGCAGTAACATGTTATCTGCAGTAACATACATGGACACGCTAACTCCAAACACGCTAGCTAAATGAGTACACACATTGGGTAGAGACCATCCCTACTGTGCACGGTGTTGACGGTAGTTATTGCTCATTTTTACCCATCAACTAAACATGAATCAAGGACATAAAACAATATACAACATAGTTATAGGGTTTGCTTCTAACAAATTCCACGAGTTTTGGCGTTCTCACTTGTTTTACAAGGTATGAAGGGATATTCAATTTTTCACCAATTAAAAGTATCTCAAATGAGAAATTGGAGTTCACCATTGCATAGAGCTCGTCGGGACGATCGAAACGGACCTATGGTTTGCTATTTTTGGAGTCCGGAATAAAGAAATATAGATTTTACAAACACTGAAAGATTCTAGAATCTGAGCTGCGGGATTAATTAAAGGCTGCGAGATTAATTGGGCCTAAATCAGAATTTGGCCCATTAAAGCCTATGTGCACTTGGTGGAAAGGTTTAGTACCACATCCCTTGCCCAAGGTGGAGGGGAGGCCAGGCGCCCCCATATAAGGAACCCAGGACCCCCCGAGTCAAGGGCATCATTATGAAGTTGTAGAGACGTCCCTTGAATGGATAACCTCTCAACTCTAGAGAATTAGGGCTAGACTTTTCAATGTAGTAGATTAGTTCTAATTGAGTGTTAGGGAGAGCGGAGCTGCACTTCGGTTCTGAAGAAGTCTTCAGGGGTCTGGTATATCTTTGTATCTCATTTTTGTAAGACTTATGCTTTAATATATTTATCTTCTCTATTTACTTATATGTTTTATTATGTGATTGGTTAGTATAGTTGTTATACTTTGGCTTGGGATCTTCGTTCCTATTGAGTGCTCTACTTATAGCACATGATTAGAGTAGTATTCATTGGTGTAGACGTGGTGTCTAAGCTAGTGTTTACCTATGTTTGCGCCTATTTCTTACGGTTAGTTGTGGTAGCCTCAGAGGTGATAGCTCTGTCGGTCTTCGTATTCCACCACGTCGGAGTTGGTGTTTCGTAGAGCTTTTTGGCAGTATTCTTCCGATTACCCCTTCCCAGTTTATTTGAGAATCGGAAAGGTACTGTTGCTTCAAAGTGTTATTGTGTGATTGCTACACCTAACTATCCTTTAGTTATCTTAGAACCCAAGTAATAGAGAAGTATTTAGGAACCTTAAACTCTTCTGTTGTCCTCTCACTTTAGCTATCTACTCTTTTATCGTAGAATTCTCCTGTGTGTCTATGTTATTTAAGCATAATTCCTATCATTTATTACTTACCCCTACTATAGTCTAGTTGGTGTACTAAGTTAGTAGATACATGATGGTAACTATTAGATTCTTCAACCATTGCTTTCCTGTGGTAAAATATAAATAACGATACTCTGTAATACTGCCGGGTAAAAGCTACAATGGTATTCTGTGTGCTTGCGAAATCTTTCATATTTTAATTGTGCGTAAGAAATATCAACACACGGTGAAGACTGTGTAACTGACATGTAGACCATAAGACATCTAATTTACCATATAGGTGGTTGAAATGATGTTGTGATCCACATGTCAATTGCACAGTCCTCACCGTGTACAGTAGGGATGGTCCCTACCTAATTATTTCCCACTAACCACACACAGGTAACCACTCATCTAAATCTAAAATGCATGCATGGACACGTGCACCAAGCTCACCAGGCCAACACAAGCTTAATCACGCACGCATGCAAATCCTACCTGCAAAATTAAGTGTGTAAGACTATTTCCAACAGAGGAGGCATCGCATGACCCAAATGCATAATAGGTAGGCAACAGTGTATTTGGATAGCAAAATTAGACTCCAACAGAAGACGCAAAGGAAGCACCCATTTTGCGTACGCCCCCAGCCGCAATGCAAATAAGCGTCCCCTCTTCCCGCAATGCAAATCTCTGGTGCCGTGGCAGTGGTAGGCCCATCGGGGTGGAGCGCCGCGCCGCCGGTGGACCCGTCAGGGTGGAGCGAACGACGACGATAAGGTGGAGGTCGCGTCCGCGCCATCGGTGGGCCTGTTGCGGTGGAGCGGATGACGACGACGAGGTGGAGGACAGGAGGTTCGCATCCGCGCCGCCGGTGGGCCCGTCGGGGTGGAGCGGATAACGACGGCGAGGTGGAGGTCGCATTCGCGCCGGCGGTGAGCCCGTCGGGGTGGGGCGGTGAGGCGCGACGGCGAGGCGAGGAGGATCCGCCCCGATCTGCGTCCTCCCAAGCTCCGCCTGGCCTGGCTGCCAACGAGCGCGCGGGCTCCGCCCCACCCTGCCACCGTCGACTGCGCTGCCGAACTCCAGTATCGCTGCCGGGCTCCGACCTTTGCTTCAAAAAATAAAAAAGAGTGGTATACTCTAACCACAATTGATAATAATAATAATAATAATAATAATAATAATAATAATAATAATAATAATAATAATAATAATAATAATAATAGTCGCTAGATCTATTATATTTTCTAAATAATTATCCACTTATTATGGAAAACAACATAAAGTAACTTATGAATATGTATGTTATTATAAAATATAGTCTAAAATAACCTCCAAAAATTACGTCTAATTATCCACATTTTATTTAGATAGATAATTTAATAAACCCTTATATTTATATTAAAATACCGTTCCTACATTTATTATTAAAAAAGACTATAATAACCCCTTAAATCTACTAGCATGGAAATGTTGATGTGTGTGTGCGTGTTTCTAAATTATCCATTGTATTAATACTAATCTATACCTAATAATAAAAAAAAAGTCAAAACTTCTTATTTTGCTCATATGGGTTAGAATTCTTGTCTAGCTAGCGCAATATGGAGTCCAATTTCGAACATATTAGGTCGTGTATGTGACGCGGACTCATAGTACAAATCGAAATAGATCTCCATGATTGTAATAGCATCTCCAAGAGTTTTCTATATTTTATTTCTCAAAACATGATTTTTGCCAACTCCTAAATAAGTATGGTGGGGAGAAAAAAAGAGGCCATCTCCAAGATTTTCCAATAGTTGCTTCCCAAAACCAAATTTTGGGCTCACAAATTCTTTTTTAGTACAAGTTCTTCCTTTTGCGTAGACCAATAACCGTCCTCATGCCATGACCTTCGTGTCATCAATGCGTCTGTGATGCCAAGCTCCCTAAGCAGGTTTGACGACTCCCAACCTTGCATCTCAGTTTCGTTGTGTGCGTCATCCCATCCACCAGCTACCCATCCCATCGGACCGGCAAGAGGTCTCTGTGGCCCCAAGTCACATGTTGCAGGTGCCCTAACACGAAGGAAGAAAAGAGGCCCAGGGAAGAGCATATGCGCGCTAGAAACCTTGCGCATTTTTACACACGATGCCGCCCTACTTGCCAAGTACCAAAAAATGAGGAATGTTCAGCAAAGATTAAAACTTGATGATGAGCATCATCAAGCATAATCATGAAAGCACTTGGTCATTAATGCATTTCAAGTTTCACTTTTATGTTAAATGAAACTAATGTTGATGAAGTAACTTTGTCATTTTATGGCTTATTTTTTTCTTAAACAAATAATGTTTTGTTAATATGAACTTTGTAATGCAAAGTGTGTGCTTTAGTATGGTGTTTGTGTTTTTGAATCAAACATGTTTGAATTATACCACTACACCATATTCAAACATTACTGTCGGTTCAAAACTCCCCTTCACTGGCGGATTTTGAACCGGGACAACCATCTCGGCAATGATGAGCTCATGACATCACTGCCGGGTATGCCAAACCGGCAGTGATATGTGAGCTATCACTGCCAGTTAGAGTTACAAACCGATCACTGTCGGTTGGCAATACAAACCGGTAGTGATAATACTTCACTGCTGGTTTGTATTGCCAACCGGCAGTGATATAATTTTTATAATTTGCATTTTATTAATTATTCCCCGTTTAGCTGCCAATTTTTGGCCCCGTGAAAACCTAACAGCAGCCTGCGGTACGAAAGCACGAAAATCTAACATATCCCATGCACTAGACTCGGCAGGTTGCAGGTTACAAATATTGCGTTTGCATGCATGCACAAGTTGCATGGCTTCAAGAAACATGGTCACAAAAAGCATGTAAGTTCAAATTATTACAACACAACATGTTCCACATATATGCGAGCAAATGCAATACACATGTTTAAACAGACCCCTAGTACATGAACAAGTATAAACTCAACAATTCACATTTCATCGCCACGAAAGAATCAAGGGAAAAACTCATGACACAAATCTTTCTCATTCACGTGTAAGCAATGCATTCGTCAGTTGATCTTGAAAACAGTTCATATACGCAGCATCAGGTGGCATCGGCATCGGTTCAGGAGCATCCACTGTGGCCGGCTGATTTTCACTTGCTTCAGGTGGCACATAACTCGGATAATTATCACACCGAGGAAAATGTGCATCATGTATGCCACTGTTCCTAACGAAGTTATGCAATACACATGCTGCTGATATAATTTCTGCCCGTGTTCTTGGCGAATATGAAGGGATCTCCTTCAACATCCTGAACTTCTGTTTGAGTACCCCAAATGCCCTCTCAATGACATTCCTAAGACTTGAATGTGCATAATTGAATGTCTCCTCTTTACCTGCGGGTGGGCCGCTAGCTCGGTACTCCGGCAAGTGGTACTTCGTCCCCTTGTAAGGAGCCAGGTACCCTAATTTGTTCGGATACCCGGAGTCGATGAGGTAATATTTACCTGCACAAACCACACCTGATTAGCTTCTTTGCGGCATCACTTGATCAAAATCGGGCCAATCATCAGGAAGTTACCGTGAGGGGGGTGGGGGTACCATTCGCTCCATCTCGTCCTGGCATCATCGAAGACCCGTGTGTCATGGACAAACCCAGGCCAACCAGCTAGCACAAATGTAAAGCGCATGTCAAAGTTGCAGACAGCCATCACATTTTGTGTTGTCATTCCCTTGCGACATAGGTGCTGCACCATAACTTTTTGCGGCACTATGCAAGGTATATGAGTCCCATTTATGGCCCCTATGCAATCCTTGAGATATGGGTAGAACACGGTCTTTCAACCGGTCATGCACTGATCTAAACTCAGGATCAACAGGCTTCAATATATCCCACGAGAGCGCCACTACAGACTCAAGAACTCTATGAAAATTTTTAGACACTGTAGCCAACGACCTTTCGACACGGTCATCGGCTTGTCTACAAGACTGTTGGTCTCCTAGCATCCACAAAAACATACCTAGAGCTTCTACTGATGATGACTTGGTAGTAGACCTGAGGCCATACTTCTCAACTAATAGGTCATGCAGGCTGGCGAACATAGCTGGACTCATTCTAAACATGTCGTGACAGCGTCTTGTATTTTGGAGTCTATCCTGCACCCATTCCAACCCACTCGGTTTGGGTGACCTATAGGAGCCCCTACTTAGGTACTTGTCCACATGCACAGCACAGGTGTTCATACCGTTCATGATGTCCTCTTCGTCGTCGGCCAACAAATCCAGGATTGCATCATCCACCTCATCATCCAAAGTCTCATCCTCCGACGAATCTGGTTCCACCACGATGCGGAAACCTGGTTGTTCCTGTTCACATGAGCAGAGATGTCAGAACCATGCATGACAGATGTCAAAACCATGCATGAGCACAAAATCAAGCACTGGAGAACTTTCAACTGCCAGTTCTCATCGAAATGCACGTCACATGAATTATACAATGCATAAAAGTATCTCAACCAAATGTCAATACATAAAAAAGGTTCACACAGCACACACCAACACATAGTTCAAGTACAACACATGCAACGACAATAGGACGAAGAAACAAAGCACTAATTAAATTGCATATGGTCTACGGCGCGACCCCAGCGATCGTCTTCAGGTAGACGAGTCTTCCTTTCGGACCGGAGTCGATGAAAAAGGTCATGGCTCTGTCATTTTGGTAGACCGCGCCGATGGCAGCCCACAGGTTGCTCCCCTCAAACACGCCCAATTCTCTAGCCAGCTGCATGACATATTTCACCTTGGACTCCTTTTTCGGCTGCCTGTTGCACCTCTCTTTGGCCAAGTCCTGTAATGCCACAGCCTTGTTGTTCTGAGTTTCAGTCAAAGAGGCCATGCTATTGGTGAAGCTTTCGACAGCTGGGCTCTTTGACTTCTTGCTTGGAGTAGATGCCGATGCCGTCGTGCTGGTGTTGCTGGCCCTTTTGTTGCCCGCACTGGGGGGGTCCTCATCTCCTCTTGGTCATCGGGCCCGAGTTCGTGCGAGTCATCATGGTCAATAGGAACAGATGCTGCTGAGACGAAGGCTGTGGATCCATCCACATGCACGGCCAGGAACATGCGATCCATCTCCGGCAGGTAGATTGGCCACCCGTCCTTGAACTTCTTCCAGTCAGAATGGCCCTGCAAATTGCAGAAATGTTAAACGTGAACATGATATTAGATTAGAACTGCATACCAGGGAAAAATTCACAGAAGTAGTGACTAACCTTGCAGTTCTCCTCCCACCAATCGTCATCAGCAATCACAGAACCATCCTCCCTGCGACCTAAGCTGCTGGATTTGCGGCTTTTATCGATGAACGCCCACTGCTTCCTCAGCCGCCTGAACTGTGTTTTCAGTTGCGCCTCTGTATAGGGCGTTTTGGCATACGAGTTAAAGTTGATGAGCAGGTTGCGCCAGCCAGTCGTGTTCTTGGCACCGAGGACACAGTTTCCATTATCGATTTCTTGACACCATAACTGGCAGAATTTCAAGGAAACTTTCGGCTGCCAATCGGCCCTAGGGTCCTAGCCTAAACCATGCATGACAAGAGAAAGAGCATATAACGACGGTAGGAAGCGGAGGAGATCAGAGGTTGACGTAGTTTGACTACCTGGACGGGGGCATCGAGGTCGTCGATTCCGCCTGCGTTCGATGCAGTAGCTCCTCGGCCCCTGGAACGCCGTGGGGGGATCCACCAACTACGGTAGCAGCCAGTGGAGCAGAGCGCGCAGGATTTGATCCGCGTCCCCCGTGGCCTCCTCCACCATAGCTTGTAGAAGGGTGTAGGGGAAGGGGGGCGGCATCAGCGGGAACCCACCAACGGCCCCCCGGGTACACGGCCATGCCTAGCCAGGCACGCTGCTCGTTTAGGGTGAGCGTGTCGAACCCTAACCAGGCGGGGGCCTGGCTGCTGGAACCAACCCAGCCGGCCGACGGGCCGCCGTACGGTGTCGCCGGGAATTCGCTGGCATAACCCATCCCCGCAGATCCGCGGCCGTAGAAGGTGGCCGAAGGGCCAACGCCGTAGGCTGGCCCCGCAGACCCGCCGGAGTATCCGGGGCCAACGGAGCCGCTTCCGTAGGCCGACCCCGATGAGGAGCCGGCGTAGGGTGTCCCCACATCAACGCCGAAGAAGGAGCGTGTGCGGGGAAGGAACCCGAGGGTGGGATTCGTGTCCTCGTCGTACGCGCCGGCATTGTTGCCGTCTTCACGCGGATCCATGGCCGAAGCGCTGCGAGAATGGTGGGGAAGAGCAACCGCAACAATGGAGGGGAAGAGCAACCATGCACCATTCTGTACCGTTAGGACAGAGGAGGAGGGAGGGAGCTCGAACTCGAGCTAATATACCGCAACAGTATCGCTGGCGGTTCTAGCCACGAACCGGCAGTGATACATAGCCTCACTGCCGGTTCGTGGCTGGAACCGCCAGTGATACTGTTGCGGTAACATCACTGCCGGTTCCAGCCATGAACCGGCAGTGATCGTGGCGGGAACCGGCACTGATGAAAACCGTCACTTCCGGTTAGTAACTAGAACCGGCAGCGATGTTGTCTACGGATCCAGGAAAAGAAATTGTATAAAATCAATACATATCCGCTTTAAACCAAAGTCACTCGCGTTTCAGTTGGTTGAGTCTTTGTGCTTTGGCCTTGGTGGGCCTAGGTTCGAACCAGAGGTTCCCTACATTTTTTTTTTGTGATGTTATTTTTTATTTTTCACATCTCACAATTCAAATCAAATTTAGGCCACCAAATGGTCTCAAATGGAAAATTTGTAAACAACAAAGTTGTATAACTCATAAATGTCTACAACTTTTATTATAGTCATTTTTGCATTTGAGATTGTTTTATATGGCATGTCTCACAAACTATTACGTTTCCATATAACTCAAGTCACTTTGTTGGAAACATACTAGTTTGTGGCATATGTCATATAGAACATTCTCAAATGAAGAAATGACTATAATAACAATTGTAGACATTCATGAGTTATAAAATTTTGTTGTTTACAAGTTTTCCATTTGAGACCATCTGGTGGCCTAAATTTGGTTTAAATTGTGAGATTTGAAAATTTGTAGAGATATGAACAATGCACAGTCACCAAAAAAATTCAAATGCACAAAATGACAAAATAAAAGTTGTTTAACTTGATGAGTCCTACAACTTTGTTGTTTATAACTTTTTGATTTGAGATCATTTGGGGGCCCAAATTGTTTTAAAATACTAAATTTACATACTTTTTCAAACAAATGAGATATTTAAATTGTTCAAATGAAAACATCAACTAAACAAAGGTTGTAGGAAAATTCAATACAAATGTAATGACACCTTTTTTACAATTTTTGAAGTTTTCTATGGATTACTATAAATTTTAAACAACATTTTACAATTTTAAAAAATCTGACATCACTGCCGGTTGTGTTATAGAACCGGCAGTGATATCTCGTATCACTGTCGGTTCTATTGTGGAACCGGCAGTGATGTGAAAATAAAAAAGGATAATGCATAAAAAAAATTGGTTCAAGCCCGACTTCGAACCCAACCCACCGAGACCAAAGCGCAGAGACTGAATCAAACGGACTATGTGTAAAATGAACATAGTCCATTTTATTTTTATTTTTAAAGCTTTTGTTTGTTGGCTTTGATGATTTATTGAAATTTGTAACTCAAAAAATGAACATTAAAAAGATCGAATAACATATTTCCTAAATAATATCGGAAGAACTCATCAACTTTACAACTCTATATGACCTCGAATTTGATGAAAAAAATAGATAGCCCATACAAAATAATTGTTCTATAACATGCCGTGTAAAAATGGATTCAAAAACATAAGAAAAATTGAGGCTACATCATAAACCACATTAATTACACAAAAAATTCTAGAAACAATAATATAGCTGCAAACAATGGTTGCCACATAAATTACAATTGCCAAAAACAATTATTCTATAACATGCCACATAAAAATAAAAGAACAAATTATAAAATGCAACCCCTCTTCTTGATCATGAACAATAATATAGCTCCAATTAAAATTAAAGGTAGTAATGGTTTTAACTAACCTTTTGAATAGTGGATTTACCACAACCTTGATGCCTTCCTCAAGATCCAACCCAAATGTGCTCTAAAAAAATGAAGGAAATAAACAACTACAATAAGAATCAATCTACAAACACAAAAGCAATGTAAATCTACAAATCCAAAGAAGTGTGCTTATTACTAAACATAAACAAGAAGATCTTCACCATGCTTGAGCTTCCAAGAGTTTCCTTGAGCAATTCGGTGAAGAGCAGCCGCAACAATAGAGGTCGTGGGGAAGAGCAGCCGCGCACCGTTCTGTTCCGTTGGGACAAAGGAGGAGGGAGGGAGGGAACTCGAGCTCATACCGCAGCAGTATCACTGCCGGTTCGTGGCTGGAACCGGCAGTGATACTGCGGAGTAACATCACTGCCGGTTCCAGCCAAGAATCGACAGTGATACCATGCTTCACTGCCAGTTGGCCCCTGGCCCAATCATTTGGTGTTTAAACAGGCCCATCACTGCTGGCCCAAAACAAACCGGCAGTGATGGGCCAGCAGTGATGTTTGAATCTGTAATAGTGTACTCTTACTGATCACTCTGCTAAAACTCAGTTGATTTGGGAAGCCTTTAAAGAAAGATTGGGTGCCTCATCCTTTCAGGGTATGCTAGTTTTAGTCGGGGCTAACACCGGCTAGTAAATATGTGTTTTGCGGTTGAGGCTACGGATGGTGTGCAAGGGGGAATACGGGGATTATACTAGTTCTGGCCAGGCAAGCCCTACGTCCAGTGGAGAGGAGAGTCGTGTTGCCCTGCACCGGGGTGCTTGTAGTAGGGGGTTACAAGCTAGGCAAGAGAGGGAAGTGCTCCCAGGTCTCTTGTGAGTGTCTAAGTGTATGCAAGTCATTTGCTATTGGTGTGTATGTGTGGGTGAGAACTTAGAACTTCTGGGTGTCCCCCTAAAGCTGGCCTCTACTCTCCCTTTTATAGTCGCAAGGGAGAGGCAAGGGCAGCGCTTACAATGCTACATATGTTACAGTGAGGAGTTGTTGTTCCACGTTTGACTATGGTCAGCTACGATCTTTTCTCCGCGTCTCCGGGGTATGGCCGTAGTGGTTCGCACGATCTTGGTGAGTTCCGAGGCAGCAACAGTCGTCGGATTACGACATGTCGTCAGCTACGGTCTTTTCTCCGCGTCTCCGGGGTATGGCCGTAGTGGTTCGCACGATCTTGGTGAGTTCCAAGGCGGCAACAGTCGTCGGATTACGGCATGTCGTAAGGTCACACCTGATGGCTGCCCTTCTGCACGATGTGACAAGAGGGTGAGTCATCTTGGGGCGTTGTCTCCCGAGGCTCGGGACTCCTGAAGGCGTGATGGGATGGAGCAGGGTGATATCTCCCCTTGGTCGTATTTCCAGCCTTTGAACATTACTTCCCGAGGCTTAGGTGGGCCCGGATGGAAGGCGTGCTTGTCCTTTCGAGTGGACAGTGCAGTAGGCGCCTTTCCCGTTCTTGCGTAGCCCGTCGTCAGGCGCTCGGACTGTCGCAGTCGGAGTTGATAGACCCCGGCGGAAAACGGGGCGGCACACCGTAGACCATACCGTGGAGAGGACGGCCGTAGTGGGCCTATCAAATCCGCTGCCAGGGAAATCCTGATAGATGGTATGGCCGTCAGGGGCGTGCGAAGCACAGTCGCGTCGAGAATCTCGCCTGACGGGACAGTGCCTGTAAAGTGGTCAGGGAGGTCTCTTGTGGTCCAAGATTGCTCTGCTGACATCACCGGTGCCTTGCATGCCTTTGTGAGATTGCGCTCGAGGGGGATGGGGAAGCTCGGGCGAATCGAAGAAGGGGCGCCGAGGGCGCCGCTCTCCCAAGCTCTCCAGGGAAGGCTTGGGCGAATCGGAGATTTGGGCGCCGAGGGTGCCGCCCTCCCGAGCTCTCCCGGGGAGGTTCAGGCGAATCGGAGAATTGGCGCCGAGGGTGCCGCTCTCCCGGGGAGGCTCGGGCGAATCGGAGAATTGGCTGTTATTGGTGCCGCTCTCTCTAGGGTTGGCTGTCATTGGTGCAATGACATCGTGGGCCTCTATAGACGCGGCCTTCGCGGCCTTTGGGCGTGGCCTTCGTGGGCTTCCACTGGCCTTACTTGGGCCAGGCCGTGTTGGGAATGATCGTTTTTGCATTGAAGTTGGGTACCCCTAACTTTGGTACCCGACAGTAGCCCCCGAGCCTGTGGCGGAGTGAAGGCACTCCTCCACAGGTTCACGCTGGTTCTTCCTGTCAAAAAAGATATAGTGTGGGTTGTTTTTCGGTGGGTGTGTAACAACCCGAGTTTTTCCGATAACCAAAAATCCGAACTTTCTAAAATCTTTCTTGCAATTGAGTGAAGCATGTAGCTTCTAGGTCAAATCAAGACTAACCAACTAACGAGTCAGTTCATTCACATAGAATTGTTTGTAGATGAGAGCCTGTATCCATGAGTCTGTTTCGGGTTTTGTGTTTTGTTGTTGGAGAGCACACATCCATAGCGAATCTCCTCTAATCCTTCCTCTCAACTCTTTCAAATATCTCTCCCCAAAATTCCCATCAAACTTCACTTAAATCTCTCTCATATTGATCTAAATAATAAAAGGAAAACCCTTGTCTTCCCTTGGGCCTCAATTCCAAATCCAACTCACTCTCCCCTCCCTCTCCTTCCCCCACCCAACAGACCAAGAGCCCAACACCACCAGCAGGCCGCGCGCCAACACCTCCTCTCCACCTTGCGCAGCCCAGCTTGCCCTCAACTGCAGCCGGCCCAACCTGCAATCCCTCCCCACTGCGTGGCCCACTTCGCCCTGCCCTCTTTCCACCCGTGGCCCAACTGGCCCGCTCGGCCCAGTAGCCGGCGCCCCTGCCCCTGGAACCCTAGCCGCCGAACCAGGGTGCTTCCAGGGCACCTGGCCGCCGCCGCCGCCAACGCGACCGCGCGCGCACGCCACACCTGCCCCATTTCCCCCTCGATCCACGCCGCGTGTCCCGGACACGGCACGAAAGCCGAGGATGGCCTGCAACACTCCCAACCCTAGCCGATTCGCCATATAAAAATCCGTCGAGGACCTGTTCATCTTCTCCCATAGCCGAGCCGCCGCCGCTGCTCCCTGCTCTTCGCCCTGCGCAACCGCCTTCTGCCTCCTGGCCGAGCACCTCACGTGCGTACACAGCTGCTGGCCGCGCTCGTCTCGAGTCGTCACCCTCGTCTCGACCGGGCCGGTCGACCTCGTCCCCGATCGCGCTGGTGCTGCACTCGCCATGCGCCCCAGCTGCCGAGGAACATAGCCGCACCGACGCCGATGCCATCTCCGGTCATGGCCACAGGTGTGGCAGCAGCACCACCCTGCTGGCCACCACAACCACCGGAGTCGCGCCTCGATGCTGAGCTTGCACCGCCGGTCACCAAGCTCATGCGCGTCACACAGAGTCCCCATCGACGAGCCGTACCACGCCGGAACGCCATCACCACCGGGAGCCCGCCTCTGCATCACAGCACCGCCGAGCCTCGCCTCTGCGACCGTCGTCCAGCACGTGACCACGACCATGCCGTCGGCACCTCCCTGTGCCAAGCTGGTGTCTCGGTCATCTCTTCTCCGTCGCGCTCCGTCAACACCAGGCCGCGATGCACCAGAGCGCCACTAGCCGAGCACCCTGGCCGCGACGTCGTCTCGACCCGGCACTGCTTTGGCCACGCTGAGAAGCTGACCACCATGGCCGCCGTGTTGCTGGCCGCGCTAGCCGCGTCGGGTTCCTCCCCAGCCGTCCGCATCACTGCTCGCGCGCCCCGTCGACTGCGCGCGCCGAAGCCACGCCCTGGCGCAACCACGTCACCGCCCTGCTGCTCCACGCCGACGCACCTGGCCGAGCTCGACCTCAACCACGGCTTCGCTCGGAGCACAGGACACGGCGACCCTCCGCATCGGGCTGCCGCAGACCGGTCGTGGCGCCCGACTCGATGCGGCCAACCTCTTCTTCCTCCGTCCACGGTGCCGCGCCCTGCCGACGAGCACGTCCCCTGCTACGACCAACTCCCGCATCCGCGTCGTGACGTCGTCACCATCGCGCCCTGAACGAACCACCTCCACGTCCACGATTTCCCCGGTGAGCTGCCGAGGCCCGAGGCCCTCTCATTTTCCCCACCGTGACCCATACTAGTGACTTGTATTGAGACTGGCCTTCGTGCCACATTCTGCACCCTGCAGGAAGGATGAAAACTGTTACACCCTCCGTTGACACCTAGCAAGCTACACAGACTGGCCACGACCCCATCCGCAACCATGCCGGCGTCCTCATCCTTGGTGACCACGAGCCGGTGCCACCATCGCGGATCGGCACGGCACGGCGATCACCCTGCACAGCATCAACTCCTCGCTGCACCACCATCCTATCTTCGTCACCACCACGGTGAGCACCACAGCCTTCTCGGACCCGCCATGTGCGCCACCGCGTCCTACCCCAGGGAACGCAACGGCAGAGCCATGACCGGCTCAGGAAGAACACAACGCACTCACGCACACCGGACTAAACCCAGCCAACCGGACGACGACCCACGAACACTTGGAACAACCATGACGGGCATCGCCATCACGTGCACCGGGGCACCGCCATCTTGACGGTGTTCTCGAGCGTTGCAGCTACCCAACTACGACAGGCATCGCCGTCGCGTGCACCTTGCCATTTGACATCGGTCTCCGTTGGGAACCCGGCCATGCTCCGCCACCTCCCGGCCACTTGACGCCACCTTCCGCCAGCCTCCGTCCAGCCATAGCCCCGTCCGACCAGCCTGCAGCAGGCCACGGCCAGCCATAGCCGGCCACGACTAGCCGCAGCCAGCCAACTGCAAGCCACAGCCGGCCAGAAGCTACCAGGAAATGGCCGAGGGGAGCCGGAGCGTGTTGCAGCAAGCCTCGCCACTTTTCTTTGGCACCGACCCTGTCTGCTTTCGTGCCGTTGCCCCGTTGCCAGATCTTAAGACCCCATAGATGATGCTAGACTGTTGGAGAGCGTAAAATAATAGATGACGTTGGACTGTTGGAAAGCCCAAGTTATAGATAATGTTAGACGGTTGGAAATCCAAAGTGATATACGACGCTGGACTATTGAAGAGCCCCTTCTCTTACTTCTTGTACACCTTTCCACCATATTGAACTCTGTCCTTACGATCTGTTTGTACATGTATCTGTTGCACCCTATCCTCATGATCTATCTGTATCTGTATGTGTAATACAGGATCCATCCATCATAATGCTATGGAAATGTGCTACTCCACTATCTTGTTGAGTCGTGTCGTTGGATCTTATTGTTGGTTGATCGTCTGTGCGCCGTGCCTTCGAGCCGGCTGTGGGACCGTACTTCATTCGGACATTGCGATCACGGGATTCGTCTCGCCATGGCCGTAATACCGAGTGTAACTCGTCCTCGCGTTGCCACTCTGACTTTTTGTGCCTGACCCTCGTATGCTTGTACCCTGCGCGACCGTCGCATTCCTCTGATTCTTGCGGTGACAACCGCATCGCTATGAATCCGAGAATGACTTAGTGCCAGTGCACCCAGGTCGTGGTACCCTATGAGTGGTTTGCGCACTTGCTTCGTTCACCTATCGCTCTCGTCTAACGCCCCGTCTATTCCGTGGCGTGTGCGTTGGAAAGAGTAGACCACTACTGTTTTATGCTTCTCGCTCTCTGTTCGTTTAGCCCGCTCTGTTCAATCCCGTCTTACTCACAGTGACTGGATCAAAGACCGGACTGATTCCTTTTGTTAGCGAAGCTATGGTCTATATTAAGATCTCAGACCTATGTGGGTCGACTTGGTCGACCGCTTAAAACCGTCTTCACCGAAGATGTGACTGAGAATATAATATGGATATGCCTAGCTAACTTCTCTCTCTCTTTTGATTCTTGATGTTTAAACGCTTGTATGATCGTACCCGTTTGAATCACAGCCTTGGTACCCTACAAGTGGATTAAACACTCGCACTATTTTGTGCAGCATTTATTGTTGGAAATTCCTTGTTCTTTCCTTCTGATCGACTGTCCTTCGATCCCCGTCTTCTCCGTGGCGTTCGGATCAGAATATCGTGTGCCGTGGTGTTTGCTATGGATAAGCTTTGGCCTAAAACCATTTATTATAAAGCCATATTGGCTTGGCTGTGACTTATGCTTGTGCTTAGCAAACCACCACTCTTGTTTCTTTGGCCTGATGAAATCGGACATACGCCGAGAGGGCTAAGCCGTGTACCTTTTATCATTTCTTTGCTGTTAATGGGTCTCCCCGCATCCCGTCGTCTTTGGTGAATTGGGTGTTTTATTGCCTAGTATTGCTTCGCGGAGTAGCCGTTTCCGGATTAGCGACGATCGGATCGAGACCCGCTGGAAGAGAACGTGGACGGCGCAAGGACCCGCAGAATGGAGTCACCCTAGAGGAGGTGATCCAGCAGAACGACTACACTAACTGAGGAGTGCTCATACCACTACTTCCTCGACAACGCAGGTGTCATGGCAGCACCTTCTTTTAGAGAATCCTATTAGACATTGCAAATCTAGAACTGCTAGCGCTTTATATTTACTCCTTTGCTAGTATATGATGCATGTTACTACCTAAGCCGTTACTACCCCGCTTGCAACCACTCTACTATACTACCTGGCTTCGCGCTCACGCTCTTTTATACATATATCTATCTACCTATTTGCTTGCATGTTACATCACTATATTTATCTATTAACTCCACTCGCATTGTATCTATGATGTGATGCTGGTGGTGAACCCCTGGGAATGGTTTGGCTTGGGATGCCGGACTGGTGGTATGTGAGCGTGCTGCGTGTGTCTTGCGTGTGTGGTGAGGGTCGAGTCGACCAAGTGGGATATGCAACGAGCTGTGTAATCAAGTTTTGCCGGGAGTTGCATCTAGGCATTCCCACGAGAGATACCTGTGGCGGGTAATGACTTATGAGGTGGTTCCGGGATGTGCATTGAAGTCCCGTGAATGGAGGTGCCGTGGTGGCACGGGGAGAGCATCCCCTAAGAGGAGATGCCTGATTGGTCAAACCTAGGAAGGACTAGCCCAGGTTCATGGGAATCCTTTACTGCTCACCCGCTTCTGATGGGCGGGAGACGGCTGGACTACTTGGTAGAGCGGTGCCACTACTGCTAGGTTGTGAGGTGATTATGGTGGGCGGTGAAGGATGTGGGATTCCCGAACCGTCCTAGATGCGCAGTACCACTGATTGGGCCCGGTACTGCGTCTCCCAGTCTCAGCGTTTCGGCGTAGGGCCGAAGTTACCCAGGGCTAAGTAGTAGGGTGGCATCGACCTAGGCAAGCAAGCACCCAGAATTCTGCTTAGATGATTGTACAGCATCGATGATGGCTAATCTTGTGAGTAGTGAAACCTCTGCAGAGTGTATGGTTGATCGATCGATACATATGCCGATTCGTCGGCTATGGACCTTTCCTGTGAAGCTCTGTCTAGTGTAGAGAGTGATATTCTTTTCTCCCTTGGTTGATGATTGTCTAGCAGTGTGCCCGGTGTGGCAGTGTGCCGTTGAGACAGGACCCGAGAGGGAGTCGGGCCTGTCGACTGAGTGCGAGGTGTGGGTGTGAGGTGGCGTATGGGTGGAATGATGGATTGGAATGGGAATTGATGAGATGGGTTAAAACTTGACAACTAATATGATATTATTACTTGATGCTACTTTGCATAGGATGCAAACCACAGCCAAATACTATCGCCAGATCCTTTATTTTCTCTTTTCCACTAAAGCTCATCGGTGCTGACCATGGCCTGCACATATCTGGCGGTGTGCAGATTACCTGACTAACAGAGAAATTGAGATACGAAGGATTAGATGGTCTCGTGCCTACGCTCAAGTTTGGTTCAGGAGATGAAGACTATGCTGCGCCAAGAATAACTCTGATGGTACCCATGAAGGAGAAGCCTTCACTCGACGACATATTCCGCCAACTCTGATGACGACTAGATATGCTTCCGCTAGATTAACCCTGTAATAGGTGTCCCCTCAGTTGATGTAATATTTTGTAAGTAATCTCGATGTATGACTTTTATATCAACTGATATATGATAATGCGATAAGATCAATCTTTGGTTTTATCACATTATATCTCATTCTGTGGATTTTCCCATCGTGGAAAATCGAGGATGTTTCAGGGTGCGTGCGAGCGCACCCGCCGGGTGTAGCCCCCGAGGCTTTGGAGGGATGGCATATCCCTTCAAAGGCTTAGAATCGTGTTTGTTAGTCCTCGGGTTTTTTCGATTTATTTAGGAGGGTTGTTTCCTTGGAAGCGGAGCCCCCGAGCCTCCCATCGTGTCGGGAGGTCGTTCGGTGGTATTTTCCAAGGTGCAGGGCAAGTTCCCGAACCTCCGTTTCGTATTGGAGATCGATCGGGTCCTTCCATGTCTTTTTTAATTCGACCTTCACGCTCTTTTTTCGGGAAGAGGAAGGTTTGGTCCTGCTCGACTTCCCCGCTGAGGCACGAGTCGACATTTTCGGTGAGCTACAAACGGGTTGGTCCAAGTGGAGGTCCGTGCCCCGTTCGTTAAGGGTCGGCTAGTGGCCTGAGCACACTCCAAATATTTCCCGAGGGTCAATTAGTGGATGTCGGGTCCTTTCGATGGGTCCCGAGGGCATGATGCCTCCCACGGAGGGATTCCACGTAACCGACTCGCTACTGGGACTTGGACACAGCATGGGATGTCCCTTGTGACGTTTCGGGCATCGGGATATTGGCCGTTTTCGTGACCCATCCACTAGCTGTCCCTAACTCGGTTTCCCTGGGGCGACTGTTCGAGCCACGGAGGGCTAGTCTTCGATCCCCTGGGAACGTAACGGGCGCCCGAGCCCGGAGTTCCTTCGTTGGGAAGGAGAAAATGTAGGCGGAATCGAGGTGCGCAGCTGTAATGATTCGGCTCACCATTTTAGGCGCGACGCCTGACGGACGCGACGGTTCGGCTCAGTCGAGGCGGTTTGCGTGCGCGGCGATGGCGGCAGCGTGGGGATCGTGGCGGGCCCCGTGCAGTTAATGCGGCGGATCCTCCGCATCCACCCGCGATCCGCCGGCGGAGTTTATAAGAAAAACTTACGGTCTTTTCTTTCTACCCTTGCCATTCGCTCGCTCGACCGTTCGTTTTCTTACCTTCGTCGCCTGCTCTTTCGCCTTCGTTGCCTGCTTCGAGAGAGATTGTTGCCGCGGCCGTCGTTCTTCCCGCAGCCCTTTCCCCCCTTCTCTTGCCATGGATTCCTCCTCCGCTGCTGTCGACGCCGCCGCCGATGTCGCTGCCACCGACGCTGCCGCGACCGACACCTTCGCCACGGATGCTGCCGCGGCCGCCGCCGGCATCCTCAGGCTAGAGCCGTGGCCGAGGAGCAATGTGACGGAGGCGCAGCTGGAGCACCTCGTCTCCCTAGGGCTGCTGCGTCCTCGTACCAACGCGCAGCACCCTGAGTGGGTCGTGCCGCCGCGCGACCACGAGGAGCTGAACCCCGGCGAGGGGTACGTGGTCAGCTTCGTTGCTTACCACGAGCGCGGGCTCGGCTCACCGCCGAGCCGCTTCTGCCGGGCCATCCTCTTTGAGAACGGGCTGGAGCTCCACAACCTCACCCCGAATTCCATCACGCAGGCGTCGATTTTCGCCGCCCTGTGTGAAGGATACTTCGGGGTGCCCCCGCACTGGAACCTGTGGCGCCGCATTTCCCGCGTCGACTGGTACACCAAGTGGGTCGGCACGAAGAAGCCGCGGGAGATCCGCGCACGGGGGGATACGGCCTCGTGATCCGCTCTTCATTGTACATCCTCTGTAAGGCCCCCTCCTCCAACAATGGGTGGCACAGCGGCTGGTTCTACCTCCGCAACGACGGGGGTCTCTTCCCCAAGTTCACGGGAAGGGCACTCATAGCCCCCCTTCCCCAATGGGAGTGGGGGTGCCCATCGAAGGAGTCAAAGCACCTGGACGTGTACTTCGACGCGCTCAAGGAGTTGAACAGGAAGGGCCTTACAGGGGCCGACGTGGCGGGGAACTTCCATATGCGGACGGTGCTACCTCTGATGGAGCGCCACCTGGCACTTCATCAGATGGTGACCGGGTCGCAGCGGGAGGGCACGGCGATGCTGCCCCGTGACCTTGGCGTGGCGGAGGTCATGCGCCACGTCGGCAACATGGTGGGGGGTTATCCCACCTGGGAGGAGGTGAACCGGGTGCCTATGCGTCCCTGCGCGGGCTTCCCGACGTTGGTAAGTGTTGTTCGTTCGATCGGGCCGCTGGTTTCCTTATCTTCCTCCTGACCTTTCTTCGTTCTTCGTAGGGCCTCTCGAGGACCGGGAAGGCCTCCCTTCTGCCCGTCCCGGAGGATAAAGAGCGGCGAACCCAGAACCGCCTCCGGGCCATGGAGGACAAGGCGAGGAAGGACAAGGTGACCACCCGGAAGCAGAAGAGGGCGCGGAAGGTAGAGGAGTCCTCCTAGCGCCGCCACCGCCTGAGGGAGGCCGGGGAGCCTGAGGTGGATACCCCCACTGACGATGACGGCGACGACGATGATGAAGAAGAAGATGATTTTTCCATCTTTAATCTGATGGAGTCTGACCGGCCGCTTGCGGCCACACAATCCGCGGTGGGCGCTGACGAGCCTGGAAAGGCTCCGCTGTCAGCGTCCGCCGGCGGAGGTGCCGGGGTTCGTGATCCGAACCCTCGGGCAAACCTGCCGAAGACCGCGTCCAAGGACGCGGCTCCTGGCAGGGCAACATCAGGAGGCGAGGCTCGGCTGGAGGGGCCAGGGACGGGCTCAGGACCGGCGCCCGAGATGCCCCGAGGTTCCAGCAGTGGGACCGAGAGTCCCCTGTTTCGGCGGACCCTCCCCGCCGACACGTCGTTGGTTGGCGCGGCGGTCGAAGGCGGGGGGAGTGCTGGGAAGACGCCGCCGGAGCCGGAGCCCACCGGCGCCAAGACGCCGGCACTTGAGCTGGGGCCCTCCCAGGCTCAAGCTTCCCCGCTGAGGAGTGGTGAAGTCGGGACGACCCCCGGCGCCCAGGCGGAGCCCACGTCACTGGGCGGCGCTGGCCCGAACGCCGGGTTGGCGCCCATTCCCCTGCAGCCGGCGCAGCCCGCTCCATCCGTCGTCTCGCCGAGCGTGGGCGCTGCGACGAAGAAGAGGGTGATTCCGAAGACGAGGTAAGTATCTTTACCTGTAATTCCTTCTAGTGGGGATCCTTTCCTAAGCGTTCCTTTCTTCCTTCTCTGTTTTAGGAAACGCTCGGGGGCGGACCTCCAGGTATCGCACCTGAAGGTCCTGAAGGTGCGGGGCCATGACACGGCCGAGGGGAGTGCCCGGTCGGCAGGCGAGGAAGTTCGTCCCCCCATGGGTCTGCCCGTGGAGTCCGAGGCTCCTCCCTCGGGAGAGTCTATCTCGGCGGTGGCCGCTGTCGTCATGCCCGTGATCGACCTGGAGGTGGAGCCGGCGCAGGCTTCCGAGGCCTCGACCGTCAGTTCCGGGGACGCCTCGGGAGCGCCAGCCGATGCCGTCCCCACGGAGCCTGCTGCCACAGGGTCATCGGCCGTGGACGTCAGCGCCGGAGCTCCCCCGCCCGTGAGGAAGGCCCCTGGGCGCTGGCCTTGAGGGGACCTCAGCCTCGGGAGCTGACCGCCTCCCGGATCGAGTGGGCGGACCGTGCGGACCCTCAGGCGCCGCTTGTCTTCTCGCTCCGGGACAACCTCGAGGCCACCAAGTGGGACGCCGTTCAGGAGCTCGGGTTTAGCTCGGCGGCGGGGCTCCACGCGATCGCCGACGTCCTCGAGAAGGACCTCCCGGCCCAGCTTCAGGTAAATCCCTGTGTCTTGTAAATTTTTCCTGCATATGAGCATCGTTCTTACCATTTCCGCTTCTTCCTTTTTTCCAGGACCTCATGCACACCTCCCGGGACAAGTCCCGCTTCCTTCGTGGCGGGCTTGGGCTCTGGAAGCAGCTCGACCTTAAGGGGAAAGCCCTTGCCCACGCCCAGGGCAAGCTCGCCACCGCGACCTCCAAGCTTGCCGAAGTTAGTGTCGACAACACTATCCTGAAGGGGGAGGTCGCGGAGGCGCAGGGCTGAGCCGCTGCCTCGGCGACGCGAGTGCAGGAGTTGGAGAGCGCTCTGGCCGCGATGACGAGGGAGCGCGACGCCGCCCGAGAGCTCACCGCCGAGAAGATTTCAGCCGCCGAGGCCTTGGCTCTCGACCTGGATGAGACTCGGGAGGCGTTGCGCCTGGCACTCGGCGCGGTGGACATGGCCGGGAAGGAGGCACAGAAGGCTCGGGAAGAAGCTAACCGTAAGCGCAGCGTTGTATTTTTCCATTCTGCTCGTCTCGGTTGCTCGCTGTATTTTTATTCATCTCCGTGCTTTGCTCCCACAGTTCTGTAGGGGTCTTACGACGGCGAGGTGGCCGAACACATAGACCTGCAGAAGGTTGCGCGGGCGCTGTGTGACTCCGTCGGCACCGCTTGAGAACCTTCGGGGATGTCACTCCGGAGCCGACTGGAGGCACTCCACGGCAGCATAAGCGGCCGCATCAAGGAGGCCCTTCTGACGGGTGTCCAAAAGACACTGGCGGTCGTAAAGTCCCGCTACGGGAATTTTGACGCTGGCCCAGTCAGCGAGGGCTTCCTTGAAGCCGACGACGCCGAGCTCCTGGCGCTGGAGGATTCGATGAAGGAGCCAGGAGAAGCGCTGGCGGGCCTCTTCCAAGCCGAGGTCGAGCTCCCTCCCCTGAACCTGCCGTGAAGAAGAAGCGGGCCATAGTGCCCTTGTAAAAAATAACCTTTCATGAGTGGCTTGAGAGGAAACAAAGAATATGGCCCTTCGTGGCCTCAATATTTATGTAAATATTTGCCGAATGTTTGTTTCGCTTTGTTTCGTGCTTTTTTCCTTAGGCGTTTTTTCTTGCCGATCCTGTGCCCGGGCAATCGAGCCTCGGGGGACGCTTTTCAGGTGTCGTAGCTTTAGCGGCATAGACGCAGCCGATGTCCTAGGAACTTTGGCAGAAAGAATCCTTAGAAAAAAGGCTTAGGCGTCTCCTCCCGAGCTTCCTCCCTTGGCCGAGCGTAGATCTTATATGTTTTCTTCCGAGTGCGGGTTAGCCTTCGAACGCGGAGTGGCGAGGGGAGATGCTGTGGCCCTGGAGCGTAAGCGGTCTCCGACTCGGCCGGCTCTGTTCTCTTGTGCTTCCCTCATCTTTCCGAATTCTATAAGTTCATGCTTGATTTCCGGAAGGAAGCGTGTTTTAGGGAGAAACAAATTCGACAAGTTTTGAAATTTTTGCGTTTCCAAAATTGTTGAATCTTGGGAAAGTCCGGGGGTTCCCCCCATCCTAGCCCCCGAGGGAGGGTCGGCCTTTCCGTAGGTTAGGCCGAGCCTCGCTTTTACTGTGCGGTGAAATAAAGGTTCATTTCACTCCCGAGTGTAGGCTCGGATTGAAACTCTAAAAATCATGTAAAAAGAGTAGAAGTCGGGACTTTTCATTGATTTCAAGATTTTTAAAATAGTACAATGCTCTGAATCTTAAGGATAGAAGCGACGTAGCTGTTCGATGTTCCAAGCGTTGCTGTAGACCTCGCCCATCTCGTTCGCGAGCTTGTATGTGCGGGGGCGTAGCACCACGGCGACGTTGAACGATCCTTCCCACGGCGGAGTGAGCTTGTGGCGCCCTTTGTTGTCCTGCCTGAGCCATAGCACCAAATCACCCACGCTGAAGGCTCGGCCTCGGACGCGCCGAGCATGGTACTTGCGTAGGGATTGTTGGTACTTGGCCGAGTGCAACAAGGCCATGTCCTGAGCTTCATCGGCTTGGTCCAGCGCGTCTTCGTGGGACGTTTGATTGCCCTGTTCATCGTAGGCTCGGACCCTCGGGACGCCGTACTCCAGATCCGTAGAGAGGACGGCCTCTGCACCGTGCACCATGAAGAAGGGCATGAAGCCCGTGGCTCAGCTTGGCATAGTCCTTAGACTCCATATCACTGTCGGGAGCTCCGTCAGCCACCTCTTGCCGAATTTATTCAATCGGTTGAATATCCTCGGCTTAAGGCCTTGGAGAATCATGCCGTCGGCACGTTCTACCTGGCCGTTCGTTCTTGGGTGGGCGACGGCTGCCCAGTCCACTCGTATGTGGTACTCGTCGCAGAAGGCTAGAAATTTCTTTCCAGTGAACTGCGTGCCGTTGTCAGTGATAATGGAGTTCGGGACACCAAACCGATGGACGATGTCGGTGAAGAATAACACCGCTTGAGCCGAGCTGATTTCGGCGATCGGCCAAGCCTCGATCCACTTCGAGAACTTGTCGATGGCGACAAGCAAGTAGGTGAAGCCCCCGGGCGCCTTCTGGAGGGGCCCGACAAGGTCCAGTCCCCATACGGCGAACGGCCAAGTGAGTAGGATCGTCTGGAGGGCTTGAGCCGGCAAGTGAGTCTGCCGAGCATAGTACTGGCACCACTCGCAGAAGCGTACCACCTTAGTAGCATCGGCCATGGCGGTTGGCCAGTAGAAGCCTTGTCGAAAGGCGTTACCGATCAGGGTTCTCGGCGCTGCGTGGTGACCGCAGGCTCCAGCGTGTATCTCTTCAAGCAGGCGTTTGCCCTGAATGAAAGGAATACAGCGCTGGAGCACGCCCGAGGGACTCCATCAGTAGAGACTGCCGTCGATCATCGCGAAAGACTTGGCTTTGCGTGCCAGTCGTCGCGCTCTGGTCTTGTCCGAGGGCAAAACGCCTCGGACGAGCCAGCTGACCAGCGGCTCGCGCCAGTCTGGTTCGTCGTCGTCCATCTCGGCTTTGATCTCCATTGCCTCGGCTTCGTCGCCGTCCTCAGGTAGGGTCTCGGGTGACTCCCCTTTGCCGGAAGGGTCGGCAGCCCCCGAGGGGCTTGCGTGGCTTGGAGACGGTCTGGGTTCTCCCGGGGGCTCGGGGGTCTTCTTCTTTCCCTCAGCCTCCGAGGGATCAGCATTGACCGAGGGCTTGTGGAGGTCATTGGCGAATACGCCCGTCGGGACCGTGGCCCTTTCGGATGCGATTTTCGCCAACTCATCGGCCTTCTCGTTGTACCGACGCGCGATGTGGTTGAGCTCGAGGCCGTCGAATTTTTCCTCGAGCAACCGCACCAGCTTGCAGTAGGCGGCCATTCTAGGGTTCTGGCATGTCGACTCCTTCATGACCTGATCCACGACGAGCTGGGAGTCGCCTCGGACCTCGAGGCGTCGGATCCCGAGCTCGATGGCAATGTGGAGACCGTTGACCAGAGCCTCGTATTCGGCCACGTTGTTGGAAGCCGTGAAGTGTAGCCGCAGTAGGTACTTGAGCCAGACCCCGAGGGGTGAGATGAGATGATGCCTGCGCCAGCACCAGTCTTCACCATCGACCCGTCGAAGTACATGACCCAATATTCTTCTTGGGTCAGGAGTGGCGGTAGCTGTGTCTCGGTCCACTCTGCCACGAAGTCCGCAAGCACCTGGGACTTAATGGCTTTGCGTGGCGCGTAGGTGATGCCGTCACCCATGAGTTCGATGGCCCACTTGGCGATCCTCCCAGTCGTTTTCCGATTTTGGATCACGTCCCCGAGGGGGAAGGATGACACCACAGTCATGGGATGGGATTCGAAGTAATGCCGCAACTTGCGTCGAGCAAGAACGATCACGTACACTAGCTTCTGGATCTGAGGGTAACGTGTCTTGGTCTCAGACAAGACCTCACTGATGAAGTAGACCGGCCGCTGTACCGATAAGGCGTGTCCTTCTTCTTGCCGCTTTACGACGATCGCTGCGCTCACAACCTGGTTAGTAGTGGCGACATACAGCAAGAGACTCTCCTCCCTCGTAGGAGGCACAAGAACCGGTGCTTTTGAAAGTAGAGCCTTAAGCCTTTTGAGGGCTTCCTGGGCCTTGGCGGTCAAGGTAAAGTGCTCGTTTTTCTTTAGCAACCGATACAAGGGAAGACCCTTTTCGCCGAGCCTTGAGATGAATTGACTCAAGGCCGCGAGACACCCCCATGAGCTTCTGCACGCCCTTGAGGTTCCGAATCGGACCCATTTGCGTGATGGCCGATATCTTTTCCGGGTTGGCTTCGATGCCACACTCGAAAACGATGAACCCGAGGAGCATGCCCCGTGGGACCCCGAAAACGCACTTCTCAGGGTTTAGCTTTATGTTTTTCTTTTTAAGGCAGTCGAATGCCTTTTCTAGGTCGGCTACTAAATCACTCGCCTTCCTAGATTTTATCACTATATCATCTACGTAAGCCTCAACGGTTCGCCCGAAGAGGTCCCCAAAAACTTTGAGCATGCAACGCTGGTAAGTTGCGCCCGCGTTTTTGAGGCCAAATGGCATGGTTACGTAACAATATGTGCCGAATGGAGTAATGAAAGAGATCGCTAATTCGTCAGACTCTTTCATGCGGATCTGATGGTAACCGGAATAAGCATCAAGAAAGCAAAGTCATTCACAGCCAGCAGTAGAATCAACTATTTGGTTAATGCGAGGTAATAGAAATGGATACTTAGGATAAGCTTTATTTAAACTAGTGTAATCGACACACATTCTCCATTTTCTATTTTTCTTTTTAACCAAAACAGGATTTGCTAACCATTCTGGATGGAAGACCTCCTTGATGAATCCGGCCGCCAAAAGCTTCTGCACCTCCTCCCCGATGGCCCGGCGCTTCTCCTTGTCGAATCGGCGCAGGCGCTGCTTCACCGGCTTGGACCCGGCCCGGATGTCCAAGGAGTGCTCGGCGACCTCCCTCGGGATGCCTGGCATATCCGAGGGACTCCATGCAAACACGTCGGCGTGCTTGCGGAGGAAGTCGACGAGCACAGCCTCCTATTTCAGGTCGAGAGTGGCGCTGATCTTCAGCGCCTGCTGTTGGGGGAGGTTGGGTCGAGGAGCACCTCCTTCACCCTCTCAGCGGGCTCAAAGGTGCCCGTGGCCTTCTTGGGGTCGGGGACCTCCTTTTCCAACCTTTCGAGGTCGGTCATGAGGGCTCTGACTCCACCAGCGCACCGACGTACTCGCAGCACTCGACGTCGCACTGGTACGCGAGCTGGTAGGAGGCGCTGATGGTAATCACCCCCTTTGGCCCTGGCATCTTGAGCTTGAGGTAGGTGTAGTTTGGGACTGCCAAGAACTTGGCGTAGCATGGCCTCCCGAGGATGGAGTGGTAGGTGCCGTGGAAGCCTACCACTTCAAATGTCAGGGGCTCCTTCCTGAAGTTGTCAGGAGTCCCGAACTAAACGGGCAGATCGATCTGCCCGAGGGGTTGCACGCTCCTTCCGGGCACTATCCCGTGGAACGGGGATGTCGTGGCCTGGAGGAGCGAGCGACTGATCCCCATCAAGTCGAGGGTCTCAGCGTAGAGAATGTTGAGGCCGCTGCCTCCGTCCATGAGGACTTTGGAGAGCCTCGTGATGCCGACGATGGGGTCGACAACAAGCGGGTAGCGTCCCGGTGATGGGACGTAGTCCGGGTGGTCGTCCCGGCTGAAGGTGATAGCTTCGTGGGACCAGTCGAGGAAGCGTGGTGTCGCTGGTCCGACGGAGTAGACCTCCCTGCGCTCGCGCTTTCGCTGCCGCGGCGTAGGGGTGGTCCCGGGCCCGCCGAAGATCATGAGGCATTTGTCGATGGGCGGGAACTCATCGTCCTTCCCGCCCTTGTCCTCCTGATCCCTGGCGGGCTTCTTGCCGACGTCGTCCTTGAACGGCTGCCGGCTGTAGTGCTTCTTGAGCATCACACACTGTCCGAGTGTGTGATGCACCAGACCCTGATGATAAGGGCACGGCTTGCTGAGCATGTCGTCGAAGCGGCCTCGAGGGGGTCGTTCCTCTTGGGCTCGGTGGCCGCCACGAGGGAGTCGTCACGGAGTGGGGCCTTTCCCTTCCCATTATTCTTCTTGTTGTTCGGGCCTCGGGAAGAGGTGCCCTCGGGGGCCACCTCCTTCCGTTTGCCCATGGGGTCGGCGAAGAGGGCTCCTACCGCCTCGTCCCCCGAGGCGAAGCTGGTAGCGATCTTCATGAGCTCGGAGACACTGGTGGGTGTCTGGCGCCCGAGCTCATGAACAAGCTCTTTGCAGGAAGTTCCTGCGGCAAACGCTCCGACGACGTCGGAGTCGGCGACCTGGGGCAGCTCGCTGTACTGGTTGGAGAAGCGCCGGATGTAGTCCCGGAGGGACTTGCCCGGTTTCTGCTTGCAGCTGCGGAGGTCCCAGGAATTACCAGGGCGCACGTACGTGCCCTGGAAGTTCCCTACGCAGATCTTGACCAGATCGTTCCAGTCAAAGATCATCCGTGGGGGAAGGTGTTCCAGCCAAGCTCTTGCAGAGTCGGCAAGGAACAGGGGGAGGTTGCGGATGATGATGAGATCATCCTGCGCGCCGCCAAGATGGCACGCAAGAAGGTAGTCCGCTAACCAGAGTTCGGGGTTAGTTCCCCCCAAGTACTTGGCTATGTTGGCCGGTTGTCGGAACCGGGGCGGGAACTTGGTCCTTTGGATGGCCTCGCTGAAGACGCGAGGTCCTGAGGGCTCGGGTGAGGGTTCACGATCCTCATCCGAGTCGTAGCGCCCGCCCTGATGGACGCTGTAGCCGCGCGCGGCTCCGTCGGTATTTCGCCGACCGCGGGCTTGCAGAATGGCTCGGACGTTGACGTCCTTGCCAAGCCGTTGGTGGACTGGCGGGGCCCTTGGAGCCTCGGGTCAAACCGAGGCTTCGCGCTCATGGCGTGCTATGCCGCCACGTTGGTGACTTTCAGCACCACGGTGTCGCGACGCTGAGCTTTCCGCCTGGAGGACGGCTGCATCCTCCAGGAGGTCCTTGAGCTGATTCCTGAGCTTCGTGCCTCCTCGGTGGATGGCTCAGGTATGCTCCGGAGCAGCATCGCTGCCTCCGCGAGCTTTCGGCTTGCCCAGGGGGCGGCCCCCGGTGTCTCGGACCCGTCGTCAGCAACGATTCGGGCCTGAACATCTCGGGCTCAACGCCGAGCTGCTCCTCCATCGCTCTGCCGCTCGCCGCGCTCCAGCGTAGCTCGCAGCTGGGTGAGGCGCAAGCGGTCCTCGTCCATCCGCGCCTCAAGCTCCCGGAGCTGTTCTAGCTTCGGGGTTTGAGGTGCGGGGCGTGATGCTCCTGCCCCTTGATCCAGTGGCGGGGCTGACTGTGCGGGCCACGGGGCCACTGGAGGGGGCGTGACTTGTTCGTGCTGGGGTTGCGACGAGGGGGTATGTCGTCGTTGCCCCCCGAGTGGACGTCCCCTACCCGCCCCTCATCAGGGTGCATCAAGTTGTAGCACTCCCGTGCGGGGTCGATGTAGGATTGGTCCGAGTTGGAGATGACGCTCGGTGCATTCTCCCCCGAGTCGTCGGTGTGGGCGGCGAAGTCCACATTTGCCCAGAACTCGTCATCATCGTCGCTGTAGCTGCGACGAGACGACGAGGTCTGGCCCTAACGGTCCCTTCCCTCTGAATGTTCTTGAGGGGTGAGGTTGATGGTGGTATCTGTTTCCCCACCGCCATGTGTCCTAGCATTTTCCCCAGGGGATGACGGTGAGGATGCCACGTGGTCTCCCACGAGGCCGTCCAGGCGCCCGAGGCGCTAGACTGGGGTGTCCGACAGCTCGTGCAATAATGCATGAACTGCACGAACGTGGGCGTCCATGGTGGTCTGGAGCCCAAAGAGGGACGACGGCGCCGTTCCCCTCCCCCGGTGAGGGCGGAGAGAAAGATCGGCCGGCGTCGCGTTTCCGCTCTCGCCCGTCCTTCGGGCAGTAAGCGGATACGTGACCGCTGGTACCGGAGATCCCGGGACAGCGGCTGGTGCAGTATTGGCTTCCCCCGTTGGGGGTGCCAAGTCGGCCGCATCTCCCGCGGCGAGAGGTTGGTTGGCGCTGCTGCGCCTCCTCCTCCTGATCCGCCGGGTGCGGCATGCAACGTTTCCCCCGCTCTCTGAGGTGGGTGGAAGCATTGCAGGGGTCCCTTCTCCGGCCGCCTGCTGGGCCGGAGTTGGGACGACAACGACGCGGGGCCCGATCGGGCGAAGGTTCATCTCGAGCCCTTGGCCGGTGGCCACGAACTCGAGAGTCCCGAACCGGAGTGCCGCGCCAGCGGGAAGCGTGGTGGAGCTGGCTGCCATCCGAAACCTATGTCAACACGCAAAAGTCCCCTACCTGGCGCGCCAACTGTCGGTGCTAGTTTTAGTCGGGGCTAATACCGGCTAGTAAATATGTGTTTTGCAGTTGAGGCTACGGATGGTGTGCAAGGGGGAACACGGGGATTATACTGGTTCAGGCCAGGCAAGCCCTACGTCCAATGGAGAGGAGAGTCGTGTTGCCCTGCACCGGGGTGCTTGTAGTAGGGGGTTACAAGCTAGGCGAGAGAGGGAAGTGCTCTCAGGTCTCTTGTGAGTGTCTAAGTGTATGCAAGTCGTCTGCTGTTGGTGTGTATGTGTGGGTGAGAACTTAGAACTTCCGGGTGTCCCCCTAAAGCTGGCCTCTGCTCTCGCTTTTATAGTCGCAAGGGAGAGGCAAGGGCAGCGCTTACAATGCTACGTATGTTACAGTGAGGAGTTGCTGTTCCTTGTTTGACTATGGTCAGCTACGGTCTTTTCTCCACGTCTCCGGGGTATGGCCGTAGTGGTTCGCACGATCTTGGTGAGTTCCGAGGCAGCAACAGTCGTCGGATTATGGCATGTCGTCAGCTACGGTCTTTTCTCCGCGTCTCCGGGATATGGCCGTAGTGGTTTGCACGATCTTGGTGAGTTCCAAGGCGGCACCAGTCGTCGGATTACGGCATGTCGTAAGGTCACACCTGATGGCTACCCTTCTGCACGATGTGACAAGAGGGTGAGTCGTCTTGGGGCATTGTCTCCTGAGGCTCGGGACTCCTGAAGGCGTGATGGGATGGAGCAGGGTGATATCTCCCCTTGGTCGTATTTCCGGCCTTTGAACAGTACTTCCCGAGGCTTAGGTGGGCCCGGATGGAAGGCGTGCTCGTCCTTTCGAGTGGACAGTGCAGTAGGCGCCTTTCCCGTTCTTGCGTAGCCCGTTGTCAGGCGCTCGGACTGTCGCAGTCGGAGTTGATAGACCCCGGCGGAAAACGGGGCGGTGCACCATAGACCATACCGTGGAGAGGACGGCCGTAGTGGGCCTATCAAATCCGCTGCCAGGGAAATCCTGACAGATGGTATGGCCGTCAGGGGCGTGCGAAGCACAGTCGCGTCGAGAATCTCGCCTGACGGGACAGTGCCTGTAAAGTGGTCAGGGAGGTCTCTTGTGGTCCAAGATTGCTCTGCTGACATCACCGGTGCCTTGGATGCCTTTGTGAGATTGCGCTCGAGGGGGATGGGGAAGCTCGGGCGAATCGGAGAATGGGCGCCGAGGGCACCGCTCTCCCGAGCTCTCCTGGGGAGGCTCGGGCGAATCGGAGGTTTGGGCGCCGAGGGTGCCGCCCTCCCGAGCTCTCCCAGGGAGGCTCGGGCGAATCAGAGAATTGGCGCCGAGGGTGCCGCTCTCCAGAGCTCTCCCGGGGAGGCTCGGGCGAATCGGAGAATTGGCTGTTATTGGTGTCGCTCTCCCGAGGGTTGGCTGTCATTGGTGCAATGACGTCGTGGGCCTCCGTAGACGCGGCCTTCGCGGGCTTCGGGCGCGGCCTTCGTGGGCTTCCACTGGCCATACTTGGGCCAGGCCGTGTTGGGAATGATCGTTTTCGCATTGAAGTTGGGTACCCCTAACTTTGGTACCCGACAAAGTTGATAATGTGGTCAAGCATCTAACTTCATACAAATTTCTAGGTCCAAATGGATTTAATATGGATTTTGTAAAGAGATTCTGGCCAATCATCTACAATGATTTTTATAAACTTTGTGCTTCTTTCCACAGTGGTTATGTTTGCTTACAGAGTCTGAATGATTCAAGTTTCACCTTGGTCCCAAACTGTGACAATGCTATGGAAGTCTCTCATTTTAGAACAATCTCACTGTTAAACACTTCAATTAAGATCCTTACTAAACTATTGGCAAAACAAGCTTCAATTGGTTGTCTAAGTTGGTTCACAAAAACCAGAATGGTTTTTTGTTTTTTGAGGATAGATCCATCCAAGATTGCTTAGCTTGGTCCCTGGAATGTATGCATCTCTGTCACCAATCTAGGAATGAAGCCATTTGTTTACACCAAAATTTGGACGATGCGTAGGTGGTTGTCGCAAGAGGGAAATAGCCGATTGGAAAGTCTGGATCGGATGTTTGCTGGTGTTAGCAAGGTGTGAAACGAAACTTAGATTGAATCAGGTGTTTGATCACGTCAGCAAGGATACGCGTCCGCGTTGGTTTCGGCAAGCTATCGCGATGAGGGCCCGTGAGAAAGGAAAGGCTAGGTCTGAATTTACCTTAGAATTAGGGAGTTTTGTTATTTTCTTATTTTTAGATTAGGGTTTTCATTTGATTGAGATTTGATTTTTCTAGTCACCTGGTATAAATATAAATCTGAGATATTGTAACTGAACACGACGACAACATCAATACACAACCCAGCTTCACAACCACCCTTTTTCTTAGAAGTAGGAGTAGAGTAGATCTGATGCGTTCTTCAACAAGCACGACTGAATCATTCTGTGGATTCCCGAGTTCACTAGTAAGTACCGTCACGCTTGCTTTCATCATGTGCGGTCTGTGTGATCCTGTGTCGCACCCCACTTCTAGATGAATTCAAGTGGTTATCAATTCTCGTTTGGTTCGAATATGGATTGTGTAATTTTGTCTTACACCCCACTGCTTGGATTGAATTGAGGATTAGTTATCGACTCTCTAAAATTAACATCTTTAGTTAGATTCATTAAATTACCGATGTTGCTTGTTGTTTATTTATTATTTATTATTTATTATTTTAAGCAATCATCATTATGCCCAACCTTGATCTATTTCTTATCGGCTCAAACCTTATATTTCTATCTTGCTTAATGAATGAATGATCATTGAAAAATGTGTTTAAGCGAGTAGATTTGTTGATCATTAGCCGATCTGTCCATATCTTGATTGTATACAGGTTGCACTCAAGTAATAAAATGGATCTTACCGAGTCTTTGAATAGTAGATTCGATTTGGAGCTTACGTCATAGCTGTCTCGATTCTTTAGATCCTCACTGGCCTAAGCAAAGGATTGAATATACTAGTCAAAGTGTCAAAGTATCATTTGTTTTATAGACTTGTATGTTGCCTGTATCATGGCAATCTTGCTATGAGCTTACTTTTTGCAAGTCATTTTAATCAATTCTTCTCATGCGTTGCTTTATAATTGATTATGTTGAAATCTGTCATGTACGTCATAGCTGTCTCGATCCGCTCCATCCTCACTGATAAACGTTATAGGTTGAAACATGCTTTAATCTATAAAGTAATTTATGCTTAAGATCCGATTAACGTAATTTGCTATCATTTATGTACCTTTGAATCAATTAAATAGAAAATCAGATGTCTTGCTGTATTCACAAGATCGATTCATATTATCGAATATCGACTCTTTAGTCGATAGCCTCATTGGAAGGCCCATTGGGCCAGATATTTGAAATTGTCTGGGACAACACCAGCTAGTTCCACCTTGTGTTACCGAGCAACCTCCTTTTCTTGTTAATTGCAGGTCAAATTGACTAGCACGCTTGGATCCAATGGTACGTTTCAATACCGGGTGTTGAAGCTAACTGGATCTGCGCGCTGACTCCCTGCTCTGCAGATCGTTTCGGCTTTGCTGTGTGTTGATCGCAGAACCAGATTTTGCACCAACACTATTATCCTAAAGTTGGATTTTTGAGAAAGCTTTTGATAAAGTGTAGCATGGCCTCATGATTCAAATTATGTAAACAAAAGGCTTGAACATGTTTGGTTGAGGAACTTCAGTTGTCCTTTTAAATGGTGTTCCTTGGAAAGTCTTTCACTGTCAAAGAGTAATTATTAGGCAAGGTGCACTTTATCTCCTCTTCTCTTTGCCTTAGCAGCTGACTTTCTCCAATCCATTTTAAAAGCATCAAAGCAACAGGGGCTCTTAGTTCCACCAGTTCACCTGCCACATGGTTAGGATTTTCCAATTTTGCAATATGTTGATGATACATTGATCTTCATACAAGTGGATGCTAGCTAGGCAACTCTTCTTCCTAAAAGTTGTTCTCAATTCTTTTGCTGAATTTACTGGCCTCAAGGTTAATTATTCTAAATCAATGTTTGTTCATGTCAATGTGAGTGAAGGAAAAAACGAACATTCTAGCAAATACTTTTGTTTGTTCTATTGGCTCTCTCCCCTTTACTTATCCTGGCCTGCCTTTAAGCATTTCAAAGCTCGTTGTGGCTGGCTTTTGCCCATGGTATCTAAGTATGAAAGAAGGTTAGTCAATGTTTCATCCTTAATGAGTGAAGCTGGTATATTGCAAATGACTAATGTTTGTCCTTAGTGCTTTGCCTACTTACACAATGTGCACCTACCTCCTACCAAATACTATGATTAAACAGATTGATAAGTATAGGAAACACTATTTTATGGAGGCGGTCTGACATTCATTCTAAAAAGCCCCCAAAAGAGGTTTGGAAGTTAGTTTGTGACTCAAAAGAAATGGTGTGCTAGGTGCTCATGACCTTTATATCCAAAATGAAAGCTTGCTGCTTAAGCATCTTCGCAAATTCTTCAACAAGAAACATATACCTCGGGTACAGTTAGTTTGGCACTGTCATTAAGCTAATGGACAAATATCAGCACACACTAGAAGAAGCACCTTTTGGTGGAAGGATGTTCCCAAGACTCTTGCCTCTTTCAAGTGTATGGCTTCAGTAACAATTGGAGATGGGTCCACCTATTTTTTCTAGACACATGCTTGGCATGAGTGCATGACAATGTTTTGAATGCTCAATGGCCACATATTTTTCTCTTTTGCCAAGGATGATCATATCATAGTTCAGCAATTCTTGGTCGTAGAAGATAAATCCGAATTTTTTCATATCTCCTTTGACTTGAAGCTTTTGAACAGTATTAATCGATGATCTCCAAACTCGATAACATTCAGTTGACTCGAAGCAAAGACGATGTTTGAATTTACATTTGGGGTTCTTCCATTTTCTCCTCAAGGAGAGCTTATTACCGGTTATTAGGCTCAATACCAGTGCCACCAGCTTTCAAATGGCTTAGGAATTCAAATTGCCAACCAAAGAGGAAGGTGTTTTTTTGTTAGAGCTTCAAAGCTATAATTGTATCCATTGCCATCTAAATATTGAAGAATCACTGCACCATCTCTTTTTGGATGCCCATTTGCTATGTCCTGCTGGAATTTGTTGGGGTTAGAACATTTGATCCAAATGGATATTTTTTATACTCTCCTCCCGTTCAAAGTTCAGATTATTTTTTTAACAATGGCAGGAGCTCTGCCGCTCAATTAAGACAAATGAATTATATGTACAAGGGTAACCAAACGTGTTGTTAACACAAGACACACAAAGGGCCGACCCACCCACGTGACGTGAAAAGAGTACAAAACTGCCATGAATCATCGTTGCCGAGCATGGTTACAAAGCAGCCAGTAGCTTCGATTCCCATGATGGACCCTTGACGAACGATATGAAGACAAGTAGACGGTCCGAACCGAGCGACCGCAGCAAGTCATTGTCCCCAAGCTCAAACAAAGAGCAGCTCAGACTTCCTATCTCGAACCTCCGCTCCACCAATCGCTTTTGCTAGACCTCCGAAGCAAACAAGTCGACGAAGAAGAAGGGGAGTTCGCCCCATTTCATCGTTGCTGAGCTACATCCTTAGACATAGCAGCTCTGACTTCATGCTGCAAGTCTCCCTTCCATGCCCGCAGACCAAGTGCCAAGAAGCGAAGGGCATTCTCCAAAGGTGACATCATGGCCGAGACTAATTCCATCCGTGACGCCTCCAACAAGGGCATGATGTTGGGAACGCCACCGTCGCTCATCCAAGATGGACTGTGCTTTTGTCCATGAAAGACATGCTAAGGAACATGACGCCCTCGACAAGGAAAGTGACGCCCACGGGCGTCACCATCGTAAGGCTTTTGCCCAAGGTGTCCTCCAACATCTGCCAAGACATCGGACCCTAGCTTACCATCATCGCTACTCTGCCATTCCAACGAAACCTTTCAAAAGAAGCAACAACATGCCGGCTGCACGCAACAGCCGCATAGCTGCATCGACCGCCATCCCCTCTGATCGGGCACATGGAACAGAGCTTTACCTTGCCACGCGCGTCACCCTGCCGCACATTGAAGCCGATATTGCTCGACGTCACCGGCTTTGGCACCCGCAGCCGACGCTGCCAACCACCGCCAGCCATCATCGGGCGCATGTGCCCCTACCAATATGGGTGCCGCCTCGTGGCCTAGGATGCCGCCGCGACCTCCACCATGGCCCCCACAACCAAACGTGGATCCCCAACCTGGGGGCGCTAGATCTGGACGATAGGGCACCAGATCTGGCCACCCACGCCAAAGCCCAGGCCGACGCTGCCATGAGAGGAGGAAGGAGCATGACTGATGGGGGGAAGAAGAGGAGGGACCATAGTCACATAAAACGGGTTCACTACCTTCGACCCTCGTCTCGTGTTCATCGACCCCAACCTAAGTTCACTGGTTCATTTTTAATCCTAAGTGTAAAAAACTGTCGCAAGTAGCGTACCATATTCCATGACCCTGTACCTTTGACCCTATCGACCCGAAAACTTTGTAACTATGGGAGGGACCCATCGCCGCCGTGACCTCGTGCATGCCAAGGCTACTGGCTGGTGCCGTCGCAGACATGACCAAGTGGCCCGTCGAGCCCCATGCGGCTCAAGCGAGAAGCCAGCCACCGGCCCGCCGTGTTCGTGCCACCAAGCCGCCAAAACGAGAGGATTGCCCCCCCTCCTCAATCCCGGCGAGCCACAAGGGCCCGGTTGGCAGCCTGCTTCGGTGGCCGCGGCACGGCCAGAGAGAGTAGGGTAGGGTAGGGTAGGGGAAGTGGTGGCTAGGGTTGGGCATTCAAATCGCTCGCATGGGGGACGCAGGGGCGACAATATAAAATGTGAAACTGTTCAAAGGTCAGATTCACAAATCCTTCTTTATGGAGATTATTGTTGCTACGGTGTTGCCACAGGATTTGCGGGAAAGCTATGGCCCAAACTATGGGTTTAGGTGACTATTAATTATGATCCAACTATGGCACAAACATGTCTGAAGTTAGATCATGGTGTTTACTGTTTGGGAGCCAACGAGCAACTCAATGAGCATATCCCAGTGCTAATCTTTCCTAGGTTTGCACATTTTGCTGCTTTTATAAATTTCTATAAGGGGTTATTTGGATCCCTTCATTTTGGAGGAATTGAAATCTAACTAATATTTAGACTATTTGGTTGGAATTTGACATTCCAATACTTTCTCAACCTCACAAATAAGCCTATCTCAGATTCATAGGTGGAAGATGGAAATGACTTCTATAGATTATCATGCAATATTTCTAATCTACAATTTATAGCGTACTCTTCAACTCTCATCTCTACACTAGAAATGCAACATATAAGTATCTCTGTTGTATTGCTAACAACAAATATGAAAATATATTCCATATATAACCATATTAGTTTAATTAATTTGTGTATAAATTATAACTATTAGAATAAATTCAATTCTAAGGATCCAAATAGGATGTAAAGGAATTTTGATACATCTTTGACTCCGGCTTGAGTAGGTAAGGGCATATTTGGCACAACTTGGCTCTAGCTCTAGCAAAAGCCGCCGCTTTCTAGTCAACAGTAGGTGAGTCAGAGCAGAGGAGCATCTGAGGAGTTGTGCACAACATTCCCAGATGTTAATTTTCTACAATTTCTTTCTCTATTAACTAGCAAACATGCCCAACAATTAAAACAACAAGAAGAGACGATGAATGACCTGTCCGAGATTAGCTCAATAATAACGAGATACAATATTTTGACACTGAAACAGTATTGCAAAATTGTCTTTACGAGTTACGACAATGCAGTGAAAGAATCACAAATATAATTACGTGATCCCTCTGGCGGTACGCAATTCCACTCTGTGAGGTTCCGTACACTATCTCCAGAAGAAACCTGGTCCTCAGGGGCCAAATGTAGTTGAAGGCCGGAACAAGCACGGCTGTATATATCTGCAAAAACATATATAGCCCCATTGTTACATGCATATGAGTAACTTCTAAGCAAGAGAGCCATGAATATTTTAATTTTAACTTACCAGAAGTTAGCTTCAGGGTTCCCTGTGCCTGGCTAACAGCAAAGTGCAGCAGTATTGTTGGAGTAGATTTATTTCAAGTCGTCAGCCCATTTCTTCATTCTCGTACTGGCTAACTTGGCCTGCAAATACAGAAGCATCACATGCAACAAAATGATCGATGCGTCCAGTACTCAGCACGAAAGAAACTCAAATATATGCTACTCCCTCCGACCCTAAAAAAAAAAAAACAATTCTCGTTTTTCAAAAAGTCAAACCGTTTGAATTTTGATTTTAAATAGTAAGTATCATTAGATTGAATATAACATATATTTTTATAAGTATATTTATTTGAACACAAAAATACTAATATTTATTTACTGTAAATTTGTTCAAACTTGAGCTAAATTGACCGGCGCGAAGAATTCTATAATTATATGTAGAAATGCTAGAAACAAATTAAAGAAGATGAGAGTGAACCACCATATATATACGTACCTCTTCATCCCAATCACATTTGACAGTGAGGTAGGCCAGTATGAGCGTTTGAACGGCGGTCCCTCCAATCATGCCGGACCAGATTCCCTGAAAATCAGCTGTCAAGATGAGCCCAAACTCCAAAGTTGTTGCATGCTCAAATAAAGCTGATGATGCCTTGCTTGATGGGCACTAGTGATCGATTTGCATCATTACCCCTACTCCAAATTGCAGCGGCCAACCGAGTACGATGCCCAAGGGAACTCCGATGAGGTAGTAGGTGCCGATGTTCACGTAGGCGACGAGTGCCTGCCATCCTGAACCAATGGCCACCCCTGCAGATCAGGCAAAAACGGCCAGGTTATTGTTCATGTCTCAGTCAGTCTCGCTCACTGAGGTTCTTCAGCACGCATGCATTGCAGCTTGCCTGAGAGGACGGGCTGCACGCTGTTGAGGAGGATGGTGAAGGCGAGGAGGACGGAGAGGTGGTGCACGGCGTCGAGCACGACGGCGCTGGACGTGAAGAGCAGCGCGATCTTGTCGTCGAAGTAGAGGATGAGGCACCAGAAGACGAGGCCGATCACCACGGACGTCGTGATCGACACCACGATGGCGAACCGCGCGCCTTTGCCGCTCCCTGCGCCCAGCTCATTGGCGACACGCACCCTGCCATGCCACATGCGTCAGCGAGAGAAAGATAGAGATGCCGATCGATCCTGTACGTACGTACGTACCCGGTTGCTGCTAAGAAGCCGAACGGGATCATCATCTCCCATCCGTTGATCGTCTGGCTGCATTTGGATCAGGAACCAACACAATGCACTTATTAGATATGCATACATGGATCAGGAACCAACACAATGCACTTATTACCATATGGAGAGTGCATCCACAGCGATTTCAGCGTTCTTCAGGTACCCTGTCAGCAGCACCAGCAGTCGGTAGTACCAGTTCTCCAAGCTGCATGCATGCAGGTGAGCAAAACATGAAATAGATCATGTCGTCAGTCGTCACTAGCTAGTAGGCTACTATAGAAAGAGAAAAATAAGCTACGAACCAGAGCATGACTCCGGACGCGGAGGAGAGCTTGATGAACTCCCAGAAATCGGCGAACGCCTCCATGGTGAATCCCTTCCACGACAGCGGGCACCCGCCTCCGACGACGTAGACGTACTGTCCCAGCACGACGAGCCACCACGCCATGTCGGCGGAGGCGACGGCGCCGACGATCCCCAGCCCCAGGCGCTGCACGAGCACGTAGGTGACGACGACGTGGACGGCGAGCGCGGCGGCGGCGGTGATCGCGGTCACCCAGTTCTTGAGCTGGCTCTGCAGGAACCGGGTGAGCGGGAGCAGCATCGCCATGGCGAAGTGCTGCGGGATCAGCCACACGCTCATCTGCCCCGCCAGCCGCGACAGCTCCGGCGTCTGCCCGATCAGCAGCAGCAGGTCCTCCATGAAGATGTAGGTCGGCGTCAGCGCCGCCGCGAAGATGAGCAGCACCACCCAGGACCGCTGCAGGTACACGCCCAGCATGTAGTGCTTCTTCGCGCCGAATGCCTGCCCGCACAGCGTCTCCAGCGCGCTCGCCATGCCCAGCTACATCATTAGAATCATCGTCAAATTAAACCGCGTTTAATTATTTTCAGCTCTAGATCAGTGTTTTTAATTTCCTCTCACAACATAAATCAGCATCAGCCAAAATCAGAGCCCAAATGTTATACAACTACTAGACATGCATGTCGTGAGCCATGACGAAATAAATGTGGTAGAGTATATAATTGAGGACGGTGACATTTCACTTGTATGGCGACTTCTGCGAGCTGATGAGCATCACGTAGCCTGTGGCCGTAGATCTGTGCTTGTTGTGTCCGGTAGCAGACAGCTAAACGAGACCGGCCACAAGTAACACCGAGATAGGCACATCCGCACATATATGCTCTCCTGATACGAACAAAAACTGCAGGCGGCGACAACGAACGATAGACCGATCGAGAGCGTGACCAGACCAGTAGTATGCATGCAACTAGGACACGGTTCTCGTGATGACGGCTCATTTGATTGGCTGTTACTCCGTAGGAGAATTTGGCATGATCTGGGAGAGCACGGCATCTGGAATTCTGGATTCGGTTCCTGAACACAGAAGCTGCCTGATGCATACACATACACATTTTTATCACTTGGTTGTCTGTCGTCGACAGCAACTATCCACATAAAAATGGAACACCATGCACCAGAGAGATCCAATCTCAGCAACCCATGGACCTTTATAATAATGAGTGATAGAGCGAGACGAGACGGGAGATTACTGTTGATACGTACGGCGACAGCGATACTCTGCGAAGCGTATTAAAAAATCTTGGTGTTTCATCATTCATTGCTCGACACCAAGAGGAAGCCAAATCAATAGCGCGGCGGCTAGCTGTTGGTTACGTAAACCAGAAAGTCAAAACCATCGCTTAATTAATCACATCACATTCCAAAGATCATCAGGAATCAGAGCTCAACTACCGTGTATAGGTTCCATGGATAGATCGGACGCCACTCAACTATAGGTTTTTTTATTAACTTAATTGACTTAGCATAAACATAGTAGAACGACATACAATTCGTGGAAGGATATCTAATGAGATCGATCGATTGGAGGTAAACTAAACGCGTCCATCCAGCTGGATGGCCAGTTGTAGATTACACAGCTTAAAAAGAATACTACGTATTCAAAGCTATTTCTGCAGTCTGCAAATTAAATGCGTCCAGCTAGATGGCCAGTTCGTTGACCATGTCATTTTTTTTAGTTTAGCGCATAAATAAGCATTTGTCGCTGGCATTCGATTTGGATTTACCTATTCTACCATTTGCTATCGTCCAAAAGAAGTTCCAAAGACGAGTTCCGTCCTCTCTCGGCGGCAGACGGCACTACTACAGCTCTGCTTCTTAACTGGTTAATTAATTAAGCAGTCTAACAGGTTGCTTTGACGTGATGATCAGCTTACCTCCAGCTAGCTCCGGAAACAGAGAAAAGAGCTAGCATAGCATTAGCATGGGACAGAAATCTCCGCTGCCGCTGTCCGCGCGTGCATGTGTGTAGAGGTGATGACATGTTCGGCTGTCTGGATTGCACGGTTGGCTGACAGAGCTAAATGGCTGGCTGATGCATGTGCGTACGTAGTAGTAATTGGCATGGTTAGGAGGCAGGCAGGCAGTGGGTAGTGGCGACGCGGCGGCCTACCAGGAAGCCGAAGTTGAAGCCGGCGACGACGGTGGCGGCGATGGAGAAGGCGGCGAGCTCGAGGTCGCCGAGGTGGCCGATGAAGGCCTGCGTGACGACGTTGACCCCGTACAGCGCGATCCGCTGGAAGATGGCCGGGCCGACGATGTGCCACAGCTTCTTCGACTCCACCCACCACTCCACCGCCGCCGCCCGCCTCGCGCCGCCGCGCCCCTGCTTGCTGGCCGCCGCTTCTCCGAGCGACGGCTGCAGCAGCGGCGCCCGCGCCGCCTGGTCGTGGTCGTCCTCCATGCCAGCCGAGCTAGCCGATGGCACAGCGACGACACGCGCTAGCTGCTAGCTAGCTAGCTTCTACCTGGCTGCAGATTGCGGTGTGGTGGTGACGTGACGTGGTGTGGGAACAACTGCGCGATTGCCTCAGCTGTAATATAGAGGCGCGAGCGCCGCCCACCCCCCCCCCCCCCCCCCCACCCCCTCTCTTTTTTTTTTTAATGAGACGCTATCATTGCTCGTGTCGTGGAAAATATCATGGCGGACGTGTTGCTAATCCAAAAGCCTCTTTCGCAGTCGTCCGCACGATTCCATCCCAGCCAACGACGCACGGGCACCTGCACAATGTTTCTTTTTTTTTATCCGTGCCCGTTGCTTTTTCTTTCTGTTATGTCACGGTGATTCGTGAGTGCGTCCATCCACTCAGCAAACTTGGACTGTGCTCCCTATCCTGTGCGCTGATGTCATTATTAATGTAGACGAGAAAATACGAAACATTTATTTTAAAATGGTATAACTCCTAAATGGTGTATCTATTTTTAATTTCGTCTTCACCAGTGTGTTCCAAGCAACGATACGAACAAAACTAGATCCCAATTATATATGTTTTGATAAATTTTTTCAATAACAATTTATGTATATTAACTTAAAACATATAACTTACGTACACAAGTTGTATTTGATAACTTTTGTGTATAAGTTGTGTTTTTGTGTTTCTAGGTTTCATGTAGTTATAAATTAATTTATTTCTTTTTTGTTTAATAATCTTTGTATTTATAAGTTTTGCCATAAGTTATAAGTTATTTCGTTTCCTTATGTTTAATAACCTCCGTACATAAGTTATGTTTTATAATTTCTTATATAAGTTATACGTTATAAGTTAATGTATATAAGTTGTTAATGAAATAATTTTTTCAAAACAAATGCTAATGTGGTCTACTTTTTTTGTCTCATCACGAGGAACATACCGGTGCAAACGGAATTGGAAATGGATAAACCGTTTAGAAATTATATGAGTTACAAATAAATGTTTTGCTTTTTTTAATCTTACATCACATGACGTTATTGGGGGTTGGAAAATATGTGGGTTGGAGCAAGCGCACGCAGAAAATTGAGGATGGGCACCTCCGAATAAGGAAAGTGGTGGGTTTTTTTTCTAAAAATGGTAAGAACTGCATGTCAGAAAATCGTTCGCTCGTTTCGAGATGAATGAACGTTCGCTATTTAGTGGCTATGGTTGCTAATACTAGTCTTCTACAGTATAAATAAAAAAGGCATGTGGTGCACGTTGTGCGCGCGGGCAGTGGCCAAGATAAAGTGCTGCTCTGGGCCACGAAAATCTTACGTCCGTCACAAAAACAATGTAATTTTAGTTAGTTTTATCCTTAATCAAAGTATGTATCAAACTATATATCTCATGTGTCGGATAAATCAATATAGAAAAAAAAAGTCAATATTTATAACATCGAGTAGGCGTACCATGTAAATGCATCGGTTATCTCGCTCAGTGTGGATGAAGCCGGCACCGACGTCTTCGGGGGTGCACCAGACACAATGGCATGCGGTTTCCACGTGCACAGTTCAAAGCTGATCAAGCACAGTTCGCAGAGTGTACACCAAAGAAGGACCGACTAGACAATGCTGGTGCACCCAGCTCACGCGTGGGAAATTAACTTTGAAGTCCTCAATTGATGTGTCCAATGAGCAGGCACCGGATTGAGCACCTTCTACTCGACCACAGACCATGTTTTTGGGCACAAATCAAAGTTGAACTCACAACACCCCTGTCCGGTGAGCACTGGACCAGGGCGCCAATCCAAGAACAGTACTATCACACTCCAAACCAGCCCCTTCCGAGACGCTGTGACAAGTACCAACAGCTAGTTTCTTAGTAGATGGAAAGTGACCGTTGGGCGTACGTGTCCAGTGCATGTAGGAAAGTGTTGGGTCTAGCTTGTCACACTACTTAGGGTGTGAATCATCATTTGGAGGACTCAGCCACAACGAGGACGTAGGTTGCCAGTAAGCAATTGAACCTCAAGGATAGATCTTGTATCTATTCAGTTGGCTGGTTCGGTATATCACACTTGTTTCATTCGTATCTTGCTACTGTAGTAGTTGCTTGTAGGGGTACTAACTAGAGCTTGTAGTTGTAGTTTACTTACTTGTTTATAGCTCTAGTAGTTCTTGTTAGTATTAGCTCTTGTGTGGTGCTTGTGATTAGAATTAGATAACAAAGATACTAGAATTTGAATAGGAGGCTTGCTTGGGTGAAAATAGTGCTAGTGCAAGTAGAGACTATTAGGCTTTGTCGTTTTACTAATTCCTTGCACGCGTGTTGTGACAAGTTTATAGAAATTTTTTATGGATTATTTATTCCCTTTAATAATAAAAATCCTTTGAGCATCATCCGTGTGCGCTCTGCTCTCTAATAGTGCTCTTATACATATTGCTGTTGAATTGAGATCTGCCCACAGAACTAGCTAGTTGGTTTGAGCTTATGAGCTAAAATTAGTGCTTTTTAACAATATTTTACTGTCATGAAAAATTAGCATCACCGACAGCGTCACTAGAGTCAGACAATAGGAACCTGCTGCAGTGCGCCCCTTTCCGCCAATTGCGCTGCGTACCTGGTGCTGCCGGGTTGGCAGTAGCACTCGCCACACATTCTGAACGAATCTTATGCCCTGTTTAGTTCACAAAATGTGACACTATTCATCCATCACATCGATTATACTTTCTATTTGCATGGAGCATTAAATGAAGTAGTAGCTGTTGTATTTTTTACTTTTTTTTCTGGTTAGATTAAGATAAATCTTTTAAATCTACTTGATCCATGATTAGACAAAAATTATTAAATACAAATGAAAATGCTATAGTGCACTTTTCACCCCTTTTCCCAATCAAGTGAACAAATCTTTTCTTTGGTGAATGTGTACGCTCGAATGTGCAGCTAGACGCACACATTGGGTACCGTCTCCACTATCCAGGTCGATCAATCTCGTAGTAACGTGTTTCGCGAGAAATAAAGCGGGTTCTCCCGCGTTTGGTTCTCCTATACTTTTGGTGACGCACTGTGCCTGACGCGCATTGGTGTCATGAATAGTTCCTGAATCCTGGGCGCGGCCATTCCCCATTCGTCCGTCCACCTCCAGCTCCTACGGGGCCTGGTTTGCTTCTCAACTACTTAGCTATCTCCAACAAGACCATATAGAAACCCAAATCTAAAACGAGTTTTCAACTATACTGTTTCAGTCTCCAACAAAATACCCATACTAGAGACCTATTTTGGGTCTCATAAGAGACACAACCCAGATTTGAGTCTCCTCTCTCCCTGAAACCCATTTGTAGAGAGATTCTTATTTAGATATTGTTGTTGGAGAAGATTAAAAATAGATATTAAATCTATTCACTGTACCGTAACCCAAACGTAAAATAGGTGTTGTATTTTGGGTGTTGTTGTTGGAGATAGTCTTAGACCGTCTCTAATGGATAGCTCTTGGCTAACTCATAGAATTTTTTTCTTACATTATAATAGAAGAGAGAAAGAAGCTATCTCTTGTTTAAGAGATAGTCTTATACACACATTTCAAAGTCATATGAGAATGATGTGTGAGGTTATTTATATTATAAGCTATGTACTAAAAGATAGATCATTGAAAGGTTGTCTGTTAGAGTGTTTAGAATTAGATACTAGCTCTTATTGTTGAGGATGCCCTTAATCTGTTCCAATTTATAAGTCGTTTGACTTTTTCGACCCTAAGTTTAACAATTCGTCTTATTAAAAAAATTAAAACAAAAAAGCTAAATTTAGCTTAGACTTGAAGAACTTTTATTAATAAAACAGATCATAACAAAAAAAAGTGATATTTTACACAAATTTTTAAACAAATGGTCAAACTTGAAGCTAAAAGATAAACGACTTATAAATTAAAATGAAAGAGTAGCTTGCATCACATCCGAAGAGTCAGGCTAGCGCTAGTGAGGCTATGCCCATACGAGACATGTCTTATTTTGGTGTGCCTGGGTCTGAAGAGCAGTTATTTGGTTATTTGTTTATTGAGCTCCCTCTCTCTCTCACAGAGAAACGAGACTACACACCCACACGGGCCCTTGAAAAAGTGTCTTTTACATATATGTCATTAAAAAAATGTTTAAAAAAATCTGATCTCCCACGAGTACCATCGTTGTGAATTTCTTTTGTTTCCACACCATTCCGTCCACATCTCTATCTAACGGTGTTAAACGTGACCATTTAGCCCTACCTTGGCACCAGAGGACGCGAGCTCGGCCACGCCATGGCACCCGAGGCCAGCCCCATTTGCGGAGGAGCTGCTTTGAGGAGCTGCCGGGCCTTCTTGGCCAACGGATGGCGAGGTCACCGCGGCCACAAACCCCCCGTCCCACCGCGGCATTTCCCCGAACACCCCTCGCACGCGATGGCCGACGCTGAAGCGGAAGCTGAGGCCGTCCACGCCACGACCACGGAGGTGCTGCTCCTCGACCACGAAGGCCACACCAACGAGGCAGTCACGCACCGCCTCATGGGCGACCTCCACTACGCCGCCGCCGCACGCACAGCCCACGCCGAGGGCACCACGGAGGCAAGGAAGGCCACGGCCGTGCCGCACCTCCGCATCGCCCATGACGCGCTTGCCGTGGCGCGCCGCCTCGCCCCGGACAGCGTCGACGTCGCAGCCCGCTCGGCGACGCCTTCGTGCGAGTACCTCCACTGTAATACCCCGGGTATTACGGATTTAATTAATCTGCCATGTCATCATATTTAAATTAATCATTTGCATATGATTGTGATTAGGTCCCTAGAGTGATTTGAATTTAATTAGCATTTGTTTGTAAAATTAAATTCCCAAATAAAGGTTTAAAAACTTACTTTTATTAGGACTAAAACCTAATTCAAAATCTAAAAGGAATTTTGAGATAGTCCCTTAATAAAAGTTTTAGATCTTTTAAAATGGAAAAACTTTTATTTTTGGAGATTTCAAAGTTCTGTGGTGGAAATTCAAATTTATTTCAAAACAATGATTTAAAACTTAGTTTTGGATTGGCATTTCAAAAATTATTTGGAATCTGGCAAAACTTCCTAAATAGAAGTTGTAAAGATCATTGAGTAGAACAACTTTTATTTTGGCAACTCTTCAAGTTGTTGAGAAAATTTAAAAGTAATTTTGAAAATACAGTTTGAAATTTTAAACCCTATTCTACCCCTTTTTCTGTAGTTTCAAAAATATTTCGAATTTGGATTTAGTTCTAAAAGCAAAGTTGTTTAGAATTTCAAACCCTACAACTTTTGTTTTTACAGTTTTTCATGTTTGTATGCAAAATCAGTCGAATTTGGTCAAAAACCGACAGCCCCTAGGGATCTATGCTACAGTACTCCGCCCCCTCTTCCTGTTCGCGAACAGAGCCGGCAGCCACCGTGTCGCGCGCGGGCGCGTGGCGAGCCGTGCCGGCCGGGATCCTGCTCGGCCGCCAGTTCGGAGGAGGATCGGCGTGCGCCGCGACGCTCTGACCCTGTCCCCCTCTCCCCCAGCCTTCAAAAGGGCGACAAGGCCCTCCCCCTCTCCATTTTCTCCCTGCCGGTCGCCATCGCCACCTCTCGGTCGCCGGTCAAATTCACCGTCGTCACCCCACCACCGCCCTCTCCATCTTGCAGCCAGCTAGCTAGCTTCCTTGCGCATCGCCTGCGTCCGTCGGTGGGAGCTGTAGAGCTTCGTAACCACCGGAACACCGGTGTCTTCTTCGCGGGCGGGCAGAGCGCCGCCGCGAGCTCCGCCGTCGTCTCGAGCTAGTTTGGGTAAGATCTGGGCCTCGGATTGTTGCGCACCGTGATCTCCGTGACCCCTTAAACCTTACGCGTGCGTCGGTGTACTCTCTGGTTCCCTAGGTTCGCCGGAACGCGTGTTCGCCGTTGTGCCGAGCCGCCGGGATCCGCCGCCGTCGCCAAGTCGCCTTCTCCGAACCACCTCCGTCTCCACCGACCCGTCGGCTGGCTTCGTGGTGAGCCCCAGATGCTCGCGCACCTTTTCCCCCTCTCTTTACCGGCTTGTGCTCGCCGGCGACGTGCTCGCCGTCGCCACCGAGCCGCCGCGTCCGTGTCTCCAGGTGCTGTGCGCCTCGGATCTCGTCGTGTCTTAGCTTGGTAGACTCGCCTTGGAGTGTAGAGTCCGTCAGTGCCCTCGGCTTCGTCCCTCGGCTCACCGTCGGCGAGCTAGGGGCGGCGGACCGCCAGCGCTCTCGCCTCTGTAGAAACAGAGGAGAGGCCAGGGGCCTCGGGTTAGAAGATAGGTCTTTCCAGGGGGTTAAGTGTAAATCCCGTGACTCATGTGAATAGTATAGATCGGACCGCGGGTTGATTTCCGATTTCCCCAAGGTCTCTTTTGCTAAAACGCCGGCGCCGGGTGCGGGCAGGCCGAGTGGGCCGGCTCGCTTGGTCATGGGCCGTAGTGGGCTGGTTTGGTTTTTTCTTTTTCCAGTGAATTTCAAAATGCTTTTCATTTATATATTCATATGAATAGTACTGAAGTTTATTTATTTCATATGAATTAATATGTTGAATGGAAAAATGTGAGAATAATTGTGTATGCTCTCTGAAGTATGTAGTATTTGTTAAAAATATAATATAGGGTGTTCCAGTGCCTTTAATCTGCTGTATAAATCAGTGAAGTAATTAATAAATGCAAGTTTGTGTAATTTTAATTAATTATCTGTAAATCCAAAAATCATGAAATTTATTATGGCTCTGTTTGGTGATAAAACCTAGCTGTTGGTAAAGTTTGGTTGCAATTGAAGTTAGTTTGGTCAATTAATAAATATATGTGAAATTAGGGATTAATAAAGTAAATAGAAAAAAATGAATTTAGGTTTGTTGTGTGAATTTTGGGTTGAATGAAGACCAAGGATCTTTCGCTGTGTGATCCTTGGCAATTTGAGAACTTAGTGCTTGGTAGTAGTCATAAAGCTGTGTAGCGGCTTTCTGTGACCGTTAAAAAGGTCAATAAAACAAAAGTAGGAAACATTACTTTTACCTTCCGTAGATCGTTTACAACTTTACCGTGAAGGAAAGTTGTACTCAAGGTATTAATGGTTTACTTTCAAGCATTTCATTTGTTGCCCTCATGTCACGCTAAGCATACATCATTGCATACGTGTAGTGCCCGTTCCCGAGGGGGTCCAGGTCGAGACTACTACTGAGGAGGCCACTCCAGAAGTCCTCCAAGGATTCGACATCTGCGGGACTGATCCCGACCCGACGCTGTACACGATCCAAGGCAAGCCCCGGTGCATTCAGCCCCTCTATTACAAAATATTTATAATTCGAGTTAATCTACTGCATTAGGTTAATAGGAGTTGATTGTCACCTATCCAGATGCATTGTCTCAAATAAATACCCTGAAACCTGATTTAAATAAAATGGTTTGAGAAATGCTTAGGCATGCTTAATGAACTTAGCTTTGCATAAAAGAAAAACTATTTTCTGTGCCATGATTATACTTATACTTTGATTGGTGAAGAACTGGTTATCCGCTGGTCGATGTGTATTTGGGTTGGAGTCCCAATGCATGGTCGCTTTCGGAATAGTTTGGAACTGGTCGATGTCTTTGGAAACGTGTTTCGTTGAGTGGCCAGCTCATGGGGCGGTGTTCCCTATGTCTCACTCACCCGACAGGCGCGATAATAAAAACTGCCGGGTAGTCTTGTACTTGGGTTAGAGTCCCAATGCAGGATTGGCGGCAGGAAGGAAGTAGGGACCGTTCGTTATAGGTCTGCTGTGATCATGATGAACAGCCTAGCCACATACCAATGCGGAAAGCCTAGAGTTCGGTGACGCTATTGCTGGAACCGACAACCACGCACTGGGAGTGGAGAGATGGCGAGAGTAGCTTGTACCCACGTGGCCGGCGTGCCTGGATAAGAGTGGAGTACTGTGCTCTCGGGTGGCGCAGGACCGGTTCCGGGATAGCAAAGCCGTGACGACGGGTTGGTATATGTATGCCGGCGTGCTGCATATGCAGTGTGGTTAGAATCCCCAGCTGGGTACTTTCTGGATTCGAATCGACATGCTCCTCGGTTATAGAGACTTGATCCTCACACTCTACACCGAAAAGTGGTTCTCAACTAGGTTATCTGAATGAATAAAGTAATTGAAAGAATGATGATACATGAGTCTGAATATGGGAGCTATAAATATGATTATAATAATGACAAAATAAAATATAGATCAGGATAGATTGCTTTTCTGCAAACTCCTCATCCTCTGCTAGCCTTACCCATAGCCTTGCATTCCTGAGTCTCATTTTACACCCTTAGTCGGGTAAGTCTTGCGGAGTACCCCTAGTACTCAGGGTTTGTTAACCCCGTTGCAGGAGGACCGCAGTCGGAGATCTGTCTTGCTCCATGTTGCGTGACCGTGGTCGAGGAAGAAAGCGGCGACGAGTGAGGTGGAACCCGTGGGCAGGGTTCGAGTTATCTTATCTAGTATTGTGTAATTATTCCACTGCTACTGTTATGTCCTCTGGCCTGTAATAACTATATTTGAATCCTATTTGAACAACTGGTTTGTAATCTAAATGTTATGTAATCTTCCGCACTGTACTCTGATGTATTTTTATTATGAAATGTTGTAATCCTGTAATGGTTCTTCAATGGTGATCCTGTCGGAAAAAAGGGCGCTAATGTAGCCTGACAGACCTGTCTAGATCATTTGGGACACGGGCCCGGCTGTCAGAAGTCGTTAGTGACAATGACAGGTGCCGGTGGGCCAGGTGATTTAGCCGGTTCTGTTACATCCACGCGAGCTACATCCCGCGGCCTTCCGACCCGGCACTCCACAACGCGGCCTACGACATGTTCGAGGGCTACGAGGAGCACGAGCGCGACCCGGAGGGTGGACGAGGCCAGGAACCAGGCCGCCGCCTCCTACGCCCGCATGGCGATCCAACTGGTGCTCGAAACCGGTAGGCAGCGCGGCGCGGCGAGCTCCGCCACGCCCGTGGCCACGGCGCGAGCGCGGCGACGGGCTCAGAGATGGGAGGGGCATATAAGACCTTTTCACTGAACCGGACCCACTTATTAGAACACTAAAAGGTAAAATCAGACGGAATAGAGACGGGAGTGACATAGGTGAAAAGAAAGTTCAGGACGAGAGTACCTATATGAGATTAATCTTTTTAATAGCTTATATGTGATTGTATTTTTTTTAATGGTACGTATGTAAAAGACCCCTCGAAAAAACGAGTCAGATTCTTTTTGTCGTCACGCGAACCAAACGTTCGTCACATGCACACCACGAACCAATTTCGGTCGCAACCAGAAACCAAACAGGCCCCAATTCAGAATGAATGCACGAGCGCGACATGCCGAGGGTGTCCTCAGAGCTACTCCTAACACTACGCTGTACGCTGTTGCTTCATGGGGTCATGGCTGTGTGCGTAAGAGGTGACGCCAATTCAATGTTGGAACAGAGATGCATGCATGCACGCGCGCGACTGGAACAACACGCGCGCGACTGGAACGGGACCGACGGCGCGCAGAAGCGTTGGCGAACTACTGCAGATCGATCGCGTCTGCAGCCGGGTCCGTATCCGAGACGAATATGATTTCCCGTCGGTCCGAATAGGATCTATTTTTTTTATTTTGCAAAGCACGGAATGGCGTGTAGGCCTGTAGCATAGTAGAGCGAGCCCGACAAGGGGCGTCACCCCACATGTCAGCACTGCCCATGAGGATGAAGAAGTCAGGAAGAGAAGGCCCCCTTCCCTTGGTCCTCGACGCTACCGGCTCCGGCTCCGTCCCCTTTTAATCATTGTCTTATTTAAAAATTTTGTAAAAAAAATAATTATTTTATTATAAAATGATTTATTATTAGAATTACTTTAATCTTGATTTGTTCACTTTTATATTTTCATAAATTTTTTAAATAAGACGAATGGTCAAACGTGGATTTCAAAAAGTAAAAAACGACATTTATTTTGGAACGAAGGGAGTATATGCGACGCTCAGCTATTATAGAGAACATAAAATAATTGCAAAAATAAGGGAAAATTGTTATTATTTGTCTTCTATATAAGATATCTATATACTCCCTCCATCCAAACGAATATGCAATAATTCTCACTTCCGTCGACCGTTACAAACTTTAACTAACATTATATAAATAAATATTAACTCTTATGAGATAAAATAAATGTCGTTAGATTAGTTATGGAATATATTTTCATAATAAATTTATTTCGAGGCAAAAATACTAATACTTTTTGCTTAAACTTGGTCAAAGTTGATATAGCTTGACCAACACGCTTCTCATAGTTACGTAATCAAGTGGACAGAGGGATTTTTTTAGCTAATAATAAAATGATAAAATTAGTTTCTTATATAGTGTCAAATATAGAAAATAGGAAAAAATCTACTTAACCCCCTGACCTTTGTAGGGTGGTCTACTTTACCCCCTAAACTATAAAACGGTCTAGTTTACCCCCTAAACTTTTCAAAACCGTCCAAAATACCCCCGAGTGGTTTTGACGATGGTTTGCTACAGTGTCGGTGGTTTTCTCTTTCTCTTTTTTATTTATTTTTGCTGAATCTTTGAGAAAAACATAGTAAATCACAGAAAAATCATAAAATATACAATTCAAGCATACAATAATTAGTCAACTATAAAAATTATATGTTCACTATATAGATCTACTCATGTGGATACCCAGAGGTGCTAATTTATGTGTTATCTATAACTGAGTTATACGTGGTCAAAATTTTTACTGTACTTCAAGCATACAATAATTAGTCAACTATAAAAATTTCACCACAATTGGATCATAGAAGTTATAGCTATGAATTATTGCAATTAACTACAGATAAAATTAGATTTTTTTAATTAATCTAAGGCTATAGCAAAAACTTTGTACTAAATTATACTGTATTATATGTTCACTGTGTAGATCTACTCATGTGGAATCCAACAAAATTGAATTTTCTATTTTATGATTTTTCTGTGATTTACTACGATTTTTCAAAGATTCAGCAGAAATAAATAAAAGGCAAAACCACCGGCACTGTAGCAAAAACACCGTGATACTGTAGCAAAACCACCGTTTAAAACCGCTCGAGGGGTAATTTGGCCGGTTTTAGAAATTTCAGAGGGTAAACTAGACTGTTTTATAGTTTATGGGGTGGAGTAGACCACCCTACAAAGATCAGGGGGTTAAGTAGACCTTTTTCGAGAAAATATGATTTTTCCAAGGCAATATGGGCTTGTACACACGATTAATATACTGCTAAACTTTTTGTTTATTTTTAACTATTTTAACGACCTCAAATGAAAAAACTTATCTTAGAAAGTGATGGATCACGTCGAGCGCTACAATTTATATAAGAATTAACTTCATCTAGGATCCTATACAAAAGTTATAATTTTTCTAAAGTTTCGCGTTGACGCGCCCTCAGGGGTGGCAGTACTGTCGTGCCATCGAGAATGACGTGCAAAGTTTCCATGTTAAAATCACAGTGCCAACGTGTTTTGATCTCGTCGCAATGATGGCAAAAAAAAATAGTTTTAGAAATAAAAGTTAAACAATGTTGGAAAAATAGTTTTGATATTAAAATAAAAAATTCGCCTCCGTGAGGTTAGACAGGAAGATTCGCATCGTTTCGCACCCGTTCTTGAAATGGAAGTATAATGTGTATTCCCTCCGTCCACAAATAACTGTATTTTTTTATTTTTATGATCCTTGTTTGATTATTTATCTTATTTAAATTTTATATGTAAATAATAAAATAAATAAATCACTATAAAAATATCTCTAATGATAAAATAAGTCATAACAAAACAAATACTATTTATTAAAAAATTTAAATAAGACAAATAGTGAAACAAAAATCATAAAAGTCAAAAAAATACAGTTATTTGTTGATGAAGGGAGTACTCGAATATTATGAATGAAACTAGGTAGTTTGCCCGTGCGTTGTTACAGGACATTTAAACTTTTGTATAAAAAACATACGGATCACAGAATAAGACAAAAATATTACAAAATTAAATACAAACGTTAAAGTGACATTTAACCAAAAAGGTAAAGTTCATGAATTAAACATAGTAACAGAGAAGATGGCCACAGCCTTCCAAAGATCATTAACTGAACACATCTCTGCCTATGGATACATCTTTGCCCGCTACAAGTCAATTTCATTCAGATCCCTGACCTCTCCATGCCAGGTTGAACCGCAATTAGAAGAAATCTCTTACAGCCTTCCAAAGATCATAAATTGCGCAGTTATGTAAGGTCAATTATTCATTATCTAAGAAATTGATGTTGTGTCCTTCGTATCTATGTTAAAGTCAAACTGTAAATCAGGCTATCATGCCAAGACCACCTATTTTGAATTTCCATTGCATGATTACAAAATACTAATGCTTTCAATTAAAACATGCTATCATCAGGAATTTTGTACCCTCCAGAGCTACTACTTGCAGAAGAAAAGGTGAATATTATTTAGATGCAATTTCCTAGGTAAAGCATAGATCAAAAGGACAACATCACTTTTTTACACAAAAATATTTTAGATATAATTAAAGAAGCAAGCACAGCAGTAGAATAGCCGCCTTGCAGAAACACTTGAATACATAATCAGCAGCAACAAATTCCTGCGCTATAGAGGTCTGCAAGATTATAGAGAAGATGACATTCAGTGCAGATTGAACATGAGGCTCTTCTCCAACTTGCTTTCTTGCAAGAGAATCAAGATTCTGAGGATTTTTTAACACCAAATTGCGAATAAATAATACCTTCTGTTGTGTAAAATTTAATGCAGTGCCTCTCCTAATCATCATAGCTTTGTTTCCAACAGAAAATACACCACTGATTCATATCGCCAACTTTTGCCGGTCAGAAAAAAACAAAAAAGAGCATGTTATATTTTGGAAAAAATTCAGAAAACACAACAGGCATCACACAGCTAAATTTATTATATCTCTAACGCATATAGATTAGTTAATGGATTTCACTTAGTTATACTTGCAGCATCACACAACTAAACTTCTTCCAATTTTGATTTCTTATGATGCAATCTATTTGCTGCAAATAAAACACAACATAGGCTGAAGTAGAATAGCTCTTTTATCCACTGCATAGAGAATTATATAAGCTGAAGTAGAATAGCCCTTTTATCCATTGCATGGACAGTCTGACAAGCAGGCAAAGCATATCAAGCAATGTAAAAAACTAAACATAAGTAACATGGTCAATTGATTAGCTGACAGACAGAATATGGTATCACACACAGGAGGTGTGACTGCTATGGCTGGCTTTAATTTCTTGGTAATTTCTGAATGCCCCTACTGACAGAATATGTTAATTTCTGAAAGTCTGACTCTAAACTGAAAATCAGAGCAGCCACAGAAATACACCATTGTGAACTCCACTAAGCTTTAGCAAAAATCAACCAATTCTAGTTCTATGGGTATCGACCAGCCAAGCAACCAAAGTAACATATTTTAAAGCAATTAATTAATTAATTCATCACTGCATCATAAGAATAGGCGGCTGAATGGTACTGCTCTGGTGGCCATAATGGCGATTACCTCAATGGTGTTGGAGCCGAACTGGACGAGGCCAGGTTGCCATCCACGGACTTGTTCTTGGGATCCTCGATCTTGGGGCACTCCGCCTATCGTTTATTCTTCAGCTGCCAGAGCTTTAGCATGTGCTGCGCCATCCCCACGTACCCATCACTGAAAACGAACCGGTGGCACACCAGCAGCCCTCCCTCCACTCGGATGAATTGATATTTCAATGCTGCAGAAGAAGAAAGTATTGTTCTGTAAACTAATTCCACCCAAATGTATTTCATGTTAACCTGAAATCAATTCTTATATGCAAATAAAAAAATGGTTACACAGGCTTGTACAATTTTAGAGGCATTTCGTATTCATGAGCATCTTGCAAGAAAGAAATTTCATCTAAGCAACCACCGTAAACTTGTGTCAGAAATAAACATTTATAAAATTAGGTTCTAAACCAAAGGAAGTGATACTAATGCTTTTTGGAATCAACAGTAAGTTGTGCAATAATAAAGAAATATAACAGTTCGTGTCAAGCAACAAATGGGAAATCATTGAATCATACAGAACCAAGGAAGCCCATGGTCCAAAGACAGAAAGGTGGTTCCTTTCTTAAAGAAATCCTAATCCGAGCTCTATTCGCACAAGAACATCATCACGGTTCTCGAACTTCCTAATCCTAACCCAATTGATGTTCTTGGCTGAGCACAAGGGGAAAGAGGCGTCTTTGATGCACTCACCCTTGGGACTGGAGCAAGCAGCAGCACTCGGCGGAGATGCAGATCCCTAGCAGCTCGATCGAGCAGGTCGGCCGCCGTGTCCGCCTCTGCGCGGCGGGGCAGAGCCCATCGAGCGTGAATGTGACTTCATCCACGCTCTCCATCATCTCTCCGTACTCCTCCGCCTCCATCAGCATCGACGACGACACCAACGCGGGGGCTTCCGCGAGCTCCCACCCTCCTCCTCCTCTTGCCCCGCCACGCCCGCACCGCCTCCCCTCTAGCTGGGACCGCGACGGGGACGGCGTCTGAGGGGTGGGCAGGAAGAGATGCCACGGCGTGGGCGCGCAGGCGGCGGGGGCAACCCTAGCTTCGTGGCCGGCGAGGTGCTGTTGCTCGTGGGATTCGATCGCTGGGCGTACTCGGCGTCTGGGCGCGGAGCCGCGGAGGGATCGCAGATCATACTTGTAAATTCCATTCCGAAGGCCGTTCCGTTTTTACTTTTGGAATGGAACATTCCGGTACCGACCGATACCGGTGTACCATTTCGGACTTTATTATATTAAAAATATATGAATATACATATACATAAATAATCATATAAATATATACTTATGGCATAGTTACGCTTCATCACACTGACATTTTTTCTAAACTCATATATTTTTTCTAAACTCCATATCTCACACATGGAAAAACTGTTTCGTCACTTGGTTTTAGTCCGGTACCGGAATGGGTGGAACAGGCGTTTCGGCCGGAATTGACCGGAATGGCCGGTATTGACCGGTATTGACCGGTATTTGACCCGGTACGGGATTGCAGCCCTTCTATGCCGGTTTGGGCACCGGAACGGGGCATTCCGGCCATTCCGGCCGGTACCGGAATGGAATTTACAAGTATGTCGCAGATAGCCGGCAGACGGACGACCCAGACAATGTGGCATAGAAAATTGGCTCCTCTCTAACCTTATTAGTTTTATGCTTATTAGTTATATATCTCTATTATAACTAACAAGGCTAATGAGGAGGTAATTTTTTGATACGATATTGTTTGGGGTCGTCCGTCCGCCCTCTCCCCGTGCGATACCACGAGGCGCCCCTCACCCCCCGCCCCGCACCCGCACCCGCACCCTGTGACACCTCCCGCAACGGTGGCTACTGCCGGGGACCACGACGACCGCGACAGGGCCACGGCACAGTCACACCGGGCCGCGCCGCCGCCAGGCCCTCACCCGTGCTGCCGCCGTGAGGTCCTCGCCTTACGATACCGCCAGCACCGCAACCGCCTACGCCCGGATGTGCCCCCACCGCAGTCCGCGAGGCCGTACCGGCCCCATCTCCCGCGGCTGGCCGCCGCCGCTGCATCACGTGGCCAGCACGGGCGAGCCCCTCACCGGCCCAACCTGCGGAGATGTCGCAGAAGAGGTAGCCGGAGGAAGGGGGGAGGCAAGCCTGGTGGGAGCTCATCGTCGTCCTCCCTGCGCCAGGGCCCGGTGAGCCGAAACAGCAGAGAATCGCCCTTCGCGAGTGAGTTTGCCCTCCCCCTCGCGCACTCTGGATTTGGGTCACGCCGATCGTGCACGGGGCGGCCAGCCAGCAGCAATGCCATCGCCACCATGTGCACCAGGATGCGAGAGCCAGCGTCCGTCGTTCGAGGAGCATGAGCCGGAGGCAGCGCCATGGTGCGGTAGTCTTTGTCCCGATTTCCCCTCTCTCTTCAATCTAAATCTAACTTGGTTCAATTGACCATCGATCTGGGTTTAGGTTTTGAGCTCCCGTCGCCGCTCGGGATCCACGGTGATCTGTGTTCTTGGTAAGTTCTGTCCCCAACACGTACTTTTCGGCTTCTGTAATAAAAGATCATGAACGTAGTGGTACATGTGTTAGCTGGGTCATCAGATCTCAGGTAAAAATCTTGTGGAGGCCTTTCAAGAGTATCTCTCGCCTCCTATTCAATGTTTGTCACCTCCGAAATAATTAGATACTCCAAATCATTACTAGATCATATCCTGAAAGACGATTGATCCAGTGATTCATCACTTTTTTTGATTCTATAAATTCCCTTTTGCAGATTGATCATGTTGTTTTCCAATTTGTCAGCGTGCTTGCGTTCAGGGTACAACCAAGCCTATTTCACTTGATTCTTCTAAGGAGCTATTTTCTGAATCATGGATATCTTAAGGATTCATTCTGTGACGCTACTTTTTTTCTATGGTGTTTGTTGATCCTTCTCAGATACCTATGATGCTGCTATATATAATAGCTGAAGTTGAGAGGTAAGCCTCTGGCATGTCCATTGACATTAATTTGTTGCAATATTTTAGTAAAATAATTCATATTAGAGTAAAATAATTTGTCACTTCTCTACTATTGTTGGCATCTTGAAATCATATTCTGTCACCTGAGTAAATTTGCTGAACATTTAAATATATGGGAGCTAGGCATAATATTCGGTGAACTATCTGTTGTCTCGAGAAACGGAGAATATTTCTCTTCTCTGGCTTATCACTCCTTTTTGGATTGTATTCAGAGGAAGACTTTTTATGTGGAGTACTGCACGATGCAGCTTCTAACAGCTCTACTTACGAACAGATGCCGAAAAGGTGCCCAGTAAATTATTCTTGTACTGTTCAGATGTCATGACTATATAAGAATCCCATGTATGTCCCTTTTATCTGGCTTTTTCATGTTATACGAAGCAATTCTATTGATTCCTCGTGGCATAACAGTTCTAATGGACATGCTTATGGATTAAGTGAGCATGTATCTGCTCTTCCTTGCTGAATTTTTGCGAGATGCTATTATAGCTTACAACAGTCCAGTCATTGTGAACTTTGTGACCTGTTGTTTTCATTGGCTTCTACGTGATTTGTTAAGAAAGTCATATCTGTTCTGAGGATAAACTTGTCACAAGTTTGCTGGCTCTCATCCACTCCTCTGGTTGCCATTTGGGTCCTTACCAAGGTGAAGGGGACTGCGGCTATGCAGCACACACCACCACCACCTCCAACATTGGAGTCGAAGTCTTGACATTGATAGGACACAGGTGGTGTTTGAGGGAATGCCTATGAGGTAAACAGCACGTCCTTTGGTCTCTATGTGTATGCTATGAAAGTTTCAGTTAATCTATACACATCTCTGCAACTAATAAGACTAAAGAGGAGACACTGTCTTAGTGCGACATTTTTTTTACAAGTGGATAGTCAGGTGAGGGGTGTTAACTTGGGAGGATGGTTGGTCATTGAAGGGTGGATTAGGCCATCACTTTTTGACGGGATTGTAAATGGGGATATGCTCGTAGGTGGATTGATCTGAGTTATTCAATGTGTGTTCTTGGTAAACTGACGCTTGCATGGTTTTGATCCTCTATGGAGTTGTCAGCTGCTAGAATTTTGAAGCTCATTGCTCAACCTGAAATGTTATGCTTACATTTCTTCTGCCAATGCTCCGAATATTTTTCTTGGTTTTCATAGTATATGCATTATACAAGTTACTGAATATTTCCGTGCTTACCTGTAAATAAATTGCATATGTGCTAAGTGATTGGAGCTTTGAAGTATTACGTTTCAGTTACGACATATTGATAAATAAGTTAGACCCTGAATAACTTCATATGGAAAAGGTGCAAAATTTATGTATATTCTTATTGTTGAAGTATCGTTTCTGATCATGTGTCTGTACCAAGGTTGAAGGATGGAGAGGTATCAATGGCAGAGCTTAAGGTAGGGTTTAGACACTACTGAAGGAGAGTGCTGATGCTTGGTTGCCAATCCAGCATCAGCACTGCCTTCATCAATGGCGCCCTTGGTATCAAATTCAGAGTGTAAGACCCTCTTCCCTATCTTGCTCTGTGTAGCGTCGCTAGAAAAATAAATCAATACCTTCTATATGTTACATGTATTTTCATATGGATCAAACATCAGAATACAGCAGCATCCTTGCTCATGATTTTAGGGCACTAAAAACTACAGCTATTAATTAATAAATTGTGGAATCTAGGCTCTGGTGTCAAATCTACCAAACCTACCAAACGGCGGGGAGAACAGAGAAGCTGTCTTCTATAGAAAATGAGAAGGGGGCTGCTGAGTTTTTGCTTGGGGTGATCTGAACGCAGATATGGATTACGCATTGTATACGTTTGTATATTTTGTCCATGTTGTTTAGCTATTACACTTCAAAATTTGGGGTTTAAAAGAAAAAAGGATTAATTTATGAAGCACGCGGATGATATATTAAATGTAAATGCTTAGATGCTTATTTATTTATTTTCTATTCTATCGGGTGACCCTTAATGTTTATTACTACGTATGTTCCAATATTAACTCTACTAGATATTAGATTCTACCAAACACTCTGACACGAATAGCCCCAGAACTAAATAAAACTGCATTCCGATTCGTTGATTTATTGGTGGATATCGGAGATTTCTTCCTGTTGATATAAAATATTATGTTAGCCCTTAGCCGCGTCATAGAAAGATGTATACAATAAAGATTGCGAGCTTGCAACGCTGCGCTCTGCGCTCTCTATGACTACGTTAATTTCACGAACGTCGTATTTTATATTAAAATGTCAATTTAACGTTGGTATAATTTCATATTATTGTTATTTTATCGTGCGATCTATATGTTTTTTATATACAAATTTTGTTGTCCCGTAACAACGTATAGGCACGCTACCTAGTAGAGATAAATTTCAGCTCCAGTGTCGTCTTGACCAAAAGGGTGCACCCTTATACTTTTGAAAAGGTGTTTGGCATGTTATAAGATGGGCTGCATATGGCACCTAACCTAGGGGTGTTTAGATGTATAAAGTTTTAGAATTTTGATACTATAGCAGTGAGGAATTATTTTCTATAAGTGTCTAATTATGACCCAAGTAGATTCTAAAGATTCATCACGCGATTTACAGGCAAACTGTGTAAACATGCAAAAATTTTGTCTACATTTAGTATTCCATGCATGTGCTATAAAATTGATGTGATAGAAGTTTTGAAATTTTAAAGGGGATCCAAACACCCCCTATTTAGAAATCAGCCAGGCCGAATACCAACCTACTAGCTTATTTTGGGGCTTGGGCCCTGGCCCCCGAACCGCCGGACGTCAATGGCTGTGTGTTCGGTGAAGCTGAAGTGCTGTAGATAAGCGCTGAAGTGCTGTAGAAGTGCTGAAATCTTGTGAGAGAAAAATACTGCTGAAGTGCTGAAAAATAAGCGCTTATAAGCGCTTATACCCTCAACCGAACGCAGCCAATTTCTTTATAACGTTTGCCAGAAAAATGAGAGCACTGCTGGTATATTTGTAGTAATCGGTGAGTAGTGACTGCCAACTTTTTAGCATATAATCCTGTATATTGTTACAGGTCATTTCCCAGTAACCAACATAACAACTATGGCTCTGTTTGGAAGCCTCAACTAAACTTTAGCTGGGTAATTTTAACTATGATGTATCCAAACACCTTATAGTTAAATCTAGCTAAAGTTTAGCTGGAGCCCAAAATATATACAATCCAATTAGCTGTTTCAATCTAGGTAAAACCAGCTAAAAGGTCTAAATGACCAAACTATCCCTAACTAAAGTTTATCTAGAGCATCCAAACACATTCAGCTAAAGTTTAGCTATCTAAACAATAGTATTAATGAGGAGTAGCATGGTCAAGATTTTGAATTAGCTAGAACATCTAAACACCCCAACTAAAATGATCTTTATCTAACTAAACTTTAGTTCTATCAAATAGAATTAGGGTGCTTCCAAACACGCCCTATACCTGCGAGGTAATGCCTCTTTCCCTATCGAACTCGAATGCTTGGGTGCGATGGCTTGAAAAGTCAGTAATAGGGTGTTCGGTAAGTGGAATGGCTAGTTCGTCGTCTTCTCAATCGCCGTTTTTTTATTTGACTCACAGAATAGAATGAATTAATGCAACATCATTTCATTCTTCATATGATAATAGTAACTAGTATTAATTTGACTAATAAAGTCATACCACCAAATTTATAGAGTATTTAGTTTGAGAAATGAGTTAGTTTATAATCTTCTCACTCCCTACATTTTTGTGGATTGTGGATTGAAATTAATTGATACATCATCACATTATTCTTCGGAAGCTACCAATCCATAATAGTACAAGTAGAGAAAATAACTCAAGATGCACCACCTCATTTAAAATGGCTTGATTTCCCAAACCAAACACCCTATTAAGATGGACTCGTGATGCACCACTTCACTTAGAATAGTGTGATTTCTCAAAACAAACATCCTATATAAGTAATGGCAGAGCTTGCTAGTTTTGAAGCTTAAGCCACTATCAAATCACCAGCACCAGAGATAACGATAGAGTTTTGCATCAGGTGTAATACTGATACTCCCTCCGTCCATAAGTCTCCATCGCGCAAGCCTTACACCCAGTCACCCAAAGACCAAAGAGCGCCTATGGCCCACGATCTTTACATAGGCCCTATTCTTTTGGGCTGGAAACAAGCGCCTGATTTTGGCTGATGCTGATTTGTTCTGAGTCGTGGCTGGAAATAAGTGCTGATTGATCAAAATAACGGGGCGATAATGAGATTAATGCATAGGGGATGCTCTGTTTCATGCGCTAAAACTCCAAAAGTTCTAGAAACTTCTGTTCCCGCACTGTGATCGTGTGCGGCCCTGATCGTGCACGCCCATGCAAAAACCTTGCGCGGCTACTACGTTCTCTCTTATCTCCCCCAAAATCTTTCCCACGCCTGCAATCAGTGCATCAAAACGCCGATCGTTCCCTCTTCCCCCGAAGCCTTTTTTCTTCACGTATGAACGAACACCCAAATTGTAGTCATCTTCGTCGCAAGAATCCGGAGCCTGGTTCACTCCGCGCACGAGATCCATAGCTGCGGAGTGACGGTACGAGTGCACAGTGGAGGTGATTAAACGACAGAGACTTATAGACGGAGATAATATATAACAAAACTAGTTCTTCTATTATCCATGGTTTTTGGAGTACACGTCATCGAGTATTATTACTCCTATAACGGGAGACATTTTACAATAGCTCGTGGTTTGCAACCAGGCTGTTTGAGTGAGGACGTATAAACGGCGACACACTGTAACAATTTTTTTTTTTTTTTTGAGAAACACACACTTTAACAGCTTGTCTTCAGTCTGCAGCGACAAAGCGCCGTCTGCTTTGTTCCGGCTAGGATATTAAAAACACGCCCCTAGGCCACCTCACATCACACGGGCCTCGGGCGGCCCAGGACGGCAGGACCACAAACAAAACCCACTCAAGGAGGAAAAAAAAAAAAGAAAGAAGAAAGAAAACCTCGCGTAGCTTCGCCGCGCGGCGCTCGCGCGAGACGCCACGCGCCGCACGCCACGCCGCGTCGGTTACGGCCCGCTGGCGCACTCGTGCTCACGCGCCAGTTCTGTTTTGCTCCGCTCCGACTCCGATCGACCGATCCCCTCGCCCCAAAAAAGCGAAAAGCCTCGCCCTTTGCGTCACCTCTACGCCACATCTCTCAGAGCCCCACCCGCCGCCGAGCCGCTGCCCCCGCTGCTGCCCCGATCCGTCCACCACCAGCGCCGACGGGCGATGCACGGGATCCGGAGGCGGCGCCGCCAAAACCCAAGAAGCTAGGACTAGGGAGTGGGAGATCCCGATCCTCCGCGCCCGCCCGTGCGCGCGCGCGCCATGGAGCCGCCCGTGCCCCGGAAGCGCAAGGGCGCGCCCCCGGCGTGCTCCGCCGCCACCGCCAGGTCCCTCCAAGATTTGGCCTCCCGCAAGCGCGCCTGCCGCGGCTCCGAGCAGCCGCCGCAGCAGTGCCCCCGCGCCGCCGCGCCCGCCGTGGTGATGACGGCGCCCGCCGCGAGCGGCGCGTCGGCGTCGGCGTCGGTCCTCCCGGGGCGCGGGCTCAAGCGGAAGGTGGGCTGCATCGACAGCGCCACGCGGATCGGGCGGCGGAAGCGGCTGGAGAGCGAGTACGACCTCGGCGAGGAGATCGGGCACGGCAAGTTCGGGTCCGTCCGCGTCTGCCGCCCCAAGGCCCGCGCCTCCGCCGCCGCCGCCCGGGGCGAGGAGGACGAGTTCGCCTGCAAGGCGCTGCCCAAGAACGGCGGCGACACGGCCCACCGCGAGGTGGAGATCATGCAGCACCTCTCGGGCCACCCGGGCGTCGTCACGCTCACGGCCGTCTTCGAGGACGCCGACGCGTTCTACCTCGTCATGGAGCTCTGCCACGGCGGACGCCTCCTCGATGAGGTCGCCAGGGAGGGTAAGCTCTCGGAGCGCCGCGCCGCCAATGTGATCAAGGAGCTCATGGCCGTCCTCAAGTACTGCCACCAGATGGGCGTTGTGCATAGGGACGTCAAGCCTGAGAATGTTCTGCTCACCAAGGCTGGAACGTTGAAGCTTGCAGATTTTGGATTGGCCGTGCGAGTTGCTGATGGTAAGGATTGCCACTTCTAGGTTTCTCAGTTCACGTGCGTCGTCATCTATATGGGTACTTAGTCAATATGGTTATGTTCTGACAATGACAATGTAGTTTCTTCAAAATGCTGCCAGGTCATTAGAACACAATGGTGGAGAACGATAATTACTCGATAGGAAGATTTAATCACATCAGGTTATTATAGTGCTGCAGTGGTTACTATCTTGTCATTGCGCTCGAATTTCGCATCTAGGAAGAATGGTTTATTTTGCTTGTGCACACATAAAACAGCGTTTTCCGGTTCATTTTGCATTTGAACATTATATTGTCACTAGCATTTGACAAGGGATTTGAAGTGTGCAAGTTGTGTTTTCAGTGATGCTTGGTATCAGGTATTCATTCACTGTGTCATTTTGTTTTGTTAGGTTTGTCAAGAGTCGAAGTGGTGCTAACTTGGTAGTTGCAGTCGAGTTGTTGTCATCCGTGGAGTTCTCGATATTTGGGTTCACAGCATCAATAGAATGACATCATGTTGCTCAGGTAGTCAGGTCATTGTTAATGGTACATCTGTCTTGTGGTCTTATGGCATTTGTGTGCGCTAGATATAGCAGAGCCTAACTGGTTTTAAGGCCAGTGATAATTTGCTCATCGGGAAGTTGTAAAATGTCAATTATTGTCAAGTATTAGCAGTTTCCTTGTGTATGTGATCAAACTAACACTAACGTGTCTTTGTTTTCCTGTAGACTATGTGTGAAACCATGGTGTGATTATATTGGCTGGCCTTACCCTATTTTCTTTCATTGCACTCATCGTTGTGCAAGCAATATGTTGTAACACAATTCGTTGTGTATAACAATTATGATTTTTCTTTCTATAATATTGACAGATTGTTTGATCATAACTTTTCTGAGTAATAATCATGGTTATTCTTGTAGTGTCACACAGACCTTTTTCCTTGTGAGCTCTAGCACATTGATTCTTTGGTGAAGTGATTCTATTTGATTCCAGTGGGAGAGCAGGGTGGGGAGTAGAGGATTGATTCTGGTGTGATTTTGGTTGAGATTGAATGTGACGCAGTGAGGAGCATGTCTTTTTTTTTTAGCTCCCACCAGAATCTCTACACGGTTTTGCTGTTTGGCTGAGGGATTATCAGGGGGAATCCACTCCGAGAGGCTATGCCAAGTTTCCCTTTAGATTTTGTGATATGACCAAATTATGTTAATATCCGTTAAATATTTATTTTATTTTACTTCAAGTTACAAAGTTGGTGTTCTTTCTGGCTAGAAAAAAGTTGCATCTAGGTCAAAACTAGATGATGCTCTTGAATCGCGTCTTTGACTCTTTCACTTGCTGTTCGCTAATATGTTCCTCAACTTTGAGCAGGTCAGCAATTGAGTGGTGTTGCTGGCAGCCCCGCATATGTGGCACCTGAGGTTCTACTAGGAAATTACTCGCAAAAGGTAGATGTATGGGCTGCCGGGGTGCTTCTGCATGTTCTATTGATGGGCACTCTTCCATTCAAAGGAAATTCTGTTGAAGCTATCTTTGATGCTATAAAGACTGTCGAGCTTGACTTTCACAGCAGCCAGTGGGCATCTGTGTCACTGCTTGCTCGTGATCTCATTGGCCGAATGCTTAATCGAGATGTCTCTTCAAGACCCAATGCCGAAGATGTTCTCCGTAAGTTCAAGCAGCCTTGTAACTTGTCCTTTTCTGATGTCATTCTCGTTGACTTATCCAATGTCTTTGAACACAGGGCACCCCTGGGTCTTATTCTACACTGAATGCCCGCAGAAAGCTGAATTCTCTAACCTATGGGGTACTAACAAAACTGCAACTCCCATGATTCATCGGGAGAGAGTCAGGTTTGATTACTGTGAGTCTTCGTCTAAAGAATCCTCAAGTGACAACTCTGAAGAGCAAGATGAATGTGATATAGTTGACGCACTGGCGACAGCAATAAATCAGGTGAGGATATCGGAGCCCAAGAGGACACGGCTGTTCAGCCCTGCCAACGGGCTGTTGCCGCCAAGCAGGAACACTCTCCGAACATGAAGAGGAATCCGTGTGTGTGGCTTTCTGACTTGACTAACCTAACCCCCATCCCCATCCATGTATATACGAGCTCTGTGATTTTGTAGATGTAAAATTGTTTACCGTTGATTTTTCGCAATTGCTAGTTCGCTGAGGCTGCAATCCTCTGTAAATATATCCACTGTTGTCATCGTTTCTTTACATCGATGACGCCATAATTGATTCGATTTAGTTTTTTTTTTCATGAGCGTGGGTAGTGCTATTGTTGTAATGTGACGAGGGCCTGTCCTTTGCGTTTGTGGGCTTCTTAAGTGTCGAGAGCAAGAAACTTGGATCTCCGTTCCCCATTCGTGCGCAGCGGGCCAGGGAGAAAGACGGTCTGGTGAGGTCACACACTGGCTCTGGGCACTGGCCCAGGAAAGCAAACTACGGCAGGCCCTGTGGCCCATTAGCATGGGGGCAGTGCGCATATAATCGTGGAAAAGGTTCACTTTGGATTCCTCACCTATCGCAAAAGTCTATTTTTTTATTTCTCAATTTTAAAACAGGGCAAAAGACATCCCTCAACTTATGAAACCGTTCATATTGCGTTCCTGACCTGGTTATGAGTGGTTTCGAAAGCGGTTTTGTCTTTTTCGTTTTTATTTATTTCAACTGAATCTTTGAAAAATCATAGTAAATAACAAAAAGTTCATAAAATGAAAAATCTAATTTTGTTGGATTCCATGTAATTAGATACACAATAAATATATAATATGGTATGTTTTAGTACAAAGTTTTTGTTGTAACTTTAGATCTATGATTTTCTGTAATTAATTCATAGCTGCAGTTTTTATGGTCTAATTGTGGTGAAATTTTTATGGTGGGCTAACTATTATATGCTTGAACTGTAGTAAAAATTTTATACTCATTGTATCATGTATAACTTAGTTATAAATTTATTTCGGTTAACAAGAATAAACATATTATATACTTGCATGAAATGTGCTTACAGGTTACAGCAACAAACCAGATAGCTGATGAGCAAACTAAATGGTAAGGAGAGACGCCAAAGCTGGAGCTAAAAATAATGGTTTATACTGATCTATACTGATTTTTTGTGAGAGGAAAATATACCTTATGGCTAGAAAGAAGCCAAAATAAACGCTAACGGAACAGAGCCACAGACACGCCGCATGCAGGCGCAACCGGGCATGCAGGCAGCCAAAGCCACCAAGCGGTCTCCCCCGAGTGGCGACCGCGGATTTGTTTGGCTCCCCGCGTGTCACCCAGCACAGGAACAACTCCTGCCACCTCACCTGACCTTCGCGAGAGAGCCCCGCCCGCGGCCCGCCTTTGGTGTTGGGGCAGGCGGCATCGGATCAGCCAACTCGGGTCAACTCGGGTCGGGGCGCAGGAAGCGCAACGACAAGTGTTTCTGTGCCACCACACCAGCGCACTCGTAGCTCCTCCTGGAGCCCGGCTGTCTTCATGCATGCGCTACTAGTAGGTCCGCGTGCAGTGAGCTATCGACGAGCGTTTTTGGCTCGATTTGATCGGCGAAAAAGAGAGCCAAAGCAAAGCCAGGTCTAGCCCTCTAGTACTGGTCACGAGCTTGGAGTTTGCGGTGTCCGCCTTTTGGAACCCGATGTCCGACGGAGTAGAATGGACGGAAAGCGCCACTGCCCCTCGCGTCGCCATCGCCCGTCGTCCTCCCCCGTGTTGTCTCCATCAGGGCAGGGCAGGCCGGTGTTTTCAGCAGCGTAATCGATCAACGAGCGGGGGAAAAGCCCGGACATGATGTGCTCTCTCGCTATTGTTTAGGGCTTAGGTTTGGGTGCCCACTGTAGCACTAGTAGCCAGCAAAGCAAGAGCACAGAAACACTGGGAGCAGCAGAGGTGCCCGACGGGCCGGGAGCATGCGTTGCCTCTTGCCTGTTGGTTCCTGCCCGGCTCGTTGCCGTGGCGCCAGCCTGTTTCTTTTGGCGACGGCATGATTGCCGCCGGGGCGGAGGCAAGCAGAAGCAGGCACGAGCGGATGGAAAAAGGGACACGGCAGTGCGCACCTGCGTCTGCGTGCGCTGGTGGGTGGGGATCAGTCACAGGGGTGACAAGTGCGCCGGGGCCCGGGAGGGGAGGCCGAGCCAAAGCATGCATGCATGGCAATGGCATGAAAAGCTACCGACCCAGCGGCTAACCATCAGCCGGAAGTCGGAACCGAAACATAAGATGCATCTTGCTTTGCAGGCATGGTGGCATGGCCTCGGGGTGGCTGGTCGACCCACACACACCCACCTTGATCTGGCCTGTTTACTTCTTAAATTTTTTTCTCTTTTCCTATCCTATTAATTATACTTTACGTCTGTATGGAGCATTAAATGAAGCAGTAGTTGTTGCATATTTATCTTTTTTGTCGTCTGCCTAACTCGAGATGAATCTTTTGAGTCTATTTAGACCATGATTGAACAAAATTTATTAAATACAAACGAAAGTGTTATATAGTGTACTTTTTGACCTGTTTTCACCAAGTAAACACGGCTGATCTCCCATGCACTACGAAATTGCACGCCTCTCTGCTCCGGGCAGGCCAACCCTAGGTCCACTACGACAAACCTAGTCGCCGTATAGAGTAGCTCATAGCCTAACGCTATCAGCTTTCTCCTGCAGGGGCGTCGTCGGTCTCGGTCGTCCATGTACGACAACTACGAGCATGAGCTACTGTACTGTACAGCCGCGACGCACACACGGGAGTACGCCACCCTCTTGAATGACCGCCGTCCCGATCGAACTGGACAACTAGCTGGTCTCTCAGCAGAACAAAACTAGCTACAGTAGTTGCTGCTGTCCTAGCTTGGCTAGCTTCCGCGGTCCACGCATGGCCAGTGCACGTATACCTCGCACAGCCACATGCATGGCTCTGGCTGGCTCTGTGGCTGCTCCATACCCATACGACCATGTACGTACGAGTGTTGGTCCGTACAGAGCGCGTGCGTAAAGATCGAGGAGCATCTGCATTTCGATGCGCTGCCCACTGGTACAGCGAACATTCGTACCGGTAACTATTTTTACTAATCGTCGTACGCAACCGCCACTAATCATTGAGCTTCACAAGCGTGTCTTAAAAAACTACCACTAAAAACGATTCTGTTTTCTTAAAACAATCGTCTCTATAAATCATTTAAAGTGGTTGTTTTTCTTAAAACAGCTATCATTATAAATCATTTACACTGACTATTTTTCTAAGAAAAACCACCACTACAAATAGTTTTCAAAAATTACAAATCAAGAAAAAAAATAGAAAAAAAATTCCATTATCCGATGAGGCTAGGCAGCCACCACAGCACACACAATTGTAAACGTTTTCTTTCATTTTTTACGAGAAATCCAAGCATATGCAACATGTGGGGAACGAACCCAACACCTCTAGACTCACATGTTATGCCCGTCACTACTGCACCGCAAAGTCACATGTGACCAGTTAAAAAAGTATTCCATTACTCATCCCGATAGATTTTTGAAATAGAGATATAAAGCCCTAAATAGATCCAAATAAAAAATATTTTATTAAAAAGTTTCGTATCTCGTTGAATCTACAACTTCACTTTTGGATGTTTTTCTATCAAAGGTCATTTGGAAAATTAGAAAAATGTGAATTATAAATTCATTAATCTGAAAACATATTTTATGAACCCTAAATAATTTTACATAAAAAAGTTGTCAATTACAGAGTTGTAGATCTTTTCAAATCCTACAACTTTTGTTCAAACCATTCCTCTATCCAAGATCATTTGAAAACTAAAAAAAAACAAATTATTTCTAGTGGAGCTAGTAAAGAAAACCGGCCACGATAACGCATTTCTACCGGTTGCCAGACGCCACACACACTTATGCCAAACTGCTTTTGGCTCCTGTTTGGTTACTAGTTAAGCTGTGGCAGCCACATACCTTTACTGTGTTGGTGGCGAGTGAAGTTGTGGCGGCCAATCTCCTCGCCACACATCCCCACAGCTCTGGTGGCGTGCTGGAGGCCCTAACCAAATAGTTTCTAAGACTACCGGCAATACAAATCGTGTATTGAGGCGGTAGTCTTAAGAAAATAACCACTAAAAAGGAATTTATAATGTCGGTTTATGGCTTGGACCAGGGGTAGATCTCGGCCCTGGGCGGCAGCCAGCGGCTCGGCCCAAAAATCCTTTTAGCATATGCTTTGTTCAATCTAATATAATGCATGAAAATATAGAGTTTAGCCCTATCTGACACAATTTAAAAAATCATTTACGCTATTTTAGCCCTCTTCTTTGAGGTGCTTGGGCCCATAGCTTTATTCTAGTGGCACCTATAATCAATGATCCGTCAGTAAGTAAAATAATAACCATCACCAAAAGGAAAAAAATCAACTGTATGTTCGGCTAACTGAATTGTACGGCTGGCTGGCTGATTGTTGTGACACAAAAACACTGCTGAATACCTGGAAGAGCAGAGCAAGGGGCATGCATGGAGAATTGGCCTTTGCCCTTTGGACAATGAGATCCGGAGAGGAGAGAAAAGCGAGCGAGGGGGGAAGAAATCATGAGGGTGAGAGTAGTAGAGACAACGATGGAATGGAAATGTCTTGCTTGTGCTTGTGCTGCTGTGTCCCTGTGTGCGTTGCCGTTGCGCGGCCCTCGGGCCTTCGGCTACCTCACCAGGCCAATGGCGTTGCCCTGCCCGGCCGGCTCTCCCTCCATCTTCATTGCTGCATGGGGCATGCCTGCACGCGCACTCGCCGGCGGTGGCTGCCGGTGGGGGGCGCCCGGCGGCAAATCTGCTACGCACTGTTCGTGCACGGGTAAATAATTACGGCACGCACAACTCCTGCTCAATAGGGAACGCACAACCCCCTCCGTGTCCCTTGCTTTGAATTACCGCGGTGAAAAGAATGAAAACCATAAATAGTGGGTGCTCGATCCCGATCGGCTTTGCGCAGTTTCCGCTGAAAGTGTTGCAGCTCCAGCTAGCCATCGTGCAGGCGGTCAGGAAATTGGCTGTACCGGCCGGCCTCCCTCGGTCCCTGAAAAAAAAAATGTAATTCGTCTTTTTTAAAAGTCAAAACAGTTTTTTTTAATAAATCTGTTATAGGTACAGTCATCTTATAATTGCTATCTCACCATCTCGATGAGATCATAAAAGAAACACGAAGCAATTGGACCTACGATTTTTACTCACTTTTCGAGAGTCGAACTGGTATAAATCTCGTGTCTCGACTGTAGTTGTTCTTCGCATCAAGCGAGTTTCTAAGAACTGAGTATCTTCCCATAGAAAACACCGACAATATGAGACGTGTTGATCAGTTGATTGAACAAATAGTACTTACTAGAATTTCGTCGTGTCACTGTGTCCGGCCGAGCCCACTCCTCCTTTCTCCTGCGCTCGCCGCTCTCCACGAGGGCGACAGGTCAACTCGAAATTCATAGCTCCGGCTGGGACAACCCAGGACGCCATGAGGCCGTCACAGCATGCACGGGCAGCGCGCGTACAACAGGCGGGGTGGCGGGCACACCATGCATGGCGAGAAAAGCCCGGAAGCAAGCCATAACTGTAGCCACCGGGCCGGCCGCGCACGCCATGCAAAATGCTCGTTGTCCGTCCGTTTTCGGTGCTCCCGACCCCATCGTCGTCCGCGGTCCGTCCGCTGGCTGGAGGTTCCCGCGTCCGGCACATGTGACGTCAGGCTGCCCGGCGTCGTCCGTCGTCCGCGTGCTGGCCCCACCCAACCCAACTGGCCGGCACCGCGCAATCCATCCCGTTCATTATTGATCGATGGCTGCCGGCTGCCGCTTGGCCCTGCTGACTGCTGAAGATGACGCGCGCACAGTGCACGCAGCTGCCTGCCTGCCGTTGCGATGGAACTCCTGCGAGGCATGCATGAGCCATGAAGGCCGCGGCAGCCGCGCAGTCGCTTCATCGCTTGCATAGTTGCATTGTAGAGTACTGCACTGTAGTATAGGTATAGCATTAATGCGAGCGAGCGGGTGCTCTGCTGAGCTAACCGGTCAGATCGTCGTCCCGGCCGGCCACGGGCAGCGCCCCAGCGGTGCGCGCGAAAGCATAGCAATGCATATGCATGGCGCCTACGACGACGCTGTAGCTCGTGCTGGGCATCCGGCGCGCGGGGGACGGTGCGTGCCCGTGTCAGCGCAGCACGGACACGCTGGACCTGGGGTGGCCACGTCCGGTCTGGTCTGGTCTGATCCGTCACTCCGTCAGCCGCGGCATGTCGCCAGTGGTCCGATCGATGGGTAGAGCACGGGGGTCCCTCGGTTCTCCCTTCTCCGTCTCCGGCCGGCGCTGTCGTTCTCTGCCTGGCTCGACTGGGGCTGCCAGTGTCGAGAGCTGTTCCAGGGCTGTGCGCGTGTAGTGTCGAGAGTCGAGAGCTGCGGCTGTGTTTAGATTCTAATTGAGTTGCAATTCTGCACTGTAGCACGTTCGTTTGTATTTGATAACTTTTGTCAATCATGGTCCAAGTAAGATTAAAAGATTCGTCTCGTGATGTACAGGCAAAAAGTACAAATATGTAAATATTTTATCTACATTTAATACTCTATATATGTGCTACAACATTGATATAACCAGTTACAATTGTAATTTACGGTGGATCTAAACAGTGTGTCGAGAGTCGAGAGTCGAGAGCTGTTCCAGGGCTGTGTGCGTAGCGCGTGTTCCCGGCTGGGCCCACTGGCAGGATCTGCCAGCTACTCCTATTCGTCACTACTTACCAATTTTTTTTCTTTCTCCAGCACATTGATCATACTTTTCGCCTGTATGAAATACTAAATGAAGTAGCAGCTGTTACATGTTTGTACTTTTTAGCTGGCTAACTCGAGATAAATCTTTTGAGTCTACTTAAATTATGATTGGACAAAAATTGTCAAATACGAACAAAAGTGCTACAGTATACTTTTTAACTTTTTCACCTAACTAAACACGCTCACTAGTGTACATCATGCATGGCAATTGGCGAGGACGCGAGGTCATCAGCGTGTGTGTGCAGTGCAGCAGCAACGAACAGCTCATCAGCAAGCAAGGACCCTGCTGCCTGCCCAGGCGGTATGGCCTCCCGCCGATCCAGCAGCGGGGACATGTGAGCAACTGACGGCCGGGCAGCGGGCAATACTGCTGCCGCTGGCGCGGCATGCATGCAGCAGCGGCAGCAGAGGACGTTGCGCAGCGCACAAGCACGCTACAGTGCACGCCGGCGCAACCGTCCACGGCGGGCCTTGGTAGGAGTATCTCATGAGCCGGCGCCCGCCCGTCTGGCCGTCGGCCAGGCCATGTCGCAGCAGCGTAGGAGTACGTATGTGCGTGGGGAATATAGGGCGCGTTTGGTTGTCTTCTCTTTCCGGCCTGCACCGCATCAGGGATTCAGGCTACCGGTGGCCAGGCTCCCACTATGGAGCACAAGGTTGTTTGGACGCCTGTCCGTGGCGCCTGGATTGACGGAGAAGTCGTTTGGTTCACGTATCAACGAGCTCACGTACACTGAAGTGACCAGCGGCCACTGCAGAACGCGCACCGCGCGAGCCAGGCCACGGAGAAACGGAACTCATTTGCGTTTCTCCAGAGCCAGGCCGGCAGAGCCCGGTCGCATGAGTAGGGCCTGGCCCAAGGTGGCATGCAGCTATCCAAACGTCCGTGCCTTGCATCGCGGGAGCCTAGACCGGCGAAGTGCAGTGAACCAAACGCGTCCATACAGAGTCGGCGACTCGGCGGTGCGCTCAGGTTTTAGGGCTGTGCGTGGCCACGTGGACATGTGCACCAGGCTGAGCTCGCTGGAACCATGGTTTGCCTGGCAGCGAAACCATGGTTTGTCTGCCTCGGTGACTCTCGTAGTCTCGTATAGGCCCTCTTACTGCAGATTGCAATTGCAACTAGTCACATCAACGTTGCGGCATATACATGGAGCATTAAATGTAGACAAAATGTTTGCATGTTTTTACTTTTTCATGTACATCATGAGACGAATCTTTTAAGCCTACTTGGCCTATGATTGGACAAAAGTTATCAAATACAAACAAAAGTGCTACAGTGCAAAATTGTAACTGCAACTGGTAACTAAACGCAGCCATAATGGCTAGCCCGCAGCTTAGGGCATAACGTTCCCTTTAGCACGGCCCCACATCGTCGGTCGGTGAAGCTGTTCTTCAGTTACACGTCAACAGCTCTACCGGTAGAGTTAAAGTTCATGTCTCGCATAGTACAAATGATTCATTTATATGTTGTCAGTTCTTCAGAGATATTATATTTACAGTCATTTGAACTGCTCTTCAAAATGTCTACTAAGAAGTTCATCATTAGTGAACGTGATTTTTGCGAATGGCAGATAATAAGTTAACCTATGATCTATTATATATAGTGTAGGCTAAAAAACATACACAAATAGTGTACATATGCTCACAATGTTAATGTACGACAGTGTTTTTCCATCCCATGACTTTGGGAAGTTGTATAAAAGGAACCCTGTCAATTTCATGGACAAAAAGAGCAAGTGTTTATTAGGGCTAGATAAATCAAGTACGTATTTGTTAAGAAAGACCGAACATATTACAAGTTATTATCACTGCGCCATTTTTGGATTCCTTTTTAAGTTCATGATAGCAGATATAGAGATTGTCATTCCATCCAGGATCGGCCAATTTCATGATTTCATTGAATTTATTGAAAACATTATGAAATATACTTATGTATGGCATGCTTGGAACATTATCCTCGATCGTGCATAGATTTGTAGCATGCGGTTCCATAATATACATAGTTTTGTTTCGTATATCTATTATGAATAAAGTATAGAACATATCTCGATAATATTGCAATATAACTTGTATAGAAAAAAACCCAAACTGCAAGTGTAAAATAAAACATCATACATGTAAAGTGTAAATGTATAATGTAAATGTGTAATGTAAGTGTAAACATTATACACCTAGCTCGGCTTTTCTTTTTAAATTACAAAGTATAATGTAAATGTCCACATCATACATATATAAATCTCTACTAATACACGTATGTAAATTCAATCCCTGTGAACACATTTTAAGAACTAAACTGGTATATCTCAAAATTCACGAGGCATATTGGCCGTCTCACTGTCGACCAAGATGTCGCCTAAATCATGCAAGGCAACAGCTAGGGCCTGTTTGGATGGAGCCCTGGGCTACTTGCCTGGCAAAAAGTGTTGTCTGAGAGTTGGCTGAAAATTCGATGGAATCTGCCTGACCAGGCAAGTTGAAAGATAGTGTGTTTGGTTGGAAGCCTGTGACTAGAAAGACTAATACCACTTTAAAACATTCACGGATACTATTTTAATGTACAAGACAATAAATACATTAAAACCATCCACATATTTTCTCAACTAGCAATATATTTTAAATTACAGATAAATTTAATAGATTTCCTAACTATTTAAAAGTTTTCACAAGAAAAGACATATGAGGATCAAAGATAATTAGAATTACATTGTATACAAGTTGGTAGTGCATGTTTATTTGGTAGAGAACATAATCTGGACTTTTAATTATTTGTGTAGCTGGTAAATGTTTTTTTGTCTATTTTTAATGTCTTTTTTTCCTCAATGGAATCCCGTGGAATAGGTTTATACTTTTGACATATGTATGTATAATCAGTGCACACTATTATGATGTTTTCCTGTGTATGTAATCTTACTTAATATTATTTGTGTAATATACACATTAAAGTAAAAGCAAAATAAATCAAATGCTTTTATGAATCAATAATATAAAAATAGAAATAATTTAAGTATTTTATTTGATAATATTTATACATGTAATTAAGGAAAGGAATGTTATGCGGAAACAAATAAAAGTGTTTTGGCCACACCTTTTATGTCTTGATGTGAGACAAATAAACAAAAATAACAAGATTAAATTACTACAATACATTACGTATGCATTCCACCCTCCAGGCAAACGAACATCCAGGCGAGTTGCAGCCAGGCAGACGTTTTGGATCGCCTGATGGAGATGCAGTACAGGCAATCATCCAGGCAGCTGATTCTCCATGCAAATTTGCTCCAGGGTGCCAACCAAACAAGCCCCTAGTGCGCGCAAGACGGTTTCCCAGTTTGTCATCTTTGGCACCTCACCTCACCTTCCCGGCCAGCACCAAGTACCAAGGCTCGGCAAAGCCTTCGATGCGTCTTTCCAGCAAGCTTGGACGCATCCCTGCAGCTAGGCCAATCTAGCGGCTGCGTGCTTACCTTGTTCGCTAGCTCCTGGCGCGCGCAAGGCACCGCAAGTCCACGACCCGGCCGCGAGCCGCGAGCAGAAGCAGTATACTGCCGCACGCACACTCGAGTCGAAGAAGGCACGAACAGACCTTGCATTTCCTGCAATCATGAGGCGCCATCTTGCCGGTTGCTGGGGGCGATGCGCCCCCAACGCCCAACTCAGTCTCGGCTGCATCCCTCGCGTAGTAATCGGATCCTGTACTCAGGGCTGGCCCTATGTTTTCAAGGGTCCTTGGGTGAAGTTATTGTTATGGGTCTAGTCGTGCCTAATTATACTTGCAAAATGCAAACAAATCAAGCAATGCTTAATAATGGTCGATGAACAAGACAACTATAATTAAGATGGTTACCTTAAATAAAGAAAAAGAAAAAAAAACTCTCATGCCCAACGTAAGTGCGTGACAATGATCTGATGATCTGCAACGGCGAGTAGGCACCAGGCATCATCGTGTCAAGGAACAGGCGAAAAACAAAGAATTGTTTCTTCGGAAGTAATTGAACCGATATACTTCCCGCGCGCGCATATCCATCCGTCCCATGATCTGTCCATCCGTTGGGCGCCGGAAAAGGATAATCCTGCTGGTTTTCTGGAGTATTTCAGTTGTCACTCATCAATATCTGGCATCCTACACAGCTACCTCATTGTCATTGGTCGATGATTTTTTAAATAATATTAGTTTTAATAGAATTTTGCGTTAGACAGTAAATTTTCGAAAATGCATCTCTATCAAGTACCCTCAAATTAGGATTCCTATTTTTTGTTTTGAGTGCTCCTTCTACCTTTGAGGGCCAATTTTTTTATTTGCTCACAAAAGAACCCTTTAACTAATGACTCTCAAATCTATTCTGATAATCACTAGTATATGAGATCTACACACCATTCCATATTCTTCTGCTTCCTCACTCTCATCGACTGATCGAGCTAGCGTGCTAGTGTAGAAGCATTGGAATCAAGCGCCCACGCCGGAAGAGGCAATAGACAAGAGAGAGACCCGCCCGCACTGGTATTGGTGTAGATGTGTCACGCCCCAGTATCAGGGGAGTTGGTAGATGTGGTGGGGGAGCCTTAACGCACCGAGGGATATAGCGTATATGGGAGGATAGCTTTGCCAGCCTTGAATCTGTAATACCCCGGATATTACGGTTAATTAAAACCACCATGTCATCATGTTTAATTTAATTGTCTGCATGTGATTGTGCTTAGGGACCCTAGAGTGCTTTGATTGTGTTTATGAATGATTGTGCAATTAAACCTTTAATTGGAAATCAAAAATAGAATCAAAAAGAAAATTTCAATTAAGCCCTAATCCGACCTCAAAACCCTAATTCAAAAAACTAAAAGGATTTTGGTGTTGGTCCCTTAATAGAATCTGTAGATATTTTAAAATGGAACAGCTTTTATTTTGGGTGTTTTTGAAGTCCTTATATAGGAATTTGAATTAAACCCTAATCATTAGTTTGAAATTCAAATTTGAAACATCAATTCAAAAATTAGAGGGAATATGACCAAACTTCCTAAATTAAAGTTGTAGAGCTCAACAAGTATAACAAATTTTATTTTTACATATTTTCAAGTTGTTGAGAAAATTTGGGAGAATTTCATTGAATTGCAAATCAATTTCAAATTCTAGAATTACCCCCTTTTGAATAATTTCAAATTTGAGCAGAATTTGGACACGGTTCAAAAGGCAAAAATATTTTACATGAAATCTGGCACAACTTTTATTTTATGTGTTTCCCCTAATACCACTTGGGTTGGGCATGATTACACAAAATAGGTTTTGACCCTAAAAGCCCTATCTACAGTACTGCCGGCCCCTACAGTGGGCAGGGCACTCGTGCGCGTGCGCCACGCCATCACAAGGGAGACCCCAGACACCCCGCCCTTATCCGCTCCTTTCCCATCCTTTTAAGGCGACGAGAGCTCTGTCTTCACGCTTCTGCTCCCACCGACCGCCGACGACCTCGTTTCGGTTTCCGGCCGGATTCATGGTGCCCCGCCCATCTTCACCCGCTCCACTCCACAGCCATCTAATTAGCCGTTTTGCGCATCGCTTGAGCCCGTCCGTGCTTCGGTTGGTCGCCGGAGTACCCCGTGCGGCTCGGTTTTCTCTCTCGGCTCCGGCAGAGCGCCACCGCGTCGGTCGTGCCGCGTTCCGGTCGGGTTAGAGAGGGTGCGGAACACCGTCTCGCCGTCGAGCCCGCGCCGTCGGTCCGCCACCATGTTAAGCTCGAGTCTTCGAAGAGGTGGAGTTTTATCCTAGTGGTGTCTGTAGGTCTAGGTGAGCTCCTAATGCCGACCGTGCTCTTCGTTTAAATTTTACCGCCGCACAGTTAAAGGAACAGTCGCGAGACATGCCGCCGCGAGCGCTCCCGTGCGCGCTCGGGAAGAAGAACAGAGGAGGGAGAGAGAGCTGACAGGTGGGGGTGACCTGTCAGCACCAGAGAGAGAGTGGGGCGCGCGGGTGAGCACCCGGGCCGTGCTGTGCCGGCCGGGCGTTGCTGGGCCGCCTCGGGCGTTTTCGTTTTCCTTTTTTCCGAGGGAATTTTGAATAGCTTTTCCATTATATTTTTTATGAACAGTGCTCAACTTTGTTATTTCTATGTGAATTAATTTGCTAGCTGAAAAATTATGAAAATAAATACGTGTGCTCTCTGAAGTACATAGAATTTTATAAAATTATTAAATACTGATTTTGGACACTTTCTGCAGTAATTAAAAATCAGAGATTTAATTAATAAATGTAACTTTGAGTAATTTTAATTAATTCTTTGTAGCTCTAAAAATCATGAAATTTATTTTGCTACTGTTTCAAGTCAAGAGCTACCTGTTGGTAATGTTTGGCATCAAATGAAAATAGTTTAATTATTTATTAAATAAATGCTTGATTAATTGATTTATAAAATAAATAGAAAATCCTAATCACTTAGGGTTGGCGTGGATTTTGGATTGATTGTGATCTTAGGTCAAAGACCCTCATGAGCTAGGGCAATTTTTAGAAATAGTTACTTTGGATGCCTTGTGAAGATTAGTAGTGTTTGCGGATTGTCTGATTTATTATTTCATGTGCCCGTATCATTTCATCATATTGAGCATGCATCATTGCACACGTGTAATGCCCGTGAACGAAGAATTTAAAGTTGAGGCTACTTCCGAGGAGGTGATTCCCGAGGTTGTGCAGGGGTTTGACATCTGCGGGACTGATCCCGACCCGACGCTCTACGCGATCTAAGGCAAACCCCGGTGCATTCAACTCCTACCTTGTGATTTATAAAATCTTTATAACTAGAGTTAATTATTGCATTAGGGGTATAGGAGTTGATTGTCACCTATCTCAACGCATTACCTACCATGATATATATTACCTTGGAGACCGTTTTAAAACGAAAATGTTTGAAAAATACTTAGCCCTGCTTAATTGATTTAGATTTGCATAAAATGCTATTTTCGACTTGTGATGATATGAAATTAATAAATCATGAGAAAGGAAAGGGCTATGAGTCCGTTTGGGAATTGTGCACTTGGGTAGCAACCCCAATGCATCGTTACCAACGGAAAGTGAATTTTCCGTTCGTTGGTTGTGAATTTGGGTTTGAATCCCAATGCTTGACCATCGGCGGGAAAGGGATTTGAAAACCGTTGGGACAGTTGAACTTGGGTTAGAGTCCCAATGCAATGTCGCCGGCGGAAAAAGAATTAGAGACCGTTCGTTGTAGGCCTGCTGTGATCGAGACTTTGCAACTAGCCACATACTACAGGAAACCCTATCTCCGATCGCTCTATTGTTTGAACCGACAACCACGCATTGGGAGTGGAGAGAAGGCGACAGTAGCGTGTACCCTCGTGGCCGGCGTGCCTGGATAGAAAAGCCGTGGTAGACGGGGTTGGCATATGCAAGCTTAGGTGCTACATATGCAATGTGGATAGGGATCCCCCGCTGGGTACTAATCGATTCGAATCGTCGTTGCTCCTCGGATATGGAGACTTGATACTTTGACCTACAATTGAAAATTGGTTCGAAATTAGGTGTTTTTGAGAATAACTAAGAATTGTAAGTATGATGATATATGAGAATGAACTTGGAATTATGGATTACGATTAAAATAAGATGAGTTAAAATATTGAAATAGAATAGAAATGATTTTCTACAAAACTCTTTGACTCTTGCTCAAGCCTTACCCTGACTTCCCTCAGCCTGCATTTCTGAGTCTCATTCCTTTTTCTTTAGTTGGGTAAGTCTTGCGGAGTACCCCATTACTCAGTGTTTCTTAACCCCGTTGCAGGTAGTCAGCAGCCGGAGGTCTGTCTTGCTCTCTGCTGTGTGACCATCGTCCAGGTCTGTGGTGGGGAAGAGTAAAGCTGAACCCGTGGGCAGCGTTCGTGTTATCATCTATCGTACTATGTTGTATTGTTATTCTACTGCTACTGCCACTACTTTTAATTATGGTCTGTAATAACTACACTTGAATTCTATTTGAACAACGGTTTATAATCTAAGTATTATTTAATCTTCCGCACTTTTACTCTGATGTATTTTATGATGAAACTTTGTAATTCTGTAATGGCTTCGCAATGTGATCCTGTCGGAGAAACGGGTGCTGATGTAACCCGGCAGGGCCTTCTAGATTATTTGGGACACAGGCCCAGCTGTCAAAGGTCATTAGTGACAAATGAGAGGTGCCAGTGGGCCATATGATTTAGGCGGTTCTGTTATAGCTAGTATCAGAGAGTTCCATTGCCAAATCATTACGGTATTACCTTGAAAAACTTCAAAATATTTTGGATCATAAAAATTTAAATTGCTATTTTGGTCCAAATTACTGATTCTTATCTTATTCCGTAATATAGTTATGATAGCAAGTGGAATAACATTATTATTAGCCCTATATTAAAGAATATTTATGCATTTATCTATCTTGCATTGATTTAAAATTCATAAGTACGATTCATGCATTATGATCAATTCACATGTTAATTAACTTCCTCCTTAAAGTGGTTTATGGGTTAGGATCTATCAAACTTATTCTTGCTTGCTTATAAGATCCTCGTTAATCCCAACTTCTCTTCTCCAGCATGGCACGCACCAAGCAGACTGCTCGCAAGATGACGGGTCCAAGGGGAGTGCCGTGTCACCAGCTGGCGCCACGCGACGGGGAGGCTTCCGGCAGTCGTCGTCCCCGTCGCAGTCGCGCTGAGCTGCAGGAGGAGATTGACAGGATGTGGGGGAGATGAGGCAGATGACTGAGAACTTTGTCACCGCTCGTCGAGAGCATTACCAGGACGTGGCTACGATTGACCGGCTACGGACTGCTGTTGTAACAGAACCGCCTAAATCACGTGGCCCACAGGCACCTATCATTGTCACTAGTGACCTCTGACAGCCGAGCCCGTGTCCCAGATGATCTAGGAGGATCTGCCGGGTTAAATCAGCAACCGTTTCTCCGACAGGATCCCATTGTGAAGCCATTACAGGATTACAACATTTCATAATAAAATACATCAGAGTAAAAGTGCGGAAGATTTAAATAGTACTTAGATTACAACCCGTTTGTTCAAATAGAATTCAAATGCAGTTATTACAGACTATAGTTCAAATAGTAGCAGTAGCAGTAGAACATCAACATAACATAAATAGATAGATAATAACGCGAACCCTGCCCACAGGTTCACTTCACTCTTCCTCGCTATCCTGGATGATGGTCACACAGTAAGGGACAAGACAGACCTCCTGCTGCTGACTACCTGCAACGGGGTTAACAAACCCTGAGTACTGGGGTACTCCGCAAGACTTACCCGACTAAGAAAAAGAAATGAGACTCAGGAATGCAGGCTGAGGGTAGTCAAGGTAAGGCTTTAGCAAGAGTCAAGATATTTTCCAGAAGAAGCATTACTAAACCTGCTTTCAATATTTTAATCAATGTTATTAACAGTCAATATTAATAATTAACAATTTTTTCTAATAGATCCATCAAATCCAATTTCTTATTCATTCTCAAAAAATCCTACTTCTGGACCACTTTTCGATGTAGGTGTGAGGATCAAGTCTCAATAACCGAGGAGCAACGACGATTCGAATATATTATTACCCAGCTGGGGATCCTTAACCACACTGCATATGTAGCACCTAAACTTGCATATACCAAACTCGTCTACCACAGCTTTTCTATCCCTGAACCAGTCCCGCGCCACCCGAGAGTACAATACTCCTCTCGTCTCCAGGCACGACGGCCATGAGGGTACACGCTACTCTCGCCATCTCTCCACTCCCAGTGTGTGGTTGTCGGTTCCAGCAATAGAGCCACCGGAGATAGGACTTTCCGTTGTATGTGGCTAGTTTTAAAGTCTCGATCACAGCATGCCGACAACGAACGGTCGCTAATACTTTCCGTTGGATACCATACATTGGGACTCTAACCCAAATACCCTGGTAACCACTCGGTTTTCACATCCGTTTTCCGTTGGCGACGATAAGTTGGGACTCTAACCCAAACATATGACCACCACCCGGAAAACCTGTCCCCATTGATGACAATGGACCGGCTAAGTACACTGCCAACAATGAAGATCATACCCTTCTCTTTCTATGATTCATTCTTTGCATAACATCATATTTCAAAATAGCATTTTATGCAAATCTAAATCAATTAAGTAGGGCTAAGCATTTTTTGATATTTAATCAAATCAGGTTCTCGAGGTATAATTAGTAGTCAAAGAAAGGTAATGCATCAACAGGTTATCACTCAACTTCTATTAACCTAATGCAATAGATTAACTCAAGTGATAAAATATTTTAAATACAAGGAGGGGTAAATGCACCGGGGCTTGCCTTGGATTGCGTAGAGTGTCGGGTCTGGGTCAGTGCCACAAATATCAAAGCCCTGGATCTCCTCGGAAACCACCTCCGTAGCAGGAACCTCGGCTTTGAGTTCTTCGTTGCCGGTCACTACACGCATGCAATGATGAATGATTCAATGCGATGCAACATGAAATGATAGACATAATTCGATAATAAATAATACACTCATGGGCATAACCCTACCTCAAGCTAACCATGATTATTCTAATCCACCCTGCCCTAGGTCAAAAGGGTGATTGACCTAGAACCACAATCAATCCAAAAATCACACAATATCTTATTTATCTCTATTTCCTATTCCTTTAATTAATCAATTAACCAAAATTTTAGTTAATAAACCACTAAACTACTTCTATTTGAGACCAAACTTCACTAACAGATAGCATTCAGTCTACAACAGTACCAAAATAAATTTCATGATTTTTAGAGGTACTGAGAATTAATTAAAATTCACCAAAGTTGCTTCTATGAATTAAAATACAGATTTTTAGCTGCTGTAGAAAATGTCCAAAACACATATTTAATATTTTTATTAAATTCTACATGTTACAGAGAGCATCCACAAAAATTTGCTGATCTTAGGAGCAGTAAAAATATTCCTACAAAAAGATTAAGACGCAGCACTATTCATCCAAAATATAAATGGAAAAAGCTATTGTAATTCTTCGGGAAAATAGAAAATCATATTCAGCCCGAGATCGCCCATCAACAGCAATCCGGCCCAGCGCCTCGGGCGACAGCCCGCTCGCCATCCCTCGCACGCCCGCGCGCCCCAGGGACGCTGACCGTTGGGGCCACCCTTTCAGCTCCCTCTTCCTCCCTCAGCTCTCTCTCTCCCCCGCGCACACACGGCGGTTCACCGCGTAGTTCATCGCCGGCGACTTCGGCAGCGAAACCAACCCGGCCAACGTGTACCCTAGGACTTAACGGACACCCGAGCATGCACAGCTCCAACACTACGCGCCTCCGACGAGCACCAGCTCGCCCATGGCAGCACGATCGGCAGAATGCTAGCCAGTGCGGTGTGCTCCGGCGAGGCAGTGCCACGGGAAACCCATCCGGCAACACCTAGAGCATCTGGGTGCTCACCTAGGTGCGACACTCGCACGGGTTGGGGACGAGGATGTCTCCGGTTAGATGTTGACGACGGCGGCGGACACGGCATACCTCCCCGGCGACGAGACCCTCGTTCCGGTGAACCTAGGACGGTAGAGGTTAGGCCACCATGTCTAGGAGAACAAGTGGGCCACGGAAAACTCCGAACGTTAGCTAGTGAAGGAAATAGCTCACCACAATGGCCCGATGACGTCACGTGGCCACACGGCTGATCTCTTGCCGGAGCCGAGGAAGAGAAACGGCCGTGTGGTCGACTTCGGCCACGGGAACCGACACGAGAGGGCTCAAACCGTGCGCTAGTGAGTGGTGAAGATGTGGACGGGATGGAGAGGGTGGAGGTGGAGTAGGGAGGGCCAATTTCACCGCGAACTGAAAGCTCGTCGGCGGCGGGGGGTGAGGTAAAATGAACAAAATCCGGCGAGGGGGTGACTTATAGCGGTTGAGAAGGAGGGCAACGGGTAGAGGGGAACCCCACGGGTCGATTCCCTTCGACGTAGGCACGGGACGGCCTCCGGACGGCCGGCGATGAGGGGTGAGCACGCCGGCGTCGTGGCCGAACAGGGGAGTACAGGGCCATGCCCTCGCTACAGTGAAATGTACTTCACCCCTTTTGAACAAAAAGCTAAATTACTCTCCAATTTGCATAACAACTCCAAATTCCGCCAGAACAAAAGTTGTAGTACTCTTTGCACTGGTCACTTTTGCTTTCTGAATCATTTTCAAATTATGTCGAATTTTGAAATTATGAAAAAGGGGGTAAAAGTGGTTTTTTAAATCTGATTTACAATTCGAAGAAATTCTCCAAAATTTTTCGAACCCTACAACCTTTATTAGGGATGTTTTGTCAGATTCCTGATAATTTTTAAATTGATGTTTCAAATTTGAATTTCAAGTCACTGTTTTGGGTTTAATTCAAATTTTCAGTGCATAACTTCAAAATCTCCAAAATTAAAAGTTGTTCCATTTTAAAAGATCTACATCTTTCATTAAGACACCTCCACATGATTCCTAGTAGTTTTTGAATTAGGGTTTTGGGAGGATTATAACCTTTTTCGACACCAATCAGCCTCAACCTTCAGATCTTTCCTACTTTTATTATCACTTCCGGTACTGGCAGGGGCAATTACAATGTTAAAATTAGGGTTTAATACAATTTCCTATTTGAATTAACTTTAGATTTTCTTTTTGGGGTTTAGTTACACAATCAAATCACTCTAGGAGTCCTAAGCACAATCACATGCAGGCAGTTAAATTAAATATGATGACATGGCAGTTTAATTACTCAGTAATACCAAAGGTATTACAGCTGTGGCACGTCTCATCGAGCAGAAGGATGCGACCTGGGCGCATGAGGACGCGACCAGGGCCAGGCGGCACGAGCTCGAGATCTACGTGGAGAAGATTGAGGACTACAATGATGCACTGCATGAGGAGGTGCATAGGCTCAACAATGAGCTCAACCCTCTCCTTGTTCCTCAGGAGGATGAGCCTGAGATTGGTGTGGTCGAGGGACCCGGGCAGGAGGAGGGCGAGGAGCAGGTTGTTGAGGTTGACCTTGAGGAGGCATTTGATCCCATGGAGGATGTGATCGTGGAGGATGACAACGAGGAGGACATGATCGTGATCGACGACGACTAGACTAGTCTTAGGACTAGGAGTGTCAGTCTATCGTTACTCTTTGTGTTGTAATGTTGGTGCCAAGACCCTTAGCTGGGGTTTGGAAACTTTGTTTAAGTCCTAGTCGTGTCTTTTAAGCATCGTCTAAGTGTTGTAATGTTTAAGTTTGAACTGCTACTATGCTTTACTAAGTAATGTTAGTTCTAAATTCAGTTTCCAATTAAACAGATGCCGGTCCATACCCGTTCGACCGGTGCTGGTGAAAGGTCCTAAATGGCTAGAGGGGGGTGAATAGCCTATAAAAATCTACAAACAACACTTAACAAGCCGATTAGTAACAATAGCAAGCTTTACAAAGCACTAGCTCTAAACTATGCTATGCAAGCCACCTAGACAAGTATACTACACTATGATCACTAGTTCACACTCAAAGGCTATGTCACTACTATACACTACTCCTAAGCGAGCACCTAACTAACAAACTACATAAGAGAGTAAGTACACAAAAGTAAAGAGTAAAGGTGATTTCAATACCCCTGGTGTAGAGAAGATATGAAGACCAATATAACCAATCAATTAAATACAAGGGAAATCCTCGGTAGAGAGAGATGACACAAGATTTTTTTACCGAGGTTCACTTGCTTGCCGGAAAGCTAGTCCTCCTTGTAGCGATACACCCACTTGGAGGTTCACGCGCTAATTGGCATCACACGCCAAACCCTTCTCAAGGGTGCCGCACAACCAACACAAGACGGGGATCCACCAAGCTACGAGCAATCCACTAAAGATGCCTTTCGCGATCTCCCGCGGGGATAGGCTCAAGAACCCCTCACAATACCTTGATCGGAGGCGGAGACAATCACCAACTCCCCTCAACGATCCTCGCAGCTCCAAGCCGTCTAGGAGTCGGCAAACTCCAAGAGTAATGAGAGAAAACCGCTGCGAATCACCGCTACCAAGTGCCTCTAGATGATCTCTATCAATGCAATGCACTTGATGCTCTCCAAACTCACCAAATGATGATCACAATCAAGTAGGATGAGTGAGAGTGGAGTGGGAAGGCTTACAAGTATGTTATGATGTTTAGAAGTGGCAAGAGCTCCTCCACAAACCAGCCAAGTGACTATTTATAAGCCACACACAAGAAAATAGCAGTTTAGACTTCACTGCGTACTGTCGGACTGTCCGACATCCACACCGTCGGACTATACCGCACGGTCCGACGCCCTGGATGAAAGCCACGTGTCACTAGCCGTTTGAATTCGAACGTTGGATCACAACGGCTAACTTCCCGCGCTAAACGACCCGTCGGACGGACGAACGTCGGACTAACACCCGCGGTCCGACGCCCACTGCCACTGCACCGTCGGACTGAAACTACACAGCGCGTCGGACTAACGAACGCTGCCGTTCGACGCTTCCAGAGAGCTTCCCGAGCCCTGAAAACCGTCGGATGCTGGTCCGACGCTCACCGTCGGACTAACGCCGAGAGTCCGACGCTCTCTGAGCTCGCCACGTGTCATCTCTCGCACGATCTGCACCATCGGACGGTTCGGCTAATGGTCCGACGCTCAGGGACTGAGCGTCCGACGCTCTCAGCAGTGTTAGCCGTCGGACTGAGGCTAATGGTCTAACGCTCTGAGACTCTACGGTCCGACGCTCTGTTTTCTTTGGATTTTCACTCAAACCTTTCACCCTTTGTTCCTATGTGCTAACACCAAGTGTTCTACACCAGGTGTTTTCCAAGGGTTTGTTAGTGTCACTAGCATCTATATGCAATGCAATGATCATCAACACCTAGTGGCACTTGATAACCGTATTTCATCAACGATTTCACCCCTCTTGATCGTACGGCTATCTATCCTAAATGTGATCACTCCCTCTATGGAGTCTTGATCACCAAAAACAAAAGAGCTCCTATGGATTATACCTTTGCCTTGAGCTCCTAGCTTTTTCACCATCTCTTGGACTCCTTTTAATGATGGACTTATACCATTTGTATGGATGCCGTCATTGCCCTTCACTTGTGGCCTCCACCGACCCGGTCCTTTGCTCCATCTTGCCATTTGCTAATCAATTCTCATGAAACACTTAGAGAAATCGTTAGCAAACTAGGTTTCATCAATTACCCAAAACCAAACATGGGCTTTCAGCTGGTACCTCTGAGGATGGAGCTGCTCCCAACCCACCGCTTATTCCACTGGCCTTAGCCGATACTATTGCAGCCTTGGCTAATGCTGCCAATGCAATGGCACAAAACAGGGACAATCGTGGTGGGCGTCGTGGCCGCCGCGATGATGACGAGACAATATACGTGGACTTTACGGATACCCGTCCACCTGTGTTCACCAAGGCTGATGAGCCACTGGAAGCTGACGATTGGCTCCGCACCGTGGAGCAAAAGTTTAGTCTGATCCACTGCACTGAGATACAGAAGCCCTTGTTCGCAGCACAGCAACTGCGAGGTCCTCCTGCTCTTGGTATGCAAATCTCCTAGCAGCTCAGCCCGATGGACACCAAATGACCTGGGCAGAACTCCATAAAGCTTTCCGTGCTCATTACATCCCTGCGGGTGTGATGAAAATGAAGCTTGATCAGTTCCAGGCACTGCAGCAAAAAGAATCCGCAGTCATGCAGCATGTTGGTCAATTTAACCATCTGTCCCACTATACCCATGACCACACCAACACTGACCAGAAAAAGAAGGACTGCTTCATCAGGGGGTCTGAACTACAAGATTCAGCGAAGCTTGTCCAACAATCTTCACTGCACCTACCATGAAGCTGTTAACATAGCCATTGCCTTTGAAGAGAGTGACCGTAAACACCAAGAGGAAAAGAAGAAAAAGAGAACTCGGTCTTCTGGCTATCAGAAGCGTCAGAAACTCATTTACCACCCCATTCACCACTATCACCCACCCTATCCTCAGTAGCAGGTTGTTGTTCGTACTGCTGCTACCTCCCACACATTCAACCAGCAAAAAACCACTCAGCCGAATGCCCCTTGAAATAGCATCTAGGATCCCTAAGTGTTTTGGTGATTAATAACAACACAATTAAAGGACTAATGAACATTGTGAGATTTGCAGGTATTTATTTACAGGTGCACATTGATTGTTGAACTATTCTAAATCCATATGAGATTGCAAATCTTCGGTTGTCTAGCTTATATTGATGATTGGAAACAATCTAGTTGAAACAAAAGACAACAATTATACAATTGAAATGGTATTCAAAGCATGATGTGAAGCATGGGCAATGCACATAAATCTTGATGTGGTGTTAATGACAAGTGGGCAACTTCGAGGGACTAAGCGAAAGGTGAAGGGCAAGTGACGACTTGGCAGCCGAGGGACCTAGCTAGGGTGAAGAAGAAGCCAACTTGAAGTTAACCATGCAAGTGGTGATTGTCAATGTGGAAGACCAATCAAATGTTCAAAAATGACTTGGATTCGACACAAGTCACATGCTCAAGACGAAGGGATCATGAAGATAAAGTGATGAAGCTCTCAACAATTCAAAGTTCAAAGCGGCAAAATATTTGAAGATCAAGAACAACTCAAGTGAAGGACAAAACAAAATTTGTGTGAGTTATATTTGTGTTTGCCCCTCTTGGAGAGTCGCATCACTAAAGTATTGGAGACAAGTGTGAAAGGTCCTAAATGGCTAGAGGGGGCGTGAATAGCCTATAAAAATCTACAAACAACACTTAACAAGCCGATTAGTAACAATAGCAAGCTTTGCAAAATACTAGCTCTAAACTATGCTATGCAAACCACCTAGACAAGTATACTACACTATGATCACTAGTTCACACTCAAAGGCTATGTCACTACTATACACTACTCCTAAGTGAGCAACTAACTAACAAGCTACACACGAGAGTAAGTACACAAAAGTAAAGAGAGAAGGGGATTTCAATACCCCCGGTGTAGAGAAGATATGAAGTCCAATATAACCAATCAATCACATATAAGGGAAATTCTCAGTAGAGAGATGACACAAGATTTTTTACCGAGGTTCACTTGCTTGCCGGCAAGCTAGTCCTCGTTGTAGCGATACACCCACTTGGAGGTTCACGCGCTAATTGACATCACACGCCAAACCCTTCTCAAGGGTGCCGCACAACCAACACAAGATGGGGATCCACCAAGCTACGAGCAATCCACTAAAGATGCCTTTCGCGATCTCCCGCGGGGATAGGCTCAAGAACCCCTCACAATACCTTGATCGGAGGCGGAGACAATCACCAACTCCCCTCAACGATCCTCGCAGCTCCAAGCCGTCTAAGAGTCGGCAAACTCCAAGAGTAACAAGAGAAACCGCTGCGAAATACCACTACCAAGTGCCTCTAGATGATCTCTGTCAATGCAATGCACTTGATGCTCTCCAAACTCACCAAATTATGAACACAATCAAGTAGGATGAGTGAGAGTGGAGTGGGAAGGCTCACAAGTGTTATGATGTTTAGGAGTATCAAGAGCTACTCCCCAAACCGGCCAAGTGACTATTTATAAGCCACACACAAAGAACTAGCCATTTAGACTTTTCTGCGTACCGTCGGACTGTCCGACGGCCAGACCGTCGGACTAATCAGCACGGTCCGACGCCCCGGATGGACGTCACGTGTCACTAGCCGTTTGAAGTCGAATGTTGGATCACAACGGCTAACTTCCCGCGCTAAACGAACCGTCAGACTGTAGGCCGTCGGACCAAACCTTACGGTCTGACGCCCACTGCCAATGCACCGTCGGACTGAAAATACACGCCGCGTCGGACCAAACGAAACCACGGTCCGACGTTTCTAGAGAGCTCCCCGAGCCCTGAAAACCGTCGGACGTTGGTCCGACGCTCACCGTCGGACTAACGCCGAGAGTCCGACGCTCCTCTGCTCTCCACGTGTTATCTCTCGCACGATCTGCACCGTCGGACGCTTCGGCTAATGGTCTGACGCTCAGGGACTGAGCATCCGACGCTCTCAGCAGTGTTAGCCGTCGGACTGAGGCTAATGGTCCGACGCTCAGGGACTGAGCGTCCGACACTCTCAGCAGTGTTAGCCGTCGGACTGAGGCTAATGGTCCGACGCTCTGTGACAATACGGTCCGACGCTAGTTTTTCTATTGTAATGTCTCCGAAATTTGCCGAATTTCTTAAGGAAGAGAGGACCAAACCCTCTCTAACCCTCGAACTTCACCCCATTTCTTAAGGTACTAACACTCCAAAGTATCTCTCACTTAGGTGCACGTGTGTTAGCCTTTTCAAAGAGTTTTCCATGGGTCAAGTTAGTGTCACTAGCATCTATATGCATATGCAATGATCATGAACACCTAGTGGCACTTGATAACCGTATTTCACCAACGATTTCGCCCCTCTTGATAGTACGGCTATCTATCCTAAATGTGATCACTCCCTCTATGGAGTCTTGATCACCAAAAATAAAAGAGCTCCTATGGATTATACCTTTGCCTTGAGCTCCTAACTTTTTCACCATCTCTTGATGAAGCTTGTGGACTCCTTTTGATGATGGACTTATACCATTTGCATGGATGCCGTCAATGTCCTTCACTTGTGGCCTCCACCGACCCGGTCCATTGCTCCATCTTGTTGTTTGCTAATTAATTCTCATAAAACACTTAGAGCAATCGTTAGCAAACTAGGTTTCATCAATTATCCAAAACCAAACATGGGCTTTCAAAGTGACAGTGCTCAAGGACAAAAACCAGAGAGAAAAGAGGTTGAGAGAAAAGGGAGGAAGTGAGAGAGGCAGCTGGCTGGGCAGCCTAACCCGGCCAGGCCGGGTAGCAAAACCGGCTAGGCCATCTTTCCCGGCCAAGCCGGGTACGCAACCCGGCCAGGCCGCTTCTCCAACGGTTAGTTGGACTTTGAACTGGCCAACCCGGCCAGGCCGGGTTTGTCGATTCAGCCCCAACGGCTAGTTTTGGAGAGGAGGCTATAAATACCTCTCCCGCTCCCTCTTCCAAGGTTGCTGATTCTCCCAATACCCATCCACGACCATAAAAGCCCTCTTGCTCTCTCTACTCTCTCTTTGTGAGTGAAAAGATTACAACTTCCTAATCCGTGATTAGTGAGTGAGCTTGAGCCTTGAGAGATTTGTCTTTGTGACAAGGGTGATCCAAAGAGCTTGTGTGAGCAAACCCATTCTTGAGCACTTGAGCAAGTCAAAGATTCTCTAGTTCATTGCGTTCTTCCGCTTGGAACTTCGACTCCGTGGTGGCAAGGCGTCACCGACGAGCATCCGTGGGGTGTTGTAGGCTGCCTTGGTGGCCATTGTTGTAACGGTAGCTGAAAGCCCATGTTTGGTTTTGGGTAATTGATGAAACCTAGTTTGCTAACGATTGCTCTAAGTGTTTCATGAGAATTGATTAGCAAATGGCAAGATGGAGCAAAGGACCGGGTCGGTGGAGGCCACAAGTGAAGGGCATTGACGGCATCCATGCAAATGGTATAAGACCATCATAAAAGGAGTCCACAAGCTTCATCAAGAGATGGTGAAAAAGCTAGGAGCTCAAGGCAAAGGTATAATTCATAGGAGCTCTTTTGCTTTTGGTGATCAAGACTCCATAGAGGGAGTAATCACATTTAGGATAGATAGCCGTACTATCAAGAGGGGCAAAATCGTTGATAAAATACGGTTATCAAGTGCCACTAGGTGTTCATGATCATTGTATATGCATATAGATGCTAGTGACACTAACTTGACCCGTGGAAAACTCTTTGAAAAGGCTAACACATGTGCACTTAAGTGTGAGATTCTTTGGAGTGTTAGTGCCTTAAGAAACGGGGTGAAGTTTGAGGGTTAGTGCCTTAAGAAACGGCAAATTTCGGAGACATTACAATAGAAAATAGAGCATCGGACCGTAGAGTCACAGAGCGTCAGACCATTAGTCTCGGTCCGACGGCTAACACTGCTGAGAGCGTCGGACGCTTAGTTTCGGAGCGTCGGACTATTGTTCGAAGCGTCCAATGGTGCAGAGCGACGAAGAGGTGACACGTGGAGAGCAGAGGAGCGTCGGACTCTCGACGTTAGTCCGACGGTGAGCGTTGGACCAACGTCCAATGGTTTTCAGGGCTCGGGGAGCTCTCTGGAAACGTCGGACCGTGGTTTCGTTTGGTCCGACGCACCGTGTATTTTCAGTCCGACGGTGCAACGGCGGTGGGCGTCGGACCGTAAGGATTGGTCCGACGGCCTACCGTCCGACGGTTCGCTTAGCGCGGGAAGTTAGCCCTTGTGATCCAACGTTCGACTTCAACGGCTAGTGACACGTGGCGTTCATCCGGGGCGTCGGACCGTGCTGATTAGTCCGACAGTCAGGCCGTCGGACAGTCCGACGGTCAGCAGAAAAGCCTAAACGGCTAGTTCTTTGTGTGTGGCTTATAAATAGTCACTTGGCCGGTTTGGGGAGCATCTCTTGGCACTCCTGAACATCATAGCATACTTGTGAGCCTTCCCACTCCACTCTCACTCATCCTACTTGATTGTGTTCATCATTTGGTGAGTTTGGAGAGCATCAAGTGTATTGCATTGATAGAGATCATCTAGAGGCACTTGGTAGTAGTGATTCGCAGCGGTTTCTCTCATTACTCTTGGAGTTTGCCAACTCCTAGACGGCTTGGAGCTGCGAGGATCGTTGAGGGGAGTTGGTGATTGTCTCCGCCTCCGATCAAGGTATTGTGAGGGGTTCTTGAGCCTATCCCCGCGGGAGATCGCGAAAGGCATCTTTAGTGGATTGCTCGTAGCTTGGTGGATCCCCATCTTGTGTTGGTTGTGCGGCACCCTTGAGAAGGGTTTGGCGTGTGATGCCAATTAGCGCGTGAACCTCCAAGTGGGTGTATCACTACAACGAGGACTAGCTTGCCGGCAAGCAAGTGAACCTCGGTAAAAAATCTTGTGTCATCTCTCTACCGAGGATTTCCCTTATATGTGATTGATTGGTTATATTGGACTTCATATCTTCTCTACACCGGGGTATTGAAATCACCTTCTCTCTTTACTTTTGTGTACTTACTCTCGTGTGTAGCTTGTTAGTTAGTTGCTCACTTAGGAGTAGTGTATAGTAGTGACATAGCCTTTGAGTGTGAACTAGTGATCATAGTGTAGTATACTTGTCTAGGTGGCTTGCATAGCATAGTTTAGAGCTAGTGTTTTGCAAAGCTTGCTATTGTTACTAATCGGCTTGTAAAGCGTTGTTTGTAGATTTTTATAGGCTATTCACCCCCCCTCTAGCCATTTAGGACCTTTCAGTTGCTTCCCCGCTGAAAAAGGAAAGAAAGCTCCTTAGTGAAGAAGGTGGAAAGAGACCATTTCGGGTCCAGCCACGAGTTGACCTTGGTTGGGTCCTCACCGGCTTCCACAACAGAGAGTAGGACATCTTTGTGTGTGCCGAACTTCGGTCAAACAAATCCTTGTGTCTTCTCTTGGTTTGCCTCACCCTTGCTCATTCATCACACATTTACTTCCATATTCCACTTGTGCTACTCGGTTGTTGTGGTTTGTGTTTGCACGAGGTGTTTGGATTTTTTTCATACACTTACATAAGCTCCACAAGTCGAGTTGTAATCTTAGTGAAGAGAAGAAACGGTTCGAACCTCGTTATTCAGCTGTGCAGGTCGGAAGTTCCGGCTCAAACCGGAAGTTCTGACGTGTCGGAAGTTCCGACTAAACTCGGAAGTTTCGGGGAACCACTGGGCAAAGTCGTGAAACCCGGCCAAGCCGGGTGGTAAAACCGGCCAAGCCGGGTTATCCGGCCCAGCCAGGTCGAGGAGCCTGCCTAGCCAGTTTTGTCGGGGTGCAGTTTGTTTACTAACCTTTGTCTAATTTTTGAAGAGCCTATTCACCCCCCTCTAGGCATCGATTCGGTCCTTTCACCCCTGACGTTCGTGTCACTACCCCACAAGTCAACTATAATCACCCGTGCTACAACTGTGGCAAGATGGGCCACTGGGCCCGTGATTGCCCTTTTCCCAAGCAGTACAATCAGAATGCTCAGAAGGATCATGGCCATCAGCAACAGCAGACTCAGCAGCGTGGTCATCAACAGCATGCCCAAAAGGGAAATGTGGTCAAGAAGGCAGGCCACGTTTACTACACCCAAGTTGATCAGATTTTCGAGGGTGAACCCGTCATGCTGGGTAGGTTCCCTGTCGTAAGTCATCCTACTATCATGCTTTTTGATTCTGGTGCATCGCATTCATTCATCAATCGCACATTTGTCGTCAAGCATGAGATACCAATTGGGGAAATAAAGAAAAATTTCCTAATACATTCGCCCGGGGGCATATAAATACTAAGAAGGTAGTGCAACGAGTACCTATAGAATTGGGCGGGCATATATTCCCTACCACCATGATAGTACTCAAGAATCAGGACATAGATGTGATATTAGTCATTAATTGGATGTATCAGCACAAGGCTCTCATTGACGTGCTGAATAGGACCATTAGGGTAAATTTGCCTAATAGCCAAACCCAACTCCTCATTCAACTTTTAATACCTCAAAGAGCAGTTGGTAGAATATGTGTAACCGCAGTCAAAGAAGTGCTGGATATTCCGGTAGTATGTGAATTTCCGGACATGTTCCCTGATGATTTGCTTGAATTGCCACCTGATCGTGATGTGGAGTTCGCTATTGACTTGAAGCCTAGAACATCACCTATATCTCGTAGAGCCTATAGGATGCCTCCCAAAGAACTGGCAGAGCTGATGGTTCAGTTGCAAGATTTACTGGATAAGGGTTTCATTAGGCCTAGTTCATCACCATGGTGTTGCCCTGCTATCTTTGTGAAGAAGGATGAGTCCCTTCGACTCTGTGTCAATTACCGTCTACTCAACGAGTCACAATTAAAAACAAATATCCTTTACATCGTATTGACCTACTCTTTGACCAATTAGCTGGAGCCAAAGTGTTTTCCAAAATTGACCTTAGGTCTGACTACCACCAAATAAAAATTCATCCCGAAGACATTCCAAAAACAGCCTTCACCACCAGATATGGCCTATATGAATATCTAGTCGCGTCCTTCGGCCTAACCAATGCTCCTGCCTATTTCATGTACCTCATGAACTCCGTCTTCATGCCTGAACTCGATAAATTTGTAGTCATGTTCATCGATGATATCCTTGTTTATTCTATAACCCCTGAAGAACATGCCAACCACCTACGTATTGTCCTGACCCACTTGGGAGAACATCAACTCTACGCCAAGTTCAGCAAGTGCGAGTTTTGGTTGGATCGAGTTCCGTTTCTCGGACATATCCTGTCAGCTGAAGGTGTATCGGTTGATCCGAGTAAGGTGGAAGAAATTTTGAATTGAAAGCCACCAACTACCGTGCATCAGGTCCGTAGTTTTATGGGAATGGCGGGGTACTACCGTCGTTTTATTCTGGACTTTTCTAGGATAGCCAAGCCTATTATTGGGTTGTTGAAGAATCAAGTCAAGTTTGTCTGGTCACCTGAGTGTGAGAAAGCCTTTGAAACCTTGAAGAAGTAGTTGACTACTGCACCAGTTTTAGGCCAGCCCAACATTGAAAAGCCGTTTGATGTGTACTGCAACGCTTCTGGAACCGATCTTGGTTGCGTCTTGATGCAAGAGGGCCGAGTCATTGCTTATGCTTCGCGACAACTTAAGCGCAATTAAGAGAATTATCCTACTCATGATCTAGAACCGGCCGCTGTTGTACATGCATTGAAGATATGGCGTCATTATTTGCTGGGTAGTACTTGCAGCATTTACACCGATCACAAGAACCTAAAGTATATCTTTACTCAAGAAGCGTTGAACATGAGGCAACGAAGATGGCTTGAGTTGATTAAGGATTATGACATCGAAGTGCATTCTCATCCTGGCAAGGCGAATGTGGTCGCCGATACACTCAGTCGGAAGGTTCATTGCAACCGTCTGACAGTGAAGCACCGAGATCTTTCATTGTGCTATGAGCTAGAGAAGTTAGGTATAGAAATGGTTGAACATGGCAGCTTGAACCATATTAGCATTGAGCCCACCATCCGTGATGAAATCATTGCGGCTCAGAAAGGAAGCAAGGGCATTAAGCATATCAAGGAAAAAGTCCAAGCCGGCACGGTAGATTGTTTCATGATTGACGACGAAGGTGTCATATGGTTCAATGATTGTCTAGTAGTTCCAAAAGTACTTGAGTTGCGTCAAAAGATCCTCGACGAAGCACATTTGACCAGATTCTCTATTCACCTAGGAAGCAACAAGATGTACCAGGATTTGAAGCAAAAATTCTGGTGGACTAAAATGAAAATAGGGATTGCTAGATATGTAGCAAGATCTGACACTTGTCAAAAAGTAAAAGCTGTCCACATGAAGCCTGGATGAGAACTACAACTATTGCTTGTTCCTGCGTGGAAATGGGAAGACACTAGCATGGATTTTATCGTAGGTTTGCCAAAAACACCTAGAGGTTTTGATTCAATCTGCGTTGTTGTCGATCGTCTCACTAAGCAAGCTCATTTCATCCCCGTCAATACTATTTACACTGCAGTTAACTATGCAAAACTATATATACAAAATTTGCTAAAGCTTCATGGTGTGCCTAACACCATTGTCACGGATCGAGGTGCTCAATTCATCTTGAATTTTTCGAGGGCAAAACTTTTTGTATAGTACAGCACATCATCCACAGACTGATGGTCAGACTGAAAGAGTCAACCAAGTGTTGGAGGACATGTTGAGAGCATGTGCATTCAATTACACAGATACATGGGATGAATGTTTGGCACTCGCAAAATTTTCGTACAATAACAGTTATCAAGAGAGCATGAAGATGGCACCGTTTGAAGCTGTGTATGGTCGTAGGTGTAGGACCCCCCTAAATTGGTCTGAGGCTGGGAAAGATGGTTCTTTGGAGTCGACTTGGTAGAAGAAACTGAAGAAAAAGTCAGGCAAATACAAAATAATCTGAAGGTTGCACAGTCGCGACAGAAAAGTTACACCGATCGAAGATGTCGCCCCTTGGCATTCAAGACAGGAGATTATGTCTATCTCAAGGTCTCACCAATGAACGGAATTAGCCGATCCAGAGTCAAAGGCAAGTTAGCCCCACGATACATCGGTCCATTTCAAATCGTGGCACGTCATGGAAAAGTAGCCTATAAATTGAGGTTGCCAGATCACCTCTCAGCTGTGCACGATGTATTTCATGTGTCACAACTCAAAAAGTGTCTTCGAGTGCCTGATGAAGTCGTTGATGCTGAAGGAATAGAACTCCAACCCGATCTGACATACTCTGAGTATCCAATTCGAGTCTTGGATCAAAAGGATCGCGTCACTCGAAGAACCACCACTAGGTGATACAAGATTCAATAGTGTGAACATTTAGAAGATGAAGCCACCTGGGAATCCGAAGAATACCTCGCCGAGAATTTCCCCGAGTTCTTTGCTACCTTGTAGATGTAAATTTCTAGCTATGTAATATGAAAATTCTCCTAGTTATTCTAGGATCAGATTTGGACTAGATTTACTTGACACAATTTCTTTTCCATTACTTAGCCCTACGATTTAGTCGTGTATCAAATCTCGGGACGAGATTTCTTTAAGGGGGAAGGGCTTTAATACCACGGGTATTACGGTTAATTAAAACTGCCATGTCATCATGTTTAATTTAATTGCTTGCATGTGATTGTTCTAAGGGACCCTAGAGTGCTTTTATTGTGTTTATGAATGATTGTGCAATTAAACCTTTAATTAGAAATCAAAAATAAAATCAAAAAGAAACTTTAAATTAAGCCCTAATCAGACCTCAAAACCCTAATTCAAAAAATAAAAAGATTTTGATGTTGGTCCCTTAATATAAGTTGTAGATCTGTTAAAATAGAACAACTTTTATTTTGGGTGTTTTTGAAGTCCTTATATAGGAATTTGAATTAAACCCTAATCACTAGTTTGAAATTGAAATTTGAAACATCAATTCAAAAATTAGAGGGAATTTGACCAAACTTCCTAAATTAAAGTTGTGGAGCTCAACAAGTATAACAACTTTTGTTTTTACAGATTTTCATGTTGTTGAGAAAATTTGGGAGAATTTCGTTGAATTGCAAATCAATTTCAAATTCAAGAATTACCCTCTTTTGAATAATTTCAAATCTGAGCAGAATTTGGACATGGATCAAAACGCAAAAATATTCTACATGAAATTTGGCACAACTTTTATTTTATGTGTTTCCCCTGATACCACTTGGGTAAGGCATGATTACACAAAATAGGTTTTGACTCTAAAAGCCCAAGCTACAGTACTGCCGGCCCCTACAGTGGGCAGGGCACGCGTGCGCATGCGCCGCGCCGCCCGCCGGCTGCCGTCCGGCCAGCCGGGGCCCGGGCACCACCGCGTGAGGGTCACAAGGGGGACCCCGGACACCCCGCCCTTGTCCGCTCCTTCCCCATCCTTTTAAGGCGACGGGAGCTCCGTCTTCACGCTTCTGCTCCTGCCGACCGCCGACGACCTCGTTTCGGTTTCCGGCCGGCTTCATCATGCCCCGCCCATCTTCACCTGCTCCACTCCACAGCCATCTAATTAGCTCTCTTGCTCATCACTTGAGCCCGTCCGTGCTTTGGTTGGTTGCCGGAGTACCCCGTGCGGCTCGGTTTTCTCCCTCGGCTCCGGCAGAGCGCCGCCGCGTCGGTCCTGCCGCGTTCCGGTCGGGCTAGAGAGGGTGCGGAACACCGTCTCTTTGTCGAGCCCGCGCCATCGGTCCGCCACCGTGTTAAGCTCGAGTCTCCGAGGAGGTGGAGTTTCATCCTAGTGGTGTTTGGAGGTCTAGGTGAGCTCCTAATGCCGACCGTGCTCTTTGTTTAAATTTTACCGCCGCACAGTTGCCGGAAATAGTCGCGCGATGCGCCGCCACGAGCGCTCCCGTGCACGCTCAGGAAAAAGAACAGAGGAGAGAGAGAGCTGACAGGTGGGGGCGACCTATCAGCGCCAGAGAGAGAGTGGGGCGCGCGGGTGAGCACTTGGGCTGTGCTGGGCCGGCCGGGCGTTGCTGGGCCGCCTCGAGCGTTTTCGTTTTCCTTTTTTCCGAGGGAATTTTGAATAGCTTTTCCATTATATTTTTTATGAACAATGCTCAACTTTGTTATTTCCATGTGAATTAATCTGCCAGCTGAAAAATTATGAAAATAAATATGTGTTCTCTCTAAAGTACATAGAATTTTATAAAATTATTAAATACTAATTTTGGACACTTTCTGCAGTAACTAAAAATCAGAGATTTAATAAATAAATGTAACTTTGAGTAATTTTAATTAATCTTCTGTAGCTCCAAAAATCATAAAATTTATTTTTCTACTGTTTCAAGTCAAGAGCTACATGTTGATAAAGTTTGGCATCAAATGGAAATAGTTTAATTATTTATTAATTAAATGCTTCATTAATTGATTTATAAAATAAATAGAAAATCCTAATCACTTAGAGTTAGTGTGGATTTTGGATTGATTGTGATCTTAGGTCAAACACCCTCATGACCTAGGGCAATTTTTAGAAATAATTACTTTGGATATCTTGTGAAGATTAGTAGTGTTTGCGGAATGTCTGGTTTATTATTTCATGTGCCCGTATCATTTCATCATATTGAGCATGCATCATTGCACACGTGTAGTGCCCGTGAACGAAGAAGTTAAAGTCGAGGCTACTTCCGAGGAGATGATTGCCGAGGTTGTGCAGGGGTTTGACATCTGCGGGACTGATCCCGACCCGACGCTTTACGCGATCTAAGACAAGCTCCGGTGCATTCAGCCCCTACCTTGTGATTTATAAAATCTTTATAACTTGAGTTAATTATTGCATTAGGTTGATAGGAGTTGATTGTCACCTATCTCGATGCATTACCTACCCTGATATATATTACCTTGGAGACCGTTTTAAAACAAAAATGTTTGAAAAATGATTAGCCCTGCTTAATTGATTTAGATTTGCATAAAATGCTATTTTCGACTTATGATGATGTGAAATTAATGAATCATGAGAAAGGAAAGGGCTATGAGTCCGTTCGGGAATTATGCACTTGGGTAGCAGCCCCAACACATCGTTACCGACGGAAAGTGAATTTTCCGTTCGATGGTTGTGAATTTGGGTTTGAGACCCAATGCTTGACCATCGGCGGAAAAGGCATTTGAAAACCGTTGGGACACTTGTACTTGGGTTAGGGTCCCAATGCAATGTCGCCGGCGAAAAAAGAATTAGGAACCGTTCGTTGTAGGCCTACTGTGATCGAGACTTTGCAACTAGCCACGTACTACGGAAAGGCCTATCTCCGGTCGCTCTATTGTTTAAACCGACAACCACGCATTGAGAGTGGAGAGATGGCGAGAGTAGCGTGTACCCTCGTGGCCGGCGTGCCTGGATAGGAAAGGAGCACTGTGCTCTCGGGTGACGCAGAACCGGTTCAGGGATTAAAAAGCCGTGATAGACGGGGTTGGCATATGCAAGCTTAGGTGCTACATATGCAGTGTGGATAAGGATCCCAGCGGGGTACTAATCGATTCGAATCGTCGTTGCTCTTCGGATATGGAGACTTGATCCTTTGACCTACAATAAAAAAGTGGTTCGAAACTAGGTGTTTTTAAGAATAACTAAGAATTGTAAGTATGATGATATATGCGAATGAACTTGGAATTATGGATTACGATTAAAATAAGATTGAGTTAAAATATTGAAATAGAATAGAAATGCTTTTCTGCAAAACTCTTTGACTCTTGCTCAAGCCTTACCCTGACTCCCCTCAGCCTGCATTCCTGAGTCTCATTCCTTTTTCTTTAGTCGGGTAAGTCTTGCGGAGTACCCCAGTACTCAGGGTTTGTTAACCCCGTTGCAGGTAGTCAGCAGCCTGAGGTCTGTCTTGCACGCTGCTGTGTGACCATCGTCTAGGATAGTGGTGAGGAAGAATAAAGCTGAACCCGTGGGCAAGGTTCGTGTTATCATCTATCTTAGTATGTTGTATTGTTATTCTACTGCTACTACCACTAGTTTTAATTATGGTCTGTAATAACTGCACTTGAATTCTATTTAAACAATGGTTTGTAATCTAAGTACTATTTAATGTTCCGCACTTTTACTCTGATGTATTTTATTATGAAATGTTGTAATTCTGTAATGGCTTCGCAATGGGATCCTGTCGGAGAAACGGGTGCTGATATAACCCGACAAGGCCTTCTAAATCATTTGGGACACGGGCCCAACTGTGAAAGGTCATTAGTAACAAATGACAGGTGCTGGTGGGCCGTATGATTTAGGCGATTCTGTTACAGAACCTAGATTCGACGATGTTGCTTCTTCCCTATTTAGATGGACACAGAGATGGAGGGCTGTAGGTGGCGGTAAGGATGGGAGGCAGTGGGTGGCGACATGGGAGAGAGTCGGATAGAAACTAAAGGACACGTCGGAGGAAGTTGGGTTAGAGAACATATTTATAGAAAAACTATAGAGTAGTGTCATGACCTACCGATTCCAAATTTAATTTTTTCAAATGTCCCCGTTGGAAGCCCCAACACCTAACCCTGACCTCCTTGTTCCTCTAAATGAGCCTAGCTAATCTCCCGAAGCATCCCCCAAGTCGTATCCTAACTTGTCCAGGTCACGAGATCACACCCTCCCTACCCTTTACAAGCAATAGTGAGCCTCATCAACATGGTCTTCTCTCGGCTCGTGTTGGGCAAAGTGCAACCAAGAAGACCGTCTTCCAATATCCTCTCCATATCTCTCAATTCTAACCCTAGCAGATGAACTCTCTAAAGTAGACAAGAAAAACCCCAAACAAGGTTCTGGTCAATTCAATGTCAACAAAACCGCCTTGCCAAAATTAAGGGCTTAAAAGCTAGTTAGGAGACTATCTCCAATTCTCCATATAGTACTAATTAGTGAAATTATAAATTCCAATGTTTCATCAGACTGTCTAGGCATGCCAACCGGACCATCCTATGGCCACAGAGATAATGCATGCTCTTTCTATGCAAGTGCAAGAATACCAACACTACTACTAAAAAACTTTACCGTGACGGGCAGTTTCAATTAACGGTGGCGGTTTTTCAAACCGCCACGAACATAAGGTCACGGTAGATCGCGCGATTTACCGTGGCGGTTGAATGCCCGCCACCATTAATCGAAAAAAATAAAAAAAGAGAAAAAGCCCAGAGCCATGCCCGTTTAGGGCTGGATCTGGACCTAACTGTTGCTGTGCGCCGCACCGCGTCGTCCACCGTGGTGCTCGCCGTGGAGCCTCGCTCCGCCGTGGTAGTCACCGGAGAAGACGGATCCGCTACCGCGGACGCCGGATCCGCCACCAGGGAGCACGCCGCAACGAGGGAGGGTGCGAGCTGTGCCGCCCGCTCGCCGGGGGAGGAGGTCCCGTCCCTGCGTCACCCGCCGGAGAGAGACGAAGGGGCATGCCGCCGGGCCGAGGGAGGAAGGAGCGTCGTACTCGCGACGAGGAAGGGAGGAAGCTGCGTCGGCCGCTCGCGGCAGGCCCGCCGCCTGATCTGGCCGGGGGAGGACGTCCCGTCTCCGCTCCGCCCGTCGGAGAGAGAAGAAGGGGCATGACGCCGGGACGAGTCAGGGAGGGGCGACGTGCTCACGACGAGGGAGGGAGGGGCCTGCGCCGCCCGCTCGGGGAAGAAGGCCCCGTCCCTAGGCCGCCGCCCATCACCGCTACTCTGCACATGCCCCGAGCTCGAGGAAGGGAGTGGCGCCGGCCTCACTACGACGGAGCGATTGATGGGGGAGAGAGAGAGAGAGAGAGAGAGAGAGAGAGAGAGAGAGAGAGAGAGAGAGCAGGGAGGCGGCTGAGGAAGGGGCGCCGGCTTCGCTGAGGGAGGGAGGCGGCTGAGCGCGGCTGAGGGAGGGTGGCGGCTGAGGCTGAGGGAGATGGGCTAGGGTTTCATCGGATATATATACAGTGATGTTGCTATTGGGCCCAGATGGATCGAGATGGACTGTATGGGCTCTTAAATTGGGCAGTATATTTCGAGGCGGGTTCTGTAGTGTGTCCGCCGCCGTAAATGCATTTAACGAGGCAGTTTCCTTAAAAAAACCGCCTCGGCAAATATCAATTAACCGAGGTGGGGTTTTTTATAACTGCCTCGGTTAATACAAAAGTAACCGCCTCGGTTAATGCCAGTATTAACTGAGGCGGTTATATTTGTTGCCCACCTCGGAAAAAAATTAAAAACGCCTCGCAAAAGATTTTATGTAGTAATGCAAGTGTCGAAACATATTAGACCTTTTTTTTGAGTTTTTCTGTCAATTTTGTACTAGTTTTGGTCTTTCTAAAACCCAATCAGCTCCTATAAACAAAAGCTCAAAAACTCATTATGCAGTGAGCTTCTGTTATTTAGCTTTCGGGAGCTTTTTGTCTTTTAACAGGTCCAAAAGCTCCTATACAGTTGAGTATGGAGTACTAACCGAGCATTGAAACACAGATCATCACGAAGATACGTTCATGAGTGTCCCGGTGAGTACAGCTATAATGGTCTACGTACTGTCGTACTCTCTTCCATTGTAAATACCTGCTGTATAGGGAACTGTTGTAGACCAGTATTTATACCAGTAGCACTTGCGATGTGGAATCAAGCGTGCTGAAAATCCCCTGAAAGAGAAGAGAAGACCATGAGCTAGCCAGCCAAGATAAACAGGAGCCAAAGCGGCACCACCGCCACCGTCTCGCCACAGGGCGACAGCAGGTGCGTGGAGCGAGGAGACACGAGCGAGAACCAGACAGCAGAGAGATGTGTGGCGGCACGGGCACAGCAGCCCCGCTGCCGATGCGTCAAAATTTAGCAGCAGGGAGTGTGCACAGTTCACGGCTATAGTTCTCTCTCTCTCTCTCTCCACTATTACGAATCCCAGCTATAGAACAATACAAACACACTCTCCTGTAGCTAAGCCGCTAAGCTCTTGCGGTTAACCTCGGCAAGAACCTACTGGAAGTCGGAAGGGAAAAAAAAAAAAAAAAGAAGGAAAGTAGGAGTAGCTAGTAGCAAAGCAAAGTGCTTCACCGTGCGCCGAGCCGCCGCCGACTACGTCGGTCACCGACAGCCATGGACTTCGAGGAGCACGATGACGGCGACGAGGAGATGACGCCGATGCCGGTGAGCTCGACCTACGATGCGCCGATGCAGCCGGGCCTGGGACTGGTAGGCGGCGGCGGCGGCGAGACCCCGAAGCACGGGGATTCTGGAGGCAGGAGCTTCAGGACGCCGCCGCCAGGCTGCTTCGGCGGGGGAGGAGGCGGTGGCGGTGGCGGTGGCGGGGGCACCAGGTACAGGGAGTGTCTGAAGAACCACGCGGTCGGCATCGGCGGGCACGCGGTGGACGGCTGCGGCGAGTTCATGGCCGCGGGCGAGGAGGGCTCCATCGACGCGCTCCGCTGCGCGGCCTGCGGCTGCCACCGCAACTTCCACCGGAAGGAGTCCGACTCGCCAACGGGGGGCGCCGTCGTCGCGCCGGCCGATCCCGCCGCCGTCGCCGCCCTGTCCCCGGCCGCCATCACAGCCTACGGCGCCGCGGCGCACCACCACCAGTTCTCCCCCTACTACCGCACCCCTGCCGGGTACCTCCTCCACCACCAGCACCAGCAGCAGCTGGCGGCGGCGGCCGGGCACATGCAGCAGCAGCAGCATCGCCCGCTCGTGCTCCCGTCCACCACTACCTCGCACTCGGGGCGCGGCGAGGGGGACGACATGTCCGGGCTGATCGGCCCCATGGTGCTGGCGCCCATGGTGGGCATGTCCCTGGGCTCGGGCGGCGGCGGCCCGTCTGCAGGCTCCGGCGGCGGCAGCTCCGGCAAGAAGCGGTTCCGCACCAAGTTCACGCAGGAGCAGAAGGACCGGATGCTGGCGTTCGCGGAGCGGCTGGGGTGGCGCATCCAGAAGCACGACGAAGCCGCCGTGCAGCAGTTCTGCGAGGAGGTCGCCGTCAAGCGCCACGTGCTCAAGGTGTGGATGCACAACAACAAGCACACCCTCGGCAAGAAGCCATGATCGATGATCCTTCCCCGGCCGGCGCCTGTGCTACTGCTAGCTAGGTACACTACTACTGATCGCATTGCGTCATCGATCTCCTCTCCTCAGCAGATTATTGCTAGCCATTTTTTTTTTTTCATATTGCCTTCCTTCCTTTTATATTTTAGCTAGAAAAAAATGCAAGCTAGCCAGTAGTAGGTCCGTAGCGAGCAGCAGTTCTTGGATTTTAGCTATGATGGAGAAGACGGCCGTTATTCTTTTGTCATCTTATTTTATTATTATTGTGCTTAATTTCCTAGTAGATGATACGATCATGACGTTGGTGTTGGGAAGGAGGAGGGCAGGGCATGGCCATTTGCTTGCCGATTTGGATCTTGGGAATGTACCACTCCCGCTTTTGTGTTTCAATTAAATTTTCGACGATCGTGTCTGGGGATTTGGGTTGCATTGCATGGATCGTTTCATCTTTTCTTTTTTTGCCCCTCGTGCTTCTTGAGACCTGATGAGAGCCGGGATAATTTCATTTTTCACTCCGCGGTCAAGCTTCCTGGGTCCGCCATGCATCCACCCTCCAGGCTTTGCCATGCCAGCAGCAGCAGCTAGGGCAGAGGCAAATTCATCAAGAACTCAGAAGCGTCTGTTCCTAGTCGCCTACAGCACTGCCCATTCAGCTCATGCCCATGCATGCCAAGCAGCTAGCAGCAATGCACTGCTGCATGAAGTGTGACATGAGCAACTACTATTAGTACCAGAATTACTGTGACCTGTTCTTGATCCGTCCATCTCCGCAGCCGCATTTGCTTCTCAGCTTCATTTTTTCTCTAGCAAAGTTAATGCTGGTCTGGTGGACCGGACCAGCTTCACTGTCGCAATGTCACTGCTCGGATCCGTAACATCTGTTGATGCCGAGTAGGCGCGAGCTGCCGAGTTTCGCATTCAATTCCGCTAGCTTCGCCCTCGGCAGCATTTATGGGCTACATTCTTCGCCATGCGATATGCCGCAAAGCGTCTCCGAAAGGACTGCAGCGGACGGAGCGGAGAGGACGAAGCAGCGCCCAGAGATTTGCCAGCCTTGCAAGCTCCCTAGCTAGCTCAGCTGTTAGCTCCATGACTCCATCTTTGTTTTGGAGGAAGGAAAGCGCGAGAACGGTCTCTCTCTCTCTCTCTCTCTCTCTCTCTCTCTCTCTCTCTCTCTCTCTACTGTTCTTTTCCGCGCGCTGCTTTTCTTGTTCCGGCGTTGCATGCGGCGAACGCTAGCTCCCTGCGCAGGCTTTCCGTGGCCACACACGCCGCCGTGGCCTTCTTCCTCGCTCGGCACTGGTTGGCACGCACACGCTACGGACGCTGGAGTGAAAAGCGCGCGCATGCAGTTGCAGTTGCAGCCGCAGTGCGGTGCGTGGTTTCCTTTCCCGTCGCCTCCTCGGTCGTCCATGCTGTACGTTGGCGCGTCCCGCCATTACTGAAGCCTTCCTTAATGGCCAATAAGCACGCACGCACGCGCGCACGGCCGCGGAGGCAGCGCGGAGCGGGGCAAGTGCGCCGTGCTGTGCTGTGCGGTGGCCGGTGGGCGCGCATGCAGAATCTCAATCTCAAGGGTCCACACTTTTGTTCTCTATTGCGCCTGCGCGGTAGAGAGAGATGTAGAGAGAGAGAGAGAGAGAGAGAGAGAGAGAGAGAGGAGCCAGGACCAGGAGCTCGATCCGGCACCGCTGGGCAGGCGCCAGGCGGCGGGAGCGGCAGGCCGGCCTAGTGGGCTCTGTAGATCGCCGTGGACCACGGCGCCGATCCCGATCCGTGCCGTGCGCGCACGAGGACGGCGGAGCGGGGGCCTGGGGCTGGCTCTGCCTGTCCGGTGTCCGCCTACATACTGGCTATGCCGAGCGGCGATGGCGCTGCTTGCCGCCGCAGGACGGCGTACGCCTGCCGTGGGGGACGGAACGGGAGTAGGAGGAATTCGCTCGCTCCCGTTGCGTTGCGTCACTTGCGTGGTAAGTACTGCCCGGCCGGCCGGCCGGATCCAACGTGCGTCCGTGGTCCATGCCGCGGCGCTGAATGCCGAGGCTGGACTGGACTGGACCTCGCTGGGCGCCTGTGTTCACAACTCCTGCTACAGGTATCTTGGCATCAGCTGATGTTGCCAAAGCCCAAAGGCAGCTGTTTGTTGTACTCCCACCAACATGGAAATTTGATCGACCGGATGTGTTTGGAGATCTGCATGCATGTATTCTCAATTTCAAGTTTTATTACACGTGTATGTATATGCATGGTGTATATATTCGCATGGTGTGTGTAGCATATCTGTCATTCTCTTGCGCAAAAAAAACCTTATTAATGATTTTCAGTACCACTTAAAGAAGATTAGTGCGTGAGATAGTATACGCATGGGCTTCCGTATGATAAACGAGAAGGTAAATATGGGCACTAGTTTTGTGTTCTCTGATAATGCTCGTGATATTTTGCATGAGGAGACAGGTTAAATTATGATTTCGGGTTTCATGTTGTCGTCCTGTAGCCATATTCAAGCCTAACTTCTGTTAGTCCACATGGAATTTAGCTGTACTCTGGACGCCTTGGTTAGCGGGACAGCAAATATCCTCCAGTCAATCACTAGCTAAGCTATCTGGGGTAGTTTGGTAAATACAGCATCATCTCATGGGTAACAGTAAAATGGACGGAAGGCTGAAACCAGCTGGCATACCCAGTGGTACTGCAATACTACTGTCACAGAATGCCTTCATATTATTATTAGATTATTTTCAGTGGCGAGTTTTATTCTATAAATTTCAAGATAGAGTATCATGTGTTACCTAAAGTGCTGAGACAATTGAATGAAATAGAGTCTTTTTTTTCTCGAATATGTAAAAGGCTTACGCATCATTTGTATTAAGAAGTAGAGAGCGTACAAAAGCATCTGGGCGCTAAACAGGGTACAGAAGGAAGGAAGGCGCTGCCCCCCCCCCCCCCCCCCCCCCCCCTCAGAAGAAAGCAACAAAGGTTGAGTACTCACGGACCAAACTACACAGCTTGGCCGCTCTGGCATCGATCCAAAGGTCGGCGAATTGCTTGACGAGGCCTAGCAACTGGGACACGGAGGATTCCTCTCCTCTGAAACACTTCGCATTCCTCTCTTTCCAGATTAACCAAGCAACCAAGACAAAAAGAGAGTCAGCTCTTTTGCGTTTCACGCCTTGCCAGCGATTCCTCCACCCGTTCCACCAGGATAGGATGGTGGTGTCACCCACGTCTGTTGAAGCGACTCCCAGGGTCAGGAGGATGTTCCACCAGACTCGGTGAGAGAAGGAGCAGGCCGCGATGATGTGATCCATTGTCTCCTCTTGCTCGCAGAGGTAGCAAAGGTCGTCAGCTTCCGATCCGTGTCGGCGTCGTCTATCCGCAGTCCAGTGCCTGCGACGAAGAGCAAGCCAAAGGAATATCTTGACATGTAGAGGTGCCCACGTCTTCCAGATTCTAGCACAGTCGGGAATGGGGTGCGAAGCTAGGTGGAAAGCTTGGTAGGCTGATTTAGACGAGTAGTTGCCGTCCGACGTCCATTTCCAGACGAGACGATCCTCGCCCTCGCTTAGCTGCACCTCTTCCAGGAGCTCCCAAATATGCAGGCACTCCTGCAGCGCCGGCGAGGTGACTCCTGTGATTTGGCGCACCCAATTCCGATTGAGCAACCGTTCTTCCACTGTTGTGTTTTTCAAGTTCGTTCTGCTTACGAAGAGGATTAGGGTCAGAGCCAAGTCCTTAATTGCCGAACCATGACGAAATAGAGAGATGTGATTTGGCATAGATACCTCAGCTTTAAACTAGTATTAGATGCAAAGTGGAGAGAGATGTTAAGAACAATTTTGAGCTAGCGAGGTAAAACAAAAATTAGGCTATTTATGCATACCAATGTATATCTTACATGTGAGACTATACATGACAATATTGCATGTAAAAGTTGGTATCTGTCTCTTACTATTTGAAGTGCCCTTACAAAAAAGGAAGCACTCTAACCCTCGCTGCCAGTTTCAGCTTGTTTCATAGTAGACTTGGACACACGTACAATGTACACCCAGTTATATCGTCGTGATGAAACCCATCACTTTTCTCAGTAAAACTTTTTCCATGAGTTTGAAATCTTCACGGGAATAACTTTATTAGGCAAGTGTTTCACCTATTTCTTTGTCAGATTTTCTTTGAACCAGTCATAAGACACCTTTTTTTTTGAACGAATAAAAAAGAAAGATGGCTCGGCTGGGGGCATGCATCACATGCACAGAGGCAGCCAACACTCGGCACCGAGGGAGGCGGACGGTGCTCAGGGGTCTTTGTTTTGCCTTCATGGTTAGAGAAGGAAGGTTTTGGGTCGGTGACCTAGTTGCTTTGCAGCACACATTCTAGGTCGCTGTTTGAGGTAAGGACTGTCCGGAGAAAGTTTAAGGATGCAACTGTGACGATGCAATGATCCTAGATTGTATGTGCCATGTAGAGCCCGTTTGACAGGAATTTGTACCAGGATTTATTTTAGGTGCAAAAGAGAAAAACCAGAACCGTTATAGACAGCTGTGGAAACTTGAAATTCCGTGACCAATGTCAAGTAAAACCCGTTGAGCTATCCCTGACGGTATTTTTATTTGCCCTGCCGGTAAGTGCACCGTAAGAAATTTAATAGCGATATTTTTATTTTTTATGACGATATGTATATTTTCATGATAATATTTTTTATTTTCTCTAATGGTAGTGCACCGTAAGGAAGTTTTAAGTTTTCGGTAGTGAGAGGAGCCTAAGAAATAATTATAGAGGAGCTCTGCCAAACACTCCTTAGTGCATAGTGGTAGCAATTTTGGGGTTCAATACTCTGAGCGACCAGTCCTTATTCTCGATGGCCTGCCTGTTGGCAGTTTGCTCCGTCGCGTCGTCGACACGGCCGCTGCCGCACTCGCACGGAGAACAAGGTTTGGTCGTTGAGGTTGGAGTTGGAGGAGATGGTGCCTCGACTTCCCCTGCGTAGTGTCGTCGACCTCTGGAAAGCGAACCCATGGAGCAAAAGAAGAGGGGGGCGTTGCCGCCTGGAGTAAGAGTAAGGTCAATAATAGAGCCAATTATTTGGTTATAAGCCAAGTTATAAGAGGCAAGCTATACAACAATTAGACTTTTACTTTTCTATAATTTTTTTTATTGTTATATGTTTTCATTCTTTTTCCTAATCATCCTCACATGCATCTCTATTGAGACCCACTGTTACCTATGTATCCGTGCCCAGCTTGGTGCTTACATAGGAGCCAAGCTCTCCTCTCTCTCATCCCTTCTCTCTTTCACATCAGTACTTATTTAACTATAAGCCCATTATTGTACCTGCCCTATAAGCCTAAAGCGGCGTGGATGAAGACATGCATTCCTTGGACCGATCGCAGCGGCCGTAAGGTTCCAAAAAGCCCAGTCTCTCAGTGCTCGACTACTGCTGTCCATCTTGTTAGGTCTACTACGCGCGCGCGCGTACTTTCGTCGCCTTTGAGGCTTTGAGTAGTAGACAGCCTTTACCTCGCCCGCTCAAAGGCGACGAGCCGACGACTGCATGCATGTCCGTCATCCGTCCTCCACTGCTAGTATAGCCATACTAGGCCATAGCCAGGCACCTGCTAGGCCCGCCTGTTGGGGACAGAGCTTGTAGCCAAATAGTGCCAGGAGCAAGCAAGCAAAAGATTGTGCCACTGCCACCGATAAAACAAGACCTCCCCAAGCCAAAACACGGCTTGGACGGACGTATCATCGGGCAGCGCAAGGAAAAGCTAGCGCGTGAAAGGGACAAAACGGTGCGCAGCGCCTGCACGCTTTTCTCCCTCCGCACCTGATGACTCCTGACTCGTCGAAGAAGGCTCGGCCGGCGCGCCGCCCAACGCCACGGCCCACGGGATCGACGGCCGCTGTGTGCCGGCATGCCGCCGTGCCAGCGGCAGCAATTATGCAAGCCTGGGCGATGGATATCACTGTTCGTATGGGATGTCTCGACCAAATTCATCGCAACAGGCACGGCCGCGCGACACAACAGTGCGGATATGTGCATGACTGTAGACGCCCGCCCGTCTGCACGCCACAGGGCACGCAACGCAACAGAGGTCACAGTTATTAGGGCTGCGGGCTCATCTCCTGTGCGGCTGTTCCTGTTCCTTTCCTGATGCCACCGAGCCAAGCAAAACAAACGCTGCCGTCTACAGTACGTACCATATCATCTGTAGCCACACAGCGGCTGTCCTTGTGCATAGTAGGAGCGCTGAGAATCGAGACCAGCTGGTTGTTTCTACACTCGCGTTCAATGCCAAATTCAAACTCTGCACGTACGCTGTGCTCAGCTTTATCAATCTTTCCTACGGACTCGGATTGTGTATTTGCGTTAATTCAGGGACATCGGAAACGAAATTGGAAAAAAAAAACACAAACGGGACGGGTGTTATCTGTGTTTGGTTCCGGAGTATATATAAATAAAATTTTAACTTGGTGATGAATAAACAAAAACAAAAAGTCCGAAACCAAGATTATGTTAAAATTTATGTGATTTCTACTTTTATCTTTTTTTGAGTAGATTCGAGTTTGGATCCCTATCCAATTTACTCGGAGGTATCTATTTGTATTAGAAAAGTAACCCTATACGTATACTTGTGTCCAATTAGAATAGAAGGTTATAGACAAACGAATAGAGACATGCACATTTACATAATTAGTTAAAGAGAGGATGGATAAAAAAAAAAGTGACGACCCAGCAACACACATCTTAGACTAGTGAACTAGAGGTTATACCTAATCTAGCTACAACTACTGTTCGATTCCAAATCCGTGTACCATGGAATTGGCAGTAAGGTTTCCTTTTTGTTTTAAACTTGTTAAACTATCTCTTTTTAATAAATTTTAACTGTAGAGGCTTTGGCTCCTCTAGATTCTAAAAAAAAAACGTGTGGTGGTTTGTTCCCAAACTAATGGACGTACCAAGTACGGTATTTCTATGAGCAGCGAGCGTGTACAGCTAGGCATAAGCATGGAGGCGGAGGCCGTGTAATGTGCGATGGGCGCGCGGTAGGCTGTTATTGTTGAGATGTACGTTGGTCGATGGAGAAGAACCTCTAATAAACACCACGGCGACGCCATCGGTTGTCCGGCGCCACCCGTTCACTCCGTCGGTCATCGACGTATTAGCTGGCAAAGATAAGAGTTGCTGGGTGTTGACACAAACGCCCTTGACCGTCCAGGGCGACCTATTCACTCTGTCTGTCTAGGTTTTTTGGTTGTTATATTGCCCGTCGGCTCAATTTTTTCATCCGGTTACGAAGTTTGATATTTTATTTCTGATCGGATGAGTACCTCTTTCTTATGTTTTTTCTCTCATAAACACAAAGATATACAATGGTGTGAATCTTTACACTATTGATCCTTCCATAAGAAACAAATATTCCAATCATAAAGTTGTTGATGCGATTATGACTACGAATAAAACTCATTCTTATTGGAATGTATATCAATTTATGGTTCAATTATAATGAAACAGTTGGATAGTGTGTAAATTAAAGTTATTATATATACATAAGCAAATATTTCTACATTGTGCAGCAGAATAAAATCTATCAATGTTTTATTTTAATTTGAAACAATTAAAACTTAACTTACTATCGAACATTATCATATTGTCGCCAACATTAACATAAAATTTCGTGTTTGTAGAAAGAATAAAAAATAAATAGGTATGCACCATTCCATTTCCATCACCGTTTTCTACGAAAGTTCAATAATCATTTTAATCCCGTCGGAACGCATAGACACATTTGCTAACAATTAATAAATAACAAGAGCATGTATTACCAAAAAGCTAAATAAACAAGAGAAAGAGTCCATAAAAGTTTCATTAATTTCAGCACCATAAGATGATGGCTCTGTTCGCTTGAACTTACCAGCCAGCATCAGCCAGCCATTCAGCAGTGTTTTTCTCTCACAATAATCAGCCAGCCAGCCGTACAATCCAGTCAGCCGATTAGAGTGGATAATGAATGATGTTTTTGGAAAAAAATATAAACTAGTTCCTTTTTTAGGTAAATTATTTTATGAATTTTTTAAGATTAATAATGAATTTATGATTCTCAATTTCATATTTTTTTGCAAAATAATTGTGCATTATTCTAGAACAAAATATAGCCCTATTTACCTCTGAATTATCGGTGTGATCCGATTTACCCCTCTGAGCTAACATGGCACCACATAGGACGGTTGGCATAACAGGAGGTCAACAAAAAAAAAACGCCATAAAATGTATTTAGGGTGTAAAAACAAACGGACTCAAAAGTTGAGTGGATCAAAAAATAGATTTTATAATTGGGGTAGGAAAATTGGACGGTTGCGAAAGTTGAGTAAAAAAGTGTTTTTTGCTCTCTTTTTTTCTTTTTTAATTACACAGTATAATACAGGACGCTCACAATGCAAGCAGCCATGCACACGACACTTATATGACCATATGCACGTAAACCTTATCTCTATAGGCACATCAAAAGACTAGGTCAGAAAAATCCTTAAGACTAGTGTTCGCTTGAGCTTATAAGAAACTTATTTCGGTTCCTTTCAGCTCTGGACAGTATTTTTCCTCTCAGCTTTCAGCGAACAGAGCAATAGATTGATGAAGTCATCATGGGCACCTTATTGTCTATGAAACGTTGTCTACCACTGACGTTAAATCATGTAATATTGGTTGTCACGGGAAGTCGAACTAGAATAGATAGAATGCTGATCAGTCAAATTCGGTGGGCTCTAAATGGCCGTAAATAATTGCCCGGAAGGACTGGGCTTAAGCCGACAAAATGCCGAGCCAATTTTAAAGCCTAACAATGTGTCGAAGCCGGGCCTAGTAGGATTGTCGGTCCAAGTTTCCTGCTGCGTGGTTCTGAGCCTCTTGGCTTGAGTTTATAGCCAAAATCAATGTCTCTTTAAGAATATATATTTTATTTTACTTTTTTGCGAGGAAGAATATATTTTATTCTCATAATAAATTAGCTTTAGCTAAGATTGGTGTTTATTTTAAACTCCAACGAATAGGCCCTATCATATCATATAGGAAGAAGTCCACTTTACCTCCCTCAACTTTCGCCAAAGTCTGCTTTACCTCCCTCAACCGTAAAACCGGACAAACCACCTCCCCCAACTTTTCAAACCGTGCACTTTACCTCCCTGAAGCGGTTTCGAAGGCGGTTTTGCTATAGTGAATAGCGGTTTTGCTACAGTAGCAATGGTTTTGTCTTTTTCTTTTTAAATTATTTCGGCTGAATTTTTGAAAAATCACAGTAAATCACAGAAAAATCATAAAATGAAAAATCCAGTTTTGTTGGACTCCACATGAGTAGATCTATGCAGTGAACATATAGTATGGTATGCTTAATACAAAGTTTTTGCTATAAATGTTTTGTCTTATTCTTTTTTATTTATTTTGGCTAAATCTTTGATAAATCATAGTAAATTATAGAAAAAATCATAAAATAGAAAATCTAATTTCTTTAGACTCCACATGAGCATATCTACACGTGAACATATAATATAGTATGCTTTAGTATAGAATTTTTGTTGTAGTTTTAGATTGATGTTTTTCTGTAATTAATTGAAATAATTCATAGCTGTAGCTTCAATAATTATTTTGTTAGACTAAAGCATACCATATTATATGTTCACGTGTAGATATGCTCATGTGGAGTCTAAAGAAATTAGATTTTCTATTTTATGATTTTTCTATAATTTACTATGATTTATCAAATATTTAGCCAAAATAAATAAAAAAAGAAAAAGACAAAACCTTCATAGCAAAAACTTTGTACTAAAGCATACCATACTATATGTTCACTTCGTAGATCTATTCATGTGGAGTCCAACAAAACTGGATTTTTCATTTTATGATTTTTTTGTGATTTACTGTGATTTTTCAAAAATTTAGCCGAAATAATTTAAAAAGAAAAAGACAAAACCACTGCCACTGCAGCAAAACCGCTATTCACTGTAGCAAAACCGCCTTCAAAACCACTCCAGGGAGGCAAAGTGCACGGTTTGAAAAGTTAAACGAGGTGATTTGTCCGGTTTTACGATTATGGGAGACAAAGCTGATTTTAGCGAAAATTAAGGGTGATAAAGTGGTCCATACGGGGACGTGACCGGACGTGACCGGGAGGGTGACGGGCCTACAGGCCTAGTAAGCCCGTGGCGCTCCCTTCTTGGGTAGCATCATGTGGGATCCGTCTTTCGTTGACTCGCAGGCTTTTCCTGGAGCACGCGTTGGGCCCAGGTCACTCAACTCGTGCAAGCAAAGCCCACCTTGCATGCATGTCTGGCCCATATCAGGGGGCAAGGGCACCACTTTCCTGTTTAGTTTTCTCAAAAAAACAAACAAAAACTTTCGTGTCTAGTACTAGTGGCTAGCGCTGTGTAAAGCCGACGACATCTTCTATTGCGGGCCACTTCCTGACGACCGTCTTACAGCCGGCTCGTCGCGCCCACTGAACCAAACCGACGACCTAACACTGAATAAGGATCAGACAGACGCCGTCTTCTATTGCGGGCCACTTCCTGACGAGTGACGACGCATGACGCATCCTTCTTCTTCACGATCGCAAATTCAGTTCACAAGTATAGACGATGGCAAATTCAGTTCACAAGTATAGACGATGGAAGAAAAAGAGAGACTCCCGTTTGATCCCTTAATTTGCATATTAGTTCATACGGTTTGGTAGTTTTATATCATTTTTTTTTCTCAAGATACAATTGTAAAGAGAGATCCATGTTTTCTGTAGATACAAATGGCCCCCCCCTTTTGCTCGGCTTCACGCTCCGCCACTGGTCGAACCATGAACGAACACCGTAGGGTTCACGGGTCGTGTCGTTTCGTGTGGACCATTGGACGGGACGAGCGAGTATCCGATGGCGGCCGGCCGGCCGGTGCGCGCGGTGCCCTGATGACAATACAAAATCGCCACTCCGATCTTACTGCACCGCGCGCAGGGCCGGCCTAGCACTAGCACTAGCACTAGCATTAGCACTAGCAGCACTGTCTGCTGTGTCAGTCTCCCTCTGCTAGTAGCATACTACAGCCTGGCCCGATCCATGTCCACCGGCGGAGCGCAATGATGCCTGTAATAATCCCCGGCCATGGCGAGGATCGGAGGCGATCATTGCGCGCGGCACGAACATGCCATCGATCGCGTCGCACGGACACGCACCGATCGATCAAAGCCTTCCGGTTTCCGAGGCGCTAGGCGTAGTGTAGAGCCGAGCGGATCGAGAGTTTTATGTGGTGTCTAGCCTCCTTTTGCAGGGCGAGCTTGGGGTGGTGCCATGATGGCTCCAACCGTTCCGGTGATTAGCCGGCGGACTGGATCACTGGACAAGGCACGGCACGCAGATTACCAGCGCGGGACACTCGATGACTCGATGAGCTGAGCTAGTACGTACGATGCAGAGCTTTGTTTGGCCCGCCTCCTGTCGCTTCTTCGTTCGTACTTTGGTCCAGCTGTGCGTGATTCATGCATGCACGATCCTTTGATGATCTCCGGCTCGATCAGCAGTACTGTTTCTGTATCCATAGACCATCCTATATATACGCAGTAGTACACTCCGTATTATTTCTAGATTCTCTCGAGTACGTAGTATCTGTCCGGAGAATATTGCCGTGGTACGTAGTAGGAACTAACTTCCCTTGCAACGAAACTCAAAGATGTGAGGGATTTGGTCAGCACCGTGCCTGGAACGCACGCGCCCAAGCCCTCGGCCGTCGTCTCGACGCGCGATTCCATCCACGCCCAGGTCAGTCAGAAATTGCCGATCCGGGCGTGCCGGATATGATTAACTACGCCGCGGCGACAGATGGTGAGGAGGAAACGAATTAGTTACGGTTGGAGGCAGCGCCTGCGCCTGCGCCTGCGCCTGCGTGCGGCGCACACGGCGATGCATGGCCGCCACAACGGCGACGGCGAGAGCACGCGCTGCATGCGGTTGGAGTTGGGTCTTACTCTTTCCACATCCGCCTTTGTACGTACCTGCCTTTTGTAAGCTTGCTGCTGATTCGTCCGGACGACTGTCCTCGTGTCCACGTGTCGAGAACTCGACATCAACATCGATCCCTAAGGCCCTGTTTAGGCGGTCGTTCGCGCGTTTCCAACCTGGTGAACGTTCAGACCGGACACGAGTACACGACCTGACCGGCGTGCCGCGCGATGCAATTGATGTTTTCTTTCTTTTTCTTTTTTTTTTTCCTTTTCTCTTCCATTTTTCTTCTCTCTGACGCGAGACGTCCGAAATTTAGTTTGGCAACCCTCTGGCTATGATGTGAGTATGTGACTACTGATAAAGACCAAGAAAGAATAAAACTCTTACTTAATAATGTTATAATTTATTTTAATTTTATATGGGTCGGTGTGTTTATGCGACAAGGCGAACAAAATTATACCTCAATTACATATGTTATAAATAATTTTATTTTTATTCACAATTTATGTATATTAATTTATAACATACATTATAACTTAGATACACAAGTTGTATTTGATAACTGTATATATAAGTTATGTCCCATAGTTTTTGTGTTTCTAAATTATATAAGTTCGAAGTTAATTCGTTTTTTTGGGTTCAATATTTTTTTGCAATTCCAAATTTTAGCATAAGTTATAAGCTAATTTGTTACTTTGTGTTTAATATTTTTTTTACATAAGTTATGTCTTGTAACTTTTTTACAAAGTTATATGTTACAAGTTAGTAATATAAGTTGTTGTTAGAATAAAATTTTTCGAAACATATGTAAGTCAGGTCTAGTTTTATTCGTCTCATTATATAGAATATATTGGTGCAGATAAAATTAAAAATAGATTCATCATTTAGAAGTTACATCAATTTAAGGCTCCGTTTAGTTCACAAATTTTTCTTCTCTCTCCCCATCACATCGATTGTACTTTCTGTCTGCATGAAGCACTAAATAAAGTAGGAGCTGTTGCATGTTTGTACTTTTTATCTGGCTAGATCAAGATAAATCTTTTGAGTCTATATGACCATGATTGAACAAAAGTTGTCAAATACAAACGAAAGTGCTACCGTGCACCTTTTTACCAACTTTTCCTCAACTAAACACCCCCTAAAATAAATAGTTTGTTTTTTCGTATGCCGTGTCATGACGTCATAGCAAGATTCTATTTTTGTTTCGCGCGCACGATTGAGCTCGGCTCCGTCCAAAAAAGTAAACCGGCGAGATTTTTTTTTTCTAAAAAGGGAAATTAGAGCGTGTCGGAAAATTGATCGCGCGATTTTCACCCGGTGATAGTTCGTGATTTAGCTGAGCCGCTGTTTAGCTGACAAAAAGGATGAAAAATTTATTGTATTACGCGGGAAATTTTTCTAAGTATCCAATCATGACCCAAGTAGACTTAAAAGATTCGTCTCGAGAAAGTCAGGTAAACTGTGTAAACATGCAATAGTTGCTATTTCATTTAATGCTCTATTTATACGTAAAGGATAATCGATGTGAGGGGAAGATTCTTATTTTTTGGAACTAAACAGGGCCTAAATCTCAATCTCATCTCACAAACCACGTTTATCAGTTGGTATTGTAAATATTATTACTTTATTATATAAAGTTGGTTAAATTTAAGATGTTTTGACTCTAAAATTTTTAGAGTGAAGGAAAGGATATTGTTATAGTATACATAGTTTGTGTCGTAAATATGAGATTTCAAGTAGTTTTGGATTTATCTTTTTTAGGAAAGTTTCGTGAGATCTATGCAAATAGGGGGCATCCGGGTTTCATACCTAGGCACCTAGGTTTTGCAACTCATGGTGAATGGGCTTGTGGTCTAATGGTGGGACCGTCCAGTAGGACGCTACCCATTATGATTCAAATCGTGGTTGTCGCACCTTTTTTGGATTTATTCCAGGATTTAACAGCGTTGTACTTTCAGTGGTAGGCGACGTTCCCGTCGACGGTGAGACGCCTGTAGTGACTTCGTCAATCTCGAGATCTGTCGTCATAGTCTTTCGGAGGTGCTCATAGGGGTAGGGTTTGCTTGTGTATATTCACAGGGGGTGAGTGTGCGTGCGTTGTGAGCATCTGTGTTTGTACTGTGTAATTCAAAAAAAAAAGGTTTTGCAACTCATGATTTAGGGGAGATCTTTCTAGGGATTCATTCATCTCCTTGTTGTGAAGCTCTAGTTTTTAAATATCATGCTCTTCCGGAGTTTGTTTAAAAGGATTTTCGCCCTTTCTCCAAAACTCTCTTTGGGTGAAACTTGTGAAAACTGGGGGCCCATCCGTCAGCACTATGAAAACAGATTCATCTCGTTTGCATGTTAGGGGATCTGTCTTTCAACATTTTTGTGTTTTCCCCTATTCTTAGCTTGTTTGGCTTCCGCTTCTAGCTTGGTTTATGAGGCCAACAAATACATTGTTACTGCACGAGTCAGAGCATGTTTGGCCATGCTTCTATTCGACTGCGGCTTCGGCTCCTTCGAATGAGTCCTGCCAAATATTTTGTGGAGAAACCTTTTTTTTTTAAAAAGAAAAAAGCAGAGGAGCCAGAGCCATTTTAGAAGAACTATAAATTGTGGTTTCTTCAATCCTTTAAAACGGCTCTGTCTCTTTCACATAAACCCCACAGAAGCAGCCGTGCCAAACACCACCTTAGAAGAAAAGAGTGTTTGGTTCGAATTGAGATATATGGCTAAGTTCGACCTCCATTCATCACCTCTCGACTTTTTTTTTTGTCCTTCACAACCTTTTCAATTCGGGATGAGTTCCACCATTATCAAATCGCATCGAGGGAGTAGTTGCGACGCCATGCAACCTTAGTGCCTCTCTTGTGTGGGCAAGGATATCTTGTCCTACCTATTGGGCGAGATCGCTAGGCAAAGCAGAGTTTCATGCTCGCTATCGATGTTAATTGGCCTCCTTACCGAACGAAGCGATGCAAGCTCTTGACGAGGAACCAAGCAAGCCTTCAACTTCTCACAAGATAGCATGTTTGTTCTCTCCGTGTGAGAATTGGTCTTTGGAGTATTTTGATCTGCAATAGTTTTGTATCCACTTATCAGGCCTTGTTTGATGAAGCTCAGGTCATCTCTGGCTCCTCCATGCAATGCACAATAAAAAATATAGAGGAAAATTCACAAGCGGTCCTTCAAATTAACATAAGGTGTCACTTAGGTCTCTGAACTTTTAAAGTGATATCTGTAAGCCCCTAAACTTGGCAAAATGTGTCATCTAGGTCCTAAACTTTTAAGGTGATCACCATATGTCCCTAAACTTGACAGAAGGTGTCATCCAGATCTCAAATATTGTAGCAAATTTCGGAAAAAAAATTTAAAAAAGAAAAATCTAATTTTAGATACTGTAGCTATAATTATAGAATATTTTAAAAATTATATCTTTTCCATAAGATCTCGGATGAAGATAATTATTATATAAAAATTGTAGCTCTCGACGATATCTACAACTTTTTAGTTTTTAGTTTTTTAATTTGAGGTCTTTAAAATGCTCAAAAATTAAATAAATTTTCTGCAGTATAATAATCGAGCACAAGCGTTTGTCGTCTTGAAAAAATCATATCTCCATTATATGCTATCATATGGAGATACTTTCTATATAAAAGTTGTAGCGCTCGAGGAGGTCTACAACTTTCTAGTTTTAAGTTTTTTAATTTAAGGTGGTTAAAATACTCAAAAAAATTAAACAAGTTTTTAGCATATAATAATCGCGTACAAGCGTTTGTCGTTTTCGAAAAATCGTATATTTCCTATATGCTATCAAATGGAGATACATTCTATATGAAAGTTGTAGCGTTCGAGGAGATATACAACTCCCCAGTTTTGAGTTTTTTAGTTTGAGATCATTAATATGCTAAAAAATATTAAAAAATATAAATTCACTATGCATGAACAGAAATCGGCGGTTTAATTGTTTTATCATCTTAATGATCTCAAATTTAAAAACTTAAAACTAGAAAGTGGTAGATCTTATTAATCACTACAACTTTCATATAGTAAGTATCCCCATTTGATAGCATATAAAAAAGATACAATTTTTCCAAGACGACAAGCGTTTGTACGCGATTAATATACTTCTAAAAATTTATTTAATTTTTTTGAACATTTTAGCCATCTCAAATTAAAAAACTCAAAACTAGAAAGTTGTAGACCTCCTCAAGCGCTACAACTTTTATATAGAAAGTATCTCCATATGATAGCATATAATAAAGATATGATTTTTTCAATATGACAAGCGCTTGTACGCGATTATTATACTGCGCAAATTTATTTATTTTTTTAGCATTTTAACGACCTCAAATTAAAAAACTAAAAACTAAAAAGTTGTAGATCACGTCGAGAGCTACAATTTTTATATAAAAATTATCTTCATCTGAGATCGTATGGAAAAGATACAATTTTTTAAATATTCTACAATTATAGCTACAGTACCCAAAATTAGATTTTTCCTTTTTAAAATTTTTTTCGAAATTTGCTACAGTATTTGGGATCTGGATGACACCTCTGTCAAGTTTAGGGTTATGTAGTGATCACTTTGAAAGTTTGGGACCTATATGACATACTTTGCCAAGTTTAGAGACTCACAGATATTACTTTAAAAGTTCGGGGATCTAAGTGACATGTTGTACCAACTTGAAGGACCGCTGGTGAATTTTCCTCAAAAATATATATATCTAGAAAGCTAGAAGGACGTACAATTTAAAATTAAGACGGCAATGAAGTCAGATCAGTTGGATAGTTAGAATCCAATCAGTATTATTCAGATTCATGATACCCCTGGTATATGTAACTGTTTATTTAGACGGTGGATTTAAAGGCTGCGTTCGGCTGGAGGGATAAGCGCTTATTTTTCAGCACTTCAGCAGTACTTTCCTCTCACAAGATTTCAGCACTTCTACAGCACTTCAGTGTTTTTCAGCGTTTTTTCAGCTTCACCGAACGGAGCCAAACAATAGTAGCCAGCTCCTACTAATTCCAGTTCCAACAAAGAGACAGATGCCAGCACTGATCCGGATAGTATTGTAATTTTGTGTTCCCAACGCTCCTCCTGACAAGGCCCCCCTTCTTTTAATTCCTAGACTAGCGAAACTGAGAAAGCAATGTCCATGGTCTCAAAGCAGACAAGCAGTCAAACAATATATAAGCTGGCAGGCCAATATTAAACTAAAATTAAAAGAAATGATGAATAATAATGATGATTAGTTGTATTAGTAAGATTACTGAACTAAACCCACTTCCCTTATGTCATGGATTCTGTTCCCTTCCTTTTCTTATGTTAGCCTCTTAATTTCAATTCATCTGGGTCGATTTTTTTTGTCACATACATTTCTCATCTCCTAGGTTTTCTCTTCACAAAATGAAACTGAAAAAAGAAGAAAGAATACTAGAAACAGCTAAAGCAATGCATCAACATAGGCAGTCCAGTGCCTAGTTCTTGTACTACACATTGCCTACGGTCTGGTCCCCCCAGGCCTTCGCCATCTTTATTCTGATCATCTCATCGATCTCCTCCAGCTTTGTGTTCCTACAAAGCCATGGTGCGCCCTTTGTGGCACACCAAGTTTGTGCTGGCTTTCTACCTCCTCCGGCCCATGCAAAGAAAAAGATCAGCAATTTAGGTGTTGTCCACCTCACATCTTTACTCATCAACTTCTCGCCCTCTCATGTCAAAACCCCCGTCCTTTTTGCCTCCCAACAATGCACTTCCATCTCACACAGCACCACAACCGTCGTTGCAATCGAAGCCATTTTGACCTTTCTTTCACCAAGATGAGTGTGGCGCGGTAAAACAAAAAAAACTCAAAAGCAAGCAGACTAGTCAATTCACACCCAGATCATTGGGTACGCCCTTTGACCGGTCACTGCACATCCATCATCGGCTGTTGAGTTTTCTCCTTTTGCTGGCCACCACCGGGGAGGAGCTCGAAGCGCCATTGCCAGAGCCCCCATGTGAAGCAACAGTCGCTGCTGCATCGTCTTCGCTCTTGTAGCTGAGGCAGCCCGCGTCCAGCACCCCTACAGGGCTCTGCGGCACAGCCACAGGCACCGGCACAGGCACAGGGGAGGACGTCCTGCAGCTCGCAGATTCTGGGGGCACGGTGGTGTCAATGGCCGAGGACGACATGGCCTGGATGGCGTCCTGGCACCGCAACACCCGCTCCTGCAGACACAGCAGCCCAAGGCAACAGCACATTAAATAACTCGCCGATCGAGCTCACACACACAAACACACGGGGTATAAATGCGTTTCACGCATCTGTACCGGGGCCGCGTTTGTTTTAGAGCAAGTTTATATGTACGGCTACGAGATTTTAGCTATGAATGTGTGGATCTCCAGCTGTGGCCCTTGCATTTAGCCAAAACAAACTAGGGGATGCAGTGAGTTCGAATGAGGCTTTGCTTCATCAATATACCTTGTCTACGTGGGCGCAGGCGTTCTCAATGCCTGAGGCGTTCACTTCTCCGACCACGGCAGCTGCGATTGCGGCGGCGATCTCAGACGGCCTAAACCCTATACAGCAGGTTCCTGTCGTGCAACAACACGTAACAATCGTGTTAGATCAAGAGCACGGGATGGCATAACAATCCATGGCAATCATTTTCGTTGTATACCTCTGGCTGCACACAAGATAAGCTCTGCGGATTGAAAGAGCCAGCTTCTTGGCGCTGCATTGCCACCACTGAGCCTGTTTAGATAGTAATCCATATAGGAGAAAGGTGTCACGGCCTGCATCCTCCAATTGAGGGTGCTTAGAACAAGGAGCTCCATTCTCTGGATCGTTTTCGCCTCAAACACATAACGCGCATCTCCGACCTGAACCTGATTGCACATGCCAGCCATACTTAGAACAAGATAAGTTGAATAAGGGAAAAAAACAACAATGTTCATCTTCGTTGCAATGCCAAACACACAGTTTACCCACCTGAAGGTCCAGAGATTGCGGGACGGCGGTTTCCTCCATCTTGGCGGCTAGAGAAACACACGCCACCGAAAGGAGTTGTGTCATCCAGTCCTTGCCTTCCTGGAAATGACATTGGCGATAAAAGTTTAATTACAAAGTTACTGATATTGACAGTTGGCAAGGTGGCAAGGTAACTAAGAATGACCTTGTGATTCTTACCGGCAGCTCGCACAGTGAGAGGAAACGATCAAGATAGTTTACTGCCAAGTAGGCAGTAAGAGGACGAAAGTTGTAGTATGTGTAAACCTGCAGAAGGATCACAAGTTAGTAATCACGTGGAAAAGAAGTGAATTTATTGTATGTTGAAAAATTCACGTGAAATTTTTGTCAAAAAATTGAATTTGGCCTAAAAATGCGTACATGTTTTTCTCGAAAATATAAAAAGAACAATGTTGAATCAGACAGTGCATCTTTAGTATCTCGTGATTCAGGAAGCGGACGAAAGGCCAGCTTTGGCCGAGATGGTCCCGAGTTTCACCCGGGAAAAATGGTCACGGCATATCTACAAGGCACGAGTGTTTCGCTGTAATCAAGCACAGTACTGAAATCATTGGCATAAGTGTTACTTGGCTACGCGCCTAAACACGCATGAGATTCGACCATGAAGGAAATGATTAAACTACTCCCCAGCATTGCGAAGATAGAAGAAACAATCTATACACTATATAAGGAAGATGAAATTTTGCAAGCGCTGGATGCATAAACAACAAAAAAAAGGGCGTCTTTCTAGATGAATAAAACTCAAGCAATCCTGGAAATGGAATGAAATGCGCTCCTACAGGCTACGGGTCTCCTAAGCAGCAAGCAATGAGCCAAAAAATGTTTCCTTTTTATCCTTTCCCCGTGTCCAGCGGCCACACCACAGGCACTCAGATCAATCAAGAACCCACCTTCCAAATCCAGTCGATGGCCTCCCGGCGGACACAGAGATCGACGTCGCCGCCGCCGCCGCGCAGCCTCTCGCCGTAGTCCGCCCTCGGCATGTGCTCCCGCTCCTTCTCCACCAGACCGGCCACGCATTCCTCCGACTGCGGCGGGAACAAATCCACGCCGAAATCGTCCCCCCCGTAGTCCGGCGACCGGCCTCTCTTCCTCCCGACCGCCTCCAACTCCAACTCCAACTCCAAGTCCTCCTCCTCCTCAAAGCACAGGATGCTGCTGTGCTCCTCGGCGCAGAGGAGCATGGACGCGGCCACGTCGTAGCAGCTCGGCGCCATGGCTCTGTACCGGCGTATCCCACTCCACTCCCACCGGGGCACCGGCAAGTCAAAGCCTGTGCCTTTTTTCCGGCCGCGTCTCCCTCTCCTGCCGTGCGACGCCGGCGATGTGTAGTCTCTGGTCCGGCTGGGCGGTGGCTGCTGGTGCGCGTGCTTGGGTAGCGAGCAGCAGAATGCGGCAGCGCCGAGTGGAGAGAAAGGGAGAGGACAGAGACGGGCGGAGGAGGAGTGTGCCGTGCGGCTGGCCTGCCTGTGCCTGTGCCTGTGCCTGTGCCGTGCCTTCTCCCCCCTCGCGCTTTGTACCGGGGAGATGGAAGGGGGAGTATTTCGGGAAAGCGAACGCGGTGGTACGCCAAAATTGAGACAGCCGGAGCGGGAATGGAGGAGGCGGACGATCGCGACGGGCGCAGGAAAGCCGAGCGTTGCCGTACGCGCGGCTGGATCCGGCCGTCTGGGCGTCCCGCGAGCCCCTGGCCGTCTGATCGAGGAGCAGCAGGCTTGATTGGACGCGCCCGTTGACGCGACCAGAGGAGTGACAGTCCAACAGGGCCCTTTCGCAAGGGTTTACCTAAAATAAAACATGGGCTGCGTTCGGTTGTGCTGAAGTACTGTACATAAGCGCTGAAGTGCTGTAGAAGTGCTGAAATCTTATGAGAGAAAAATACTGCTGAAGTGCTGAAAAATAAGCGCTTATAAGCGCTTATAAGCACAACCGAACGCAGCCATGATTTACCTGTGGGCGTGTGATTGTGTGAAACCGCACCTTTTGGTTTGATTTAGAACGGTCCACCGCTGTCTATCATCTATATAAATGTTTATAGAGAATTTTTTTTTGTTTCATAAAAGAGTTCGACTTAGTTTCTCGATGAAATTCGCTAAGTTTCTTGATCCTTCCAGCCAGGCGAAAAACTTCAAAAAATTATAACTCTTCAATATAAAAATAGAGCCAAGAAATTAAATCAAACTTTTCCAAAGCCAAAAAAATAATTTCCTCATGTTTATATGGCACCACTTCCAAGCATATTCGGCAAGTATTAGAACACAGATTATATATAAAGTTCAATAGTGAATGTTTTGTACAAAATCAGCAAAATTAGCATCGACCGATCCATCATGCTTCTAGCTAGTAAGTAAATTTAGGCACATTTTAGTCCAAAAATACGTAAAGATATTCATCAAAAGCCCGTTCATGGAGCTGTCAAGCAAGGAATACTGATTGAACAATCAAAAAATATTTTTTTTCAAAAAAGTTACAGTGATATACCCAGCGGGTAATGCCAAGAGCACGCACCGTTCCTACTAGTTTATATAGTAGACTGTTCGCCCACACACCATATATTAATTAGAACATCACTGTGACGTAGTGTAATACCCCGGGTATTACGGATTTAATTAATCTGCCATGTCATCATATTTAAATTAATCATTTGCATATGATTGTGATTAGGTCCCTAGAGTGGTTTGAATTTAATTAGTATTCGTTTGTAGAATTAAATTCCCAAATAAAGGTTTAAAAATTTACTTTTATTAGGGCCAAAACCTAATTCAAAATCTAAAAGGAATTTGGAGATAGTCCCTTAATAAAAGTTTTAGATCTTTTAAAATGGAACAACTTTTATTTTTGGAGATTTCAAAGTTCTGTGGTGGAAATTCAAATTTATTTCAAAACAATGATTTAAAACTTAGTTTTAGATTGGCATTTCAAAAATTAATTGGAATCTGGCAAAACTTCCTAAATAGAAGTTGTAAAGCTCATTGAGTAGAACAACTTTTATTTTGGCAATTTTTCAAGTTGTTGTGTAAAATAAAAAGTAATTTTGAAAATGCAGTTTGAAATTCAAAAACCAAGTTTACCCCTTTTGCTGTAGTTTCAAAAATATTTTGAATTTGGATTTAGTTCCAAAAGCAAAGTTGTTCAAAATTTCAAACCCTACAACTTTTGTTTTTGTAGTTTTTCATGTTGTTATACAAAATCAGTCGAATTTGGTCAAAAACCGACAGCCCTAGGGTCTAGGTGCTACAGTGCTATGCCCCCTCACCCTGTTCGCGAACAGAGCCGGCAGCCGCCGTGCCGGGCGCGCGCGCGCGGCCGGCCGTGCCGGCCGGGATCGTGTCTCCGACACCGTTCCTCGCGCGGGCGAACGTGCGCCACGCCGTGCTGCTCCTGTCCCCTCTCCTATGCCCCTTAAAGACGACGACCGCCTCCCCCTCGTTTCTTTCTCCCCGCTCGGCCGCCATTGCTCTCTCGGTCCCCGGCTAAATTCGCCGCGCTCCGTCCATCACCACCCTCTCCATCTTGCAGCCAGCTAGCTAGCTTCCTTGCGCATCTCCTGCGACCGTCGGCGGGAGCTGTAGAGCTTCGTAACCACCGAAACGCCGGTGTCTTCCTCGCGGGCGGGCAGAGCGCCGCCGCGAGCTCCGCCGTCGTCTCGAGCTAGTCTGGGTAAGCTCTGGACCTCGGATTCTCGCGTACCGTGATCTCCGTGACCCCTTGAACCTTACGCGTGCGTCGGCGTGCTCTCTGGTTCCCTAGGTTCGTCGGAACGCGTGTTCGCCGTTGAGCCGAGCCGCCGGGATCCGCCGCCGTCGCCAAGTCGTCTTCTCCGAACCACCTCCGTCTCCACCGACCCCTCGGCCAGCTTCGTGGTGAGCCCCAGATACTCGCGCACCTTTTTCCCCTCTCTTTACCGGCTTGTGCTCGCCGGCGACGTGCTCGCCGCCGCCACCGAGCCGCCGCGTACGTGTCTCCAGGTGCTGCGCGCCTCGGATCTCGTCGTTTCTTAGCTTGGTAGACTCGCCTTGGAGTGTAGAGTCCGTAGGTGCCCTCGGCTTCGTCCCTAGGCTCACCGTCGGCGAGCTAGGGGCGGCGAACCGCCGGCGCCCTCGCCTCTGTCAGAACAGAGGAGAGGCCAGGGGCCTCGGGTTAGAAGATAAGTTTTCCCAGGGGGTTAAGCGCGAAGTTCATGACTCATGTGAATAGTGTAGATCGGACCGCGGGTTGATTTCCAGTTTCCCCAGGGTCTCTTTTGCAAAGCCGTCGGCGCCGGGCGCGGGCAGGCCGAGTGGGCCGGCTCGCTCTGGACTTGGGCCGTAGTGGGCTGATTTGGTCTTTTCTTTTTCCAGTGAATTTCAAAATGCTTTTCTTTTATATATTCGTGTGAATAGTGCTGATGTTTGTTAATTTCATATGAATTAATCTGCTAGGTGTAAAAATGTGAAAATAATTGTGTATGCTCTCTGAAGTATGTAGTATTTGTTAAAAATATAATATAGGGTGTTCCAGTGCCTTTAATCTGCTGAATAAATCAGTAAAGTAATTAATATATGCAAGTTTGGGTAATTTTAATTAATTCTCTGTAAATCCAAAAATCATGAAATTTATTGTGGCTCTGTTTTGTGATAAAACCTAGCTGTTGGTAAAGTTTGGTTACAATTGAAGTTAGTTTGGTCAATTAATTAATATATGTGAAATTAGGGATTAATAAAGTGAATAGAAAAATGAATTTAGGTTTGTTGTGTGAAATTTTGGGTTGAATGAAGACCAAGGATCTTTCGCTGTGTGATCCTTGGCAAATTGAGAACTTAGTGCTTGATAGTAGTCATAAAGCTGTGTAGCGGCTTTCTGTGACCGTTAAAAGGGTCAATAAAACAAAAGTAGGAAACATTACTTTTACCTTCCGTAGATTGTTTACAACTTTACCGTGAAGGAAAGTTGTACTCAAGGTATTAATGGTTTACTTCCAAGCATTTCATTTGTTGCCCTCATGCCACGCTAAGCATACATCATTGCATACGTGTAGTGCCCGTTCCCGAGGTGGTCCAGGTCGAGACTACTACTGAGGAGGCTACTCCAGAAGTCATCCAAGGATTCGACATTTGCAGGACTGATCCCGATCCGACGCTGTACACGATCCAAGGCAAGCCCCGGTGCATTCAGCCCCTCTATTACAAAATATTTATAATCCGAGTTAATCTACTGCATTAGGTTGATAGGAGTTGATTGTCACCTATCCAGATGCATTGTCTCAAATAAATACCCTGAAAACTGATTTAAATAAAATGGTTTGAGAAATGCTTAGGCATGCTTAATGAACTTAGCTTTGCGTAAAAGAAAAATTATTTTCTGTGCAATGATTATACTTATACTTTGATTGGTGAAGAACTGGTTATCCGCTGGTCGATGTGTATTTGGGTTAGAGTCCCAATGCATGGTCGCTTTCGGAATAGTTTGGAACTGGTCGATATCTTTGGAAACGTGTTTCGTTGGGTGGCCAGCTCATGGGGCGGCGTTTCCTATGTCTCACTCACCCGACAGGCACGATAATAAAAACTGTCGGGTAGTCTTGTACTTGGGTTAGAGTCCCAATGCAGGATTGGCGGCAGGAAGGAAGTAGGGACCGTTCGTTGTAGGCCTGCTGTGATCATGATGAACAGCCTAGCCACATACCCATGCGGAAAGCCTAGAGTTCGGTGACGCTATTGCTGGAACCGACAACCACGCACTGGGAGTGGAGAGATGGCGAGAGTAGCTTGTACCCACGTGGCCGGCGTGCCTGGATAAGAGTGGAGTACTGTGCTCTCGGGTGGCGCAGGACCGGTTCCGGGATAGCAAAGCCGTGACGACGGGTTGGTATATGTATGCCGGCGTGCTGCATATGCAGTGTGGTTAGAATCCCCAGCTGGGTACTTTCTGGATTCGAATTGACGTGCTCCTCGGTTATGGAGACTTGATCCTCACACTCTACACCGAAAAGTGGTTCTCAACTAGGTTATCTGAATGAATAAAGTAATTGAAAGAATGATGATACATGAGTCTGAATATTGGAGCTATGAATATGATTATAATAATGACAAAATAAAATATGGAACAGGATAGATTGCTTTTCTGCAAACTCCTCATCCTCTGCTAGCCTTACCCATAGCCTTGCATTCCTGAGTCTCATTTTACACTCTTAGTCGGGTAAGTCTTGCGGAGTACCCCAAGTACTCAGGGTTTGTTAACCCCGTTGCAGGAGGACCGCAGTCGGAGATCTGTCTTGCTCCCTGTTGCGTGACCGTGGTCGAAGAAGAAAGCGGCGATGAGTGAAGTGGGACCCGTGGGCAGGGTTCGAGTTATCTTATCTAGTGTTGTGTAACTATTCCACTGCTACTGTTATGTCCTCTGGCCTGTAATAACTATATTTGAATCCTATTTGAACAACTGGTTTGTAATCTAAATGTTATGTAATCTTCCGCACTGTACTCTGATGTAGTTTATTATGAAATGTTGTAATCCTGTGATGATTCTGCAATGGTGATCCTGTCGGAGAAAAGGGCGCTAATGTAGCCCGACAGACCTGTCTAGATCATTTGGGACACGGGCCCGGCTGTCAGAAGTCGTTAGTGACAATGACAGGTGCCGGTGGGCCAGGTGATTTAGCCGGTTCTGTTACAGTTGGTATCGGAGCATTCCATTGCTAATCATTATGGATTACTTTTCAAAAATTTCAAAATGTTTTGGATCATAAAAAGTTTAACCTATTATTTTGGGTCCAAATTGCTTCTATCCTTATCTTGTTCAGTAGTTCTTGCCTTGTTCTATATTTTACCTTATGGGATTAAGGCAGCATGTGGAATAATATTATTATTAGCCCTATGTTAAAAGTTTATTTACGCATGTAGGCACCTTGCATGATTTAAATTCGTAAGTACGTACATGCATCATGATAATCACACCTGTTAATTAACTTCCTCCTTAAAGTGGGTTTTTGGGATAGTTTACCAAACCTATTCTTGCTAACCTATTATATCTTAAAATTCCACTTACCTTCTCCAGATGGCCCGTTGCAAGCTCACAGCACGCAAGATGACCGGACCACGTGGCGTTCCACGCCACCAGTTGGCGCCACGCGCTGGCGAGGGCGGAGCTTCTGGGAGTCGCTCACCTCGTCGCAGCAGCGAGGAGCTTGAGGCTGAGGTTGGAAGGCTGCAGGATCTAGTCAGGCAGTGGGAGGAAGAGTACAGAGTGGCACGTCTCAACCACTACCGTGACGTGAGGACCAATCGAGATCTGCGTCGAGAGATCGATCGCCTGACCAAGCAGAGGGATGAAGCTTGGGATCGTGAGGAGACGATCATGGACAGGATGCTCGAGGCGGAGCAGCGTGTTGGTCAGCTTGAGCTCTACAACAACGTCTTGCACGAGGAGGTGCATGAGCTCTATGATGAGCTCCACCCTATTCCTGCACCGCAGGAGGAGGATCCTGAGTTGGGAGTTGTCCTCGGTCAGGAGGATGAGGACGTGGAGGATGTTGACGTGGAGGTCGAGCCGGTCGAGGTCGTCGAGGCAGATGCCGAGGAGGACTTCGAGGAGATCGACGAGGACAGTGACGCTTCTGGCGCGTCTGGGATCGATGAGGACTAGGCCGGTGTGGCCTAGAGTTGTCAGCTAGATGCTCTCTTTTGTCTGTAGTATAGGCGCTTGCCTAGAAAACCTTAGTTATGGGTTGTGGGTCTTGCCTGATGCAAGCCATGTTGTGTGAACCTTGTAATATTGCTGTGTGCTGCTATGTTTGCTTAACTAATATAAGACTCAAGTTGAGTTTGCTTATTAACAGATGGGAGACAATTCTGATAATGCAACTGGTGTTCCCCAACCACCTCAGTTTCCACCCACTCTGGCAGAGGCCATCGCTGCATTGACCAATGTTGCAGCGCTGCTAGCTCAGAATCAGCAAGATCGTGGTGGACGTCGTGGCCGCCGGGATAATGAGGATACCACCTATGTTGACTTCACTGACACCCGCCCACCGGTGTTCACTAAGGCTGATGAACCTTTGGAAGCTGATGATTGGCTCCGTACCATGGAGCAGAAGTTTAGTCTGATTCACTGCACCGAGATCCAGAAACCGCTGTTTGCAGCTCAGCAACTCCGTGGCCCTGCGACTACTTGGTATGCCAACCTGTTGGCTGCGCAGGATGCTGGACATCAACTTACCTGGCAAGAGTTCCGTGACGCCTTTCGTGCTCATTACATCCCTGCGGGTGTGATGAAATTGAAGCTGGATCAGTTTCTGGCACTGAAGCAGAATGAGTCTACTGTCGCTCAGTATCTTGGGCAGTTCAACCACTTGGCACAGTATGCACCTGAGCATACCAACACTGATTCTAAGAGGAGAGCCTGCTTTGTCAGAGGTCTGAATTTCAAGATTCAACGCAGTCTGTCTAACAACCTCAAGTGCACTTTTCATGAGGCAGTGGATAGTGCAATAGCTTTTGAGGAAAGCGACCGTCAGCTCCAAGAGGAGAAGAAGAAGAGCAAAAGGTCTAGCTCTTCTGGCAGTCAGAAACGCCAGAAAGTTATCTATCATCCTACCCACCATAACCGTCCGTCATATCCCCATCAGCAGGTAGTTGTGCGCACTGCCGCTACCTCTCATACCTCTAATCAGCAAAACACCACTCAGCCGAATGCCCCTGGCGTTCGTATCAACACTCCACAGACCAACTACAATCACCCATGCTACAACTGTGGAAAGATAGGACACTGGGCCCGTGATTGCCCTTTTCCGAAACAGAACAACCAGAATGTGCAGAAAAGTCCTGGTGTTCCGCAACAGCAAATTCAGCACCGTGGTCACCAGCAGCATGCTCAGAAGGGCAAGATTGTCAAGAAGGCAGGTCGGGTTTATTACACTCAGATTGAAGATATTCCTGCTGGAGAACCCGTCATGATGGGTAAGTTTCCCATTGCTAGTCATTCTGCCGTTCTGCTATTTGATTCTGGTGCATCTCATTCATTCATCAACCGTACATTTGTGGTTAAGCATGATATATCTATTGGGGAGATAAAGGAAGATTTCCTTATACATTCGCCCGGAGGGCGTATAACTACTAAAGAGGTAGTTCAGGGAGTACCTATAGAGCTGGGAGGGCATAGATTCCCAACCACAATGATAGTACTTAAGGATCAGGATATAGATGTGATATTAGATATGAATTGGATGTATCAGCACAAGGCCTTGATTGATGTGTTGAATAGAACCATAAGAGTGAACATACCTAATAGTCAAACTCAACTTCTTATCCAACTTCCATTGCCCGTAAGAAAGATTGAAAAGACCGTGCAAAGGTTGTGTGCCACCGCAGTTGAAGAAGTATTGAAGATTCCAGTGGTCTGCGAATTTCCAGACGTATTCCCTGATGAGTTGCCTGGTTTGCCACCTGATCGAGATGTGGAATTTGCTATTGAGCTAAAACCTGGAACCGCACCTATATCTCGCGGAGCCTACAGAATGCCTCCCAAGGAATTGGCAGAGCTTAAAGTGCAGCTACAAGATTTGCTAGATAAGGGTTTCATCAGACCCAGCTCATCTCCTTGGGGTTGTCCTGCCATCTTTGTCAAGAAGAAAGACAAATCCCTCCGACTCTGTATTGATTACCGTCCACTCAACGAGGTCACCATCAAAAACAAATATCCTTTACCCCGTATTGACCTACTCTTTGACCAGCTGGCTGGAGCTAAGGTGTTTTCCAAGATTGACCTTAGGTCTGGCTACCACCAAATAAAGATCCGTCCCGAAGACATCCCAAAAACAGCTTTCACCACTAGATATGGCCTATATGAATACCTCGTCATGTCTTTTGGCCTAACCAATGCCCCCGCCTATTTAATGTACCTCATGAATTCCGTCTTCATGCCTGAGCTCGACAAATTTGTTGTCGTATTCATTGATGACATCCTGATCTATTCTAAAACACCCGAAGAACATGCCAACCACCTCCGTATCGTCTTGAACCGTTTAAGAGAACATCAACTCTATGCCAAATTCAGCAAATGTGAGTTCTGGTTGGACCGAGTTCCATTTCTTGGGCATATCCTGACAGCGGAAGGTGTGTCCGTAGATCCGAGTAAGGTGGAAGAAATCTTGAACTGGAAACCACCAACCACTGTGCACCAGGTTCGCAGTTTCATGGGAATGGCGGGATATTACCGCCGATTCATTCCGGATTTCTCAAGAATAGCTAAGCCTATAACCAACCTATTGAAGACTCAGGTCAAGTTTGTCTGGTCGCCAGAATGCGAAACAGCGTTTCAAACCTTGAAGAGATGTTTGACCACTGCACCAGTCCTTGCTCAGCCAGATATTGAAAAGCCGTTTGATGTGTACTGCGATGCGTCGGGTACTGGCCTTGGTTGTGTTTTGATGCAAGAGGGCCGAGTCATTGCTTATGCTTCACGGCAACTCCGGCCTCATGAAGAGAATTATCCCACTCATGATCTTGAATTGGCAGCTGTGGTTCATGCATTGAAGATCTGGCGTCACTACTTGTTAGGCAGCACATGCAATGTCTACACTGATCACAAAAGCCTGAAATACATCTTTACACAAGAAGAATTAAATATGAGGCAACGAAGATGGCTTGAGTTGATAAAAGATTATGATATTGAAGTGCACTACCATCCTGGTAAAGCTAATGTGGTTGCCGACGCACTCAGTCGGAAGGCTCATTGTAATTGCTTGACTGTGAAGCCATATGATCTATCGTTGTGTTACGGGTTAGAAAAATTGGGCATAGAAATAGTCCCTCAAGGCAGTTGGAACAATATCAGCATCGAACCCTCCATCCGTGATGAAATCGTGGCTGCTCAGAAACATAGTAAAGGTATCAGGCACATCAAAGAGAAAATCCAAGCAGGGAAAGCAGATTGTTTCAGAATTGATGATGAAGGGATTGTATGGTTCAAGAATCGGCTTGTAGTTCCAAAAATTCCAGAGTTACGTGGCAAGATTCTTGACGAAGCTCATTTGACAAGATACTCCATTCATCCGGGAAGCAACAAAATGTATCAGGATTTGAAACAGAAGTTTTGGTGGACTAAGATGAAGATCGAGATTGCTCAGTATGTAGCAAAATGCGACACTTGTCAGAAAGTAAAAGCTGTACACATGAAGCCTGGTGGAGAGCTGCAACCATTACCTATTCCTGCATGGAAATGGGAAGACATCAGCATGGATTTCATTATGGGTCTCCCAACAACCTCTAGGGGTTTCAATTCCATCTGAGTTGTTGTGGACCGCCTCACTAAACAAGCTCATTTCCTACCTGTCAAGAAAATGTACAGGGCTCCGCACTACGCCAAGCTATACATAGAAAATCTGATGAAGCTACATGGAGTGCCCAAGACCATTGTCTCTGACCGAGGTACTCAGTTCATATCCCAATTTTGGAGATCCTTCCATAAATCATTGGGTACAAAACTCCTGCATAGCACAGCCTATCATCCTCAGACTGACGGACAGACAGAGAGGATAAATCAGATACTTGAAGACATGTTAAGAGCCTGTGCACTCAATTACCCTGAGAAATGGGACGAGTGTTTGGCATTGGCCGAATTCTCGTACAACAACAGTTACCAAGAAAGTATAAAAATGGCTCCGTTTGAGGCAGTATATGGCCGCAGGTGTCGTACTCCATTGAATTGGTCCGAGCCTGGAGAAAGATGGTTCTATGGAGTTGACTTGGTCAATGAAGCCGAAGAGAAGGTTCGACTGATACAGGAAAATTTGAAAGTGGCACAGTCACGACAGAAAAGTTATGCCGATCAGCGGCGCAGACCTTTGACATTTCAGGTTGGAGACTATGTATACTTGAAAGTTTCGCCCATGAAAGGAGTTAACCGCTTTGGAGTCAAAGGCAAGTTAGCCCCGCGTTATATTGGACCATTCTTAATCATAGGACGCGTGGGAAAGGTAGCTTACAAGCTTGAATTGCCAGAACATCTCTCGGAAGTACACAATGTGTTTCATGTTTCTCAGCTGAAGAAGTGTCTCCGAGTACCTGGACAAGTCATCGATGTTGAAGGAGTAGCACTTGAACCTGAATTGACATACTCGGAGCAGCCAGTACGAGTTTTGGATATAAAGGACCGTGTTACCCGAAGGACCACAACCAGATGGTACAAGATCCAATGGAGTGATCATTCTGATGATGAAGCTACCTGGGAATCTGAAGATTTCTTGGCAGAAAACTTTCCTGAGTTCTTTGCTACCTTGTAAAGTGTAAACCTGTCTTTTAATGCGTATGTTTTCCCTTGTCTCTTGTTTAAGCTTGAACTTGTGTTGTCATTCTTTTCCATTACTTTGTTTCAGCCTTGGTTATGTACCTAATCTCGGGACGAGATTTCTTTTAGGGGGAAAGGCTGTAATACCCCGGGTATTACGGATTTAATTAATCTGCCATGTCATCATATTTAAATTAATCATTTGCATATGATTGTGATTAGGTCCCTAGAGTGGTTTGAATTTAATTAGTATTCGTTTGTAGAATTAAATTCCCAAATAAAGGTTTAAAAATTTACTTTTATTAGGGCCAAAACCTAATTCAAAATCTAAAAGGAATTTGGAGATAGTCCCTTAATAAAAGTTTTAGATCTTTTAAAATGGAACAACTTTTATTTTTGGAGATTTCAAAGTTCTGTGGTGGAAATTCAAATTTATTTCAAAACAATGATTTAAAACTTAGTTTTAGATTGGCATTTCAAAAATTAATTAGAATCTGGCAAAACTTCCTAAATAGAAGTTGTAAAGCTCATTGAGTAGAACAACTTTTATTTTGGCAATTTTTCAAGTTGTTGTGTAAAATAAAAAGTAATTTTGAAAATGCAGTTTGAAATTCAAAAACCAAGTTTACCCCTTTTGCTGTAGTTTCAAAAATATTTCAAATTTGGATTTAGTTCCAAAAGCAAAGTTGTTCAAAATTTCAAACCCTACAACTTTTGTTTTTGCAGTTTTTCATGTTGTTATACAAAATCAGTCGAATTTGGTCAAAAACCGACAGCCCTAGGGTCCAGGTGCTACAGTGCTATGCCCCCTCACCCTGTTCGCGAACAGAGCCGGCAGCCGCCGTGCCGGGCGCGCGCGCGGCCGGCCGTGCCGGCCGGGATCGTGTCTCCGACACCGTTCCTCGCGCGGGCGAACGTGCGCCACGCCGTGCTGCTCCTGTCCCCTCTCCTATGCCCCTTAAAGACGACGACCGCCTCCCCCTCGTTTCTTTCTCCCCGCTCGGCCGCCATTGCTCTCTCGGTCCCCGGCTAAATTCGCCGCGCTCCGTCCATCACCACCCTCTCCATCTTGCAGCCAGCCAGCTAGCTTCCTTGCGCATCTCCTGCGACCGTCGGCGGGAGCTGTAGAGCTTCGTAACCACCGAAACGCCGGTGTCTTCCTCGCGGGCGGGCAGAGCGCCGCCGCGAGCTCCGCCGTCGTCTCGAGCTAGTCTGGGTAAGCTCTGGACCTCGGATTCTCACGTACCGTGATCTCCGTGACCCCTTGAACCTTACGCGTGCGTCGGCGTGCTCTCTGGTTCCCTAGGTTCGCCGGAACGCGTGTTCGCCGTTGAGCCGAGCCGCCGGGATCCGCCGCCATCGCCAAGTCGTCTTCTCCGAACCACCTCCGTCTCCACCGACCCCTCGGCCAGCTTCGTGGTGAGCCCCAGATACTTGCGCACCTTTTTCCCCTCTCTTTACCGGCTTGTGCTCGCCGGCGACGTGCTCGCCGCCGCCACCGAGCCGCCGCGTACGTGTCTCCAGGTGCTGCGCGCCTCGGATCTCGTCGTTTCTTAGCTTGGTAGACTCGCCTTGGAGTGTAGAGTCCGTAGGTGCCCTCGGCTTCGTCCCTAGGCTCACCGTCGGCGAGCTAGGGGCGGCGAACCGCCGGCGCCCTCGCCTCTGTCAGAACAGAGGAGAGGCCAGGGGCCTCGGGTTAGAAGATAAGTTTTCCCAGGGGGTTAAGCGCGAAGTTCATGACTCATGTGAATAGTGTAGATCGGACCGCGGGTTGATTTCCAGTTTCCCCAGGGTCTCTTTTGCAAAGCCGTCGGCGCCGGGCGCGGGCAGGCCGAGTGGGCCGGCTCGCTCTGGACTTGGGCCGTAGTGGGCTGATTTGGTCTTTTCTTTTTCCAGTGAATTTCAAAATGCTTTTCTTTTATATATTCGTGTGAATAGTGCTGATGTTTGTTAATTTCATATGAATTAATCTGCTAGGTGTAAAAATATGAAAATAATTGTGTATGCTCTCTGAAGTATGTAGTATTTGTTAAAAATATAATATAGGGTGTTCCAGTGCCTTTAATCTGCTGAATAAATCAGTAAAGTAATTAATATATGCAAGTTTGGGTAATTTTAATTAATTCTCTGTAAATCCAAAAATCATGAAATTTATTGTGGCTCTGTTTTGTGATAAAACCTAGCTGTTGGTAAAGTTTGGTTACAATTGAAGTTAGTTTGGTCAATTAATTAATATATGTGAAATTAGGGATTAATAAAGTGAATAGAAAAATGAATTTAGGTTTGTTGTGTGAAATTTTGGGTTGAATGAAGACCAAGGATCTTTCGCTGTGTGATCCTTGGCAAATTGAGAACTTAGTGCTTGATAGTAGTCATAAAGCTGTGTAGCGGCTTTCTGTGACCGTTAAAAGGGTCAATAAAACAAAAGTAGGAAACATTACTTTTACCTTCCGTAGATTGTTTACAACTTTACCGTGAAGGAAAGTTGTACTCAAGGTATTAATGGTTTACTTCCAAGCATTTCATTTGTTGCCCTCATGCCACGCTAAGCATACATCATTGCATACGTGTAGTGCCCGTTCCCGAGGTGGTCCAGGTCGAGACTACTACTGAGGAGGCTACTCCAGAAGTCATCCAAGGATTCGACATTTGCAGGACTGATCCCGATCCGACGCTGTACACGATCCAAGGCAAGCCCCGGTGCATTCAGCCCCTCTATTACAAAATATTTATAATCCGAGTTAATCTACTGCATTAGGTTGATAGGAGTTGATTGTCACCTATCCAGATGCATTGTCTCAAATAAATACCCTGAAAACTGATTTAAATAAAATGGTTTGAGAAATGCTTAGGCATGCTTAATGAACTTAGCTTTGCGTAAAAGAAAAATTATTTTCTGTGCAATGATTATACTTATACTTTGATTGGTGAAGAACTGGTTATCCGCTGGTCGATGTGTATTTGGGTTAGAGTCCCAATGCATGGTCGCTTTCGGAATAGTTTGGAACTGGTCGATATCTTTGGAAACGTGTTTCGTTGGGTGGCCAGCTCATGGGGCGGCGTTCCCTATGTCTCACTCACCCGACAGGCACGATAATAAAAACTGTCGGGTAGTCTTGTACTTGGGTTAGAGTCCCAATGCAGGATTGGCGGCAGGAAGGAAGTAGGGACCGTTCGTTGTAGGCCTGCTGTGATCATGATGAACAGTCTAGCCACATACCCATGCGGAAAGCCTAGAGTTCGGTGACGCTATTGCTGGAACCGACAACCACGCACTGGGAGTGGAGAGATGGCGAGAGTAGCTTGTACCCACGTGGCCGGCGTGCCTGGATAAGAGTGGAGTACTGTGCTCTCGGGTGGCGCAGGACCGGTTCCGGGATAGCAAAGCCGTGACGACGGGTTGGTATATGTATGCCGGCGTGCTGCATATGCAGTGTGGTTAGAATCCCCAGCTGGGTACTTTCTGGATTCGAATTGACGTGCTCCTCGGTTATGGAGACTTGATCCTCACACTCTACACCGAAAAGTGGTTCTCAACTAGGTTATCTGAATGAATAAAGTAATTGAAAGAATGATGATACATGAGTCTGAATATTGGAGCTATGAATATGATTATAATAATGACAAAATAAAATATGGAACAGGATAGATTGCTTTTCTGCAAACTCCTCATCCTCTGCTAGCCTTACCCATAGCCTTGCATTCCTGAGTCTCATTTTACACTCTTAGTCGGGTAAGTCTTGCGGAGTACCCTAAGTACTCAGGGTTTGTTAACCCCGTTGCAGGAGGACCGCAGTCGGAGATCTGTCTTGCTCCCTGTTGCGTGACCGTGGTCGAAGAAGAAAGCGGCGATGAGTGAAGTGGGACCCGTGGGCAGGGTTCGAGTTATCTTATCTAGTGTTGTGTAACTATTCCACTGCTACTGTTATGTCCTCTGGCCTGTAATAACTATATTTGAATCCTATTTGAACAACTGGTTTGTAATCTAAATGTTATGTAATCTTCCGCACTGTACTCTGATGTAGTTTATTATGAAATGTTGTAATCCTGTGATGATTCTGCAATGGTGATCCTGTCGGAGAAAAGGGCGCTAATGTAGCCCGACAGACCTGTCTAGATCATTTGGGACACGGGCCCGGCTGTCAGAAGTCGTTAGTGACAATGACAGGTGCCGGTGGGCCAGGTGATTTAGCCGGTTCTGTTACACGTAGTCATACAACACATGTCATATACTAGAACGTCAAGAACTAGATGTTCAAGTTCATAGCAAATACTCCCTCCGTAGACTGTCGTTTTAGACTTTTTAGATATTATGTTTGCCCATTCATCTTATTTGAAATTTTATATCAATATCATTTATTTTATTATAATTTGGTTTATCATTAGATATACTTTAATAATTATCAATTTTGTATTTTGTACAAATTTTTTGAATAAAATGGACGGTCAAACATAGTTTCTGAAAAGTCTAAAACGATAGTCTTTTTGGGACGGAGGAAGTATTAATGCGACACTTGAATCAAGCTATGTTTCCCATTCTGTTAATAGATTCCAACCCTATTGGCCATTTGTAGACTTCGAAGCAGTCATGTTTTTAGCGAACATGCCAAGCTGGAGCATATATTTCATTACGAGAAAGTAGAGAATATCAAATCCGAGTATAAAGAGACAAAGAGAGTTCGCGAGTAATCCAAAGATTACCAACAAAGTCCTCAACACGGAAATGAAAAGCAAGAACGGGGGGGGGGGAGGGTTGTGTGTGTGTGTGGGAGACCCTCCACCTAACAATCCCTAGCAACTAAGCCTAATACAAAAGATATCTCAACAGCTAGGTAGCCAATAGTGATATGAGCCGTGGATGAAACAGCGGCAAAGCATCCGCTAGAAGTCAAGACGACAAAGCATCCGTCCAAGCAACCTCGGCAGCAAAGCATCTGCCGAAATAAATCACGAACTCAGTGGCAAAGCATCCACCGGTAAACACTTCGGCGGCAAAGCATCCACCGGAAAGTCAGCGACCACGGCGGCAAACATCTGCCTGAAATGTGACTTTGGCGGCCAGAGCCACCCTCTGAACGCTGCTCCGAGTCACTAGGGCCACAGCCCATAGGACCACGTACGGGCTACGAGGACGTACGTGAAATAAAGACCGGCGGCAAAGCATCCGCCCCAACAGACGACTACGGCTACCACTAACACCAACTAGATGTACCAAGGTGATGGGAAGCATGAAGTGCGAAAAGGCTCAATGTCCACGGAGTGAGGAGCGGCAGGCAGGAGACCGGCATGAAGGAGACAAGTAATGTGCATCAACGAAGCCTTCAGGAAGGAACCGACATCAGTGGACGACAACTTCGCTATGGATAGCATCTAGGGATTTTCATCCCCAAGCCTGCTCCAACGGGCTCCGACGACGGACTGAGGATGACGCCTCCAACAAGGTGATGACGCAGGGCGCCACCGTCGTCAGTTGGCTAGAGGGAAGCCTAACGGGATTTTCACCCCTGTCTGTCATCGGAAGGGCGGACCGGCGTCGGTCGGCCAGGCCAATAGCAGGAAGGCGCGTAAGCCAGGCCCCGGCCACTGCCCGGCCAGCGAGGCCACGCCCTGGCCACGCTCCGGCCACAAAGCCGTGTAGGCCCAACTGACGGCAGTCAGCAAGGCCGCGCCCAAGCCAACCCCGGTCGTCAGGGGCAAGCCAGCTCTGGATGGGAAGGCGCCGCTGACTGACCGGCGCACGAAGCTTCATGAACAGGTCCACGCAAAGCGTGGCCCCCCAGGACACATGGGCCGGCACGACCATTGCCCTTTGGTCGCGCTGGCCTCCCGCATCAGGCGCCGAAGTTGCTGTAGCGGCGGGCGCGAGCTTGGCCGAGGCGGACCATGGCCGAGGCGGGCGTCCACGCCACGCGCATGCTGGCAGGGAGAGGCAGCCGCCACTGGCACACCGGCTGCCGATCCCTCATCGGCCACTGCGGATCCAGGGCAGCGGACACCAGATCCAGCCCAAGAGCTCCCGGATCTGCCCCGTCGATCGCCGTGCCCGCTAGAATCGCCGGAGAATGCCAAGACAGAGGAGGGATGTAAGAGGAGAGCGGGAGGGAGAGGGGAAGGGAGCTACGATGAGTCCACCATTGTCGGGCGTCGCGGGGCGCCACCGCCGCGAGTCGGAGAGCGACAGCGGCGGCCGGAGAAATGGCTGGCGGGGGGCCTGAGCGGCGTTGGCTTGCCGCCCCCGATTCGCTGCTATCAAGGACGGAGAAAATAGGTGATATATGAGATTGCTAAGCCTTCTAGTTATAATCCTCACAAGATATGATATGATTGTTCTGAAAGGGGTATTACTATAGGAATACACCAGCAAAGGGTAAATTCCTTAGCAAAAGAAACCTACGGTCCTACTGACGGGAGGTAGACTATGTAAGACTCAATAAGGCTAGGTCACCCTCGCGATCTACCACCGATCCGGACAGTATAGGGCATTTACGAGTAAATATAATCTCAGCACCACGCTTAAACTATAAATAACTACTTCAATCAAGGAGCTACCAAGACTAAAGCACTCAAAAGAATCGTAAACCTTAAGAACAATAATAGCAACGTTACTCACTTGTATTAGAAGTTGAACTCCGAAGAAATCTTCAGAAACAAGCCCCAAAGAAGGACTTGAATCCGCGGGTCCAAGTCGAAGAGCAGTCACCGACAGGCCGGCAACTCCTCCAACTATCACCAGCTTTACTACCATACCACTTCTAGAACAAGAATAGCCCTAATCTGGAGAGACTACAAGGCTAATCTTCTACTCGATGCTTGACTCTAGATCCTATATTGCGTTTCTACTCTACTATAGATATGTCGGTGGAATTCTAAAACTCTGGATTGATTTCTCTCTGGATCATATGAAACCCTAGGAGGTCTGGGGCTCCTTATATAGGCCGGTGGGATGAACCGTAACCCTTGGATCAAACCGACTTCGGCAGACGGTGTAGATTGACATAAAAATCGGGATGTGGGTCCACGTCGAAGCGGAGGCAGAACAGAGCCACTGACAAGTCGGCCGACCTGGTCAGAGGATCGGTTGACCCTCTCTCTCTGACTTGCGGGTCCCACTTCGGCAGGCGTGTCTCTAGTGTTCTCTAAAATATTATTAATCTCCTGCCGCGGCGTAATTCGGTATTTTTCTCTGTGGTGTGAGTCCTCTTTGGTTCTTTTCGTATATAGTCACTGAAAAACACAGATTCACCAAAACTCGTGGAATTCTGTCAGTTTAAACCCTATTCTAAGTGTTGGCTCTCATTTATATCACTTTTCATGATTGGTAGACGGGTAAAATCATACAATAACTACTGTCAACAGCAGTCATGTGATCCATGGGCCTTGCTTTTATGGATCGGGTGAACTATCCAATAGATAAATACGGTCGATTCCCATCTCTACGGAGCAGGGTATGCACTAAAGACCATGAATCTTGCTACAGTTACTATAATGAAATAATGAATCATGAAGGTTGTTAACCCCGATAACAGCCACCATGGTAGCAAAAACCAGTCGATCTCGCAAACACATCATGTAATGGTGGCCAGGGATGACCACATTCGAGCAGAGCTGTGACATTCCACACACTCACGCCACGCCATGTCATAAATCGACTTGGTGCCCACACGTGTGGAACGCCTTTCACCTCTTTTAACTTCCAAACAACTGGACACAATAATCATTTCTATGAGTTCATTGAACCTCTGGTCAAACTCTCATATGGGACTAACCCTTTCTTGCATTTAGCACTTAATATGGGCCTTAGAATTTATTTAATTTTTATTCATTGAATACAATTATACCAGTAATTGCCACCAAATTTTAAGGAATAGAAGAAATGCTCTTAATTATACTGTTGTTAGATATACCAATTGTTGATGCAAAGATTGCCCATACACTACAAGAAACTAGAATGCTCTTGTTGCAAATGGATCAGGGCAGTGTGCTCTCAATTCTACTGTTGTTTGATATACCAATTGTTGATGCAAAGATTAGCCACCACAAGAAACTAGGATGCCCTCGTTGCAAACAGACTAGGGCAGTGCATATTCCTTTGTCTTTTTTTCTTGGTTGGAAACTTGCAATAACCCTGAAAATTAGATACTTGGATGCATGTGAAGTATCTACTCATTCATTCATTGCATATTCCTCTTTGCCAACATTGTCCATTAAGATGTTTTATCCATGTTTTATTTTATATTTTCTACAGAACCGTGACTAGCCAGAGACATCCAAATGTACGAGGACATTTGTTCTGGTACATAAATTCCGATGCACGTACGCTCCACACTTGTATAGGGATTAAGGAGAGTTAATCGGTACAAGGGGTTACAGTACGTACTAAAGCCACCGTACGATATGCGGGGGCAAATTTTATAGCGCGGATGTACATCCGTACCAAGAGAGCACAGATTCTGAAGGCGAGGACGGCGATACGAATCGACAGTTTTATGTTCGTTGTCGCCGGAGTTAACGCACGGCTGCACGGCCTGCCGTATTTAACTGACGCTCCTCGCTCGCGGCGCTAGCTTCGCAAGGCCGGGCACATGAAACAGCGTCAAGAGCCTGATGATTGATTGATTGCTTGGTCGTGGATAAGCTAGCGTATTACGTCCTCGCCGTGTGTGTGTACGTGTTTGTGCGTCCTGGCGGTAGTCGGTGGAGAAGCCATTTACCGCTCCCTCCCGGTGATTACTCTCTGCAAATCTTGACCACACCATCTCCAAAAAGCCAGCGCTAATGCAGCCTAAACGGGATCCGTCGTACACTCGTACTGCAGCTCCTTTTGGTCGTTTCATTTAGTATGAGGCTCCATTTAGTTAGAAAATTTTCCTTCTCTCTCCCCATCACATTGATTGTACTTTCTGTCTGTATGAAATACTAAATGAAATAGCACCTGTTGCATGTTTGTACTTTTTGCCTGTCTATCTCGAGATGAATTTTTTGAGTCTACTTGGGTCATGATTGGATAAAAGTTGTCAAATACAAACGAAAGTGCTACAGTACACTTTTTCCCCACTTTTTCTAAACTAAACACAGCCTAAATTACCAATTACAGTACACACAACAAGCTTATTACCAGTTACTACCAGTAATAACTGGCCACAGTGGATCTTATTATCCGGCCGGCACGCCGCCCCCTGCCATATACTGTAGCAGTAGCATCTCCCTCCTGCTGTCGCCGGGTTTGCGTGCGCGCGCGCGGGAACCTCCCGGCCCACGGGCCACCGCGCCTGCCACTGCATCAGCTGCGCCGCACGCCCCACGATTTCTCGGCCCCGCGTGCGCATGCACTCGCCGAGACGCGCGGTCGCCGTCGTCCCCGTGGCACGCCGTACGCGCGCATGAACCCGATCGAGGCCAGGCCACGCGTGTATGACACCTCATTGAGTCACGCTGATCGATTGTTGCGAGTGACCGGCTGGCCGCTTCTCACCGGCCTGGCATACGTACGCGCGCACATAGGCACAGACTGGCGGATCGGAGACGAGCATGGCCTAACTGCTTCGAGGCTGCTAGGGGCGGGCGTACGTACGCGAGGGCGGTTCAGGTACGTAGAGTACGTACGTTGGCACGTCGCCATGGACCATACGTACAGCGTACTACGTGCATGCCTTCGTGAACTGTCACTCGATCAGTGTACGTGTGTTGTTCCTGTTATATCTGCAGATATGAACCCGACCCGAGATGAGGCGCGGAAGTAGTACAGTAATATAGTACTACGTGGGCCTATCACTATCGGTCCACCTGGGACAGCAGCGCGCAGTGTCGTGCACTGATCGAGATGAGGAGCGGAGTGCCGACGTAAAGTACTGTACTACTAGTTATTGGACGTATGCAGACCCGTATTTCTACAATGGGTGGCGGCCACCACCCTTATTCTATAGCTGTGGTTGCTCCCAGATCCATGTACTGAGGGAGCACAATGGCTCTATTGGCCTGACTAAATCGGATGACTGGCTGAATTGTACGGCCAAATTGTTATTAGAGAAAAATACTGTTTTGTGTCTGAAAATTAGCTGAAACTAGCTCAAGCAAACAGAGCGAGTGACAACACATGAGTTGCATTAGGAAAGGCGCTAGCACGAATCTTAAAGCACGGATGGATGATGGAAGATAGGGTGGGCGGCCACGTGCCAATGCGAAGATGTTCATCCGAGACGTATGTAGTCCCTCACTCGGGAACCCAAGAATACCCAAGCAACCTAGCCCTCATCAACACATAAAAAAATCTGAACATTACCATGGTGGCGTGGTGGCAAAGCATCTACCAAAGAAGATATACGACCTTAAACAGTGGCAAAGCATCCGCTAGTAAAAATAGATTGATCAAGATAGCAAGTACCCGCCAAGTAGTGGGCCACGATAGCCAAGTAGTGAGCCAGCACGTTCTCCGCAGCAAAAACATCTAACAAAATGGGACCACAGAGATAACGATCAGCTAGAGAAACATGGCCATCGTACTCTCAACAGCAACGCATCGACTAGAGAGGAGACCGGCGATATCAGCGGCAAAGCATCCACCTTGGGAGAAAAGATTGTGGCAAAACACCTGCCTACAAAAAGTGAAATGACGGAGACAAAGCCGAGCACTATAGGACAGTCCATTATGAGAAAGAATACTAGCACACACGAGCAAAAAGGTTCTAATTGGTTGCAGGGGATGAATAGACTAATTTAAAACCATATATATATATATATATATATATATATATATATATATATATATATATATATATATATATATATATATATTCACTAGAGTAATGGGCTAGCAAATAACACGGTATAAAGCAATTTTCTCTAACACTAAGCTACAACACAAGCCACCTAAACAAGCTAGCAACCTAATTGTTGACGGTGGATAACGTCAACTTTTATTACAACTTTAGACATGAAAGGACACAAGAATACACAGTAGTCTAGGGTTTTAACTGACAGTTTCCACGAGTTTTGCATGTTCTGTATTTTTCAGGGGCTATTCCAGAAAAGCGTAAAAGAGGTGTTAAAGAGCATAAAAGACACGAAACTTAACCGCCAAGAAAACATCATCACGAAGACTCTGGAAGGATCTAGAAGACATCCGAGCAAGCGGGGGCCCCGGATCCCACAAGTGGGGCCGGCTGGCCCTAGGGTGGGGCCGGCCGGCGCCCCCCTGCTGGGTCTAGGCCCCTCCTTTTAGAATGTTCCTCCCACGCTTCCTTGGCACCCAAGTAAAGCATCTCTCCGTCGATCTAAAGTCAGTTTGATCCGACGATGCACGTAACATGAGACGCGGATCGATGACGTGGCGGTTCCTTGCCCCCTACTCCACCTCGGCGTATATAAGGACGCCCCAGGCCCCCTCCAGAAGGCATTCTACACCCCGGTGCTTCATATTCTCTACATAAATTAGGGTTAGGGTCCCTCTAGTTGATCTAGTTTTAGTTCATTTAGTTTTAGTTCATCTAGTTGTAGCAGTTAGGAGAGACTAGTTCATCTAGATCTAATCTTGTTTAGAGATTAGAGAGATAGAGTAGGAGAGTAGAGATTCTGGAGGAGTTCTAGCCTGTCGGTGCTTCTTCGTGGCTGTATTCTTCTGGATTCAGCTTCCTCGCCCGGAGCTGCGTTCTGAGGTACTTTTGTATTCAACTTCTAATTTAAGTAAGCATTTGTTCTTATTTGTTCTTAAGTTTGCAACTCATATTGAGTGCTTTGATATTGGTCATTACTTGATTGAAGTAGTATTTCGTAGTGTAGGCGTGGTGCCTAAGCTAGTTTTACTTGTGAATGTCCCCTGATTGGCCGGATAGTGGTAGATCGCGTAGGTGACAGCTGCGTTGAGTCCTCTGTAGTCTACTTCCCGTTGATAGGATCGATAGGTGTATAAGTGTCTGGTAGAAGGGAACTCTGATTTCGCCTCTTATTCATGTCACAGCCCAATTAGAACAATATTATTCAAAGTTTACCGGTTGTTGGAACTAGATAATCATTAGCTATTTTCTCTTTCTAGATATTATCTAGCCTAATTGTAGGGTTAAGTCATCGGCTTGGTCATTATCACCTACTGTTCCTTGTGGATACGATATTTAAAACCTCCGGGTGAAATGTGACAGTGGTATTATATCTGTGCGCTTGCGGATAATCTGAATACAATCTTATTTAATAGAGTGCAGTTAATTTATACCAACAAACATTTCTGGCGCCGTTGCCGGGGAACGGTTTGCTGATTTTGACTGAGTTTAGCTTAATCTTGTATTATACTTTTATCTTTTCTATTTTATCCCTACCTTTTCATCATTTTATGTTCATCCTTATGGATGCTTTAAATTCCACGCCTATCTATCTATTTGGCATGCGCAAAAGCTTCGGGGCACCAAAATCTGTAGAGCCTATCATAACACCTGCCTATGAGCTGCGCCCATGTCTAATTAATATGATTCGGGATAAACCCTTTTCGGGAGAAGAAAACGAAAACCCATACTTACACCTACGAGAATTCGAGTAGACCTGTGCATGCTTGCACATTGCTGGCATGTCTGACAAGACTTTAAGGTGGAAACTTTTTCCGTTCTCTTTGACCGGAAGAGCTAAACGGTGGTATAATCGAGCCGTAGGAAGTATGCAAGGGGATTGAGAAACTTTATGCTCTAAATTTTGTTTATATTTCTTTCCCATCCATAGAGTAGTTAACCTTCGAAAAGAGGTTCTAACTTTTAGACAACTAGAATAAGAATCTCTTAGTGCATCATGGGATCGTTTTAATGAACTTGTTACATCTGGCCCTGACCTTGGTTTTCCAGACCCTGTGCTTATCCAACATTTCTATTTGGGTCTTACCAAGAACTCTAGAGAATCCCTTGATTTATCCTTTGGAGGAGCCTTTCCTTATTTACCTATAAGTAAAGTAAGAGCAATGATTAACAAGGTTGCTCTAGCTAATTCCGAGCTCCCCGAGGAAGAGAAGGAATCATACCCCGAGCAAGCAGAAGAAGCTTTCGTAGCTAAAACACAACCACTCCAATCTCAAGATTTAGCTCTCAATTCTAAACCATCGAAACCCGACTTTGATGATTTAGACTTCCAATTAGCTAAGATGCTTATTACTCAATATAAATCAGATCTTCTCAGAAGAGCATCTTGAAAAAAATGTTGTCAACTTCCTTTCCCCCCTGAAAGACATTGGGAAGAATACATGGATGGCATGTCTAGTGATGCCATAAAAGGAGAGCCAAGCCACATAGGAATCAATTCTATCTTCTCCCCTTCTATGCCCGCATTAAATACCTCATCTAAACCCATCTCTAAATCCATTCTTGACCCTGATGATCCTTCTTATGCTCTCTCTCCTAAGTCTCATAATGACCCTAGGATCCCATTAAGACATCCCAAGAATAGGAGTCATGAAAATTTTTGGAATGACCAAGAAGAGCTACGACAATGGCAGGAATGCATAGAACATACTAGAAACACATACGCTATTGTCAAAGAAAGGATGGAAGAGGACGAAGCCTTAGTACTAGCATCTAAACTTGGTCTAGATTCAAATGGTGAGCTTAAATCAATTTCTATAGTAAACATGACTCATTCAAGTTTAGAGAAAGCCTTAGACGAGACCAAACTTGGAGACACCAATCCATGGAAAATCTAAGAAAATAAAATATCCAATGAATGTCGTAGACATGAAATAATAGAGACAAACTTGTTGCCTATAGACATCCATGAAGAAACACCCTTGGAGTTTAAAAAGGGAGATCATATCGATAAGCATGGGAATTACTTCATTAACACCTCATCGAATCCATGCTCATATGAGAAATCTCCTAAATCAATTGGTCTCTCTAACATTATCACACACGAGATCTTCAACCCCCTCATTCTACCTATTCATAAATTTTTTGAAAGGGTGGCTGTAAATGCGTATTTTTATCATAAATATTGTAGATCTCGTTATAATCTTGAGATAGGTGCACATAGGTTGGTGTTCTAGAGGAAACCACCCCATGAACTTAAAGTACAATAATTAGAAGGTTTCCCAAGAACGACTTTGTGTCCTAAAATAACCACTCTTGAAAAATGAATTGAGCTTGCATCTTTAATTTTACTATAATGCCCTTTTGAATTGAGCATAGAATTATAATTATGAAAGTATTCCCTCGGGTATTTTTGTCGCTAACCTTTTCAGGTTTGAAGTAGAAGAGTAACAATGCAAGGTATGTCCAACCAGTCATCATGCAATATTGAATTATATCCATCCAAGCTTAACTTTGCTTTGCAAAATTCCAGCTTGGGGGAATGGGCTCAATTAGAAAATCTTATGTTGCTAGTATTGGTTGTCTCTATCTTTCTAATCCATGTTCGATTGTTCGCCTTTTCATTTCTAAATGAATAAATCTCTATAAGTGCTTCATGTCACCTTTGTTTGCCATAGTAAGATTTGGTTTGGAAGTACTGCAAATACTTCCATTGGCATTTAAATTAAGCGTGGTGCTCAGGTTAAAAACGCCTTCCTTAATTAAAACTAGACATGGAGTTTGGTTTGGTTATTGAACTAGAAATTGCTGTAGTAGACATTGGATATTTTGTTGGACTAACCCCTGCAGAAAACTTTCAAAATTAATCTGGGTAAGTCATGAGGTGAATTCGAATCGGAAATGAGACAGGGCACATGCTGAACTTCAATAACTTTGCAGAGGAAGACACAGCTCATTCATTATGAATGGAGGAACTATGAGTATTAATGATTCATTCACTTCATCTTCTGCTGCAAGTTACTTGAACTCAAGCCATGCCGGTATAGAACATGATCTATGCTAACATAATATCAACCCTATCTTCTTAGTAGCATAGACGGAATATAATTATGGACAAACAACCTATACTCCAAAGTTGTACATTCCTTCCGGTATGTGTTGTCTACTAATCTGTTGTAGGCATAATAACGAATGGAGTGACAAGGTGTCATAAGATCAAAGAAGCAAAAGATGACAAAGAGGATAAGCAACAAAGGAGACAAGATGCTTATGAACAACTCAAGATGCAAGAGAAGGAAAGGACCACCAGTCATCTATCCATCATTACTTAGTGCCATCACGCTCCAATAATAAAGGTAATATCTTGTAACAGAACCGGCTAAATCACCTGGCCCACCGGCACCTGTCATTGTCACTAACGACTTCTGACAGCCGGGCCCGTGTCCCAAATGATCTAGACAGGTCTGTCGGGCTACATTAGCGCCCTTTTCTCCGACAGGATCACCATTGAAGAACCATTACAGGATTACAACATTTCATAATAAAAATACATCAGAGTAACAGTGCGGAAGATTACCTAACATTTAGATTACAAACCGGTTGTTCAAATAGAATTCAAATATAGTTATTACAGACCAGAGGACATAGCAGTATCAGTGGAATAGTTACACAATACTAGATAAGATAACTTGAACCCTGCCCACGGGTTCCACTTCACTCATCGCCGCTTTCTTCCTCGACCACGGTCACGCAACATGGAGCAAGACAGATCTCCGACTGCGGTCCTCCTGCAACGGGGTTAACAAACCCTGAGTACTTGGGGTACTCCGCAAGACTTACCCGACTAAGGGTGTAAAATGAGACTCAGAAATGCAAGGCTATGGGTAAGGCTAGCAGAGGATGAGGAGTTTGCAGAAAAGCAATCTATCCTGATCCATATTTTATTTTATCAATATCATAATCACAACTATAGTTCCAATATTCGGACTCATGTATCATCATTCTTCAAATTTCTTTATTCATTCAGATAGCCTAGTTGAGAACCACTTTTCGGTGTAGAGTGTGAGGATCAAGTCTCCATAACCGAGGAGCACGTCGATTCGAATCCAGAAAGTACCCAGCTGGGGATTCTAACCACACTGCATATGCAGCACGCCGGCATACATATACCAACCCGTCGTCACGGCTTTGCTATCCCGGAACCGGTCCTGCGCCACCCGAGAGCACAGTACTCCACTCTTATCCAGGCACGCCGGCCACGTGGGTACAAGCTACTCTCGCCATCTCTCCACTCCCAGTGCGTGGTTGTCGGTTCCAGCAATAGCGCCACCGAACTCTAGGCTTTCCGCATTGGTATGTGGCTAGGCTGTTCATCATGATCACAGCAGGCCTACAACGAACGGTCCCTACTTCCTTCCTGCCGCCAATCCTGCATTGGGACTCTAACCCAAGTACAAGACTACCCGACAGTTTTTATTATCGTGCCTGTCGGGTGAGTGAGACATAGGGAACGCCGCCCCATGAGCTGGCCACCCAACGAAACACGTTTCCAAAGACATCGACCAGTTCCAAATTACTCCGAAAGCGACCATGCATTGGGACTCCAACCCAAATACACATCGACCAGCGGATAACCAGTTCTTCACCAATTAAAGTATAAGTATAATCATGGCACAGAAAATAGTTTTTCTTTTATGCAAAGCTAAGTTCATTAAGCATGCCTAAGCATTTCTCAAACCATTTTATTTAAATCAGGTTTCAGGGTATTTATTTGAGACAATGCATCTGGATAGGTGACAATCAACTCCTATTAACCTAATGCAGTAGATTAACTCGAATTATAAATATTTTGTAATAGAGGGGCTGAATGCACCGGGGCTTGCCTTGGATCGTGTACAGCGTCGGATCGGGATCAGTCCCGCAGATGTCGAATCCTTGGATGACTTCTGGAGTGGCCTCCTCAGTAGTAGTCTCGACCTGGACCCCCTCGGGAACGGGCACTACACGTATGCAATGATGTATGCTTAGCGTGGCATGAGGGCAACAAATGAAATGCTTGAAAGTAAACCATTAATACCTTGAGTACAACTTTCCTTCACGGTAAAGTTGTAAACAATCTACGGAAGGTAAAAGTAATGTTTCCTACTTTTGTTTTATTGACCTTTTTAACGGTCACAGAAAGCCGCTACACAGCTCTATGACTACTACCAGGCACTAAGTTCTCAAATTGCCAAGGATCACACAGCGAAAGATCCTTGGTCTTCATTCAACCCAAAAATTCACACAACAAACCTAAATTCTTTTTTTCTATTCACTTTATTAATCCCTAATTTCACATATATTTATTAATTGACCAAACTAACTTCAATTGCAACCAAACTTTACCAACAGCTAGGTTTTATCACCAAACAGAGCCACAATAAATTTCATGATTTTTGGATTTACAGATAATTAATTAAAATTACACAAACTTGCATTTATTAATTACTTTACTGATTTATTCAGCAGATTAAAGGCACTGGAACACCCTATATTATATTTTTAACAAATACTACATACTTCAGAGAGCATACACAATTATTCTCACATTTTTCCATTCAACAGATTAATTCATATGAAAATAACAATCATCAGCACTATTCATATGAATATATAAATGAAAAGCATTTTGAAATTCACTGGAAAAAAGAAAAGACCAAATCAGCCCACTACGGCCCATGACCAAGCGAGCCGGCCCACTCGGCCTGCCCGCACCCGGCGCCGGCGATTTAGCAAAAGAGACCTTGGGGAAATCGGAAATCAACCCGCGGTCCGATCTATACTATTCACATGAGTCACGGGATTTGCACTTAACCCCCTGGAAAGACCTATCTTCTAAGCCGAGGCCCCTGGCCTCTCCTCTGTTTTGACAGAGGCGAGGGCGCCGGCGGTCCGCCGCCCCTAGCTCGCCGACGGTGAGCCGAGGGACGAAGCCGAGGGCACTGACGGACTCTACACTCCAAGGCGAGTCTACCAAGCTAAGATACGACGAGATCCGAGGCGCGCAGCACCTGGAGACACGTACGCGGCGGCTCGGTGGCGGCGGCGAGCACGTCGCCGGCGAGCACAAGCCGGTAAAGAGAGGGGAAAAAGGTGCGCGAGCATCTGGGGCTCACCACGAAGCTGGCCGACGGGTCGGTGGAGACGGAGGTGGTTCGGAGAAGGCGACTTGGCGACGGCGGCGGATCCCGGCGGCTCGGCACAACGGCGAACACGCGTTCCGGCGAACCTAGGGAACCAGAGAGCACGCCGACGCACGCGTAAGGTTCAAGGGGTCACGGAGATCACGGTACGCAACAATCCGAGGCCCAGAGCTTACCCAGACTAGCTCGAGACGACGGCGGAGCTCGCGGCGGCGCTCTGCCCGCCCGCGAAGGAGACACCGGTGTTCCGGTGGTTACGAAGCTCTACAGCTCCCGCCGACGGTCGCAGGAGATGCGCAAGGAAGCTAGCTAGCTGGCTGCAAGATGGAGAGGGTGGTGATGGACGGAGCGCGGCGTATTCGGCCGAGAACCGAGAGGTGGCAATGGCGACCGGGAGAAGGAAAAATGGCGTGGAGAGGGGTGGTCTTTGCCCTTTTGGAGGGGCAACGGGCGGGGACAGGCGCGGCACGACGCGGCGCACGCGCGCCCGTATCTGCAGAGGTCGCGGGGGCACGATCCCGGCCGGCACGGCTCGCCGCGCGCCCGCGCGCGACACGGCGGCTGCCGGCTCTGTTCGCGAACAGGAAGAGGGGGCGGAGTACTTGTAGCATAGATCCCTAGGGGCTGTCGGTTTTTGACCAAATTCGACTGATTTTGCATACAAACATGAAAAACTGCAAAAACAAAAGTTGTAGGGTTTGAAATTCTGAACAACTTTGCTTTTGGAACTAAATCCAAATTCGAAATATTTTTGAAACTACAGAAAAAGGGGTAGAATAGGGTTTAAAATTTCAAACTGTATTTTCAAAATTACTTTTAAATTTTCTCAACAACTTGAAAAGTTGCCAAAATAAAAGTTGTTCTACTCAATGAGCTTTACAACTTCTATTTAGGAAGTTTTGCCAGATTCCAAATAACTTTTGAAATGCCAATCCAAAACTAAGTTTTAAATCATTGTTTTGAAATAAATTTGAATTTCCACCACAGAACTTTGAAATCTCCAAAAATAAAAGTTGTTCCATTTTAAAAGATCTAAAACTTTTATTAAGGGACTATCTCAAAATTCCTTTTAGATTTTGAATTAGGTTTTAGTCCTAATAAAAGTAAGTTTTTAAACCTTTATTTGGGAATTTAAATTTTACAAACAAATGCTAATTAAATTCAAATCACTCTAGGGACCTAATCACAATCATATGCAAATGATTAATTTAAATATGATGACATGGCAGATTAATTAAATCCGTAATACCCGGGGTATTACAGCCTTCCTCCCTAAAAGAAATCTCGTCCCGAGATTAGGTACATAACCAAGATTGGAACAAGGCATAGGAAAAAGAGCTAACAACAACCAGTTCATGCTTAAACAAGAGACAAGGGAAAAACATACGCATTAAAAGACAGGTTTACATTTTACAAGGTAGCAAAGAACTCAGGGAAGTTTTCTGCCAAGAAATCTTCAGATTCCCAGGTAGCTTCATCTTCAGAATGATCACTCCATTGGATCTTGTACCATCTGGTTGTGGTCCTTCGGGTAACACGGTCCTTTATATCCAAAACTCGTACTGGCTGCTCCGAGTATGTCAATTCAGGTTCAAGTGTTACTCCTGCAACATCGATGACTTGTCCAGGTACTCGGAGACACTTCTTCAGCTGAGAAACATGAAACACATTGTGTACTTCCGAGAGATGTTCTGGCAATTCAAGCTTGTAAGCTACCTTTCCCACGCGTCCTATGATTAAGAACGGTCCAATATAACGCGGGGCTAACTTGCCTTTGACTCCAAAACGGTTAACTCCTTTCATAGGCGAAACTTTCAAGTATGCATAGTCTCCAACCTGAAATGTCAAAGGTCTGCGCCGCTGATCGGCATAACTTTTCTGTCGTGACTGTGCCACTCTCAAATTTTCCTGTATCAGTCGAACCTTTTCTTCGGCTTCATTGACCAAGTCAACTCCATAGAACCATCTTTCTCCAGGCTCGGACCAATTCAATGGAGTACGACACCTGCGGCCATATACTGCCTCAAACGGAGCCATTTTTATACTTTCTTGGTAACTGTTGTTGTACGAGAATTCGGCCAATGCCAAACACTCGTCCCATTTCTCAGGGTAATTGAGTGCACAGGCTCTTAACATGTCTTCAAGTATCTGATTTATTCTCTCTGTCTGTCCGTCAGTCTGAAGATGATAGGCTGTGCTATACAGGAGTTTTGTACCCAATGATTTATGAAAGGATCTCCAAAATTGGGATATGAACTGAGTACCTCGGTCAGAGACAATGGTCTTGGGCACTCCATGTAGCTTCATCAGATTTTCTATGTATAGCTTGGCGTAGTGCGGAGCCCTGTACATTTTCTTGACAGGTAAGAAATGAGCTTGTTTAGTGAGGCGGTCCACAACAACCCAGATAGAATTGAAACCCCTAGAGGTTGTTGGGAGACTCATAATGAAATCCATGCTGATGTCTTCCCATTTCCATGCAGGAATAGGTAATGGTTGCAGCTCTCCACCAGGCTTCATGTGTACAGCTTTTACTTTCTGACAAGTGTCGCATTTTGCTACATACTGAGCAATCTCGATCTTCATCTTAGTCCACCAAAACTTCTGTTTCAAATCCTGGTACATTTTGTTGCTTCCCGGATGAATAGAGTATCTTGTCAAATGAGCTTCGTCAAGAATCTTGCCACGTAACTCTGGAATTTTTGGAACTACAAGCCGATTCTTGAACCATACAATCCCTTCATCATCAATTCTGAAACAATCTGCTTTCCCTGCTTGGATTTTCTCTTTGATGTGCCTGATACCTTTACTATGTTTCTGAGCAGCCACGATTTCATCACGGATGGAGGGTTTGATGCTGATATTGTTCCAACTGCCTTGAGGGACTATTTCTATGCCCAATTTTTCCAACCCGTAACACAACGACAGATCATATGGCTTCACAGTCAAGCAATTACAATGAGCCTTCCGACTGAGTGCGTCGGCAACCACATTAGCTTTACCAGGATGGTAGTGCACTTCAATATCATAATCTTTTATCAACTCAAGCCATCTTCGTTGCCTCATATTTAATTCTTCTTGTGTAAAGATGTATTTCAGGCTTTTGTGATCGGTGTAGACATTGCAGGTGCTACCTAACAAGTAGTGACGCCAAATCTTCAATGCATGAACCACAGCTGCCAATTCAAGATCATGAGTGGGATAATTCTCTTCATGAGGCCGGAGTTGTCGTGAAGCATAAGCAATGACTCGGCCCTCTTGCATCAAAACACAACCAAGGCCAGTACCCGACGCATCGCAGTACACATCAAACGGCTTTTCAATATCTGGCTGAGCAAGGACTGGTGCAGTGGTCAAACATCTCTTCAAGGTTTGAAACGCTGTCTCGCATTCTGGCGACCAGACAAACTTGACCTGAGTCTTCAATAGGTTGGTTATAGGCTTAGCTATTCTTGAGAAATCCGGAATGAATCGGCGGTAATATCCCGCCATTCCCATGAAACTGCGAACCTGGTGCACAGTGGTTGGTGGTTTCCAGTTCAAGATTTCTTCCACCTTACTCGGATCTACGGACACACCTTCAGCCGTCAGGATATGTCCAAGAAATGGAACTCGGTCCAACCAGAACTCACATTTGCTGAATTTGGCATAGAGTTGATGTTCTCTTAAACGGTTCAAGACGATACGGAGGTGGTTGGCATGTTCTTCGGGTGTTTTAGAATAGATCAGGATGTCATCAATGAATACGACAACAAATTTGTCGAGCTCAGGCATGAAGACGGAATTCATGAGGTACATGAAATAGGCGGGTGCATTGGTTAGGCCAAAAGACATGACGAGGTATTCATATAGGCCATATCTAGTGGTGAAAGCTGTTTTTGGGATGTCTTCGGGACGGATCTTTATTTGGTGGTAGCCAGACCTAAGGTCAATCTTGGAAAACACCTTAGCTCCAGCCAGCTGGTCAAAGAGTAGGTCAATACGGGGTAAAGGATATTTGTTTTTATGGTGACCTCGTTGAGTGGACGGTAATCAATACAGAGTCGGAGGGATTTGTCTTTCTTCTTGACAAAGATGGCAGGACAACCCCAAGGGGATGAGCTGGGTCTGATGAAACCCTTATCTAGCAAATCTTGAAGCTGCACTTTAAGCTCTGCCAATTCCTTGGGAGGCATTCTGTAGGCTCTACGAGATATAGGTGCGGTTCCAGGTTTTAGCTCAATAGCAAATTCCACATCTCGATCAGGTGGCAAACCAGGCAACTCATCAGGAAACACATCTGGAAACTCGCAGACTACTGGAATCTTCAACACTTCTTCAACTGCGGTGGCACACAACCTTTGCACGGTCTTTTCAATCTTTCTTACGGGCAATGGAAGTTGGATAAGAAGTTGAGTTTGACTATTAGGTATGCTCACTCTTATGGTTCTATTCAACACATCAATCAAGGCCTTGTGCTGATACATCCAATTCATACCTAATATCACATCTATATCCTGATCCTTAAGTACTATCATTGTGGTTGGGAATCTATGCCCTCCCAGCTCTATAGGTACTCCCTGAACTACCTCTTTAGTAGTTATACGCCCCCCGGGCGAATGTATAAGGAAATCTTCCTTTATTTCCCCAATAGGTATTTCATGCTTAACCACAAATGTACGGTTGATGAATGAATGAGATGCACCAGAATCAAATAGCAGAACGGCAGAATGACTAGCAACGGGAAACTTACCCATCATGACGGGTTCTCCAGCAGGAATATCTTCGATCTGAGTGTAATAAACCCGACCTGCCTTCTTGACAATCTTGCCCTTCTGAGCGTGCTGCTGGTGACCACGGTGCTGAACTTGCTGTTGTGGAACACCAGGACTTCTCTGCACATTCTGGTTGTTCTGCTTCGGAAAAGGGCAATCACGGGCCCAGTGTCCCATCTTTCCACAGTTGTAGCATGGGTGATTATAGTTGGTCTGTGGAGTGTTGATACGAACGCCAGGGGCATTCGGCTGAGTGGTGTTTTGCTGATTAGAGGTATGAGAGGTAGCGGCAGTGCGCATAACTACCTGCTGATGGGGATATGACGGACGGTTATGGTGGGTAGGATGATAGATAACTTTCTGGCGTTTCTGACTGCCAGAAGAGCTAGACCTTTTGCTCTTCTTCTTCTCCTCTTGGAGCTGACGGTCGCTTTCCTCAAAAGCTATTGCACTATCCACTGCCTCATGAAAAGTGCACTTGAGGTTGTTAGACAGACTGCGTTGAATCTTGAAATTCAGACCTCTGACAAAACAGGCTCTCCTCTTAGAATCAGTGTTGGTATGCTCAGGTGCATACTGTGCCAAGTGGTTGAACTGCCCAAGATACTGAGCGACAGTGGACTCATTCTGCTTCAGGGCCAGAAACTGATCCAGCTTCAATTTCATCACACCCGCAGGGATGTAATGAGCACGAAAAGCATCACGGAACTCCTGCCAGGTAAGTTGATGTCCAGCGTCCTGCGCAGCCAAAAGGTTGGCATACCAAGTGGTCGCTGGGCCCCGAAGCTGCTGAGCTGCAAACAGAGGTTTCTGGACCTCGGTACAGTGAATCAAGCTAAACTTCTGCTCCATGGTACGGAGCCAATCATCGGCTTCTAAGGGTTCATCAGCCTTAGTGAACACTGGTGGGCGGGTGTCAGTGAAGTCAACGTAGGTGGTATCCTCATTATCACGGCGGCCACGACGTCCACCACGATCTTGCTGATTCTGAGCTAACAGCGCTGCAACATTGGTCAATGCAGCGATGGCCTCTGCCAGAGTGGGTGGAAACTGAGGTGGTTGGGGAACACCAGTTGCATTATCAGAGTTGTCTCCCATCTGTTAATAAGCAAACCCAACTTGAGTCTTACATTAGTTAAGCAAACATAGCAGCACACAGCAATATTACAAAGTTCACACAACATGGCTTGCACCCAGACGAGACCCACAACCCATAACTAAGGTTTTCTAGGTAAGCACCTATATTACAGACAAAAGAGAACAACTAGCTGACAACTCTAGGCCACACCGGCCTAGTCCTCATCGATCCCAGACGCGCCAGAAGCGTCACTGTCCTCGTCGATCTCCTCGAAGTCCTCCTCGGCATCTGCCTCGACGACCTCGACCGGCTCGACCTCCACGTCAACATCCTCCACGTCCTCATCCTCCTGACCGAGGACAACTCCCAACTCAGGATCCTCCTCCTGCGGTGCAGGAATAGGGTGGAGCTCACCATAGAGCTCATGCACCTCCTCGTGCAAGACGTTGTTGTAGAGCTCAAGCTGACCAACACGCTGCTCCGCCTCGAGCATCCTGTCCATGATCGTCTCCTCACGATCCCAAGCTTCATCCCTCTGCTTGGTCAGGCGATCGATCTCTCGACGCAGATCTCGATTGGTCCTCACGTCACGGTAGTGGTTGAGACGTGCCACTCTGTATTCTTCCTCCCACTGCCTGACTAGATCCTGCAGCCTTCCAACCTCAGCCTCAAGCTCCTCGCTGCTGCGACGAGGTGGGCGACTCCCAGAAGCTCCTTCCTCGCCAGCGCGTGGCGCCAACTGGTGGCGTGGAACGCCACGTGGTCCGGTCATCTTGCGTGCTGTGAGCTTGCAACGGGCCATCTGGAGAAGGTAAGTGGAATTTTAAGATATAATAGGTTAGCAAGAATAGGTTTGGTAAACTATCCCAAAAAACCCACTTTAAGGAGGAAGTTAATTAACAGGTGTGATTATCATGATGCATGTATGTATTTACGAATTTAAATCATGCAAGGCACCTACATACATAAATAAACTTTTAACATAGGGCTAATAATAATATTATTCCACCAGCTACCTTAATCCTATAAGGTAAAATATAGAACAAGACAAGAACTACTGAACAAGATAAGGATAGAAGCAATTTGGACCCAAAATAATAGGTTAAACTTTTTATGATCCAAAACATTTTGAAATTTTTAAAAAGTAATCCATAATGATTAGCAATGGAATGCTCTGGTACCAACTGTAACAGAACCGGCTAAATCACCTGGCCCACCGGCACCTGTCATTGTCACTAACGACTTCTGACAGCCGGGCCCGTGTCCCAAATGATCTAGACAGGTCTGTCGGGCTACATTAGCGCCCTTTTCTCCGACAGGATCACCATTGAAGAACCATTACAGGATTACAACATTTCATAATAAAAATACATCAGAGTAACAGTGCGGAAGATTACCTAACATTTAGATTACAAACCGGTTGTTCAAATAGAATTCAAATATAGTTATTACAGACCAGAGGACATAGCAGTATCAGTGGAATAGTTACACAATACTAGATAAGATAACTTGAACCCTGCCCACGGGTTCCACTTCACTCATCGCCGCTTTCTTCCTCGACCACGGTCACGCAACATGGAGCAAGACAGATCTCCGACTGCGGTCCTCCTGCAACGGGGTTAACAAACCCTGAGTACTTGGGGTACTCCGCAAGACTTACCCGACTAAGGGTGTAAAATGAGACTCAGGAATGCAAGGCTATGGGTAAGGCTAGCAGAGGATGAGGAGTTTGCAGAAAAGCAATCTATCCTGATCCATATTTTATTTTATCAATATCATAATCACAACTATAGTTCCAATATTCGGACTCATGTATCATCATTCTTCAAATTTCTTTATTCATTCAGATAGCCTAGTTGAGAACCACTTTTCGGTGTAGAGTGTGAGGATCAAGTCTCCATAACCGAGGAGCACGTCGATTCGAATCCAGAAAGTACCCAGCTGGGGATTCTAACCACACTGCATATGCAGCACGCCGGCATACATATACCAACCCGTCGTCACGGCTTTGCTATCCCGGAACCGGTCCTGCGCCACCCGAGAGCACAGTACTCCACTCTTATCCAGGCACGCCGGCCACGTGGGTACAAGCTACTCTCGCCATCTCTCCACTCCCAGTGCGTGGTTGTCGGTTCCAGCAATAGCGCCACCGAACTCTAGGCTTTCCGCATTGGTATGTGGCTAGGCTGTTCATCATGATCACAGCAGGCCTACAACGAATGGTCCCTACTTCCTTCCTGCCGCCAATCCTGCATTGGGACTCTAACCCAAGTACAAGACTACCCGACAGTTTTTATTATCGTGCCTGTCGGGTGAGTGAGACATAGGGAACGCCGCCCCATGAGCTGGCCACCCAACGAAACACGTTTCCAAAGACATCGACCAGTTCCAAATTACTCCGAAAGCGACCATGCATTGGGACTCCAACCCAAATACACATCGACCAGCGGATAACCAGTTCTTCACCAATTAAAGTATAAGTATAATCATGGCACAGAAAATAGTTTTTCTTTTATGCAAAGCTAAGTTCATTAAGCATGCCTAAGCATTTCTCAAACCATTTTATTTAAATCAGGTTTCAGGGTATTTATTTGAGACAATGCATCTGGATAGGTGACAATCAACTCCTATTAACCTAATGCAGTAGATTAACTCGAATTATAAATATTTTGTAATAGAGGGGCTGAATGCACCGGGGCTTGCCTTGGATCGTGTACAGCGTCGGATCGGGATCAGTCCCGCAGATGTCGAATCCTTGGATGACTTCTGGAGTGGCCTCCTCAGTAGTAGTCTCGACCTGGACCCCCTCGGGAACGGGCACTACACGTATGCAATGATGTATGCTTAGCGTGGCATGAGGGCAACAAATGAAATGCTTGAAAGTAAACCATTAATACCTTGAGTACAACTTTCCTTCACGGTAAAGTTGTAAACAATCTACGGAAGGTAAAAGTAATGTTTCCTACTTTTGTTTTATTGACCTTTTTAACGGTCACAGAAAGCCGCTACACAGCTCTATGACTACTACCAGGCACTAAGTTCTCAAATTGCCAAGGATCACACAGCGAAAGATCCTTGGTCTTCATTCAACCCAAAAATTCACACAACAAACCTAAATTCATTTTTTCTATTCACTTTATTAATCCCTAATTTCACATATATTTATTAATTGACCAAACTAACTTCAATTGCAACCAAACTTTACCAACAGCTAGGTTTTATCACCAAACAGAGCCACAATAAATTTCATGATTTTTGGATTTACAGATAATTAATTAAAATTACACAAACTTGCATTTATTAATTACTTTACTGATTTATTCAGCAGATTAAAGGCACTGGAACACCCTATATTATATTTTTAACAAATACTACATACTTCAGAGAGCATACACAATTATTCTCACATTTTTCCATTCAACAGATTAATTCATATGAAAATAACAATCATCAGCACTATTCATATGAATATATAAATGAAAAGCATTTTGAAATTCACTGGAAAAAAGAAAAGACCAAATCAGCCCACTACGGCCCATGACCAAGCGAGCCGGCCCACTCGGCCTGCCCGCACCCGGCGCCGGCGATTTAGCAAAAGAGACCTTGGGGAAATCGGAAATCAACCCGCGGTCCGATCTATACTATTCACATGAGTCACGGGATTTGCACTTAACCCCCTGGAAAGACCTATCTTCTAAGCCGAGGCCCCTGGCCTCTCCTCTGTTTTGACAGAGGCGAGGGCGCCGGCGGTCCGCCGCCCCTAGCTCGCCGACGGTGAGCCGAGGGACGAAGCCGAGGGCACTGACGGACTCTACACTCCAAGGCGAGTCTACCAAGCTAAGATACGACGAGATCCGAGGCGCGCAGCACCTGGAGACACGTACGCGGCGGCTCGGTGGCGGCGGCGAGCACGTCGCCGGCGAGCACAAGCCGGTAAAGAGAGGGGAAAAAGGTGCGCGAGCATCTGGGGCTCACCACGAAGCTGGCCGACGGGTCGGTGGAGACGGAGGTGGTTCGGAGAAGGCGACTTGGCGACGGCGGCGGATCCCGGCGGCTCGGCACAACGGCGAACACGCGTTCCGGCGAACCTAGGGAACCAGAGAGCACGCCGACGCACGCGTAAGGTTCAAGGGGTCACGGAGATCACGGTACGCAACAATCCGAGGCCCAGAGCTTACCCAGACTAGCTCGAGACGACGGCGGAGCTCGCGGCGGCGCTCTGCCCGCCCGCGAAGGAGACACCGGTGTTCCGGTGGTTACGAAGCTCTACAGCTCCCGCCGACGGTCGCAGGAGATGCGCAAGGAAGCTAGCTAGCTGGCTGCAAGATGGAGAGGGTGGTGATGGACGGAGCGCGGCGTATTCGGCCGAGAACCGAGAGGTGGCAATGGCGACCGGGAGAAGGAAAAATGGCGTGGAGAGGGGTGGTCTTTGCCCTTTTGGAGGGGCAACGGGCGGGGACAGGCGCGGCACGACGCGGCGCACGCGCGCCCGTATCTGCAGAGGTCGCGGGGGCACGATCCCGGCCGGCACGGCTCGCCGCGCGCCCGCGCGCGACACGGCGGCTGCCGGCTCTGTTCGCGAACAGGAAGAGGGGGCGGAGTACTGTAGCATAGATCCCTAGGGGCTGTCGGTTTTTGACCAAATTCGACTGATTTTGCATACAAACATGAAAAACTGCAAAAACAAAAGTTGTAGGGTTTGAAATTCTGAACAACTTTGCTTTTGGAACTAAATCCAAATTCGAAATATTTTTGAAACTACAGAAAAAGGGGTAGAATAGGGTTTAAAATTTCAAACTGTATTTTCAAAATTACTTTTAAATTTTCTCAACAACTTGAAAAGTTGCCAAAATAAAAGTTGTTCTACTCAATGAGCTTTACAACTTCTATTTAGGAAGTTTTGCCAGATTCCAAATAACTTTTGAAATGCCAATCCAAAACTAAGTTTTAAATCATTGTTTTGAAATAAATTTGAATTTCCACCACAGAACTTTGAAATCTCCAAAAATAAAAGTTGTTCCATTTTAAAAGATCTAAAACTTTTATTAAGGGACTATCTCAAAATTCCTTTTAGATTTTGAATTAGGTTTTAGTCCTAATAAAAGTAAGTTTTTAAACCTTTATTTGGGAATTTAAATTTTACAAACAAATGCTAATTAAATTCAAATCACTCTAGGGACCTAATCACAATCATATGCAAATGATTAATTTAAATATGATGACATGGCAGATTAATTAAATCCGTAATACCCGGGGTATTACAGCCTTCCTCCCTAAAAGAAATCTCGTCCCGAGATTAGGTACATAACCAAGATTGGAACAAGGCATAGGAAAAAGAGCTAACAACAACCAGTTCATGCTTAAACAAGAGACAAGGGAAAAACATACGCATTAAAAGACAGGTTTACATTTTACAAGGTAGCAAAGAACTCAGGGAAGTTTTCTGCCAAGAAATCTTCAGATTCCTAGGTAGCTTCATCTTCAGAATGATCACTCCATTGGATCTTGTACCATCTGGTTGTGGTCCTTCGGGTAACACGGTCCTTTATATCCAAAACTCGTACTGGCTGCTCCGAGTATGTCAATTCAGGTTCAAGTGTTACTCCTGCAACATCGATGACTTGTCCAGGTACTCGGAGACACTTCTTCAGCTGAGAAATATGAAACACATTGTGTACTTCCGAGAGATGTTCTGGCAATTCAAGCTTGTAAGCTACCTTTCCCACGCGTCCTATGATTAAGAACGGTCCAATATAACGCGGGGCTAACTTGCCTTTGACTCCAAAACGGTTAACTCCTTTCATAGGCGAAACTTTCAAGTATGCATAGTCTCCAACCTGAAATGTCAAAGGTCTGCGCCGCTGATCGGCATAACTTTTCTGTCGTGACTGTGCCACTCTCAAATTTTCCTGTATCAGTCGAACCTTTTCTTCGGCTTCATTGACCAAGTCAACTCCATAGAACCATCTTTCTCCAGGCTCGGACCAATTCAATGGAGTACGACACCTGCGGCCATATACTGCCTCAAACGGAGCCATTTTTATACTTTCTTGGTAACTGTTGTTGTACGAGAATTCGGCCAATGCCAAACACTCGTCCCATTTCTCAGGGTAATTGAGTGCACAGGCTCTTAACATGTCTTCAAGTATCTGATTTATTCTCTCTGTCTGTCCGTCAGTCTGAGGATGATAGGCTGTGCTATACAGGAGTTTTGTACCCAATGATTTATGAAAGGATCTCCAAAATTGGGATATGAACTGAGTACCTCGGTCAGAGACAATGGTCTTGGGCACTCCATGTAGCTTCATCAGATTTTCTATGTATAGCTTGGCGTAGTGCGGAGCCCTGTACATTTTCTTGACAGGTAAGAAATGAGCTTGTTTAGTGAGGCGGTCCACAACAACCCAGATAGAATTGAAACCCCTAGAGGTTGTTGGGAGACTCATAATGAAATCCATGCTGATGTCTTCCCATTTCCATGCAGGAATAGGTAATGGTTGCAGCTCTCCACCAGGCTTCATGTGTACAGCTTTTACTTTCTGACAAGTGTCGCATTTTGCTACATACTGAGCAATCTCGATCTTCATCTTAGTCCACCAAAACTTCTGTTTCAAATCCTGGTACATTTTGTTGCTTCCCGGATGAATAGAGTATCTTGTCAAATGAGCTTCGTCAAGAATCTTGCCACGTAACTCTGGAATTTTTGGAACTACAAGCCGATTCTTGAACCATACAATCCCTTCATCATCAATTCTGAAACAATCTGCTTTCCCTGCTTGGATTTTCTCTTTGATGTGCCTGATACCTTTACTATGTTTCTGAGCAGCCACGATTTCATCACGGATGGAGGGTTTGATGCTGATATTGTTCCAACTGCCTTGAGGGACTATTTCTATGCCCAATTTTTCCAACCCGTAACACAACGACAGATCATATGGCTTCACAGTCAAGCAATTACAATGAGCCTTCCGACTGAGTGCGTCGGCAACCACATTAGCTTTACCAGGATGGTAGTGCACTTCAATATCATAATCTTTTATCAACTCAAGCCATCTTCGTTGCCTCATATTTAATTCTTCTTGTGTAAAGATGTATTTCAGGCTTTTGTGATCGGTGTAGACATTGCAGGTGCTACCTAACAAGTAGTGACGCCAAATCTTCAATGCATGAACCACAGCTGCCAATTCAAGATCATGAGTGGGATAATTCTCTTCATGAGGCCGGAGTTGTCGTGAAGCATAAGCAATGACTCGGCCCTCTTGCATCAAAACACAACCAAGGCCAGTACCCGACGCATCGCAGTACACATCAAACGGCTTTTCAATATCTGGCTGAGCAAGGACTGGTGCAGTGGTCAAACATCTCTTCAAGGTTTGAAACGCTGTCTCGCATTCTGGCGACCAGACAAACTTGACCTGAGTCTTCAATAGGTTGGTTATAGGCTTAGCTATTCTTGAGAAATCCGGAATGAATCGGCGGTAATATCCCGCCATTCCCATGAAACTGCGAACCTGGTGCACAGTGGTTGGTGGTTTCCAGTTCAAGATTTCTTCCACCTTACTCGGATCTACGGACACACCTTCAGCCGTCAGGATATGTCCAAGAAATGGAACTCGGTCCAACCAGAACTCACATTTGCTGAATTTGGCATAGAGTTGATGTTCTCTTAAACGGTTCAAGACGATACGGAGGTGGTTGGCATGTTCTTCGGGTGTTTTAGAATAGATCAGGATGTCATCAATGAATACGACAACAAATTTGTCGAGCTCAGGCATGAAGACGGAATTCATGAGGTACATGAAATAGGCGGGTGCATTGGTTAGGCCAAAAGACATGACGAGGTATTCATATAGGCCATATCTAGTGGTGAAAGCTGTTTTTGGGATGTCTTCGGGACGGATCTTTATTTGGTGGTAGCCAGACCTAAGGTCAATCTTGGAAAACACCTTAGCTCCAGCCAGCTGGTCAAAGAGTAGGTCAATACGGGGTAAAGGATATTTGTTTTTATGGTGACCTCGTTGAGTGGACGGTAATCAATACAGAGTCGGAGGGATTTGTCTTTCTTCTTGACAAAGATGGCAGGACAACCCCAAGGGGATGAGCTGGGTCTGATGAAACCCTTATCTAGCAAATCTTGAAGCTGCACTTTAAGCTCTGCCAATTCCTTGGGAGGCATTCTGTAGGCTCTACGAGATATAGGTGCGGTTCCAGGTTTTAGCTCAATAGCAAATTCCACATCTCGATCAGGTGGCAAACCAGGCAACTCATCAGGAAACACATCTGGAAACTCGCAGACTACTGGAATCTTCAACACTTCTTCAACTGCGGTGGCACACAACCTTTGCACGGTCTTTTCAATCTTTCTTACGGGCAATGGAAGTTGGATAAGAAGTTGAGTTTGACTATTAGGTATGCTCACTCTTATGGTTCTATTCAACACATCAATCAAGGCCTTGTGCTGATACATCCAATTCATACCTAATATCACATCTATATCCTGATCCTTAAGTACTATCATTGTGGTTGGGAATCTATGCCCTCCCAGCTCTATAGGTACTCCCTGAACTACCTCTTTAGTAGTTATACGCCCCCCGGGCGAATGTATAAGGAAATCTTCCTTTATTTCCCCAATAGGTATTTCATGCTTAACCACAAATGTACGGTTGATGAATGAATGAGATGCACCAGAATCAAATAGCAGAACGGCAGAATGACTAGCAACGGGAAACTTACCCATCATGACGGGTTCTCCAGCAGGAATATCTTCGATCTGAGTGTAATAAACCCGACCTGCCTTCTTGACAATCTTGCCCTTCTGAGCGTGCTGCTGGTGACCACGGTGCTGAACTTGCTGTTGTGGAACACCAGGACTTCTCTGCACATTCTGGTTGTTCTGCTTCGGAAAAGGGCAATCACGGGCCCAGTGTCCCATCTTTCCACAGTTGTAGCATGGGTGATTATAGTTGGTCTGTGGAGTGTTGATACGAACGCCAGGGGCATTCGGCTGAGTGGTGTTTTGCTGATTAGAGGTATGAGAGGTAGCGGCAGTGCGCATAACTACCTGCTGATGGGGATATGACGGACGGTTATGGTGGGTAGGATGATAGATAACTTTCTGGCGTTTCTGACTGCCAGAAGAGCTAGACCTTTTGCTCTTCTTCTTCTCCTCTTGGAGCTGACGGTCGCTTTCCTCAAAAGCTATTGCACTATCCACTGCCTCATGAAAAGTGCACTTGAGGTTGTTAGACAGACTGCGTTGAATCTTGAAATTCAGACCTCTGACAAAACAGGCTCTCCTCTTAGAATCAGTGTTGGTATGCTCAGGTGCATACTGTGCCAAGTGGTTGAACTGCCCAAGATACTGAGCGACAGTGGACTCATTCTGCTTCAGGGCCAGAAACTGATCCAGCTTCAATTTCATCACACCCGCAGGGATGTAATGAGCACGAAAAGCATCACGGAACTCCTGCCAGGTAAGTTGATGTCCAGCGTCCTGCGCAGCCAAAAGGTTGGCATACCAAGTGGTCGCTGGGCCCCGAAGCTGCTGAGCTGCAAACAGAGGTTTCTGGACCTCGGTACAGTGAATCAAGCTAAACTTCTGCTCCATGGTACGGAGCCAATCATCGGCTTCTAAGGGTTCATCAGCCTTAGTGAACACTGGTGGGCGGGTGTCAGTGAAGTCAACGTAGGTGGTATCCTCATTATCACGGCGGCCACGACGTCCACCACGATCTTGCTGATTCTGAGCTAACAGCGCTGCAACATTGGTCAATGCAGCGATGGCCTCTGCCAGAGTGGGTGGAAACTGAGGTGGTTGGGGAACACCAGTTGCATTATCAGAGTTGTCTCCCATCTGTTAATAAGCAAACCCAACTTGAGTCTTACATTAGTTAAGCAAACATAGCAGCACACAGCAATATTACAAAGTTCACACAACATGGCTTGCACCCAGACGAGACCCACAACCCATAACTAAGGTTTTCTAGGTAAGCACCTATATTACAGACAAAAGAGAACAACTAGCTGACAACTCTAGGCCACACCGGCCTAGTCCTCATCGATCCCAGACGCGCCAGAAGCGTCACTGTCCTCGTCGATCTCCTCGAAGTCCTCCTCGGCATCTGCCTCGACGACCTCGACCGGCTCGACCTCCACGTCAACATCCTCCACGTCCTCATCCTCCTGACCGAGGACAACTCCCAACTCAGGATCCTCCTCCTGCGGTGCAGGAATAGGGTGGAGCTCACCATAGAGCTCATGCACCTCCTCGTGCAAGACGTTGTTGTAGAGCTCAAGCTGACCAACACGCTGCTCCGCCTCGAGCATCCTGTCCATGATCGTCTCCTCACGATCCCAAGCTTCATCCCTCTGCTTGGTCAGGCGATCGATCTCTCGACGCAGATCTCGATTGGTCCTCACGTCACGGTAGTGGTTGAGACGTGCCACTCTGTATTCTTCCTCCCACTGCCTGACTAGATCCTGCAGCCTTCCAACCTCAGCCTCAAGCTCCTCGCTGCTGCGACGAGGTGGGCGACTCCCAGAAGCTCCTTCCTCGCCAGCGCGTGGCGCCAACTGGTGGCGTGGAACGCCACGTGGTCCGGTCATCTTGCGTGCTGTGAGCTTGCAACGGGCCATCTGGAGAAGGTAAGTGGAATTTTAAGATATAATAGGTTAGCAAGAATAGGTTTGGTAAACTATCCCAAAAAAACCCACTTTAAGGAGGAAGTTAATTAACAGGTGTGATTATCATGATGCATGTATGTATTTACGAATTTAAATCATGCAAGGCACCTACATACATAAATAAACTTTTAACATAGGGCTAATAATAATATTATTCCACCAGCTACCTTAATCCTATAAGGTAAAATATAGAACAAGACAAGAACTACTGAACAAGATAAGGATAGAAGCAATTTGGACCCAAAATAATAGGTTAAATTTTTTATGATCCAAAACATTTTGAAATTTTTGAAAAGTAATCCATAATGATTAGCAATGGAATGCTCTGGTACCAACTGTAACAGAACCGGCTAAATCACCTGGCCCACCGGCACCTGTCATTGTCACTAACGACTTCTGACAGCCGGGCCCGTGTCCCAAATGATCTAGACAGGTCTGTCGGGCTACATTAGCGCCCTTTTCTCCGACAGGATCACCATTGAAGAACCATTACAGGATTACAACATTTCATAATAAAAATACATCAGAGTAACAGTGCGGAAGATTACCTAACATTTAGATTACAAACCGGTTGTTCAAATAGAATTCAAATATAGTTATTACAGACCAGAGGACATAGCAGTATCAGTGGAATAGTTACACAATACTAGATAAGATAACTTGAACCCTGCCCACGGGTTCCACTTCACTCATCGCCGCTTTCTTCCTCGACCACGGTCACGCAACATGGAGCAAGACAGATCTCCGACTGCGGTCCTCCTGCAACGGGGTTAACAAACCCTGAGTACTTGGGGTACTCCGCAAGACTTACCCGACTAAGGGTGTAAAATGAGACTCAGAAATGCAAGGCTATGGGTAAGGCTAGCAGAGGATGAGGAGTTTGCAGAAAAGCAATCTATCCTGATCCATATTTTATTTTATCAATATCATAATCACAACTATAGTTCCAATATTCGGACTCATGTATCATCATTCTTCAAATTTCTTTATTCATTCAGATAGCCTAGTTGAGAACCACTTTTCGGTGTAGAGTGTGAGGATCAAGTCTCCATAACCGAGGAGCACGTCGATTCGAATCCAGAAAGTACCCAGCTGGGGATTCTAACCACACTGCATATGCAGCACGCCGGCATACATATACCAACCCGTCGTCACGGCTTTGCTATCCCGGAACCGGTCCTGCGCCACCCGAGAGCACAGTACTCCACTCTTATCCAGGCACGCCGGCCACGTGGGTACAAGCTACTCTCGCCATCTCTCCACTCCCAGTGCGTGGTTGTCGGTTCCAGCAATAGCGCCACCGAACTCTAGGCTTTCCGCATTGGTATGTGGCTAGGCTGTTCATCATGATCACAGCAGGCCTACAACGAACGGTCCCTACTTCCTTCCTGCCGCCAATCCTGCATTGGGACTCTAACCCAAGTACAAGACTACCCGACAGTTTTTATTATCGTGCCTGTCGGGTGAGTGAGACATAGGGAACGCCGCCCCATGAGCTGGCCACCCAACGAAACACGTTTCCAAAGACATCGACCAGTTCCAAATTACTCCGAAAGCGACCATGCATTGGGACTCCAACCCAAATACACATCGACCAGCGGATAACCAGTTCTTCACCAATTAAAGTATAAGTATAATCATGGCACAGAAAATAGTTTTTCTTTTATGCAAAGCTAAGTTCATTAAGCATGCCTAAGCATTTCTCAAACCATTTTATTTAAATCAGGTTTCAGGGTATTTATTTGAGACAATGCATCTGGATAGGTGACAATCAACTCCTATTAACCTAATGCAGTAGATTAACTCGAATTATAAATATTTTGTAATAGAGGGGCTGAATGCACCGGGGCTTGCCTTGGATCGTGTACAGCGTCGGATCGGGATCAGTCCCGCAGATGTCGAATCCTTGGATGACTTCTGGAGTGGCCTCCTCAGTAGTAGTCTCGACCTGGACCCCCTCGGGAACGGGCACTACACGTATGCAATGATGTATGCTTAGCGTGGCATGAGGGCAACAAATGAAATGCTTGAAAGTAAACCATTAATACCTTGAGTACAACTTTCCTTCACGGTAAAGTTGTAAACAATCTACGGAAGGTAAAAGTAATGTTTCCTACTTTTGTTTTATTGACCTTTTTAACGGTCACAGAAAGCCGCTACACAGCTCTATGACTACTACCAGGCACTAAGTTCTCAAATTGCCAAGGATCACACAGCGAAAGATCCTTGGTCTTCATTCAACCCAAAAATTCACACAACAAACCTAAATTCTTTTTTTCTATTCACTTTATTAATCCCTAATTTCACATATATTTATTAATTGACCAAACTAACTTCAATTGCAACCAAACTTTACCAACAGCTAGGTTTTATCACCAAACAGAGCCACAATAAATTTCATGATTTTTGGATTTACAGATAATTAATTAAAATTACACAAACTTGCATTTATTAATTACTTTACTGATTTATTCAGCAGATTAAAGGCACTGGAACACCCTATATTATATTTTTAACAAATACTACATACTTCAGAGAGCATACACAATTATTCTCACATTTTTCCATTCAACAGATTAATTCATATGAAAATAACAATCATCAGCACTATTCATATGAATATATAAATGAAAAGCATTTTGAAATTCACTGGAAAAAAGAAAAGACCAAATCAGCCCACTACGGCCCATGACCAAGCGAGCCGGCCCACTCGGCCTGCCCGCACCCGGCGCCGGCGATTTAGCAAAAGAGACCTTGGGGAAATCGGAAATCAACCCGCGGTCCGATCTATACTATTCACATGAGTCACGGGATTTGCACTTAACCCCCTGGAAAGACCTATCTTCTAAGCCGAGGCCCCTGGCCTCTCCTCTGTTTTGACAGAGGCGAGGGCGCCGGCGGTCCGCCGCCCCTAGCTCGCCGACGGTGAGCCGAGGGACGAAGCCGAGGGCACTGACGGACTCTACACTCCAAGGCGAGTCTACCAAGCTAAGATACGACGAGATCCGAGGCGCGCAGCACCTGGAGACACGTACGCGGCGGCTCGGTGGCGGCGGCGAGCACGTCGCCGGCGAGCACAAGCCGGTAAAGAGAGGGGAAAAAGGTGCGCGAGCATCTGGGGCTCACCACGAAGCTGGCCGACGGGTCGGTGGAGACGGAGGTGGTTCGGAGAAGGCGACTTGGCGACGGCGGCGGATCCCGGCGGCTCGGCACAACGGCGAACACGCGTTCCGGCGAACCTAGGGAATCAGAGAGCACGCCGACGCACGCGTAAGGTTCAAGGGGTCACGGAGATCACGGTACGCAACAATCCGAGGCCCAGAGCTTACCCAGACTAGCTCGAGACGACGGCGGAGCTCGCGGCGGCGCTCTGCCCGCCCGCGAAGGAGACACCGGTGTTCCGGTGGTTACGAAGCTCTACAGCTCCCGCCGACGGTCGCAGGAGATGCGCAAGGAAGCTAGCTAGCTGGCTGCAAGATGGAGAGGGTGGTGATGGACGGAGCGCGGCGTATTCGGCCGAGAACCGAGAGGTGGCGATGGCGACCGGGAGAAAGAAAAATGGCGTGGAGAGGGGTGGTCTTTGCCCTTTTGGAGGGGCAACGGGCGGGGACAGGCGCGGCACGACGCGGCGCACGCGCGCCCGTATCTGCCGAGGTCGCGGGGGCACGATCCCGGCCGGCACGGCTCGCCGCGCGCCCGCGCGCGACACGGCGGCTGCCGGCTCTGTTCGCGAACAGGAAGAGGGGGCGGAGTACTGTAGCATAGATCCCTAGGGGCTGTCGGTTTTTGACCAAATTCGACTGATTTTGCATACAAACATGAAAAACTGCAAAAACAAAAGTTGTAGGGTTTGAAATTCTGAACAACTTTGCTTTTGGAACTAAATCCAAATTTGAAATATTTTTGAAACTACAGAAAAAGGGGTAGAATAGGGTTTAAAATTTCAAACTGTATTTTCAAAATTACTTTTAAATTTTCTCAACAACTTGAAAAGTTGCCAAAATAAAAGTTGTTCTACTCAATGAGCTTTACAACTTCTATTTAGGAAGTTTTGCCAGATTCCAAATAACTTTTGAAATGCCAATCCAAAACTAAGTTTTAAATCATTGTTTTGAAATAAATTTGAATTTCCACCACAGAACTTTGAAATCTCCAAAAATAAAAGTTGTTCCATTTTAAAAGATCTAAAACTTTTATTAAGGGACTATCTCAAAATTCCTTTTAGATTTTGAATTAGGTTTTAGTCCTAATAAAAGTAAGTTTTTAAACCTTTATTTGGGAATTTAAATTTTACAAACAAATGCTAATTAAATTCAAATCACTCTAGGGACCTAATCACAATCATATGCAAATGATTAATTTAAATATGATGACATGGCAGATTAATTAAATCCGTAATACCCGGGGTATTACATATCTTAAGGTAAGCGGTCACTATTTTCCTCTTGATCTTGGTATGCACATAAATGAAGATGCAAACATGTTAGAGTTACAACTTTAATTGATTAACCTAATTAATTCAACATGCTTTGTCCCTTTAAGATTGTTCATGGCACCATTTTTTTGATCTTAGTCTTAACCAAATGTGCTAAACATTGTATTCTATCTTTGGAAGATGATAGTCATACTCATATGAAAATTTATATAGACAACCCTTTCAATGGTTAAGCAATTTAAATCTTTTCTGCCGTATGAACTTAAATGCAACATTAAATGCTTAATCGTCTGATCTTACCACTCATGTCACGAATAAAACAAAATATGCAACATCAATTTTATCTTGTTCAATGTGCCTAAGGATAGAGAAAATAAAGAGATAGATTTGGTTTTGTTGGTGTTTTTCCACTAGCAGAACCCATACACTTGATCTCTTTCTTGGTTTTGCAAACAGGACAACACTTCGACTAAAGTTTGTTAATTCCCAAAATTCTACAAGTGAAAGTTCTGTGAACATGCACACTGAGCATGATGCTGTCAGATCCAACTATTAATGTCTACTTCAACCTGCTGGCCAAGAAAAGAACAAAAGTGACATCACCATCACCAGAGGTGCAACCATGAAGACCTCCATCTCTAAGACGGAGAGATACATAAGAGTGGAAGAAAAAGTCCTAACGGTAGACTTTAAATCCCGCACCTTTCGCATAAGGTAATATGGTAGTTATCTAATTAATTAGTATTTCTGTCTGCATTAGTAATTTCACTTTAGCATATTCATCTTCATTCATATCAAAACGAAAAAGAAAAAAATAAAAATCTTTATTGTCTTATTTACTGCATCACAAAATATTAAAGCCCCACGTGAATAAACTTATGGTAACCCTGTAGGAGTATTTACTGTGGTGATATAAAAAATGATAATAGCATCTGTATTTACTTTCTTGCATTATAAAAATCCTAAGCCCCATGAGAATAAATATTCTCAGTGCTGGCATAAAAATAAAATATACATCATGCATACATATTTACTTTTCTGCATAAGAAAATCAGAAAATCCTATAAAGAATCCTGCTAGAACCTATCAATTTAAAATCAACTCAAAATAATAATCAATTACTTATTGGCTGATCGCTAACCTCTTATTAAATTCGAGCCTCGAGTTTTGGTTTTCTTGTTGAAGTATAATTCTGCAGGAATAACACTATGACTGATGAGTGAGTCCATTAGTGGAGCCCACTAGGACTACTGCTGACAAGCTTGCTCTAAAGGCCATCAACACCAAGTATTGCACACATCTAGCTTGGGGGAGGGGCATCCCCTAGTTATCAGGTAACTATACCTATGCGATTATCGAGTCTGTTTTATAAAGTCATAAAATACCAAAAATATGTGAGCACATGAAGGTTCACAATAATATCATAAGAATATCTAAAAAAACCAAAAATATATGGGCACACGAAGGTCCACACTTTTTTAAAAAAAACCAAAATATGTGGGCACATGAAGGTCCACACTCTTAGAGAAGTTTCCTAATTGGGTAAAAAAGCTTAAACTTCTGCTGGAAATATAAAATTAATCACTTACCATGGAGTGGTACTAAACCTAACCCCTTTCCATGAGATTTGGTATTTTTGTTGGCAATTGAGTTTCACAAGAAAATACAAGATCAAAGAGCTAGTTAACCTGACGCCCTTACACTGCCGATACACCTGTTCCCAGAAGAATCACTCAATTTGCAACATCAAAGACCCTGTAAAACGTCAAACTTGGGGGAGGACACCCTCCATTTAAAATTCAGCTAAGTATAAGTTTCTCACCTTATTATTATTACCATATCGCTTTTTCGTGTGAGTTAGCTAGTAAGATAAAATTTGAAAACCAAATAAATACTTAGCTATATATTAGAGTGATCTTAGAGTGTGTCTATAGTCAGTCTAGGTTAGAGTCAAATAAAAACTAGAGAACCTTAAAATTTTGTCTTGGAGATGATGAATAGTTGCTCTGCCGTAATTCCTTTCAAGTGTCTGGTTTTCAACCTTAAATTCTCCCGAGTTTTGAATACTACTATTTTGGCTTAAGAATTTACTCTGAATCTAAAACTTGTGGAGGCATATGCTTGAGCTAAGTCTAAATGATTGATTGATATGATACATGAAGGTTGAGATGCTATTTATCTTATTCCTAGCAATACTAAGTTCTGGAGATTTATTTTAAATTTAAAATCTTATATGATGAGTTCTTGTATGACAAAGTGTAAATTCCTGCCAAAGCCATATATGATACATTTAGAGATAGGAAAATCTTTACACATTTATGCTGCTTGTTTTGCATTTAGTTTAGTCAACCTTTGTTGTATACCTTATGAGAGTCTTGTCATGCTTTTAAAATCAAGATCACTTACACACTCCACCCATATATGCATTACTCCTACTCTGGGAGTAAGCGCAATCATTTTTCACTTCCAACCAGATCCACCTTAAAAATGTTTTTCTCCTACACTGGAAGTAAACACCCAAAAAGATACCCTATAGGACAGCCCCTGTTTAATTGCTCTAAGTTCTTATCATTATCTCTCCAATTATTTATATTCAAATGACGCATGCATGTGGCTATGCAAAAGTATTGAAAAAAGAGAAAAAAACATAAAAGGGAGTAAAAGATGGACAAGTGTCCCAACAATTAAAACAATGGGTACTTAGATGCCCACCTCCCTATGAAAAAAAGAAAAAAAGAGAGAGAAAGAAAAGAAGAAAAGAAAATAAAGATATCCCATGTTTTCCCGCGAAAGTTCTAAGTTCTAAGTGAGAGATCTAGTTTTAAAGAGCAAAAGTAGAATTAGGATTAGCCACCTTATATACACCTATCCACCATATTTCATACACATGCACATCTTAGTTTGATTGTATGACTTGACTCTCTGTGGATCCATTGTTTGACTTTACAATATATGAATTGCAAGTATGTTCATCTTTGTTATTGCCACTCCTATAAGCTCCATTATAATCCTTAGTTGTAGGAAGGGCATAACATCATTAATGCCTCAGTGAGATCCATAAATACCACATATATTAAGAGACTTGAGGGTGTCATACAATTAAGCTCTGAGTTTTATTTCGAAAACTTACAAAACTCTGGAATATTGGTACTGTGAAGAATTTGAGACATAATGTTTGATTTGATTGTTCTATCTTTCGATTGCTCAAGACTTATGCAAAAGCTGAGAAGCTCTATAGTTAAAGGTATAATGGGTAAGTTTGAAAGTTAGAACAGTTTTGTCTAATCCGGAGGAGAATTACTGTTTGAAAGCATGTGTACTTGGAAGGCATAAAGCATTGTAGCAACTTCTGGTCCAAGTTTATTAGCAATTAGATTTAGTTTGTTTGCTAAGGGACTGGCAAACAGGTAAGCTTGGGGGTGTTGTTGACGGTGGATAACGTCAACTTTTATTAGAACTTTAGACATGAAATGACACATGAATACACACTAGTGTAGGGTTTTAACTGACAGTTTCCACGAGTTTTGTATGTTCTGTATTTTCTAGGGGCTATTCCAGAAAAGCGTAAAAGAGGGGTTAAAGAGCATAAAAGACATGAAACTTAACCGCCAAGGAAACATCATCACGAAGACCCTGGAAGGATCTAGAAGACATCCGAGCAAGCGGGGCCCCGGATCCCACAAAGTGGGGCCGGCCGGCCCCCCCTGCTGGGTCTGGGCCCCATCTTCTAGAATGTTCCCCCCACGCTTCCTTGGCACCCAAGTAAAGCATCCCTCCGTCGATCTAAAGTCGGTTTGATCCGACGATGCACGTAACATGAGACGTGGATCGATGACGTGGCGGTTCCTTGGCCCCTACTCCACCTCGGCCTATATAAGGACGCCCCAGGCCCCCTTCAGAAGGCATTCTACACTCCGGTGCTTCATATTCTCTACATAAATTAGGGTTAGGGTCCCTCTAGTTGATCTAGTTCTAGTTCATCTAGTTGTAGCAATTAGGAGAGACTAGTTCATCCAGATCTAGTCTTGTTTAGAGATTAGAGAGATAGAGTAGAAGAGTAGAGATTCTGGAGGAGTTCTGGCCTGTCGGTGCTTCTTCGTGGCTGTATTCTTCTGGATTCAGTTTTCTCGTCTGGAGCTGCGTTCTAATGTACTTTTATATTCAACTTCTAATTTAAGTAAGCATTTGTTCTTATTCGTTCTTAAGTTTGCAACTCATATTGAGTGCTTTGATCTTGGTCATTACTTGATTGAAGTAGTATTTCGTAGTGTAGGCGTGGTGCCTAGGCTAGGTTTACTTGTGAATGTCCGCTGATTGGCCGGATAGTGGTAAATCGCGTAGGTGACAGCTGCGTTGAGTCCTCTGTAGTCCACTTCCCGTTGATAGGATCGATAGGTGTATAAGTGACTGGTAGGAGGGAACTCTGATTTCGCCTCTTATTCATGTCACTGCCCAGTTAGAACAATATTATTCAAAGTTTACCGGTTGTTGGAACTAGATAATCATTAGCTATTTCCTCTTTCTTGATATTATCTAGCATAATTCTAGGGTTAAATCATTGGCTTGGTCATTATCACCTACTGTTCCTTATGGATACGATATTTAAAACCTCCAGGTGAAATGTGACAGCGGTATTATATCTGTGCGCTTGCAGATAATCTTAATACAATCTTATTTAATAGAGTGCAGTTAATTTATACCAACACTAATCTAAGTTAATGTGCTCTCAAACTCTAACTAAAGAGCCACACTAACCCAATCAATCACAACCGATAGACTCGCTCTCAACGACTAGGCCTACACTGAAGACCTAGATCAACTAAGAATTAAATGTAATGTAGGATGGATGGTTATACTGCCGAATAGAGTAGATGAAGCCAATCACTAGGAGAAGAATACCAAGTCAATCAATCAACCACTCGATGGTGGTGAGCGCAATGAAAACCAAGATATAAGACACCCAACTTTTTACAAAGGTTCACTTGATCGCCGTCAAAGCTACTCCTCATTATGACAACGTACTCTCTTGGTGGATCATGTTCGAGGCATCACACGCCAACCCTCATTAGGTGCCACATATCCAACACAAGAAGAGGGTATCCAAATCACAAGCAATACAATAGAGTACCTTTTGGCTCTCCACAGGGGAATAACAAGGTCAAGAATCCCTCACAATCCATCATGACATGGCCTCAAACAATCACCAACTCGAGCTCAACACCTCCAGCTGCTCTAAGCCACCTAGGAGTCGGCGAAACTCCAATAGAATTAGAAAATCTACAGGAACTCGATCACCTAGTGCCTCTAGATGCTATCACTCAAGTAAATACACTAAAGCTCACTCCCAACTCACTTGAGATGCACAAACAAGCAAGAGATTGGGTGGGAGGGTGTTTGCTCAGCTCAAAGATGTTATATAATGCAAGAATAACCAATTGAGAGAGATAGTCAAACTTGAGCCAAGGCCTATTTATAAGCCACAAAGGAAATAAAGTTGTTGGTACCTCGAGGGCGCTCCAGACGCTAGGTCCGGACATGTGGGATGACTAGTCCAACAGTCTAGACCCCATGTCCAAGCCAGTCGTGCGCTGCACGTGTTTTCAAAAGTTTGAAACTAGCTGTTGCTGCCAATGGCTCTCTACATGCTCGGACGCCAGGCTCTAGACATGAATAGTCAAGGAACTGGACCAGCTAAAACGTCCGTCTAGAGCACAAAGTAGTGCTCCAGAGAGCAAATTTTACTTTGAACAGTGTCTGAACCCGAGGTCCGGACTAACACCACCATCCGGACCTCCTTCTTCCCTTCTCTGTCACACTATGTAGGTGGACCAGATAGAGGAGAATCAATCCGGAGCGCGTGAACTCGCATTGTCCAGACAATCCCCCATCATCTGATTCTCACAGGGCGCGAAGCACACCCATCAAATGCGCGTGGTAGGTTAGGTTCTGGACGAGCGCAATTGATCCGTACCAGCATGATGCTAGTGTCTGCAGCTTGCTTTTCATCCCTCCTCAACTCGTTTCCCATCGTTGCTCTCATGTGCCAACACATAAGTGTTTCATGCACTTGTGCTCGTATGTTAGCATTTTCAAGGGCAGAATTAGTTCACTTTAGATCCTAATACAATATGCAAGAGTCACATGATCTAAAGGCATTTGATATCCGAACTATTTGTGTTTTTCTCCTGTTGATAGTATGACTATCTATCATAAATACACTCACACCCTTTATGGTGTCTTGAATGGCGAAACAAGCTCTATTGGTCTATATCTTTGCCTCGAGCTCCTTTGCTTTGCTCCATCACCTTTCTCCATGGATGAGCACTTGATTATCACTATCCCGCTCCATCTCATGGATTGGACTACCTCATCTAATCATCCATTTAGATTAATAGGTTAGATCAAGTCGGTTTTATCAATTATCCAAAACCAAACTTAAGCTTTCATAAACATAACGAGGAACTCCACCAATAGCATGGCATGAACCACGTGAGGCTGCAACCACATGCTAGCAGGTGTCGGCAAGCAATCCTTGGACCAAGGCATAAGCCATAGGTGGTTCTTCAGCGACGCCTCCAAGAAAAAGGTGACGCGCAAGGCTATCACCGTAGCCACCATTGCCGACCTTACATAATTAGAATACATATCCAAGTATGAGATATGCTACTCATGACTGACTAACATATTCGGCTATGTACAGATATACATATAGATTAGTCGCATATAGTAAATTAAGTTTTCTAATAAGAGATATGCAAAATACTACCCCGTCTAATTAAATCATACGGGATGTGATGTATGGACTTCTTTATTTCTTTTGCTTTGAGATTAAAAAAAATTAGTTAGAGAGTATCGGAGCAGAACTCATGTTTAATTTGATAGTTTTTTTCTGTCACTATGGGCCCGTTTACATGCATTTTATTTTGGAATTTTGAGCGGGAATCTTTTATAATATGTGTCCAATCATGTCCTAAGTAGGCTTAAAAGATTCGTCTCGTGATTTACATGTAAACTATACAAACATACAAAAATTTCATCTACATTTAATATTCTATGCATGTGTCGCAACATTTGATGTGATGAGAATGTTAGAATTTGGAAGTGCATCTAATATTTTTCTTACGTCGTAACACAAGAAACAGCTGCAGTAAGCATTTAGACCGGCTTCTGAGTGGTACCGGTAACGGCAAGCATTTAAGGATGTTTAAACCTGTTGCAACTCGATCGCGATCTGGTCATTAAGTCTCTTGTCCCTTTGTCGAATCGATCTCTCGCGTCACTAGAATCGTAGGGAAGGACACGACGCACACAGCTACTAATTGGCCGCTTCGTGTTTTGACTTCAGGTAGTAGCTCCATTTCTGAATTCTGACGCAGAAATAATCTAAACCAACTGGGCATGTTCTATGGCATCGATCTTCGAAAAAATGTTCTAGACATGCATTAGGTCGTTGCTAGATTTAGAAGAAAAGGTCGCCACAACCAGGTAAAACAAGCAAAACGTCGTTGGGCCCTGCAGGCGTGCACTACTCCTTTTGTGACCATGGTTGCATACTGAGTCACTGACAGTAGTGCTCTATCATCTCTACCTACAAAGCACACACGCAAGTTAATGCATAAGTGCTGGTCGCCGTGTGAATGGGAATCCTTGGCACGAGCTCTTCTCGAGTAAAAACATGAGGATGAAGTTAAAACATGGATCGGAATATTGGCTCAGTTGGACAAATTCACAAATATTTATAGTTTTATTCTCTGACAGGCTTAGAGGTTAGACCAGAAATAAATTTCATTCGAGGTATATGCATTTGCATAGTTACATTTACACATCAACTGCAGCTGCAGGTCTGTCTGCAAGGCATGCAATGCAAAGCTTTTGTTTGCTGGACGATGCTGGTCCATAAACAAGCATCCAAAATATCCTTGACACACCTTGCTTGGCGCCGCCGTCCGCGCTGAACCATCGTATTCCCAATTCCCATGCAGGGCCAGCTGGCCACACCATGCCAGCCACCTTAGCAGCTTAGCTTGGCTTGTGACTCATGTGTTCGCCTTGGTCCCCTAAACAAAACTTACTCATGTTCTGGATGGTGATCGACCACGTCGTTGTTTGTTGCAATCTACTAGCTGTCGTCAATGCAACTTTCTGTTTGCGTACAAAAAGTCTGTTATTGCCTGATTAGCTAGTATATATATTGTTAGATAAGTCTAGTTACTTATATTTTACTTTCCTGCACTTTTACGTTTTTATCCAGCTTTTGGTAGGTGGCTTGAAAGCCAAGTTAGCATCTACTTTATACCCGAAATATGTTATAGTGGTTGGCTGCTCCACTGCCATATAAGCAGGGGCACGCCACCAACTCTTGTAAGGCTGCATCCCGATTTCATTTCAATCCAAACGGCCAATCGGCCAAGCTGCCCTCTGGACTTTCTATCACCCTTGATCCATCAGATCAGTGGCCAACAATTGGTACCGGAGCCTAGGGTTTTAGAGAGTCCTAATCCACCGTCGCCGCCGCCGCCATCTCCATGGCTTCCACCTCCGCAGACCGCGTAACCACAGCCAAGAGTAGCAGGAGCCCCTCGGACTCCAAGATCGGCTGCAAGGCCGCGATCCCAGAGAGTCGTGAGGTGCGTCTCGCCGCCGCCGAGGCAGCAGCGCAGCAGGCGGCGCAGGCGGCACAGGCAGCAGCAGCCGCGGCCTAGGCCGTGGTGGCCGCGGCCGCCGCGATCCGCGCGGAGATGATGGAGGAGGAGGAGGCAGGCAGGTTGCGGGAGGGATCGCGGAGTTCAGAGAGACACCGTCTTCTCTCGCCATCACCAGATCGGCGCCACGGGAGGCGCGGCCGGTCACCGGTGATGCAGGTGTATCGCGACGCCGGAGGCATGTGGCCACAACTCACCCGCTCCAACTACCACGAGTGGAGCCTGTTGATGAAGGTCAAGCTTCAGGCGCGCGGGCTCTGGGAGGCGGTCCGCTACAGTGAGGTGTCTTATGCAGATGATCGGCGGGCCTTGGAGGCCCTCTGTGCTGCAGTCCCGCCGGAGCTCGGGGCCGCCATCGCCAACAAGCCGTCTGCCAAGCTCGCCTGGGAGGCGATCGCGACCAGGCACGTTGGAGGAGAGCGCGTTCGTCGCGCTACGCTGCAGCGCCTCCGAGGGGATTGGGAAGGCTTGGCCTTTCTGCCCGGGGAGAAAGTCAAGGACTTCGCGCTGTGCCTCACCAGCCTGATGGAGCAGATGGCTATCAACGGCGACACCGACCTCAACAAGGAACGAGCGGTGGAGAAGCACCTGCGGTGCATGCCGAAGAGTCTTGGACAGATCGTGAACTCGATCGAGACCATGCTCGACTTCAGGACGCTCACCATCGAGGACGTCACCGGGCATCTCAAGGCGGTCCAGGACCGCGAGTGCGCGCCGGAGACGGAGGTGGCTTCCGGCAAACTCCTCTACACCGCCGAGCAGTGGCGGGCCTTCGATAAGAAGAAGAAGGAGGAGGGCGCATGATTGTCCAAGGATCGGCGCCGGCGTCCCCGCGGCAAGAAGAACAAGCCACGCGACGGAGCCGGTGGTGCCGGTGGCGGAGGACAAGCAGACAAGGCTGGTGGTGCGGCTAGTGAACGCAAGGCGAACCAAGACGACACTTGCCTCAACCGCAACCGCACCGGGCACTGGGCTCGCGACTGCCCTCAACCACGGCGAAACCGGGAGCGTGGAGCGGCGAATGTCGCTGAGCGTGGCGGGCCTTCACGGCATCCTGGAGATCGAGGAGAAAGGGTGCAGCAAGCCTCAAGCTTCGATCCTCCGAGCACTGAGTACCAATCTCGAGCTCGAGGAGCCACGAGCACGTGCTTTCCTCGACATCGGCAGCGACGGGAAGAAGCTTGATGGCTAGTACCTAGACAGCGGCACCACCCACCACATGACCGGGCGTCGCGAGCTCTTCACCGACCTGGACACATCGGCTCAGGGAGTCGTGAGGTTCGATGACGAGTCGAAGGTGGAGATCCAAGGTGTCAGCTCCATCATCCTCGAGGCCATGGACGGCGAGCACAGGGTGCTCCACGGCGTCTACTACATCCCGGCGCTCCGTAACTCGATCATGAGTCTAGGACAGCTCGACGAGGGAGGCTCGAATGTGGAAATCGAGGACGGCATATTGAGGATCTGGGATCGTCAACGGCGGCTGCTCGTCAAGGTACAGCGCAGCGCCAACCGCCTCTACATCCTCCACCTCAACACCACGAAGCCACTCTGTCTTCCTGCTCGGAAGGATGATGAGGAGTGGCGCTGGCATGAGCACTATGGTCACCTCCACTTCCACGCGCTCCGGAGGTTGTCCAGGGACGACATGGTGTGCGGGCTGTCGGCGATCCATCACGTCGGGCAGTTCTGCGACACGTGCGTCATCACCAAGCATCGCCGAGCATCGTTTCCGCCCGAAGCCCAGTACCGAGCACGGGAACTGCTTGAGCTGGTCAACAGCGACCTCTGCGGCCCGGTGACACCGGCAACCATCAGCATCAGGCGCTACTTCTTACTGCTCGTCGACGACGCCACTCGCTACATGTGGGTGGCTCTGCTGACCACCAAGGACAAAGCTGCCGACGCCATCAAGCACCTCCGAGCTGTGGCGGAGAACAAGAGCGGGAAGAAGATGCGGACCCTCCGCACCGACAACGGCCGCGAGTTCACCGTTGCCGAGTTCACGGCGTACTGCGCCGAGGAGGGCATCTAGCGTCACTACTCTACCCCGTACTCGCCGCAGCAGAACGACGTCGTGGAGAGGCGGAACCAGACGGTGGTCGCCATGGCGCGAGCACTGTTGAAGCAGCGAGGACAGCCGGCACGCTTCTGGGGTGAGGCTTTGGCGACCGCTGTGTATCTGTTGAACAGGACTTCGACCAAGGCGCTGCAGGGCATGACGCCGTACGAGGCATGGCATGGGATGCCACCGGAGGTCGGACACCTGCGCACATTTGGCTGCGTGGCTTTCGTAATGGACCTCACCCAGCTGAAGAAGCTCGACGATCGTAGCCGCTCCGGCATCTTCATCAGGTACGCTGACGGCGTCAAGGCCTACCGCGTCTTGGCCCGACCACTCAGCGCGTGCGAGTATCGCGTGACGTCGTCTTCGACGAGAGCCATGGCTGGGACTGGACCAAGGAGGGAGGCGAGCACACTCCGACGGACTGGGAGTTCGTCGTCGAGCACCTCTGGGAGAATGGAGTGGAAGGACCATGTACCCCGGCGTCCTCTGCTCCGAGCACCACCTCTTCTCCGACCACTCCGACCACGCGGTCTTCAGCTCCGGGGGAGCAGTCGACCACATCCCCGACCACGTCTCCGACCACTTCCGAGCAGTCTCCGAGCACCGCCGAGCAGTCTCCGGGCACTCCGAGCACCGCCGAGCAATCTCCGAGCACCGCCGAGCAGTCTTCGAGCACCACCGAGCAGTCTCCGAGCACTACTCTGACCACGGCAACGGCTCTGACCACGTCAATCAAGTTCGCCACACTGCTGGAAGATAATGAGGACCGTCTGGATGCGTTCTATGACGACGAGCCTCTTCGCTACCAACGGATGACCAACATCCTCGGTGACCAAGCTCCTTCCGAGCAGGCACCGCGACTCTTCGCCCAGCTGCATCTCTCGCATGCTGGCGAGCCCGCCAACTACGCGGAGGCACAGGGTGATCCTACGTGGTAGGCCGCCATGAAGCAAGAGCTCCAGCCGGTGGGGAAGAACAAGACTTGGGAGCTCGTGGATCTGCCTGCGGGACATCGCCCGATCACCCTAAAGTGGGTGTTCAAGCTCAAGAAAGATGAGAAGGGGCGGTGACCAAGCACAAGGCAACGCTGGTGGCATGGGGGTTCGTGCAGCAAGAAGGGGTGGACTACGACGACGCCTTCGCGCCAGTGGCGCGCATGGAGTCAGTCCGTGTCCTCCTCGCGCTGACAGCTCAGGAAGGGTGGAAGGTCCACCAGATGGACGTGAAGTCGGCGTTCCTGAACGGCGACCTCAAGGAAGAGGTATACATACGACAGCCACCAGGCTTCGCCGTCGCCGGGAAGGAAGACAAGGTCTACCGCCTGCGCAAGGCCCTCTACGGCTTGCGGCAGGCGCCGCGTGCCTGGAACGCGAAGCTGGACGCCACTCTGAAGGCGATGGGCTTCCACCAAAGCGCGCATGAGGCAGCGGTGTACTGGCGGAGTAGTGGGTGCTCTGCTCTACTGGTCGGAGTCTATGTCGACGACCTCATCATCACCGGTGCGGATGAAGAAGAGGTAAAGAGGTTCAAGGAGCAGAAGAAGGAGAAGTTCGACATGAGCGACCTCGGACTCCTCTGCTTCTACCTTGGCGTCAAAGTGCGCCAGGACGACACTGGCATCACCCTCCGTCAAGCTCACTACGCCAAGCGGATCCTGGAGCTCGGCGGGATGACGAGCTGCAACCCAGCTCACACGCCGATGGAGGAGAAGCTGCGGCTCAGCCGTGAAAGCAAGGCGGAGGAGGTGGACTCCACCCACTACCGGCGGCTGATCGGCAGCCTTCGGTACCTCGTACATACCCGGCCGGACCTAGCGTTCGTCATCGGGTACGTGAGCCGGTTCATGGAACGGCCCACGCTGGAGCACCTGCAGGCCGTGAAGCGCATCCTCCGCTACGTCGCCGGGACCCTGGACTACGGTCTCCACTACAAGAGGGCTCCTGGCACGGCGCGCTTCGTCGGCTACTGCGACAGTGATCTTGCCGGCGACATCGACACAAGCAAGAGCACCAGCGGAACTATGTTCTTTCTGGAAAATTGCCTGGTCAGCTCGCAATCGATCAAGCAGAGGGTGGTGGCGCTGTCAAGCTGCGAGGCAGAGTACATTGCCACCACTACTGCAGCAACACAGGCCCTTTGTCTGTCTCGGCTGCTCAGGGAGCTGCTGGACAGGAAAGTGGATGTGGTGGAGCTGAAGGTAGACAGCAAGTCTGCTTTAGCCCTAGCCAAGAACCCGGTCTTCCACGACAGGAGCAAGCACATCCGGATCAAGTACCACTTCATCAGGGACTGCTTGGAGGACGGAAGCATCAAGGCCAGCCACATCGTCACTACTGATCAGCTCGCAGATATTCTCACCAAGTCGCTGGGCAAGGCCAAGTTCCAGGAGATGAGGAAGAGGATCGGCGTGAAGCAGATCACCTAGTACTGGGCTTAGGGGGAGATTGTTAGATAAGTCTAGTTACTTGGATCTTACTTTCCTACACTTTTACGTTTTTATCCAGCTTTTGGTAGGTGGCTTGGAAGCCAAGTTAGCATCTACTTTATACTGAGAATATGCTGTAGTGGTTGGCTGCTCCACTGCCATATAAGCAGGGGCACGCCACCAATTCTTGTAAGCCTGCATCCCGATTTCATTTCAATCCAAACGGCCAATCGGCCAAGCTGCCCTCTGGGCTTTCTATCACTCGTGATCTATCAGATCATATATATATATATATATATATATATATATATATATATATATATATATATATATATATATATATATATATAGGAAAATTATTTCCTACTCCCAGGGAGTAGTTACTCATATGCTTGTATCTTCAGATTTAGGGCATATATGACCAAATGAAGTGTATGTATATGAAGTATATGATCATACTAGACCATCTATGTTAGTATATTTATGAAGTATGCATACATACACCGAGTATATGGTCATACTTATTTTATATACTACAGTAAGTGGCATTTTCGTAATATATTAAAAAGTATGGGTTCCCTTCAAATTTTTTCGCATAGGAAGATTTGAAGCATCTTAATATGAGTAGGTAAACATACTCAAAGTGATAAACAAGTATAAACACATACGCAAGGTGATTTTTTAAAGATAGGAGTAACTACTCCCGGGAGTATAGAAAATGCACTATATATATATATATATATATATATATATATATATATATATATATATATATATATATGGAAATTATTTCCTACTCTCAGAGAGTACTTACTCTCATGTTTATATCTCAAGATTTTGGGTATGTACTATGACCAAATAAAGTATATGTATGCGAACTATATAGTCATAGTAGACCATCTAGGGTGATATCTACGTGCATACATAGAGTATGCGGTTACACTTATTTTATTTAATACAGTAGTGATATTTTAATAATATATTAAAAAATATGGGTTTCTTTGATATTTTTTTCTTAGGAATATTTAGAGTATCTTAATAGGAGTATATAAACATATTTAAAGCGATAAACAAATATGAACATATACGCAATGTGGATTTTTGAAGATGGGAGTAACTACTCTCGAAAGTATTATATATATATATATATATATATATATATATATATATATATATATATATATATATATATATATATATATATATATATATAGCATTTTCTATACTCCCGGAAGTAGTTACTCCCATCTTTAAAAAACCACCTTACATATGTATCCATACTTGTTTATCACTTTGAGTATGTTTACATACTCATATTATGGTGCTCCAAATCTTCCTACGTAAATTTTTTTAAGGGAACTCATACTTTTTAATATATTACGAAAATGCCACTTACTGTAGTATATAAAATAAGTATGACCACATACTTGATGTATGCATACATACTTGACAAATATACTACCATGGATGGTCTAGTATGATCATATATTTCGCATACATATACTTTGTTTGGTCATACATAGTCAAAATCTTAAGATATAAACATGGGAGTAACTATTCAATGAGAGTAGGAAATAATTTCCCTATATATATATCTTTCTAGAACATGACTTGCGCGTATTTCATCAAGGAGTAGCAACGGTTCGAACAAAACAACTCGCAAGCGATATGCCTGGGAGAGTACAAACGAGCAGATAGAGATTCTCTGAATTTAGAAGGACATTTCTCTCGATTGTCTGAGATAAAGTTGTGCGAAGCAAAGAAGTTGCAGCGCACGAGGTAGTTGACCTTGCTCCTTGCAGGCTCGATTTGAGCTCCACCACTCGGTCGAGTTCGAATTGAATCAATCTAGAGCTAGCTTAAGTGAGCTCGTCAGAGTATAACAAGCTTAACCTCAGATGGAATGGGACGATACAAGATAGTGTTTGGGGTTTGGTTGGCTGAATCGGGCTCTTGGACCACGTAGATCGTTATATCTGCTTCCTTCTTTTCGAGATTCGATAATCGAGAGGACCCATGGTTTGGATTTTGCCATGCCAGCGCTCCATTGTCGAATTTCTTTCCGAGACTCGAGAGGGGAATTCCTTGGATTTTGCCAATTGCCATGCCGGCGCCGAAACCTCGGAGGTGGGGGCAGCTAACCAGCTATTAATCGGGCTCAGAACGAGCTTATTTCGTGGTTACTAGTGGCCCTCCCGGCCGTCACACTCGTCGTCAGACCGCGACTTGGCGAGGTAGTTAAAGGCTACGGCCCAGTTTAGCCGTCTGCCCGTCTCCGATCCGCAAGGCCCACCACTGCCTCGTGGATCCGCAAGGTCCGTCTCGTCTGCTCCAGCAGCCCAGCTTCCGTGGACAGGAGAGGGCCGCCACCCACAGGGTTCGAAAGGCGTGGTACCGAGCCATACCTGCATCACTTTGAATCTTCTCAGCATATATCTATATTTATACAAAAATTATTGATCATCAAATTCCCCTGCTGTGGACAGGAAACGGGAGTAATGGCTACGATGAACGGAATCACCGGTCACCGTTCAAACCCCCAAATTTCTTCTCGTGGTGGCGCTTGGTCGAGCGTACTGTCTTTTAAACAAAGCTATTCTTCTTCTTCTTCTCCTTTTTTCCGGAGGAAACCTTATTAGTAGCTTTTATAAAGCAGCAACGAATGATATTCTTGAGGAAACAAATTAAGAGGATGTTTGGAACTGCTCCATAAACTCTGCTCTACAAACTTCACCATAGAGTAGCTCTACCAACTCCATATTTTTTGTGGAGCACCTCTTTAAGTGCTCTCACAACTCCACATTTTTTTTCTGGGGCAGCGTGCGTGGAGCTAGACCCGTTTGATAAAAATTTACGGAGCGGAGCTGAAAAACGTGGAGCGGAGCAGTCCCAAACACCCCCTAAAAACAGGGTCAAGGAATAGGCGTGCACATGCATGCATGCGCTGACATGCTTAACCACATGCATGCATGCGCGATGGCATGTGTATAGGTATGCTTGGGGCAAACATAATTGAGAGAAGCCACGATAGTTTCGGCACGCACGCAACGTGCCGAGCTATTATCGATCGATTGCGCGTAATGAGAGCGCGGCTGATGGCGATCGCTAACGTTCGATGAACCCACGAGCGATGATTTATTTTCCATCAGACGATTCGGCGAACAAACCATCTCGAAAATTAAACACACGGCAACGAGTCAACGACACGGCCCCTCTGGCTCGCTGAAAGGCATGGAGCCGCGACATGCAAGGCCCCTTTGCCATCTGAGCCGTTTCTGGCTGCAACTGGACGGAAGGACCAAGGGCCAGGAATGACCCGTTCCGAAACTCAGCTGTTTCCATCGGTTTTTTTTTTTTTTAAGGAAATCTGGGCTGCTTCCATCGACGCAATGGACTTTGAACACGTAGCTAGCCACTGACAGCGCGGTGACGATGTGTACTTATACGGATAATATCTCTGACTGGAGAAAGATAATTAATAAGGTGCTTGACTATGGCAAAACATGTACTAGGAGTACGTACGTCGTACCTACTAGTATTTGCTGGAAAACGTACCGTGGTCGTGCTCGGCTCTGGCACGAGACCATCGAAAAGGTCGGCACTGCTCGTCGCATGGATAGGCTAGAGCCAGCACCTCGTCCTTGGCTTGCCAAGTTGCATGCCAGTGCAACGAACCAGGAGGGAATTAAAACCGCTCGCCGCGCCGGCATGGCGCCTCCGTACTCCGTAAAGCTCGCGAAGGACACCCTAGTTGACCTCCACTTATTCAACGGAGAAGGGAGTAAATAAATAAATAAATTGAAGTTCAAGAGCTGACTTTGTTGCAATGCAAACGTCTCTCCAGAAAACAAAGGACTAGATGAACTGCACGGCAACCGCCAACCAGCGAGCCAACCTGTGGCAGCTGTACTACTCTGCTTTTTTGCACACGAAATTCCTGCACAAAAGGAGGGCCGTGAACCCTGCTGTGCTATACTGCCGCGCGACGGATGCTCACGTGTCCTGTCTTGACGAAGCCCGTTTGGATCCGACCCTCTATATTTTATAACTAAATCTCTGAATAGGTGGTGTAAAGTTAACTCTAAACTTTAGCTCAACTCATATTAAAGTATTAGATCTTAAAATTAAGCTAAAGTGCTCTAACGTTTTTAGACACCTAAAGTTTAAAGGAAGAATCCAAACGGGCCCTAACTCAACGTCTCAACCTGTGTGTGTTCTTGTTCATGAGTCGCACGTCCTTCTCGCGTCACTTACCTCGTGTTTGGTAAATGTAAAATATCGTTTCTGAAACCGTCAACACATATTCTAATGACAGTAACCACCAGTGACTTTCCAAACCACCTCTTAAATTTCTTCTGAACTTTCAGCTGAGTGGAACACCTTCCGTCTACTTGCTTAGTACTGCCACCACGAAAAAGTATAAGATGCATTATTACGCTATACTTGACCTTGACTAAACTATTTTATTCAGATTCTTAATCCTAAATATGTATTAGTAGTTTTTTAATCTCATATCACCCAATTTCAAAAGTTAGATATTACTCCCTCGTATCCAAATTACTACTGAGTCAATCAGACTTTTTCTAAACGCACCAAAGACGCCTAAACAAGCACATGGCAACTTTAATGCATATTCCTGCTTTGTTCTAAGCCCATCTTAACAGCTTGTTTTTTTGACCAATCAGCGCCTATTTTTAGCCACGAAACAGTATTTTTTTTCTCACAACAAATCAGGACAAATTGAAATCAGCGCTTATTTTTTTAGCCAAAAGAACAGGCTGTTAATTCTTACTATCCTTAAACTCCAAGTTCAAGTGGACTTACGTTTGGATTCGAAGGGATATATAAAGCAGTAATTGTTGGTCAAAAAGTTGTACTACTGAACAATTAAATTACGTCATACATTTTTGGAGGTTATGCGAAAGTGGGTCCTAAAATCGTCACCTTTACGGGAAACAAAAGTGGCCACTCATGTTTTCTTATTCACGATTCCAGAGTCTCATTTCAATTCACAAATTTTTCTTCTCTCTCCATCACATCGATTGTACTTTCCGTCTGTATGAAACACCAAAAGAAGTAGCAGTTATTGTATGTTTGTACTTTTTGCCTGGCTAGGTCGAGATGAATCTTTTGAGTCTACTTGGACCATGATTAAACAAAAGTTGTCAAATACAAACGAAAGTGCTACAGTGTACTTTTTCCCAACTTTTTCTCAACTAAACACAGCCTTAAACCTTGTTTGGATGCACTTTAATCTACTCTAGTTACTTGTGTGAACCGTGATGGATTAAAGTGCATCCAAATAAGCTTTTAAGGATGGTGATAGAGATCCAAGTCCTGATTATTCACATAGAATCGCCCTATGGATAGGAAGAATATTTCACCAATAATGAAAACGAAGGAATTATAATTATGTACTATATTTTTTTTCACCAATGGGTCTACCTGGCCCTGGCCTTAGAACTCTATGGCAACTTTGAATGTAAATACAGTACCAACAACTAGATTTGTGTTAAAAAAGTTATATCTGAAAAAATTATTGATAAAAAAGGCTATACCAAGTAAATTAGGCCAAGTACGGCAGCTACAAAGGTGTGTAACCAATTAATTTGATGCTATTCTCTTTCAGAAGTATTTTTTTTTGCAAAAATAATACTATAGACGTGTAGAATATTTTACAATAAGTGTTCAATCATAACCTAAGTAGGCTTAAAAGATTCGTCTCGTAGATTTTGTACGAACTATGCAAACATACTCTTACAAAAGATTTAGCTACATTTAATGATCCATGTATATGTCTAAATATTCAATGTGACAGGAATTTTAGAATTTGTACGTGTATTGCCCAAAACTTGACATCAAAATGAACAGTCCAAAAGCAGACATGCCTAAAAGCTTGTGGCGTGCTTTTTCATGCAGCGTGGTTAATTGTAGATGTGAACCAAACACATCCTGGCAATCTTCTTTTCGGCTCAAAACAAACACTAATTTTAGCTGATGCTGATTTATTCTAAGAGAAAAATATTATTTCATAACTGAAAATAAGTGCTGATTGGTCAAAAGAATAGGGCGTTAAGTGTGTCCTCAATGATGCTAGCTACATAACTAACTGGTGTGAAGGTGAGAGATAAAATAAAATACTATTTTATATATCTTCTGAACAGATGACTCATATGTTTGTCTCTCTGATTCTTGAACCATATAAAATCTATAGACTATTTGTTCGTCACTATTGACTACTCTATCCTACATGCCGACGCCTTGTCAAATACTCTTGTCGGTGCTAGTTTTAGCGAGTGCTAACACCGGCTAGTGAATTTATGCTTTGCGGTTGAGGCTCCGGGTGGTGTGCAAGGGGGAACATAGGGTTTATACTGGTTTAGGCCAAGAGGGCCCTATGTCCAGTGGAGAGGAGAGTCGTGTTGCCTTGCACCGGGGTGCTTGTAGTAGGGGTTACAAGCTAGGCGAGAGAGGAAAGTGCTCCCAAGTCTCTTGTGAGCGTGTAAGTGCATACAGTTGCTTGTTATTGTTGTGTGGGTGTGTGAGAAATTGTGAGCTTATGTGAGAATGAGTCTCTGTCCTAATGCTGACCTCTGCCCTCCCTTTTATAGTCACAAGGGAGGGGCGAGGGCAGCGCGTATACTGCCATGCATGTTACACTGGGGAGTTATTGTCTCTGTTTGACTGTCGTTAGCTACGGTCTTGTCTCCGCGTCCCAGGGGTATGGCCGTAGTGGTTTGTACGATCTTGGTGAGTTCCAAGGCGGCAATAGTCGTCGGAATTACGGCATGGCGTAGTGTCACACCTGATGGCCGTCTACCTGCACGATGTGACAAGAGGGTGAGTCACCTCGGGGCGTTGTCTCCTGAGGCTCGGGACTCCTGGAGGCGTGATGGAACGGAGCAGGGCGATATCTTCCCTCGGGCGCATTTCCGGCTTTCGGACAGTGTTTCCCGGGGGTTAGGTGGGCCCGGATGGAAGGCGTGCTCGTCCTTTCGAGTGGACAGTGCAGTAAGTGCCTTTCCCGTTCTTGCGTAGCCTGTTCGTCAGGCGCTTGGACTGTCGTTGTCGTAGTTGGTAGGCCCCGGTGGAGAACGGGGCGGAGCACCGTAGACCATACTGAGGAGAGGATGGCCGTAGTGGGTCCATCAAATCCGTCGCTAGGGAAATCCTGACAGGTGGTATGGCCGTCATGCGCGTGCGAAGCATAGTCGCGTCGAGAATCTCGTCTGATGGGACAGTGCTTGTAAAGTGCTCAGAGAGGTCTCTTGTGGTCCAAGATTGCTCAGCTGACGTCAACTGTGCATTGGATGCTTTAGAAAGGTTGCGCCCGAGGATGATGGGGGAGCTCGGGCGAATCGGAGAATCGGCGCCCGAGGGTGTTGCTTTCCCGAGCTCTCTTAGGGAGGCTCGGGCGAATCGGAGAATCGGCGCCCGAGGGTGCCGCTTTCTCGAGCTCTCTTGAGGAGGCTCGGGCGAATCGAAAAATTGGCGCCCGAGGGTGCCGCTTTCCCGAGCTCCCTCGGGCAGGCTCGGGTGAATCGGTAAATTGGCGCCCGAGGGTGCCGCTTTCCCGAGCTCTCTCGGGGAGGCTCAGGCGAATCGGAAAATTAGCGCCCGAGGGTGCCGCTTTCCCGAGGGTAGGCCTGCGTTGATGCAGCGCCGTCATGGGCCTCCGTAGGTGCGGCCTTCATGGGCTTTCACAGGCTTTGCCTTGGCTGGGCCGTGTTGGGAATATATGTTTTTGCATCGAAGTTGGGTACCCCATACTTTGGTAGCCGACAGTAGCCCCCGAGCCTGTGGCGGAGTGAAGGCACTCCTCCACAGGTTCAAGCCGACTCTTCCTGTCTAGGTGATGAAGCATAGGTTATTTTTTTCGGTGGGTGCGCGTGAGCACACCGGGGTGTAGCCCCCGAGGCTTTGGAGGGATGTTATATCCCTCCAAAGGCCTAACATCGTGATTACGAGTTCTCAGGTGTTCTTTGGTTTATTTAGGGGGGTTGATCCCTTGGAAGCGGAGCCCCCGAGCCTCCCATCGTGCAAGAGAGATCGTTCGGTGGTCTTTCCAAGGTGCAGGGTAAGTTTCCGAGCCTCCGTTTTCGTATTGGAGATCGATGGGGTTCTTTCCTGTCTTTTTAATTCAACCTTCACGCTCTTTTTTGGGAAGAGGAAGGTTTGGTCCTGCTCGACTTCCCCGTTGGGGCGCGAGTCGGTATTTCCGGTGAGCTACAAACGGGTTGGTCCAAGTGGAGGTCCGTGCCCCGTTCGTTGAGGGTCGGCTAGTGGCCTGAGCACACTCCAAATGTTTCCCGAGGGTCAATTAGTGGATGTCGGGTCCCTTCGATGGGTCTCGAGGGCCTGATGCCTCCCACGGAGGGATTCCATGTAATCGACTCGCTACTGGGACTTGGACACAGCACGGGATGTCCCTTGTGACGCTCGGGCGTCGGGATACTGGTCGTTTTCGTGACCCATCCACTGGCTGTCCCTAACTCAGTTTCCCCGGGGCGATTGTTCGAGCCACTGTGGGCCAGTCTTCGATCCCCTAGGAACGTAACGGGCGTCCGAGCCCGAGGTTCCTTCGTCGAGAAGGAGAATGTATCGGTGAAACCGAAGCGAACGGGCATAATGATTTGGCTCACCTTTTGAGGCACGAAGGCTGACGGACGCAACGGTTCGGGGCAGTCGAGGCGGTTGCATGCGCGAGGCCGGCGACGATGCTGGGATCGTGGCGGGTCCCACGCAGTTAATGCGGCGGATTCTCCGCATCTAACCCGATTTGCCCCTGGGTATATAAGGAAAATCGTGATTTTTTCTTTCTACCCTACCCATTCGCTTGCGCAGCCGTTCGCCTTCTTGCTTTGGCCGTCCACCTTCTTGCCTTCGTTGCTTGCTCGAGTGAGAAGCGCTGCCGTGGCCGACATCGTTGCTTTCCCACAGCTCTTCTTCTTTAGTTTGCCATGGCTTCCTTCCCTGTTCCCACCGATGCCGCCGCCGCCGCCGCTGGCGGCATTCTCAGTTTTGAGCCGTGGCCGCGCAGCGTCGTGACGGAGGAGGATCTGGAGCGGCTCATGGAGCTAGGGCTCCTACGCCCCCGCACCGACGCGGAGCGTCCGGAGTGGGTCGTCCCATCAAGCGGCCACGACGAGCCGAACCCCGACGAGGGGTACGTGGTGAGCTTCATTGCCTATCACGAGCGCGGGCTCGGGTCGCCGCCGAGCCACTTCTGCCGGGCGCTCCTCTTCAACAACGGGCTGGAGTTCCACAACCTCACCCCCAACTCCTTCACGCAGGTGTCGATCTACGCCGTCCTATGCGAGGGTTACCTCGGGGTACCCCCGCATTGGGACCTATGGAGCCGCATCTCCCGCGTTGATTGGTACACCAAGGCGGCTGGTGCGAAGAAGCCGTGGGAGATCCCGCGCGTGGGGGGCTGCGATTTCATGATCTGCTCCAGCTTGTACATCCCCTGCAAGGCCCCCTCCTCCAACAGGGGCTGGCACCACGATTGGTTCTACCTCCGCAATGACGGGGACGCCTTTCCCAAGTATACGGGAAGGGCATTCATCGCTCCCCTTCCTCAGTGAGAGTGGGGGTGCCTGGCTAAGGAGGCCAAGAATCTAAATGCCTACTTCGACGCGCTCCAGGTGCTGCGCGATCGGGGTCTCACGAGAGCCGCTGTGGTGGCGCAGTTCCATGCGTGGACGGTGCTGCCGCTGATGCAACGCAGGCTGGCGCTGAACCAGATGCTAATCGGGACGTCGCGGGAGGGCACGACGATGCTGCCCCAGGATATCGGCCAACAGGAGATCATGCACCGTGTTAGGTACATGGTGGGCGGTTATCATACCAGGGACGAGCTGAACCGGGTGCCCATGTGCACCCGCACGGGCTTCATCGCGCTGGTGAGCGTCATCTGCTCTATCAAGTTTGCAGTTCCTCCGTCTTCTTCTTGATTTCCTTCTTTGTTTGTCCCAGGGTCTTTCAAGGATCGGTAAACCTTCCCTTCCGCCTGTCCCGGAGGATAAGGCTCGGCGGACCCAGAACCGCCTTCGGGAGGAGGCGGCGAAGGTGAAGAAGGACCAGAAGACCGCGCTAAGGCAGAAGAGAGCTCAGAAGACGAAGGAATCTTCCCAGCGCCGTCGTCGGCATAGGGAGGCGGGGGAGCTGGAGGAGGACACCCTCACCGACGAAGATGACGAGGAGGATGACGAAGAAGAAGATTTTTATGATGAAGATTTGATGGAGTTGGAACGGCCCTTTGTGGCCACAAAACCCGCGGTGGGTGCCGAAGAGCCTGGGAAGGCTCCAATGTCGGCGTCCGCCGTCGGAAGTGCCGAGGCTCGTGACCCGAGCCCCTAGGCAAAATTGCCGGAGACCATGTCTGAAGGCGCGGTCTCTACCAGCGTGACTATTGGAGCCATGGCTCCACCTTCTAGCGGCCGTGAGGGCTCGCTGGAGAGGCCGGGAACATGCCCGGACCCGGTGCCCGAGCCAACCCTGGCTATTGCCGGCGGGACCAGGGGGTTCTTGTTTCCGCGCACCCTCCCTTCCGACGCGTCGTTGATCGGCGCGACGGCCGAAGGCGGGGGGAGCGGTGGGCGGACGTCGTCGGAGCCGGAGCCGACCAGCGCTAAGACGCCGGAACTAGAGCTGGGGTCCTCCCAGACTCAAGCTTCCCCACCGAGGGGCGACGGCGTCGAGGCGACCCCCGGCGCCCAGGCAGGGCCCCCGCCTCAGGGCGGGGCTGGCCCGGACGCCGAGGTGGCGCCCACTCCTCCGTCGCCAGCGTGGCCTACGCCGTCTGTCGTCCCGCCAAGCGCGGGGGCGGCGAGGAGGAGGAGGGTGGTCCCAAAGACGAGGTAGGTGACTTTACCTGTTACTTCTTTTGTCAGAGATCTGTCCTGGCGTTACGAACGTTCCTTTCCCCCTCTGTTGTTTCAGGAAGCGCTCGTGGTAGGACATCCAAGTCTCGCACCTGAAGGTCCTAAAGGTGCAGGGTCACGACACGGCTGGGGGGAGCACCCGATCGATGGACGAGGAAGTCCGTCCCCCATGGGTCCGGTCGTCGCATCCGAGGTTCCTCCTTCGGGAGAGGTTGTTCCGGCTATGGCCGGCGCCGTCGCACCCGTTGCTGATGTGGAAGGCAGCGCCAGCGCCGGCTCCCAAGGCTTCGGTCGTTAGCTCCGGATACGCCTCGGGAGCGTCAGCTGATGTCGCCCTCGCGGAGTCTGCCGCCGCGGGTTTGACGGTCGTGGATGTCGATGCGGGAGCTCCTCCCACCCATGAGGAAGGTCCCTGGGCGTTGGCCGGCAGCCCCTGCCTCGGTAGTTGACCGCCTCTCGGAACGAGTGGGCAGACGGAGCGGATCTTCAAGCGCCGCCCGTCTTCTCACTCCGGGACGACCTCGAGGCTCCCAAATGGGACGCCGTTCAAGAGCTCGGGCTTAGTTCGGCGGCGGGTCTCCGTGCGATCGCCAACATCCCCGAGACAGAGCTCCCGGCCCAGCTTTAGGTGAGCATCTGTATTTCGTAACTTTACCGGTGTATGGGTGTCATTTTAACCGTCTCCGCGCTTCTCTCCTTTCTAGGACCTATGCACACCTCCCGGGACAAGTCCCGCTTCCTCCGTGGCGGGCTCAGGCTCTGGAAGCAGCTTGACCTCAAGGGGAAAGCCCTTGCCTATGCCTAGAGCGAGCTCGCCGCCGTGACCCTCAAGTTCGCCGAAGTGAGTGTCGACAACACTATCTTGAAGGAGAAGGTCGAGAAGGCGAAGGCCGAGCTGCCACCTCGGCGACACGGGTGCAGGAGCTGGAGGGTTCCCTGACCGAGGCGACGAGGGAGCGCGATGCCGCCGAGAAGACTTCTGCTGCTGAAGCCTTGGCTTCCGACCTGTGTGAAACTCAGGCGGCATTGCGTCAGGCGGTTAGCGCGGCGGACTCGGCCCGGGAGGAGGCTGGCGGTATGTGCAGTGTCGTGCTTTTCATTCTATTCATCTTGGTTGCTTGTTGCGACTTTGTTCACCTCCCTGTTTTGCTCCCGCAGTTCTGCAGGCGGCTTATGACGGCGAGGCGGCCGATCACCTGGAACTGCAGAAAGCAGCGCGCGCGCTGTGTGACTCCATCGGCACCGGTGGGGAAGCTTCAGGGGTCTCGCTTCGGAGCCGACTGGAGGCCCTTTACAGCAGCGTCGGCGGCCGGGTCAAGGAGGCCCTGTTGACGGGCGTCCAGAAGACATTGGCAGTCGTGAAGTCCCATTATGGGAACTTTGACGTCGGCCCTGTCAGCAAAGGCTTCCTTGAGGCCGACGACGCCGAGATCCAGGCGCTGGAGGACTCGATGAGGGGGGCCGGAGAAGCGCTGGCGGGCCTCTTCGAAGCCGAGGTTGAACTCCCTCCATTGGACCCGCCGTGAAGAACAGCCGGGCCGCGGTGCCCTTGTAAAAAAACAACTTTTCATGAGTGATTGTGAGGAACAAACACGTGGCCCTTCGTGGCCTTCATATTTATGTAAATATTTGCTGCATGTTCATTTTCAATTCGTTTCGTGCTTTTTCCTTAGGCATTTTTTCTTGCCGATCCTGTGCCCGGGCCATCGAGCCTCGGGGGACTTTTTTGGGTGTCATAGCTTTAGCGGCGTAGACACGGCCGTAGTCCTAGGAGCTTTGGCAGGAAGAATCCTTGGAAAAAAGGTTTAGTTATTTCTTCCCGAGCCTCCTCCCTTTGCCGAGCGTAGATCTTATTAGTTTACTTCCGAGCGCGAGTTGGCCTTCGAACGCGGAGTGGCGAGGGGAGGTGCTGTAGCCCAGGGGCGTAAGCGGTCTCCTCGACTCGGCCGGCTCTGTCCTGTGGGACTTCTCTTACTCTTTCGAGTCTTATAAGCTCACGCTTGGTTTTAGGAGAGAAACATGTTTTAGGGAGAAACGATCGGGTTTTGAAATTTTTTGCGTTTTCAAAATCGTTGAGGCTCGGGAGAGTCCGGGGGTTCCCCCCGTCCTAGCCCCGAGGGAGGGTCGGCCTTTCCGTAGGTTAGGCCGAGCATCTCTTTTCTAATGCGCGGTGAAATGAAAGGTCATTTCGCTCCCGAGTGTAGGCTCGGATCAAAAATCTAAAAATCAGGTAAAAAGAGTGGAAGTCGGGTCTTTTTATTGATTTCAAGATTTTATAAATTGTACAATGCTTAGAATCTTATGGATAGATGCGACGTAGCTGTTCGATGTTACAAGCGTTGCTGTAGACCTCGCCCTTCTCATTTGCGAGCTTGTACGTGTCGGGACGTAGTACCTCGGCGATGATGAAAGGTCCTTCCCACGGTGGTGTCAGCTTGTGACGCCCTTTGTTGTCCTGCCTGAGCCTTAGCACCAAGTCGCCTACACTAAAGGCTCGGCCTCGGATGCGCCGAGTATGGTACTTGTGTAGGGATTGTTGGTACTTGGCGGAGTGTAGCAAGGCCATGTTCCGAGCTTCGTCGACTTGGTCCAACGCGTCTTCGTGGGAAGTCTGATTGCTCTGTTCATCATAGGCTTGGACCTTCGGGGCGCCGTACTCCAAATCCGTGGGGAGGACGGCCTCGGCACCATACACCAGGAAGAAGGACGTGAAGCCCATGGCTCAGCTTGGTGTAGTCCTTAGGCTCCATATCACTGCCAGGAGCTTGGCCAACCACCTCTTGCCGAACTTATTCAATCTGTTGAAGATTCTCGGCTTTAGGCCTTGGAGAATCATGCCATTGGCACGTTTTACTTGGCCGTTTGTTCTTGGGTGGGCTATGGCCGCCCAGTCCACTCGTATGTGGTACTTGTCGCAGAAGGCCAGAAATTTCTTTCCTTTGAACTACGTGCCGTTGTCAGTGATGATGGAGTTCGGGACACCAAACCGATGGACAATGTCGGTGAAGAATAACACCGCTTGCGCCGAGCTGATTTGGGCGATCGGCCGAGCTTCAATCCACTTAGAGAACTTGTCGATTGCAACAAGTAAGTGGGTGAAGCCCCGGGCGCCTTCTTGAGAGGTCCGACAAGATTCAGTCCCCATACGGCGAATGGCCAAGTGAGGGGAATCGTCTGCAGAGCTTGGGCCTGGAGATGTGTCTGCTGAGCGTAGTACTGTCATCCCTCACAGGAGCGTACCACCTCAGTAGCATCAGCCACGGCGGTTGGCCAGTAGAAGCCTTATCGAAAGGCGTTACCAACAAGAGTTCTTGGTGCGGCGTGGTGACCGCAGGCTCCGGCGTATATTTCTTCGAGTAGGCGCTTGCCCTGACTGAAGGGGATGTAGCACTGGAGGACTCCCGAGGAACTCCGTCGATAGAGGTCGCCATCGATCATCGTGAAAGACTTAGCTTTACGTGTCAGCCGTCGTGCTCTGGTTTTGTCCGAGGGTAAGACTCCTCGGACAAGCCAGCTGACCAGCGGCTCGCGCCAGTTTGGTTCGTCGTCGTCCATCTCAGCTTCAATCTCCATCGCCTCGGCTTTGTCTCCGTCTTTAACCAGGGTCTCGGGGGCTCCCCTTTGTCGGAGGGGTCGGCAGCCCCCAAGGGGCTTCCATGGCTTGAAGACGCTCCAAACTCTCCTGGGGGCTCGTGGGTCTCCTTCCCCTTGCCCCCCGAGGGATTAACATTGACCGAAGGCTTGTGAAGATCATTGGCAAATATGCCCGTCGGGACCAAAGTCCTTTCAGACGCGATCTTTGCTAATTCGTCAGCCTCCTCGTTGTACCTGCGCGTGATGTGGTTGAGCTCGAGGCCATCGAATTTTTCCTCGAGCAACCGCACCAGCTTGCAGTAGGTGGCCATCTTGGGGTTCTGGCACGTTGACTCCTGCATGACCTAGTCCACGACGAGCTGGGAGTCCCCTCGAACCTCGAGGCGCCGGATCCCGAGCTCGATGGCGATGTGGAGTCCATTGACAAGAGCCTCGTATTCGGCCACGTTGTTAGAAGCCGTGAAGTGCAGCCGCAGCAAGTACTTGAGCCAGACCCCGAGGGGTGAAACGAAGACAATGCCTGCGCCAGCATCGGTCTTCATCATCGACTCGTCGAAGTACATGACCCAATACTCTTCTTGGGTCGGGAGTGGCGGTAGCTATGTTTCGGTCCACTCTGTCACGAAGTCCGCTAGCACCTGGGACTTAATGGCCTTGCGTGGCGCGTAGTTGATGCCATCACCCATAAGCTCGATAGCCCATTTAGCGATCCTCCCAGTCGTCTCCCGATTCTGGATCACCTCCCCGAGGGGGAAGGATGATACCACGGTCACGGGATGGGATTCGAAGTAGTGCCGCAACTTGCGCCGGGCAAGAATGATTACGTACACCAGCTTCTGGATTTGAGGGTAGCGTGTCTTGGTCTCGGACAAGACTTCGCTGATGAAGTAGACTGGCCGCCGTATCGGTAATGCGTGCCCTTCTTCTTGTTGTTCCACGACGATCGCTGCACTCACAACCTGGTTAGTAGCAGCCACATATAGCAAGAGATTCTCCTCTTTCATAGGAGGTACGAGAACCGGTGCTTTCAAAAGCGGAGCCTTAAGCCTTTCGAGGGCTTCCTGGGCCTCGGTGGTCCAGGTAAAGTGCTCATTTTTCTTTAGCAACCGATACAAGGGAAGTCCCTTCTCGCCGAGCCTTGAAATGAATCGACTCAAAGCCGCGAGACATCCCATGAGCTTTTGCACACCCTTGAGGTTCTGAATCAGACTCATCTATGTGATGGCCGATATCTTTTTCGGGTTGGCTTCGATGCCACGCTCGGAAACAATGAACCTGAGGAGCATGCCACGAGGGACCGCGAAAACGCACATCTCAGGGTTTAACTTTATGTTTCGCTTCTTGAGGCATTCAAACGCCTCTTCCAGGTCAGCTACCAAGTTGCCCGCCTTCCTAGATTTTATCAATATATCGTCTACGTAAGTCTCAACGGTTCACCCGATGAGGTCCCCAAAAACTTTGAGCATGCAACGCAGGTAAGTCGCGCCCGCGTTTTTGAGGCCAAATGGCATGGTTACGTAACAATATGTGCCGAAAGGAGTAATGAAAAAAGTCGCTAATTCGTCGGACTCTTTCATGCGAATCTGATGGTAACCGGAATATGCATCAAGAAAGCAAAGTCGTTCAGAGCCAGCGGTGGAATCAACTATTTGATCAATGCGAGGTAATGAAAATGGATACTTAGGACAAGATTTATTTAAACTAGTGTAATCAACACACATTCTCCATTTTCCATTTTCTTTTAACCAAAACAGGATTAGCTAACCACTCTAGATGGAAGACCTCCTTGATGAATCTGGCCGCCAAAAGCTTTTGCACCTCCTCCCCGATGGCCCGGCGCTTCTCCTCGTCGAATCGGCGCAGGCGCTGCTTCACCGGCTTGGATGTCCAAGGAGTGCTCGGCGACCTCCCTCGGGATGCCTGGCATATCCGAGGGACTCCATGAAAACACGTTGGCGTGCTTGCGGAGAAAGTCGACGAGCACGGCCTCCTATTTCGGGTCGAGGGTGGTGCTGATATTCAGCACCTTGCCGTCGGGGGAGCTCGGGTTGAGGGGCACCTCCTTCAGCCCCTCAGCGGGCTCGAAGGTGCCTGTGGCCTTCATGGGGTCGGGGACCTCCTTTGCCATCCTCTCGAGGTCGGCAATGAGGGCCTCGGACTCCACCAGCGCGCCGGCGTACTCGCTGCACTCGATGTCGCACTGGTACGCGTGCTGGTAGGAAACGCCGATGGTGATCACCCCCTTTGGCCCCGGCATCTTGAGCTTGAGGTAGGTGTAGTTCCGGACCACCATGAATTTGGCGTAGCATGGGCTCCCGAGGATGGCGTGGTAGGTGCCATGGAAGCCCACCACTTCAAACATCAGGACTTTCTTCCTGAAGTTATCAGGAGTCTCGAAGTAGATGGGAAGGTCGATCTGCCCGAGGGGTTGCAGGCTCTTCCCGGGCACTATCACGTGGAACGGGGATGTCGTGGCCCGGAGGAGCGAACGGCTGATCCCCATTGAGTCAAGGGTCTCAGTGTAGAGAATGTTGAGGCCACTGCCTCCATCCATGAGGACTTTGGAGAGCCTCATCTTGCCGACGACAGGGTCGACAACGAGTGGGTAACGCCCCGGTGATGGGACGTAGTCCGGGTGATCGTCCCGGCTGAAGGTGATGGCGTCGACGGACCAGTCGAGGAAGCGTGGTGTCGCTGGCCCGACGGAGTAGACCTCCGGACGCTCGCGCTTTCGCTGTCGCGGCGTGGGAGCGGTCCCGGGCCCGCCGAAGATCATGAGACACTTGTCGATGGGCGGGAATTCATCGTCCTTCCCGTCCTTGTCCTCCTGGTCCCTGGCGGGCTTTTTGCCGGTGTCCTTCTTGAATGCCTGCCGGCCGTAGTGCTTTTTGAGCATCACACACTGCCCAAGCGTGTGATGCACCGGACCCTGATGGTAAGGGCACGGTTTGTTGAGCATTTCATCAAAGCGGCCCCGAGGAGGGCGTGCCCCCTTGGGCTCGGTGGCTGCCACGAGGGAGTCGTTGCAGAGGGGGGCCTTTCCCTTTCCCTTCTTTTTCTTGCTGTTTGGGCCTTAGGAAGAGGTGCCCTCGGAGGCCTCCTCCTTCCATTTGCCCTCGGGGTCTGAGAAGAGGGCTCCCACTGCTCGTCCCCCGAGGCAAAGCTGGTTGCTATCTTCATGAGCTCGGAGACGCTGGTGGGGGTCTGGCATCCCAGCTCATGAACGAGCTCTTTGCAGGAAGTTCCTGTAGCAAATGCTCCGACGACGTCGGAGTCGGCGACCTAGGGCAGTTCATTATACTGCTTAGAGAATCGCCAGATGTAGTCCCTGAGGGACTCGCTCGGCTTCTGTTTGCAGCTTCTGAGATCCCAGGAATTGCCAGGGCGCACGTATGTGCCCTGAAAGTTCCCTACGAAGATCTTGACCAGATCGCTCCAGTCAAAGATCAACCGCGGAGGGAGATGTTCCAGCCAGGCTCTTGCAGAGTCGGCGAGGAACAATGGTAGGTTGCGGATGATGATGAGATCATCTTGCGCACCACCAAGCTGGCACGCAAGACGATAGTCCGCTATCCATAGTTCGGGGTTGGTTTCCCCGAATACTTAGCTATGTTGGCCGGCTGTCGGAACCGGGGCGGGAATCTAGCCCTTTCGATGGCCTCGCTGAAGACGCGAGGACCCGAGGGCTTGGGTGAGGGCTCGCGGTCCTCATCCGAGTCGTAGCGCCCGCCCCGGTGGACGTTGTAGCCTCGTGCGGCTCTATCGGTCTTCCGCCGTCCGCGGGCTTGAAGAGTGGCTCGGACGTCGACGTCATTGCCAAGCCGTTGGTGAACCGACGGGGCCCTCGGGACTTCGGGATGCACCGAGGTCTCTCGCTCGTGGCGCGCCACACCGCTACGTTGGTGACTCTCAGCGCCACGATGGCGTGATGCTGAACTTTTCGCCTGGAGGACGGCTGCGTCCTCCAGGAGATCCTTGAGCCGGTTCCTGAGCTGCCGCGCTTCCTCGGTAGAGGGCTCGGGCATGCTCCGGAGCAGCATTGCCGCCTCCGTGAGCTTGCTCGAGGCAGGGCTCCTGGTGTTCCGGCTCCATCGTCGGCGATGATACAAGCCTGAACGTCCCGGGCCCGACGACGAGCCACTCCGCCGGTGCGTTGCTGCTCCTCGCGCTCGAGCGCGGCTCACAGCTGGGTGAGGCGTAGGCGGTCTTCATCCATCCGCGCCTCGAATTCCCGGAGCTTCTCTAGCTCCGGAGACTGGTGCGCGGGGCGCGACGTTCCAGCCTCCGGGTCTTGCGGTGGAGCTGACCGTGCAGGGCGCGGAGTCGCTGGAGGTGGAGTATGTTGCGGCTGGAGCTGAGAAGGTGCTTCGTTGTCATCCCCCGAATGGACATCCTCCACCCATCCGTCATCGGGATGCACCAAGTGGTAGCACTCCCGAGCGGGGTCGACGTAGGACTGGTCAGAGTCAGTGACGACGCTCAGGGCGTCTTCCCATGAGTCGTCGGGGTGGACGGTGAAGTCCACGTTCGCCCAAAACTCGTCATCGTCGTCGCTGAGGCCCCGCCGTGACGGTGAGGTCCAACCGTGACGATCCCACTCCTCCGAGTATTCTCAGGGAGTGAGACTGCCAGTGGAGTCCGTCTCTCCCCTGCCATACGCCCTGGGACTGCTCCCGGGAGAAGACGGTGGGGAAGTCACGTGGTCGCCCACGAGGTCATCCAGACGCTCGAGGCGGTGGACAGGTGTCTCCACCAAGTCGCGCAGCAAAGCGCGGACTGCGCGGACGTGGACGTCCATAGCGCTTTGGAGCCCCAAGAGAGATGACGAAGCCGTCTCCCCCCCCCAATGAGGGTGGAGGGAGAGACCTGTCGACGCCACGATCCCGCCTTCGCTCGGCCTCCGGGCGGTTGGCAGGTGTGCGGCTGCTGGCGCCGGAGGTGTTGGGGTGGCGGCCGGGGCCGAGTTGGCGTCCCCTGCGAGGGGCGCCTGGTTGGCCGTGCCTTCCGTGACCAGGGGCAGGTTGGCGCGGTTGCGCCTCCTCATCCTGGTCCGCCGGGAAGCGTGGCGTGCGGCGTTCCCCTCGTCCTCTGGGACGGACGGAAGCGTCGCCGTGGTCCCTTCCCCAGCCGCCTGATGGGTCGGAGTCAGGATGATGATGGTGCGGGGCTCGGTTGGGCACGGGTTCATCTCGAGTCCTCGGCCGGTGGCCACGAACACAAGACTCCCGAACCGGAGCACCACCCCAGCAGGAAGCGTCATGGAGCTATCAGCCATCCGGAACCTGAGTCAACACGCGAAAGGCCCCTACCTGGCGCGCCAACTGTCGGTGCTAGTTTTAACGGGTGCTAACACCGGCTAGTGAATTTGTGCTTTGCGGTTGAGGCTCCGGGTGGTGTGCAAGGGGGAACACAAGGTTTATACTGGTTCAGGCCAAGAGGGCCCTGCGTCCAGTGGAGAGGAGAGTCGTGTTGCCTTGCACCGGGGTGCTTGTAGTAGTGGTTACAAGCTAGGCGAGAGAGGGAAGTGCTCCCAAGTCTCTTATGAGCGTGTAAGTGCGTACATGTTGCTTGTTGTTGTGTGGGTGTGTGAGAACTTGTGAGCTTGTGTGAGAATGAGTCTCTGTCCTAAGGCTGACCTCCGTCCTCCCTTTTATAGTCACAAGGGAGGGGTGAGGGTAGCGCGTATATTGCCATGCATGTTACACTGGGGAGTTGTTGTCTCTGTTTGACTGTCGTCAGCTACGGTCTTGTCTCCGCGTCCCAGGGGTATGGCCGTAGTGGTTCGTACGATCTTGGTGAGTTCCAAGGCGGCAATAGTCGTCGAGATTACGGTATGGCGTAGTGTCACACCTGATGGCCGTCTACCTGCACGATGTGACAAGAGGGCGAGTCGCCTCGGGGCGTTGTCTCCCGAGGCTCGGGACTCCTGAAGGCGTGATGGAACGGAGCAGGGCGATATCTTCCCTCGAGCGCATTTCCGGCTTTCGGACAGTGTTTCTCGGGGGTCAGGTGGGCCCGGATGGAAGGCGTGCTCGTCCTTTCGAGTGGACAGTGCAGTAGGTGCCTTTCCCGTTCTTGCGTAGACCGTTCGTCAGACGTTTGGACTGTCGTTGTCGTAGTTGGTAGGTCCCGGCGGAAAACGGGCGGAGCACTGAGGAGAGGATGGCCGTAGTGGGTCCATCAAATCCGTCGTCAGGGAAATCCTGACAGGTGGTATGGCCGTCGTGCGCGTGCGAAGCACAGTCGCGTCGAGAATCTCGCCTGACGGGACAGTGCTTGTAAAGTGGTCAGAGAGGTCTCTTGTGGTCCAAGATTGCTCCGCTGACGTCAACTGTGCATTGGATGCTTTAGAAAGGTTGCGCCCGAGTGCGATGGGGGAGCTCGGGCGAATCGGAGAATCGGCGCCCGAGGGTGTTGCTTTCCCGAGCTCTCTCAGGGAGGCTCGGGCGAATCGAAGAATCGGCGCCCGAGCGTGCCGCTTTCCCGAGCTCTCTCGGGGAGGCTTGGGCGAATCGGAAAATTGGCACCCGTGGGTGCCGCTTTCCCGAGCTCCCTCGGGCAGGCTCGGGTGAATCGGAAAGTTGGCGCCCGAGGGCGCCGTTTTCCCGAGAGTAGGTTGGCGTTGATGCAGCGCCGTCATGGCCCTTCGTAGGTGCGGCATTCATGGGCTTTCACAGGCTTTGCCTGGGCTGGGCCGTGTTGGGAATATATATTTTTACATCGAAGTTGGGTACCCCATACTTTGGTACCTGACAACTCTCTATGTCGCTTAAATAGTATCGCTGTTGGTGTATATGTCACAGTTTAACTCGATTTGTAGAAAATATGTACAATATTTGTATCTCTAAATGAATTTATTAAAAACTACATTAAAATACCTTTCTAATGATACCAATTATGTATCATAAAAACTAATAAATTTTAATATGAATTTAGTCAAAGTTATTTTTTTAGAAGCGAAAATGATACTTTTTAGGGATGGACGGAGTAGATAATTGTTGGGGAACGCCCTAATGCCTTTTCTACTCATCACGAGTCCGTCAGCCCCCCCCCCCCCCCCCCCCCCCCCCCCCCCCGCCCCCGCTGACACGAGTATGCTTTTGCCACCACTCATCAATCATCAGAGTACCAGTAAAAGCCGAACGGAGGACCGTTGGGCGTTGCCATTGCCCTGCGGTGCTGCCTGCGTTATTATTATGCTTATTATGCATCTTCCTCGGTCCACTGGCCCAGTAGCCTAGCCCTACAGATTAGCGTCACAAAGGGCAAAAGACGGCTGAGCTCTCTTTTTGGTTACTATTTAATATTAATTTAAAAATTAATAACGCGCCATCGGCCCTCCCATACAGGACAAGTCCACGGCTCAGCTTTAAGCAGTTGTACTAGCACCGCACTAACCACACTAGCACGAAGTCGGAAAGAAAGAAAGAAAGCAGGGAAAGCCAAACGAAAGGCACAGCGAACAAGTCGATGGTGAAAGCACAGGTAATGCACACTGCTCGCCGGGTCAGAGAGATGTTGACGTGTTAGGTTTCCTGTCGCGCGGAGAATTGCAATTGCAATGCTGTCCTGTCCCAGCGCGCACCAGCTGCGACCTCGCCGCCCCCCCGCGCCTCTAGAACGGCTGGCTGGAGGCCTGGACTGGAGCTGGACCGTGCGGACCACACGCTGTTCTAGTCCACCAGGGCCGGCCGACGCGCCGAGCTCGTGGCGACGTGGCGTGGAAGGCGGAACGCCGGCCCCGGACGACCGCGCCGCGCAAACAGCCAGACTAGTCCAGATGTCCGGGAAGAGTGGAGGTGGTGGGGACCACCGGCAGGCAGGCGGATGCGGCGAACCGCCAGCCCGACCCACCGCGCCACGCCAGGACGGGGACGGCCGCTCCCCCGGCCCCATCTGAGTCGCGATCCCATATTCCCATTCCCATCGTCCGCGCGCGGCGCGGGCACGTTTCGGTGGATGAACGAACTAACGGACGAGCGGACCAGGCGGCCGGCCCGCCGCCGCTGACGAGGGGTGATGCCTGAGCGGCTGAGCCTGACAACGGCAAGTGGCGACTGCGTGGCGCACGGTAACAACAACTGGCGCCGGTCCGAGGTGATGAGGCTGGCTGTGTCAGCTGTGCATATTCGATGCCATCTGCACGGTGCCGCGTCGTGCTTGGCTGTGGATGGTACGCCGCCAGCGGCCATCGGCGCCGGCCGCGTCGATTTACCGCAAGAATCGGAGGAAAAGGAAGAATCCGCAAAGCCAAAACGGCGAAGGCTGCAGCCGTGGTGGTAATGCCGTGATGGCCCCGATCCCGACGCGACGATACCCCAAGTGTAAAACGGGCGGCTTCTAGTTCTAGTCTGACGACTTTCTTGTCTTGGTTTGCTTTACCTTTACGAAAACCGTCATTTAATCTAGACGTCGAGAGGTCATTTAATCTAACTCGACACGGTTACGCAGGGGAACCCATCCAGGTCTCTGCTGCGCTCCGTAGAGAATTCCGTCGTGGTATTGCCGTCTACAAGTACTAGTTCCAGACAAGTAATCCAATTTGAGCCGGCAAAGATATATAGAAATGGGCGTGATGAACGAATACGATGCGAAACACCATGCACGAAAACGGCATGGTATGGCTACTAATTTACTGCTTTAATTTATTTTGGAGCTCCGCTCAAGTGGCTTCAAGCAAGAGGAAAGATTCGGGTAGTAGATGAGGGCCGGCTGAGGCCACTACGGTACGGGTCTGCTGCTTGCACGAGACGGGAATTTAGAATTACCACCGTTTTTTATTTGTTATGCATGCATGCAGATACTAACGTGACGATCTGACAACGTTTGGTTTCATCTTACTGTAAGTAAAGTAGTTACTATGCAATAACGTGCATGCTGAGCTAGCTAGCAAGCGATGAATTCGAGATAAAAGTTTTTAATTGGTTTACCACGACGAACCCAAACTTTATTGTCATACATATACATGAGTCAAAATAGCACGTTTGCAGCCACGAAACAAAAAAAATAAATAATCTGAATCCAATGACGTATTGGAATATATTATTATGCAAGCTATATTTTTCTGTTGTAATTTACAAGTACATACATAATTTTCTTGTGACATATTCCCTGTTCGTTTGACCAATTAACAGTCACGATTTTTTTTTCTTACAGTAATACATTAGCACCAATTAAAATTAACGCTTATTTTCAGTTTAGCAGGACTAAGAGCAACCACAATGTATATAGACCAACTAGTCCATATACGTAGCTTTTGTGTCAGTGGTCTATAGCTATTGCTATTCTCACAATATATATGGACTGGGTAGTCCATATGTGAGAGGTGGGAAGGAGAGAGAGAGCAGAGAGAAGAATTATTTTTTATTCCTTATGGGTAGTCCATAACACTATAGATCAGTTTATGGACTACTTTTACAATATGTCAGGTACCTGATAGAGAGTATTTTATTTACTATGGACTACTTTTGAGCACATTGTGGTTGCTCTGATGGATGTTTGAACGGAGCAAGGAAACCGCACACACACCCCGCCGCAGAAAAGCACTCCACTCATGTGATCCTCCTGTCCTAGCCAGCCTCTTTGTTCGTCGCGCACCCCCAGATAGAAAACAACGGAAATGCCACAGCCGTTCAGCCCCCAAACCCTAATAATCGAGCAAAGGGGCCTGACGGACGGTCCAGATCTGGGCCTGACGCCCCGCGTTCCAGGCTTCCTCCAGCTGCGCGCCTCCTATATGCTCGCGCCGCCGCACAACACAACGTGCGGAAGCCGTAGGCAGGCAGTCGGCCGCGCCGCGGTCCACCCCACCCACCGACGCGGCCACGGGCACGCGGCCAGCCGTCGCCGTCGCCGTCCGCCTCCCTTTCCCTCCCCTCCCCGGCTACCCCAAACTCCGCGTCAAGGCGAAGCGACCCCAGAAAGCTCTCTCAGCTACCTCGCTCCCTCCGCCCGCGCCGCGACTCCCACGATTTTCTCCACGAATCTGCCTTCCCCGGTCCGACCGCGAGCGCGAAGCCCAACCGCGAAGCCTGCCTAGCCTACCCTAGCCCCGGCCGGTTCGTCGTCTCCTCCCTTGGCGCTTCCCTTCCCTTTCCCGCGCCGCGCGCCACCCGCTGCCCACCCAGCTATAAATAGCGTCCCCTCCCCGCCACCTCCTTCCCCCACCCACACCATCGGGAGAACGCCGAGGAACAAGGAAGCACGTGCAGCATATGTCACAGAGGGCCAGCGTCCCACACTCCTCCTGCATAGCCTTCGCGCTCCATTCCCACCTCCTAGTCTCCAGTGAGATGTGCCCCAGCTCCGCTTGGCAGCAATAGCAATCTCTCTCTGCCTTCCTTTTTTCCCTTTCTTCCCCACTTGGTTTTCGTTTCGGTTTGCCCAGCTTTTGAGCTTCCGTTTTTAGTTTGTTTTCTTGCCCTTTCTTTCAATTCTTTGGTCGGCCCTTCTCTTACAAGAGGGAGGAAACCGAGGCGACCGGCAAAGCAAGCAATGGGTCTCAAGGGATTCGTCGAGGGCGGCATCGCCTCCATCGTGGCCGGCTGCTCCACCCACCCGCTGGACCTCATCAAGGTCCGGATGCAGCTGCAGGGTGAGGCGGCGGCGGCAGCGGCGGCGCCGCCTCAGCCAGCGCTACGCCCGGCGCTCGCCTTCCACGCCGGGGCCGGCCACGCCGTGGCGCTCCCGCACCCGCACCACCACGACATCCCGGTGCCGCCGCCGAGGAAGCCCGGGCCGCTGGCGGTGGGCGCGCAGATCCTGCGGTCCGAGGGCGCGGCGGGGCTCTTCTCGGGTGTGTCCGCCACCATGCTGCGCCAGACGCTCTACTCCACCACGCGGATGGGGCTGTACGACATCCTCAAGACGAAGTGGAGCCAGGACACCGGCGGCGTCCTCCCGCTGCACCGCAAGATCGCGGCGGGGCTCGTCGCGGGCGGCGTCGGCGCCGCCGTCGGCAACCCGGCCGACGTGGCCATGGTGCGGATGCAGGCCGACGGCCGCCTCCCCCTCGCGGACCGCCGCAACTACCGCGGCGTCGGCGACGCCATCGCCCGCATGGCGCGCGACGAGGGCGTCCGCAGCCTCTGGCGCGGGTCCTCGCTCACCGTCAACCGCGCCATGATCGTCACGGCCTCGCAGCTCGCCACGTACGACCAGGCCAAGGAGGCCATCCTGGCGCGCCGCGGCCCGGGCGCCGACGGCCTCGCCACGCACGTCGCCGCCAGCTTCACCGCGGGCATCGTCGCCGCCGCCGCCTCCAACCCCGTCGACGTCATCAAGACGAGGATGATGAACATGAAGGTGGCGCCCGGCGCGCCCCCGCCGTACGCCGGCGCCGTCGACTGCGCCCTCAAGACCGTCCGGTCCGAGGGGCCCATGGCGCTGTACAAGGGCTTCATCCCCACCGTGATGCGCCAGGGGCCCTTCACCGTCGTCCTCTTCGTCACGCTCGAGCAGGTGCGCAAGGTCTTCAAGGGCGTCGAGTTCTGAGACCCGCCGCCGGCGCCGACGAAGATGATGACGACAACAAACAAACAAACGCTGCTGCCCTACCGCTGCTACGAATAAGCCGCCGCTGCCACCTAGAGGCGGAGACTAGTACGCCGTTGCTTGCATCCCGTGTCAGCCTTGTGTTAATCTTCCCTTCCTGCATCCTGTTGTACTATCTGGATGGATTTGACCAAATGCTCAATGCAATTTACCAACATTTTATTAAAATTCCTACTGCAATGTCTCACGAGTCACAGTCACGCATTTCATCTCGGCGAGCTCCAAAGATGTTGGAACAGGAACGAACTGTGATATGAATAGACAACAATCGATTGCCCCACAAATTTCTTCGGTTTTATTTATGTTATCGCCATCACGAGTGTTCTGAGAGAGAACATTATTGTTGTTGGATCTGACGAACTTGAACGAACCCTCCCCCAGTTCCCGCCTGCTTGTTGCGGCTAGCTGGGGATATCACAAGATCCCGCGGAGCCAACGGCAAGGCGGCGACGTGTCGCTCGATCTGCAAAAAATTGATACATCTGGTACACGCACGAAAGGGACGTGCATGTTCCTGGGACAGGGCACCATGCCATTGTGCTACTGGCACCGTAGCACTACTTTCTTTCTTGACACTGGAAGATTCAATTGAAGATCTGCCTAAAAGCGTGCGGGTTCACACGCAATGGAAAATGTTCTCTCTTTGTCGCAAAAAAAAAAAGGAAAAAAAAAGAGAAAAATGTACTCTCGGCGACTGACAGGGCATGATGCCGATGCAAATGGGGTGTGTCGCCACGACATTTAACCAATAGCAACGGTAGTTAGTGCGGCTCTGACGGTGGCCAGACCTAGAGCACAATTAACCAATGATGCTCCTGAAAATTGGTTGCCAACTTTGGCCGCAACAGCAGCAGAACTGCTGCAGGAGCCAAAGACACCGCCACGACGTAAGAGTACCTCCAACGGTTTTAACTTTGTATTCTTATTTTTTCTCCTATCCAACGGTATTGCAAATGTGCTTTGTATTTTTATTAACTTGACAAAATCCTAAGATGAGTAGGCATATATGCAAGCCTCGTCCGCGCTTGGCATCGCCGGTCCTCGCGTGATTTCCGTCCCCCGCACATTGGGAAAAAAAATATGTGTCCACAAATTCTTTTTTTGCCAAGTGAATAATGCAAAACCATTGGAAATTGACTATTTTTAGCTTTGCCATATTCGTTTAGGACTTGGCAAACTTCTGATTTTGCCAAACAAAATATGCAAAACCGTTGGAGATGCTCACCGCTGGCCAGGTTCTAGTTTTCTTGGAGCTGGGCATGGCCAAGGCCAACTTCCAGTTCGATATTTCTAGTTGAGATTTCTAACTAGAGTATCATCTAGAAAGGAGACTCAAACTAGATGTTTCTTCAACCATGACGTTACAGTCTCCATCAATTCAAGCAAAGTCGTTCCCGGCCCCCACGTCGCTCCCACGCGAGCGGCCCAGGCGACGCCCCCACCAAACCCTAGCCCCCTCCTCCCCTTCCCTCCCCTCCCCGCCGCGCCGCCGCCGGAGCTGGCCGCTGGCATGGCCGCTCGGCCGGCCGGGAAGGCAGCGGCGGGGCCCTCTTCTTCCCTAGGTGGCGCACGCGGTGGCTCCCGGCGGCGCCTCCTCCGCTTGAGCTGCGTGGAGCTCGACGGGGAGGGCCATCGCGGCCGTTGCGGCGTCGGCAGGTGCCCGCGCCGATGCGGGGGAAGCGACGTCTTCTCCGCGCGCTCCCCTCCTCCCCTCTCGACTATGGCGGCGGGGTTGGCGGTGGACCGGCGATCCTTGACCCGGCCGGCCGGATCCCGACCCCAGTGGCCAGATCCCGTCCCCAGCGACCGGATCCGTGCTCTGGGCGGCTGGATCGGCGGCCCTGGCTTGGTGGTCGTCAGTTGGCGGGCGAGGCGGCTGCGGTGACGGTGGCTGGGGCCCGTGTGCACTGGGGGGCAACCCTTCTTGTCCGCTTGCTCCTCCCCTCACGGAGGTGTCTAGTGGGGTGGCCTGCTATGGGAAGTCGGAGCTACTGGAAGCTTGGCCTCCATGCTCAGCAACGATGATTCTTGGCAGTGTGTCGTGTTGGACTCTTCCACGTTGCCGTGGGTGGTTGGCCCCTCGGGTGCCTTCTTTGGTACCTTGTGTGGCCAATCTTCTTGTACATATTATTCATTCGTCTTAATTGAGCGGCAGAGCTCCTGCCTTTGTTTAAAAAAAAAATTCAAGCAAAGTTGAGCGTTCGACTTCAATACAGGTTCTTTACTTTTCAGCATCACCGTTGATACCAACTGAAACTCTGTAAGTCAGCCACCCAGGCAGTTAGCAATGTAAAACCAACAGATCCTCTTGAAAAACCATGTGTGTTCATGCGCTTACAGTCAGCTCGTCTGGTTCTCCGAAATCCTACTCCTGCGGGCAGAAAAGGACGATGCTGAACAAAGCGAATCTTATGCCCGTGGAATGTGGATGTAGTAGTGGGCAAAGAAAATTCAACTGAATTGCAGTTCCGGAACAGGTAACAAGAAAAGGAATTTTAGCCTTATCTCGCATTGATCGATTGTAGGAAAGAAACAAAGTGTCAGCTTGCTAATCACTAACCATGTTACTTTAGCAAGTGGGCACACTGTTCCATGGCATCACATTACTCTGTGGCATGTTATTTTGAGCTATGTAAAGTTGTCCTGAAAATTTCCATTTGCAGGGCTAGAATATCAAGAGTATTCAGCGGTAGTCAATGAAAATGCTGGCAGACGCTCATTGGAGGCAGATACTTATTAAGGGCATGATGTCGACGAACATAGGAATAGGATCTGCTTAAAAAAAAAAAAGGAATAGGATCCATTATCAAAGGCATGGAGTCTCGTGTATAGAAGAATAAAGCTAACGCACATACGGTATATCAGGCACAGTCAGCAAGATAGTGCATCAAGAATGAATAGATGACTCACTAGGAAAATTAGTTAGGCATATCTATCTAGAATACCTGCAAGAGGAAGGCCACAATTATTGCAATGATGAATTGATGCCAAAAACTTATCCAAAAAGAGAGCAGAAGACATTGCATATTTGACCTGTGATGATTTCCCAGAATACACCATACGTAGTAGAAAAGGGGTTCCATTTGCCAACTGAATAAGAAGAGGAAATATCCAAAGAAGAGGCTGTATTTAACAATGTATGTCCAGTACAATTCAATCATAGCAAACTCTATGAGGTTGAATATATGTAAAGATAACTAATATTTAGATAAATTGGCGGATCTTCAGTTGAGAAACTTAAAAACCAAACTTAGAGTTCAGGGCATATGCCCGTCCTGCCATTTTGATGAAACGGTAGGAGCCTCCCAAGAGACGCATATACATGATAGATTGATCGGCTGTGCCAAGCCCCTACCAACTCCAACCAAATTGTTGTGAGCCAATCTAAGGTCATCGACTGGCTCCAGATATCCAAGTTACAATCATAATAGCATGACGCTCAAACCCCAAACTGATAAGAAGGTTAATACTCCCTCCATTCCAAATAATTGGTTATTCTAACTTTTGTGGAGAGTCAAAGCATCTCAAGTTTGACAAAAATTTATATAATGAAACAATACATTTATAATAACAAATAAGTATCATTTGATTCTTCATGTTATTCGCTTCAAGCAGATAACACTGAACACAGAAGTTCTCTTCAGGCTTGAAGTGAATCAGAAATCTTTAATTGACAGAGACTAGTAGGATCATCTGGTGGGATGAAGTGAGCAGTACTCTGTCGGCCCACTTGTGTTTTTCAGCTTGCCACTAGGACACTCTGTTGGCCTATTGGCCTTGGCCGGCCCACTTGTGGTTTTCAGCATGAGTACACTCTGTTGGCTTATTGGACTTGGCCGGCCCAGTTTTTCAGCTTACTACGAGGACAGGGTGCATTGAGATTACCCAGCCAACAGATTCATGGTAGCTATAGCTAAGTTTTGAGATAACTACAGGTGATTTTTATAACTAGCTAAATTTGTTCTAGGTAGGTAACCTGCCACTTTTCAAGAGCTACAACAGATTAATAACATGAAGTTACATGAAGGTCTTACAGATCAGGTTTGGTATCATTCCAAATTTTCACCTAAAGGCCAGCTTGCACATGATAATTTGTGCGCACTTAACATGGGTGTACATCAGCCTAACCTAACCTCAATGCGATATGCACATCAAACAACTCAAGCAATCTGCTATACAATCTTTAATTTCTAGTACAAGGCAGTTTTCTTAACTTAAATTCCTACCTTGTGTTAAACCAGAAAATATATATACTTAAGCTGATGGGACATGAAACCCGTATAATCCAAAGATTACATATTTGACTTGCTTGTTTTAATTCCTATATCTACCATCTAGAAGCATGTAAGAGAAAAAAAATAATAAAGTTATCAGATAATGGAAGTAAATTAAAACCAATGATACTCAGAGTAGGTTCAAAGATGCCTTACTTTAAGAAAAGAAGTGCATGCACAATTGCACATTAACATGCATTGTTTTATCTTGGCTAGACCAGACCAAATTTCTAACCTATGTCTCAAAATAACTGTACATCTCATTTTTCAAGAAGTCAGTTTTTAAATTTCACCAAATATACATAAAAAGTCTTAATATTTATGATGCGTGATAAATATCGGTAGATTAATCGTAGCATATATTTTCATAATAAACTTATTTGGAGATACAAATGTTGGTACTATTTTCTAAGTAAACCAAACTTAGAAAAGATTGACTCTTCAAGAAACAAAACATGCAGTTATTTTGGGCAGAGGGAGTATAGATAAAAGAAGGCCCTATCTAAAGGCAACCCAACAAGTACACAAAACTGCAACAAAAAAAAAATCCTTCTATTCTATCCATGCTCAAAATGAGTATCATCAAGGAATAAGCAATCTTATACATATGAAAATCTATCTGAAAATCATATATCAAAACACTTGGGATATTCAGAAAGGCGTATGAACTTTTCTCCAAGTGTGTACTGAAGAAAACACCATCTGATCTAACACAAAATATATGTGTACTTGTAATAACATCAATGCAAAGTGCAAACGAACAGGCTCTGCAGGTGCACCTAACCTATACAGGACATACATCACACATCTCGAACAACATAAACGCTCAAGTAGAAAGAAGTTTGCTTAACAATGTATCACCAGCCTTAGTGGTGAGCTGGTGATATGAACATACCTGCGTATCTCAAAGATGCCAGGGTCCTATGTCGAAGAGTTTCTAGTGTTACAGAGGAAATATTCTGATAAAAAAAACTATGTACTGCTGGGGTTTGAACATGTGCTTTATGAAGATGCACGGTTAATCTACAGGCCAAGGTCCCATGGATGCATGGTCTCTGTGAGTCTGCTTGTGCAAGCCCGAGAACCTTAGATGCCAGAAAAAGTGCTCATGGATACAGATTACACTATTCATACCAACCATATGGAACCAGGTAGTGGACTTCTGAGTTTAGATCATAGTATCCCACCTTACTGAACTTAGCTAAACAAATTTTGTGATAAAGTGCATAGGTAAAGCTAGGATATTGGACAATAGACAACATACGGAGATGTTGCACTCTCGGCTTGTTTGGATGGCTATGTATTCCCTCAATCCATGTGCGTTGGAGTGGTTTAATGTGGAATTTTGTTTAAATTCCACACTAAACCACTCTTAACACACATGGATTGAGGGGGATACATTGGCATCTAGGTGGCATCCAAACAAGGCCTTAGTCTTAGTTTAGAGTCTGTACTCAAATCTAGATGAAGGATAAAGATTTTCCACATCCCTTGGAATGAAGTAATGGAGACGACGACTTCCTTTTCCTTGGCAGATAAGAAATTTCTGATCCAAGCAATTTGAATTCATTTCTACCAAACTTTAATTTCCTTCACAAGGGTTCTTGGAAAAATCATGGAAGAAAGTGACACTAATGAATACCACTAAGGCCTCGTTCAGTTAGACTATCTCCAAGAGAGCACCCAAACCCAAAATGCATCTTGCACAGTAGTTTGCCAGTCCAAAACCCACCTCCAACAGAAGAGGCATACGCCTCACCCATTTTGGGTTGGAGCCTCAGCGCAATACAAAAATGGGCCTCCTCTCTCATCGAACGCAATTGCTAGTGGTGGGCCCGTGACGACGGACGGCAGGAGCAGAGGTGTGTTCGAGACGAGACCACGGCGGGGCTTGCCGGCTCGGCGAGGCGAGCTCGTTGTGAGCACCTCCGTCGAGGTGGGGCCACCGGCCTTGGTGAAGAGGAAGGGAGGGTGGCCGCGCGCGCAAGCGAGAGAGCGGAGCGCGGCGGGGACCGGCCGGAGTGCGAGGCGCGGCAGGGAGCGGGGCCCGACACCTCCTCGGCCTTGGCGGGGGTGCTGGCCGGCTCGGCGAGGCGAGAGGCGAGGTAGGAGCTCGTTGCCTTGGCCGTAACGGAGGAGCTGCGCGGGGCCGTTGCGACGAGGCGCCGCCCCACGCCCGCCGCCGACCAGGAGCGCCGCCCCGCGACCGCCGCCGACCAGGAGCGCCGCCCCGCGACCGCCGCCGGCCAGGAGCGCCTCCCCGCGGTAGCGCCGCTGCCAGAGCGCCGCCTCCGAGCCCCGTTCCGTGCCCACGCCATCGGTGCTATTTGGGTTAGCTGTTGGAGAGTACTCGATTTGGGTTCATCGGTTGTTCACTGTGTGCTAGCCAAACCAGTTAATGGGTAGTGTGTTTGGGTCTCCACCGTTGGAGACAGTCTTAGTGCTTGTTCTTGGCAGGAACCATTCCTGGTGAGTGCTAGATATATAAATCACACCGTCATTCCTGGGAGGAATAGTTCCAGGTTGTGAATCCCCATGAAACGAACAATGCGTAAAAGAATAGGCTCAAAATAGGTGAACAAGTTTATAAAATGACGCAAAACCAAACTTTTGAACAGTACATTGTTCTAGCTAAGGCAATTTTAAATGTAAAATGCAATCATAGGAAATCCATCCAGCGATGTTTGAAAAGAGAATCCTCATCGAACAATATGCACATACATATGACGGTCATGAAAAGAAGCTGACTGACCTTTCAATATCAACACTGATCCAAATGCTAAATCCAAAGCTTGGGGATACTTAAAAGTTTGCAAATGAACCTTTGAGCTTTTGTCCAAGTGCAAACTGAAAGCTCCATCTGTTATCTAACATCTACTCTGTTAAAGCTCTAACCATGTAATAAATAGCAAAAGCATTGTCACTTACAGAAAGGATTCCTATCATTTTGGCCAAAAGTAGATTATTAATCTAGTGAACTTTAGAATAGCATATCCCATTGGCCATTGCACAGAAGGATCACAAAAAAGAAAGTATTCTACCCATTTTCAACCAACTCCCTGAACAGGACAATAAAAAAGTTACTTGCTGAAAAGGTTACAAAGGAGAGAAAGAGACTTTTAGTTACCGACTGTTCTGTTTCCATCAGGACCAATATAGATACTAATAAATTTCAGAATGACACTCTACCCTGATGTGAACATATAACCACTTTATTCCAGAAATATGCCAGGTTGGTAAACTGTATAAAATCCGATTCTACAAAACTATGTTCCTAGCGTTGATTTGAATGTACCCATTGCGAAGATAAATGGTTGAGCTATAAGCCAAGATCCCATGGACGATTGATTGTGTAAGCCTGAAGCAATATAGCGATCAGAGGCACTGCCTCTGCCTCATGATCACTAATGAATGCCATTCAAACAGTGTATTCAACTAAGGTATGTCGCCTTAAGAAATTTAGCGCATGTGCACTGTTAGGCTTGTGATGGCAAACTGGGCAAATGCAATGGACGACTGGGCAAAGGGGAGAGGTGGACTGGGCAAAAGGGGAAGACCATGCATGCGCCTAAATTTAGGAGGGCAAGACCATCCAGTGGATCTCCTATTTATCTCCTTTATTTGGAACAAGAGTAAAATGCGTTGTGGGTCCTTAAACTTTTGCCCACTTCTCATCTAGGTCCATAAACTTTTTTTTCGCTCATCTGGGTTCATGAACTTTTCTCCACTTCTCATCTAGGCCCAGGTACTTTTTCTTCGCTCATCTGGGTCCATAAACTTTTTTCCACTTCTCATCTAGGTCCACAGCAGACCACATAGTACTCTGTTGTCTACGTGGCCACTGATGTGGCACCATGTGCTCTTTTTTTTAATTTCATAAACTGGCTAAAACCTTGAAAAATCGTATAAAATCATAGAAAAATCGTAAAAAGGAAAATCTAGTTTTGTTAGACTTAACATGAATAGTCTATGCAATAGATATATAATATGATATACTTTAATTTAAAGTTTTTGATGTAGCTGTAGATCTATGTAAATCTATGAGCTCTTGTGTTTAATTCATAACTGCAGCTCCTGTGCTCCTGAGCTTTAAATTTATCTTTTACATCACATGCTTTGTTGCAATTAAAACTTGTTTTTATTGTAGTAATTAATTTACTAATTTTAAGTATGTAATATTTTTATACTAGCCATGTTTTGTTATCATCCATCACCATAAAAATCTCAACATCAAATTAAATGTTTGGTACACCAACTATTTATTATGAATTAAACATAGAAACACATACATATACAACTATAATAAAAATTTTAAAATAAAGCGTGTCACATTTTAGTGCCACATCAATGGCCACGTAGGAAGCAGAGTCCTATGTGACATGCTATGGACTTAGGTGAGAAGTGGAAAAAAGTTCATGGACCTAGATAAGCGAAGAAAAAGTATCTGGACCTAGATGAGAAGTGGAGAAAAGTTCATAGACCCATATGAGCGAAAAAAAAGTTCATGGACCTAGATGAGAAGTTGGCAAAAGTTTAAGAACCCACAGTGCATTTTACTCTTGGAACAACTGAGAATCAAGCAAGAATTGGAAGGAAGAAACTTCCCTCTTGCTCGGCCTGGGCAAGGCCCCCAGCTGGCCCCCTCTCGGAGTCCCTCACAATCCCAACACAAACCATAACACTTATCTTGGCAGCGATGGTGCATCACTGGCAAATAAATGATGCATGCCAAGGAGAACTTTAATATTAGCCCAGGCCAGACAAATAACTAAGCTTTGTTAGTCCCTAGGACCTCTGCACAGGTAAGCAACTTGCTTACCAGCACACAAACTCACTCACTATGGCTGGAGGTAGAAGAAGACACTATGCACACACACGGCACGTTGGTGCTGCTGTTGTGCTCTTGAGAACAGCCCACTCACTCAGCACAAGCACTAGCGTTGGCCAGAGCTCTGCTCTTTTGGTTTATGGCAACTGAACTGCCCTTTTACATTACTAAGGGTACATATTTATACACAGAGGATTGGTCCAGTTTGTGTATGAACTGAAACCAGGAAGGTGGGCTGCTGAAATACAGTCTACCTCTACTGTCCTAATAGCAGGATAAGCCTGCCATATTAACTAGCTAAGGGACACAATAGCCTACCAAAAATCTGTGTCCTCACTACTAGAGTCTAGTGTTCCCACTGCAGGTTGACTGCTGTTCAACCTTGTAGACTTTAGCCTGCAGTTTCACATTTCTAGTCATCAAGCTGCAGCCTTAACTGACATTGGTCAGACCAGCAGCAAATTATTCAACAAGCTTCTCTACAGAAAAAAAGACTTATCAAGGGAATCATAAATGTACAAGGCAACTACAGCAAATTTTCGAGCCACATTCAGAGAGTAGCAACTTCAAACAATAAGCATGTGCACAACAAGTGGACTGGTCTTTCCACATGCAAAACAATCCAAATGCTAAATCTAAAGGCTGGATATACTTCTAAAAGAACTTATAAGCTTTTGTTGAAGTGCATACTGAAAAGTGAAAAGTGAAAACCCCATCAGAACTAACAACACACTCTGTCAAACTGCTAAACTTGCCTAATAAATAAATAAATAAATAAATAAATAAATAAGCACTTGTCAGTTCCAGAAAGGCTTCTTCACTTGGGACAATAGTGGATTCTTATTCTAGTGTAACTTTGGAATGGCTGATCTGCACTAGAATAAAGGACCACAGAAAAGGGACCACTGTTCTACCCATTTTCGACAACCTGCCTCACAACATAAAAATCAGAAAGCTACTTAGAGTACTACAAATGTCACAACAGAGAAAGAAACCTATAATCGCCTATTTCCATTAGAAGGCCGCTGAATCAAAGTAACAGCAACACCTACACCACACACATGTATTCAAAAGTCCATCGGTTCCGTGTGGATTTTCTATCTCACTCATTCCTGACACTGACGAGGGATCTTCAGGATGCAAATAACCGACTTAAACCTACGGAACCATCATATCGAACACCTAGAGCACGCCACAAAAATGCAGCCATCATCAGCACATACGACGAGCGTGTCACCAAGTAACTCCTAGGCCACACACAGCACTAGACTTCTGGACAGAACAAACTTCTAAGGCAATCTTAAATGTACAAGGCAACTGCAGCAAATCCTTCGGCCCACGTTTAGAAAGAGTAGCAACATCAAACAATAAGCACGGGCACACACCTAGGAACGCGACCAAACAAGTGGACTAACCTTTCCATATGAAAAACCAATCCAAATGCTAAAATCTGAAGTGTGGATATACTTCTAAAAGGCTTTATGAGCTTTTGTCCAAGTGTATGTTGAAAAGTTCATCTGATCTAACATCAACTACTCTGTCAAAGTGCTATTGCAATAATAAATAGGATAATCACTTGTCGCTTCGAAAAAAGCTTTTCATCACTTGCATCAAAAGTGGATTCACAATCTAGTGTAACTTTGGAATAGATGATCTGCACTGCACTACGGACCACTATAAAGGAATCACTGTTCTACCCGTTTTGGACAACCTGTCTCAGAACATAAAAATCAAAAAGCTACTTACTGCTAACGTTACATTAGAGAAAGAAACTTTTAACCACCGATCATTATTATATTTCCATTAGGTGCACTCTGAATCAAAGCGTAATACTTAAAAACTAGTCAAAACTCAAGGGTGCTGTCACCCCGATTTACGCTTCCGATCATGTAACAGCCTAACTGGTGGCAACCCTCCTGACGAGAGAATAGCAACAGCACCGAACCTGGACTAAACCACAACCACAAGTATGAAGCATGCATATTCTCCAAGTAGATACATCGAATCTCTAAAAGGCACATCCTACCTAAACAACACCTACACGGCAGGCACACACGACCTCACAAGTCAGACGATTCCGCGTGGGTTATCTATCTCGCTCATTCCTGATGCTGACGCCTGATCTTTAGGACGTAAACAACCAACAAACCTGCTGATCCATTACATCGAACACCTAGAGCGTGTTTCCATCACCTCCAGCATCTGCATTTACCCAACACATGCCGAGTAACTCCCACCCCCCGAAGTCCCGTCCCCGAACAACTCCCTTGTCATCTTCCGTGTGTTGTTTTGCTCCTGGACTACGAGTTTTAACACTTGATCCGCAGGTGGTCCATGGCTCGCCGCTTGCGTGCGGGCAAAAAAAGGGATGTATACCTATATTTAGCAAAAGCTGGTGGATCTGATCATCTAGGATTCTAGGGACTAGTTGGTTGGAATCGTTTGTCGTAGTTAGGAATTAGGAAGCCAATTTGTCAATCATTTCACTTGCAAAGTACGGTGGATGTTAACGTAGAAGAATGTGGACGAGTCAATAGTGGAAGAGATCGGAATCAGGAATGGCGGTCCAGACGGAAACGAAAGGGATGATCCGGGAATCTTACGTCGTGACGAGCTGACGGCGAACTGCTGGAGCATGCCGGGTCGATTGGTTGGGTTTGTCTGCGGCGGCGGACGACGCAGGCGGTAGGAATGGCCCTGATGGCGTGGAAGATCATGGTGGCTCGCCACTGGGCTAGACTGCTAGCCAGTGGGCTCCAAGCGCCCACCCCGGCCAGCGCGGTATACAATGTCACGTAGATTGTGGGACAGCAGGCAAATTTCTGAAAAATATGAACACCGTGTTACTCCGAAATAATCCTTCATTCTAAATTACAAGTCGTTTGATTTTTATTTTCCAAATTTGACCTGTTATTTTATTCAAAATTTTATACAAAATATCACTTTATGATTTGTTTTATTAATACAGGCTCTTAAAATGATTTAAATTTAATTATGTTTACATAATTTTTTTAATAAAATAGACGGTCAAGATTAAAAAATCATACGTTTATGATTTAGAATGAAGGGAGTAGACATTTAGTTTTGTTAAAAGGTGTTAGTGCTAAGTTGTAGGTCATGGTGGGTTTGAGTCTTGGAGTCAACTTTTTTTTTTTGTCTTTTTGGGGTTTTATATGGGACTAAATACCATCGAGAGCCGTCGAAACAAGGTAGTGAGCAACCGTCTATCGAGAATCCACCAACCGATACAACGTGGCAACGGGAGCTCACAACTGTGCCCCTACCACCAACAGGAGAACAAACATGCCATGATTCGACGCCTCATCGTGACAGGCCATGCTCAGGTGCCTACGTCATTGTACCATGGATTACTGTGCTGCCAACCTCGGTATGACACCATATCAGGTCAACTATTTGCCCGCCCTGTTGACCATGCCACATATATGAACGATGTGGATGCTTTGACTAGCTTGCCAGTTACCACGCACCTGCATGGTGAAAGTAAGGAACAAGATCGAGGGACCCGCACATAGGAGGAGAAGGACAATGCCATTCTCGGGAATTAGGCAGCCCACCATTTTTTGTTTCTCTCTTTCTTCCCACTCCTCTCAACTCTTCTCGTTGCATTATCCCTGACTCGTGTAGCCGGCTCTTCACTTCAGCTATAAAAGGAAAAGTCGGACGCCCATGCAAGGTAGGAAGCAATCCCAGAACTCATTGCACACATTCATCAGATATTTAAGAGCTCTCCCTCTCTCGACCAAGTTTGTACCCCTACTACGAACTCAGTGCCAGTAACATCCGGCGCGTTGTCCACTGTGGACATTGAAGGTTTCCCGTGGCTACCAGGCACGATGGCCATCGCCACCGAGTAGAGCCGCCACCGCGTGCCCACTAGCCGGATGTGTCTTGACCTTGCCAAATCCAGCCGTCGAGGCTACGAATCCACACGCTTGAAAGCCCATGTTTGGTTTTGGATAATTAATGAAACCTAGTTTGCTAATGATTGCTCTAATTATTTTATTAGATTAATTAGCAAACAATAAGATGGAGCAAAAGACCGGGTCGGTGGAGGCCAAGTATAGGGCAATGACGGCGTCCATGCAAATGGTGTAAGTCCATCAACAAGAAGAGAAAAATCCTAATGACGGCATCCATGCAAATGGTATAAATCCATCATCAAGAGGTGTCCACAAACTTCATCAAGAGAAGAGAAGAAAGATGGAGAAAAGCTAAGAGCTCAAGGCAAAGGTATAACCAATATGAGCTCTTTTGCTTTTGGTGATCAAGGCTTTATAGAAAGAGTAATCACATTTAGGATAGATAGCCGTACTATCAAGAGGGGAGAAATCGTTTGTGAAATGCGGTTATCAAAGTGCCATTAGGTGTTTATATTTATTGCATATGCATGTAGATGCTAGTGAAATCAATAAAACCCGTGGAAAACTCTTTGGAAAATGCTAACACACATACACTAAAGAAAGAGACTCTTTGAAGTGTTAGCGCCTTTAGAAACGTGGTGAAGTTTGAGTGCTAGAGAGGGGTTTGGGTCCTCCTTTCCTCCTGCCGAGCTTGCGAGGCAGGATTCAGCGCTTTTCGGTGATTTCACTTGGTATGGCTAACTCTTTGCGAAAGTGCAAAATCGTATGCACTGGACGCTGGGAGCGTCCGGTGGGGTAGCACCGGACGCGTCCGGTATGAACCCTGCGCTCTCGGGTTGGTTCGGTGAAGTTTTTCACCGGACGCGCTGGAAACACTGTTCCAGCGTCCGGTGTAGCTGACTGGGCACGCAGCTGTTGACCGTTGGAGGAGCGTCCAGTTACCCAGCACCGGACGCGTCCGGGGAACAAATGAGCTCTGTGGATGCTCTCTGCATGGACATCGGACACGGGCGTCGGAGCGTCCGGTGTGACGGCTCCGCGTCCGGTGTGAGCGCACGCGACGGGAGAATTCAAACGGCTAGTACACATGTCATCGGGCGATACACCGGACAACCACCGGACGCGTCCGGTGGCCCCAAAAGTCTTCCGATGTGAACTAAAGGAGCGTCCGGTGGCCCCGAAAACAGTAAGTAACGTTTGGATTTTGAGTAGGGGCTATAAGTAGTGGAGTGGCTGGCTTGTGCTCACTCTCTTGCCATTTTCATTGACATCGCAAGTTAATGAGCCTCTCTACTCCTCTCTCACAACTACTACTTGATTGAGATCATCATTTGGTGAGATTGGAGAGCATCAATTGCATTGCATAAGTGTGTTCATCTGGAAGTACTTGGTGATTATTTTTTGCAACGGATTCTCTTGTTACTATTGGAGTTTGCCGACTCCTAAACGGCTTGAAGCTGTAAGGATCGTTGAGGGGAGTTGGTGATTGTCTCCGCCTCCGATCGGTAAAGTTGTAAGGGGTTCTTGAGCCTTCCCCGCGGAAGATCGCAATTGGCTACTCTAATGGATTGTGCGTAGCTTGTGGATCCCCATCTTGTGTTGGTAGTGCGGCACGTGAACCTTCAAGTGGGAGTATCGCTACAACGATGAGTAGCTTGCCGGCAAGCAAGTGAACCTCGGTAAAAAATCTTGTGTCATCTCTCTACCGAGGATTTTTCTTGTTTATTATGATTGATTATATTGGTATTCATCTTCTCATCACCGGCGGTATAAAGATCATCTCCCTCTCCTTTATATTTGAGCGTTTACTTTTGTTCTAGTGTACTTGTTGTAGTTGCTCACTTAGGAGTAGAATAAAGTAGTGACAGCTTCTTGTGTGTGAACTTAGAGACAATAGCTTAGAACGGTTAAGTGGCTTGCAACACTTTGTGTAGGCTAGCGCAAAATTCGCTTCGTCATTTAATTTTCTAACCACTTGTCTTTAGTGTTGTTTGTAAAAGTTTTCATAGACTATTCACTCCCTCTCTAGCCATTTAGAACCTTTCAACGCTGCTGCCGAGAGCCCCCCTGCTAGCATCAGCGTGGATAATGAAACATCCTCGATTTTCCACGTTGGGAAAATCCACAGAATGAGCTATAATGTGATAAAACCAAAAATTGATCCCATCATATTATCATATATCAGTTGATATTACAGCCATACATCGTAAATACTTACAAGATGATATCAACTGAGATCACACCTATTACAGGGTTAATGTAACAGAACCGCCTAAATCACGTGGCCCACAGGCACCTGTCAAAGTCACTAATGACATCTGACAGCCGGACCCGTGTTCCATATGACCTAAGCGGGCTCTGCCGGGCTACATAAGCACCCGTTATCTCCGACAGGATCCCATTGCGAAGTCATTACAGAGTTACAACATTTCATAACAAAATACATCAGAGTAGAATTTGCGGAAGAGTAAATAGTACTTAATATTACAGACCAGTGTTCGAATAAAATTAAGTGCGGTTATTACAAACCATAAATTTGAAGAGTAGCAGTAGAGTTTGGAACAACAGTACGACAGATAGTTAAATATTACACGGACCCTGCCCAAGGGTTTAACCTTAGTCTTCTTCACTCTCTTGGATGATGGTGACGCAGCACGGAGCGAGACAAACTTCAGTCTCCTGCTGCCCTCCTGCAACGGGGTTAACAAACCCTGAGTACAAGGGGTACTCCGCAAGACTTACCCGACTAAAAGTGTAAGATTAGACTCAGAAATGCAGGCTAAGGGGGGATCAAGGTAAGGCTTAGCAAAAGTTCAAGAATTTTTGCGGAAAAGCATTTCTAATCCTATCTCAATATTTTATTTCAATAATACTATCCATCATTATCCATTTCTCCAAGTACTTTCTCATATATCAACATTCTTTCATTTACTTAATCCATTTCAAAACAATCCTAGTTCCGAACCACTATTCACTGTAGGTGTGAGGATCAAGTCTCCATATCCGAGGAGCAACGACGATTCGAATCGATTAATACCCAGCTGGGGATCCCTATCCACACTGCGTATGTAGCACTTAAGCTTGCATACGCCAACCCCGCCTACCACGGCTTTTCATACCCCGGAACCGGTCCTGCGCCACCCGAGAGCACAGTACTCCTCTCATCTCCAGGCACGACGGCCGCGAGGGTACACGCTACTCTCGCCATCTCTCCACTCCCAGTGCGTGGTTGTCGGTTCCAGCAGTAGAGCCACCAGAGTCAGAGGCTTTCCGTAGTATGTGGCTAGTTGCAAAGTCTTGATCATAGCAGGCCTGATAACGAACGGTCCCTAATATTTTTCCGTTAGAAACCATGCATTGGGACTCTAACCCAAGTACACCGGTAACTACCCGGTTTTCACATCCCTTTCCCGATGGCGACGAAAGTTGGGACTCTAACCCAAGCAGTTGGCCAACCAAGCGGGAAAAACCATCCCTGTTGATGACAATGAACTAGCTAGAAACGCTGCCAACAACAAGGACATAACCAGCCCCATAAAGTGATTCATTTCATTTGTATCATCATAGTTCGGAATATCATTTTTTGCAAATCTAACCATCAAGCATGACTAAGCATTTTTCAATACTTTTAATTAAATCAGGTTATCAGGTATTGGTAATTGGTCAAGGATGGTTATGCATCAAGTGGTTGTCAATCAACTCCTAGTAACCTAATGCAATAGATTAACTCAAGTGATAAATATTTTTAAATAACAAGGAGGGGCTGAATGCACCGGGGCTGCCTTGAATTGCGTAGAGTGTCGGATCCGGGTCAGTTCCACAAATATCAAATCCTTGTACAACCTCCTGAGTATTCTCCTCAGATGGACCCTCAGACTTTACCTCTGGATTCTCGGTCACTACACGTTTGCAATGAATGAATGTATGAATGTGATGCACATGAAATGACAGACGAAATTTAATAACAAATAAATAAACCACACATGAGTATATGACCCTATCTTAGCTAGACATGAATAATCTAATTCATACTGCCCTAGGTCATAAAGGTGATTGACCTAGAATCTCAATCAATCCAAAAATCACACCAATCAATAATCATTCCATTTATTATTCCTAATATTATTATTTAAACTAACATATAATGTAATACATATTTAACTATTTCCATTTGATGTCAAAATACACCAACAGATAGATTTTAGTACCAAACAGTGACACAATAAATTTCATGATTTTTGGAACATCACAGAAATTATTAAAAATCATCAAAGTTCCTTTTAACATTTAATGTGCTGATTTTTTTATTAATACAGAAACACCCAAATCCTGTATTTAATATTTTTATTAAATTCTACACATCACAGAGAGTATCTAGAAATATTTTTATACTTTTTGGTGCAGTATATTAATCCATACAAAAATATCAAAACTTAACACTATTCATTTAAATTAAAATGAAAAAGCAGTTAGAAAATCGCTGGAAAAAGAGAAACGGCCATTCGGCCCACTATGGCCCAACAGCGCAGGCCACGGCCGCGTGCGCGCGCCACCGAGCCGGCCCGCAACTCCGCACCGGCCCAGCATGGCCCAGCCGCGCGCGCTCGCGCCACAGGGGCCGCCTGTCAGCTCCTTCTCCTACCTCCCACCGAGCGCCCGCTCGAGCGCGCGCACGGCGGCCCGACGCGCCCTTCGCCGCCGGCGACCCCAGCGGCGCAACCGAGGGCACCCACACGAGCTCCTAGACCTAGCGGACTGTGACAGAACCGTCTAAATCACATGGCCCACAGACGTCTGTCATTGTCACTCATGACCTCTGACAGCGGGTCCGCGTCCCAAATGATCTAGAAGGTTCTGCCGGGCTACATTAGCGCCCGATTTTCTCCAACAGGATCCCATTGCGAAGTCATTACAGAATTACAACATTTCATAATAAATTACATCAGAGTGAAAATGCGGAAAGATTATAAGGTACTTAGATTACAAACCGTTTGTCCAAATACGATTGAAGTGCGAATATTACAGACCATAATTAAAATAAGTAGCAGTAGAATAACAATACAACATTATTAAGCATTTAACGATAAGAACCCTGCCCACGGGTTCGATATTACTCCTCCTCACATCCCTCCTGTACCACTGTTACACAGCAAGGGGCGAAACAAACCTCCGGCTGCTGCGTCCCTGCAACATGGGGTTAACAAACCCTGAGTACTGGGGTACTCCGCAAGACTTACCCGACTAAGAAAAAGGATTGAGACTCAGGAATGCAGGCTGAGGGGAGTCAAGGTAAGGCTGGAGCAAGAGTCAAGAGTTTTGCAGAAAAGCATTACTATCTCATTTCAATAGTTTTAACTCAGTCTTATTTTAATCATATCCATAATTCCAAATTCCTTTTCATATATCATTATCCCTTCAAAATTCTTACTCATTCTCAAAAACACCTAGTTTCGAACCACTTTTCAATTGTAGGTCAAAGGATCAAGTCTCCATATCCGAGGAGCAACGACGATCCGAATCGATTAGTACCCAGCTGGGGATTCCTATCCACACTGCATATGTAGCACTTAAGCTTGCATATACCAACTCCGGCTACCACGATTTTTCTACCCCTGAACCGGTCCTGCGCCACCCGAGAACACAGTACTCCTCTCCTCTCCAGGCACGCCGGCCACGAGGGTACACGCTGCTCTCGCCATCTCTCCACTCCCAGTGCGTGGTTGTCGGTTCAAGTAGTAGAGCCACCGGAGTCAGAGTTTTCCGTAGTATGTGGCTAGTTGCAAGTTCTCGATCACAGCAGGCCTACAACGAACGGTCCCTAATTCTTTTTCCGCCGGTGACATTGCATTGGGACTCTAACCCAAGTACAAGTGTCCCAACGGTTTTCAAATCCCTCTTTCCGCCGATGGTCAAGCATTGGGACTCTAACCCAAATTCACAACCAACGAACGGAAAATCCCTTTCCGACGGATACGGTGCATCGGGGCTGCTACCCAAGTACACAATTTCCGAACGGACTCATACCCCTTTTTCCTTTTCTCAAGATTCCTAATTGTCACATTTTCATGGGTCAAAATAGCCTTTTTATGCAAATCTAAATTGATTAAGCAGGGCTAAGCATTTTTGAATATTTTTATTTTTAAACAGGTTTCCGGGATAGTATGTATCAAGGCAGGTAATGCATCAATATAGGAGACAAACAACTCCTAACAACCTAATGCAATAATAGACTCAAGTGATAAATAATTTTATAAAACACAAGGCGGGGCTGAATGCACCGGGGCTTGCCTTGAATCGTGTACAGCGTCAGGTCGGGACCAGTCCCGCAGATGTCGAACCCTTGGATGACTTCTGGAGTGGCCTCCTCAGTAGTAGTCTCGCCCTGGACCTCCTCGGGAACGGGCACTACACGTATGCAATGATGTATGCTTAGCATGGCATGAGGACAACAAATGAAATGCTTGAAAGTAAACCTTTAAGATCTTGAGTACAACTTTCCTTCACGGTAAAGTTGTAAACAATTTACGGAAGGTAAAAACAATGTTTCCTACTTTTGTTTTATTGACCATTTTAACGGTCACAGAAAGCCGCTACACAGCTTTACTACAACTAACAAGCGACCCTAATACTTCTGTCAAGGATCACTATGGTGAAAGACCCTTGAAACCAATCAATCCAAAATCACACCAAACAACAGGGATTATTTGCTTAGATTAATTATACTATTCAAATACCCCACAACTAGTAAACAAGTGTCCTAACAGTTTCCAAATGAGCTCAAACTTACCCAACAGATAGATCTTACTCTAAAATAGTACCACATAAATTTTCATGATTTTTGGATAATTCTGGAATTTATTAAAATTGCTCAAAGTTACATTTACTAATTAATATACTGATTTTTAGTTCCCACAGAACACATCCAAACACTATATCTAGTATTTTTATAAAATACTACATGTTCCAGAGAGTGCTCACAATTATTTTCATAATTTTTAGATTAACAAGAATATTCCTATAAAAATGACAAATGTAAGTACTATTCATTCAAAATTAAAATGGAAAATCCACTGGAAATCCCTCCAAAATAAGGAAAACACTTCGGCCCGAGGCGGCCCAACATCGTCGGGCCGGCCCAACTCCAACCGCGCGTTCACCCGCGCGCGCGCGCGCACCCAGGGACGCTGACAGGCCGGGCCCGCCTGTCAGCTCCTTCTTCCACCTCGCGCGGCCGTGCGCGCGCACACCCACGGCGGCACGGCGACCAAGTTCCGGCCGCGGGGACGCCGGGGAACTAAAGAAAAAGGACCAGGAAGGATCGGGAGCTCACCACGGCTCTATTCCGACGGCTGGCCGAGGCTGAGATGGAGCGGAGCAGCGAGCAAGACGACGGCGGCGGCGTGCAGCGGCTCGGCCTCCACGGCGAAGTCGCGTTCCGGTGATTCTAGGGGACAAAATGAAACGCCGCTGCGAGCATGAGCTAAGGTATGACTCCTAGAGCCGCAAACGGGAAGTCTAAGGTAGAGAGACTCACCACCGCGAGCTCGACGCGAGAGAGGTGGCTGCGGCGGTGCTCCGCCGGGCCCGAAGACGACGGCGAGCGTTCCGGGACCCTCGACGCACGGAAACCGAACCACAAAGGCACAAGTCGTGTTCAAGAACCCAGTGAGGCTAGAGACGAGTGAAATTTGGGTGAGGAGGTCGGAGTGCGGCCGATTTTTGGCTCGAAGCCGAGGCGGGTGCGGCGGGGTCGGGAAAGGGTGAGGGCACGGAGGGGGATGTCGTCGCCCTTTAAGCCGACCAGAGGGAGGGACAGAAGCGGCATAGGGCGGCGCGCGATCTCCAGCACGGGAAACGGCCCCGGGGACACGATCCCGGCCGGCACGGACGGCGGCGCGCGCGCGCGACACGGCGGCGGCCGCGACTGTGAGCGAACAGAGGACGGGGGCAGAGTACTGTAGCTCTTGTGAATGCCATTCAACCGGTTTTTGACCAATTCCGCTAGATTTTGTATAACAACATGAAAAGGTGTAAACACCAAAGTTGTAGAGTTCCAAATTCTGAACAATTTTGATTAAGGGATCAACTCCAAATTTTGAATAATTTAGAAACTATTCAAAAGGGGGTAAAAGAGGGTTTTGAATTTCAAACTGAAATTCTAAAATTACTTTTAAATTTATTCAACAACTTGAAAAATTGTCAAAATAGAAGTTGTCCTACTTGAGGAGCTTTACAACTTTCATTAAATGAGTTTGGTCAGATTCTCAATAGTTTTTAAATTGGCATTTCAAATTTGAATTTCAAAGTGGTAATTAGGGTTTAATTTGAATTTTTATTAAAGAACTTCAAAAACACCCAAAATAAAAGTTGTTCTATATAATAAGATCTACACCTTCTATTAAGTGACCATCACCAAATTCCAAGTAGATTTTGATTTGGGGTTTTGGGGTCCGATTAGGGCCCAATTTGAATTTTTCCTTTTTGATTTATTTTAAATTCTCAAATGATAATTCAATCACAACATCCAAGGCATTTGTCAATGAACCACTCTAAGGACCCTAAGCATAATCAAATGCAAATGCTTAATTCTAAACATGATGACATGTCAAAATTAATTAGCCGTAATACCCGGGGTATTACACGGACCCCCGAACTAGGCTAAACGGACGAGACGCCGACGGCGTCGCGCCCAGTCGCGACCGCGGCGGAGGAGACACGGCGGCGCGGCCGCGCCCCAGCCATCCGAGGACCCAAATGCCCTACCGACAAGAAGATGGTTACCGAGAAGCTCAGCACAGGCTAGTGTATTAGCTGGACAGGACGGGGAGCGACCGGAGAGGCACGGCGGACGGCGGCAGTGGGTTTGGCGGCGAGCTCCAACGACGAGGTCGTCGTTCCGGCGGTCACTGTAAACCAAACGCAAAAACGTCTAACTCATGAGACTCAAGAAAGGATAGGGACTCCGGAACGCTCCGCAAAAGGAGAATAAGCTCACCGAGGCGAGCTGTTCGCAGAGAGACAGACCACGGCGGCGCTCCGCCGGCCGCGGGGAAGAAAATCACGCCGTACGTTGATCTCCGACGAATAACAGTGGCCAGGCCGGGTCCAAAAGGTGCGCCAGGAGATGGCTAGCTCGTGGGTAAGACGAATTGGGCGGTGATGGCTCGACGGTGGGCAATTCGGCCGAGAACCGAGAGCTCACCGGAGCGGGGAAAACGGCGGATGAACGAGAGAAATGCCGCGCCACGCCCTTTAACGCACTCGGCGAGGAGAGGATAAGGTCGGGACGCGTCCGGGTCCCCCTCCCGAGCTCGACATGGCGACGGCTGGGCCCTGGGACGACCGGACGGCGACCGGCGCACGCCGCGTACGGGCGGCAGGTGAACAGGGGGCCCCCCTGTAGCTACAGTACTAGGCCAAGTAGGTCACAAGCTATTTGATGCAAATTCGAGCTGATCCCAATCGAATCCGAGGAAGTGGTAAAAACAAAAGTTGTAGAGAATTTCGTGTAGATCATTTTTGCTTTTGACACCAATTTCAAATTCGGCCAACATTTCAAATTACAGAAAAGGGGGTAAAAGTAGGGTTTGAATTTCAAACTGAAATTTTAAAATTACTTTTGATTCTTCTCAACAACTTGAAAATTGGTAAACATGAAAGTTGTTCTTATCAGAGAGATTGACAACTTCTATGTAGGAAGTTTTTGAAGATTCTTAATATTTTTGAAATTGAAGTTTCAAATATAAATTTCAATATAGTAATTTGAGTTAAATTTGAATTTTTATAATATAACTTCAAAATATCCAAAAATAAAAGTTGTTCCATTTAAAAAACTCTACAACTTTTATTAAGACACTTTTCGCATATTTCATACAGATTTTGAATTGGGTTTTTAGGTCAACTTTAGGGTTTAATTTGATTTTTATTTAATTTCATTTTTGATTTTTGATTAAGGACTTAATTACACAATCAATACTTTAGTTAAAATCAAATCACCCTAGGCCCTAAGCACAATCATATGCAAATGCTTAAATTTAAATATGATGACATGGCAGATTAATTAAATTGTAATACCAGAGGTATTACAGCCTTCCCCCCTAAAAGAAATCTCGTCCCGAGATTTAATAGAAATATTAACTGAAACAACATAATGGACAAGAACAGGTCTCAACTAACTAATTCTAAAACCTGCTAAAAACAAAAGAACGTTTACATATGTCGAGACTAAAAAGTGTACATCCTACAAGGTAGCAAAGAACTCAGGGAAATTCTCTGCGAGGTAATCTTCCGATTCCCAAGTGGCTTCTTCTTCGGAATGTGCACTCCACTGGATCTTGTACCATCGGGTTGTATTCCTCCGCGTTACACGATCTTTTATGTCCAAGACTCGAATAGGATACTCCGAGTATGTCAGCTCAGGTTCAAGTTCCACTCCTACTTCGACGACTTGATCAGGTACTCGAAGACATTTCTTGAGTTGTGACACATGGAATACATTGTGTACCTCTGAAAGATGCTCAGGCAACTGCAGCTTATAAGCTACTTTTCCCACGCGTTCTATGATTAAGAAAGGTCCAACGTAACGCGGAGCCAACTTGCCTTTAACGCCAAATCGGCTGACTCCTTTCATTGGCGATACCTTCAAATACACATAGTCTCCTATTTTGAATGCCAAAGGTCGACGCCTTTTATCGGCATAACTTTTCTGCCGAGACTGTGCTACTTTCAAATTTTCTTGAATCTGCTTAACCTTTTCTTCGGCTTCGTTGACCAAATCCACACCATAAAACCATCTCTCTCCAGGTTCAGACCAATTCAATGAGGTTCGGCACCTTCGACCGTAGACTGCCTCAAATGGGGCCATCTTGATGCTTTCTTGATAACTATTGTTGTACGAGAATTCTGCCAATGCCAGACAATCATCCCACTTGTCAGGGTAATTGAGCGCACAAGCCCTCAACATATCCTCCAATACTTGATTGACTCTTTCCGTCTGTCCATCCGTCTGCGGATGGTAGGCAGTGCTATGCAGAAGCTTTGTACCCAAGGACTTGTGAAAGGCCCGCCAAAACTTGGAGACGAACTGGGTACCCCGATCAGAAATAATGGTCCTCGGTACTCCATGCAGCTTAACTAAGTTTTCAATATAAAGTTTCGCGTACGCCGGTGCCCTGAAATCTTTCTTGACTGGTAGGAAATGAGCTTGCTTCGTAAGGCGATCTACAATAACCCAGATGGAATCAAAACCTCTAGTTGTCCTGGGTAATCCTACTATGAAATCCATGCTGATGTCTTCCCACTTCCATGCAGGAACAGGTAATGGCTGCAGCTCTCCTCCAGGCCTCATGTGAACAGCCTTCACTTTCTGACACGTGTCACATCTCGCGACATACCGGGCAATCTCTATCTTCATCTTTGTCCACCAGAACTTCTGCCTCAAATCCTGATACATCTTGTTGCTGCCAGGATGGATGGAAAACCTCGTCAAGTGTGCTTCATCAAGGATCTTTTGTCGTAACTCCGGCACCTTCGGAACTGCCAGACGATCCTTGAACCACACGACACCATCATCATCAATCCGGAAACAATCTGCCTTGCCAGCCTGAACCTTTTTCTTGATGTGCTTGATTCCATTACTTTCCCGCTGAGCGGCAATAATCTCATCCCGAATGGGTGTTTCAATACTAATATTGGTCAGACTGCCTTGTGGAATTATTTCTACCCCTAATTTTTCCAACTCATCGCACAAGGACATATCATATGGCTTGACCGTCAAACAATTGCAGTGCACTTTACGACTGAGTGCATCAGCAACCACATTCGCCTTGCCAGGATGGTAATGCACTTCAATATCATAATCCTTGATTAGCTCGAGCCATCTTCGCTGTCTCATGTTCAACTCTTCTTGAGTAAAAATGTATTTCAGACTCTTGTGATCTGTATACACATTACAGGCACTGCCCAGCAAATAGTGACGCCATATCTTCAAGGCATGTACCACAGCTGCTAACTCCAAATCATGAGTGGGATAATTCTCCTCATGACGCTTGAGTTGTCGTGAGGCATAAGCAATGACTCTTCCTTCTTGCATCAAGACACAACCAAGTCCGGTACCAGAAGCATCACAGTACACATCAAAGGGCTTTTCTATATCTGGTTGGGCTAGTACTGGTGCAGTGGTCAACAACTTTTTCAAGGTTTGAAATGCCTTTTCACATTCTGGCGACCAGATGAACTTGACCTGATTCTTCAGCAGGTTGGTAATGGGCTTGGCTATTCTTGAGAAGTCTGGAATAAACCGACGGTAATACCCTGCCATTCCCATAAAACTACGGACTTGATGAACTGTGGTTGGTGGCTTCCAATTCAAGATTTCTTCCACCTTGCTGAGATCCACGGATACACCTTCAGCTGATAGAATATGTCCGAGAAAAGGAACTCGATCTAGCCAAAACTCACATTTACTAAACTTGGCATATAGTTGGTGCTCTCTCAAACGGGTCAGGACAATACGGAGGTGGTTGGCATGTTCATCAGGGGTTTTAGAATAAACAAGGATGTCATTGATGAACACGACTACAAACTTGTCAAGCTCGGGCATGAAAACAGAGTTCATGAGATACATGAAATAGGCAGGTGCATTGGTTAGGCCAAAAGACATGACCAGATACTCATAAAGGCCGTATCTGGTGGTAAATGCTGTTTTAGGAATATCCTCAGGACGGATCTTTATTTGGTGGTAACCAGACCTAAGGTCAATCTTGGAAAAGACCTTGGCTCCAGCTAGTTGGTCAAAGAGTAGGTCAATGCGAGGCAAAGGGTATTTATTTTTAATGGTGACCTCATTGAGTGGGCGATAATCGACACAGAGTCTGAGTGACATGTCCTTCTTTTTCACGAATATAGCAGGACAACCCCAAGGAGATGAACTTAGTCTGATGAAACCCTTATCAAGCAGATCTTGCAGTTGAATTTTAAGCTCAGCCAGTTCCTTGGGAGGCATCCTATAGGCTCTGCGGGATATAGGTGCAGTTCCTGGCTTCAACTCAATAGCGAACTCTACATCACGGTCAGGTGGCAGACTGGGTAGATCATCAGGGAATACATCCGGAAATTCACAAACTACCGGAATATTTTGGATTTCTTGAACTGAGGTGGCACACAATCTCTGCACTGTCTTCTCAATCATTCTCACGGGTAGTGGCAGTTGGATAAGTAGTTGAGATTGACTACCAGGTATGCTGACCTTTATGGTCCTATTCAGCACATCTATCAGTGCCTTGTGCTGATACATCCAATTCATACCTAATATGACATCAATGTCCTGATCCTTGAGTACTATCATGGTGGTTGGGAATATATGCCCGCCCAATTCGACAGGTACTCGATGCACTACCTCCTTAGTATTTATACGCCCTCCGGGCGAATGTATAAGGAAGTTTTCCTTTATTTTCCCAATTGAAATCTCATGTTTTACCACAAATGTACGATTGATGAATGAATGTAATGCACCAGAATCAAAAAGTGTAATAGCGGGGTGACTGGCGACAGGAAACCTACCCATCATGACAGGCTCTCCTGCAGGGATGTCATCCACATGAGTATAATAGACGTGTCCAGCCTTCTTGACAAGCTTGACCTTCTGAACCTGGTGCTGCTGACCACGGTGCTGATTCTGATGCTGCTGTTGCTGCTGTCCAGGACCCTTCTGGGCATTTTGATTGTACTTCTTGGGACATGGACAGTCACGAGCCCAATGTCCCAATTTGCCACAGTTGTAGCAAGGATGATTATAGGTGGTCTGAGGTGTATTGATACGAACGCCTGGGGCATTCGGCTGAGTGGTGTTCTGTTGATTCGAGGTATGGGAGGTAGCCGCGGTGCGTACCACGACTTGCTGCTGAGGGTAAGCGGGGCGATTGTGGTGTGTGGGATGATAGATGATCTTCTGGCGTTTTTGACCGCCAGAAAAGCCTGACTTCTTTTTCTTCTTCTCATCCTGATGCTTACGATCACTTTCTTCGTAAGCAATGACACTGTTTACAGCTTCGTGATAAGAGCAGTTGAGGTTGTTAGCTAAACTACGCTGGATCTTGAAGTTTAGGCCCCTGACAAAGCAATCTTTCTTCTTTTGATCGGTATTGGTGTGTTCAGGAGCATACTGGGCAAGATGGTTGAATTGGTTCACATATTGCATCACAGAAGAATCTTTCTGTTGCAGAGCTAAGAACTGGTCCAGTTTCATCTTCATTACACCTGCTGGGATGTAATGTGCTCGGAAAGCTTCGCGGAACTCTGCCCAAGTAAGCTGATGCCCCTCGGGCTGTGCAGACAACAGGTTGGCACACCAGGCACTGGCCGGACCACGCAGCTGCTGAGCCGCGAAGAGTGGCTTTTGGATTTCCGTGCAGCGGATCAAACTGAATTTCTGATCCATAGTACGAAGCCAGTCATCGGCCTCCAAAGGTTCTTTAGCTTTTGTGAATACTGGTGGACGGGTTTCAGTAAAGTCTACATAGGTGGTTTCCTCATCTTCGCGGCGGCCTCGACGCCCGCCACGGTTTTCTCGGTTTTGAGCCATAGCGTTGGCTGCATGAGCCAGGGCCGTGATGGCATCTGCTAAGGTTGGTGGAATGGGTGGTGGATAGGGAGCAGCTCCTTCGTCAGAAGTACCAGCACCATTTGAGCGAGTGTTGACCATCTGTTTCAGGACAACCACTAAGGACTCACATTGCATAATTAAAATATAGTAGCATTACAACTTAGAATACCAAATTTAACAAGGTTCAACACACATAAACGGAACAAGTCCCGCCCAGACTATGGTTCTTGGCACTACGATTACAATACTCGGATACAGAAGACTAAACCCCACTAGTCCTAAGACTAGCTTAGTCGATAACGACAACCTCCTCCTCCTCGTCCTCCTCGACGACTACATCCTCCATTGGGTCGGCTGCCTCAAGGTAACCGTCCTCTGAAGTCTCACTGTCATAATACTCATCATCTGGTCCTATGACCACACCCTCCTCAGGCTCCTCCTCTCGTGGAATCAGAATCGGGTTAAGCTGATCGTTCAGCCTATGCACTTCCTCGTGCAGCACCCCGTTGTTCCACTCAAGGTTCTCAATGTACCCCTCCAGTTCCTCAACGCGATCACGTGCCGCGCCAACTTGCTCCAAAGCTTCATCCCTCTCTTGAGTCAGGCGGTCGATCTCCCGCCGTAGGTCTCTGTTGGTCCTCACATCCCGGTAATGATCAGCTCGGGCTACCTGGAAGTCCTCCCTCATGAGGTTTATCTCACGGTGCAGCTCCTTAATCTCTTTCTTCAATTCCTTGCGGCTACGGCGGGGTGGACGGCTGCCAGACGCCTCGTCACTGCCGCGGGGTGCCAACTGGTGACGTGGAACTCCACGAGGACCAGTCATCTTGCGCGCCGTTAACCTAGTTCGTGCCACCTGGAAAGGTAAGTCTGAATTAATGAGGATATACAAGGCTAGCAAGAATAGGTGTGATAATTCCTAACCCATATACCCACTTTTAAGGAGGAAGTTATTAACATGGGTGATTATCATGATGCATGCACGTACTTACGAATTTTAAATCATGCAATACAAATCAAAGCATAATTAGTTAAACATAGGACTAGTGTTAATAATGTTGTTCCACCTGCTACCAAAACCATAATACGATAAATTACAGAACAAGGTGAGAACTACTGAGTAAGGTAAGATTGTAAGCAGTTTGGACTCAAAATAGCAGCTTAAGTTTTTATGATCTAAAATATTTTGAAGTTTTCGAAAGGTAACCTGCAATGATTTAGCAATGGAACGCTCTGATACCAGCTGTAACAGAACCGCCTAAATCACGTGGCCCACAGGCACCTGTCAAAGTCACTAATGACATCTGACAGCCGGACCCGTGTTCCATATGACCTAAGCGGGCTCTGCCGGGCTACATAAGCACCCGTTATCTCCGACAGGATCCTATTGCGAAGTCATTACAGAGTTACAACATTTCATAACAAAATACATCAGAGTAGAATTTGCGGAAGAGTAAATAGTACTTAATATTACAGACCAGTGTTCGAATAAAATTAAGTGCGGTTATTACAAACCATAAATTTGAAGAGTAGCAGTAGAGTTTGGAACAACAGTACGACAGATAGTTAAATATTACACGGACCCTGCCCAAGGGTTTAACCTTAGTCTTCTTCACTCTCTTGGATGATGGTGACGCAGCACGGAGCGAGACAAACTTCAGTCTCCTGCTGCCCTCCTGCAACGGGGTTAACAAACCCTGAGTACAAGGGGTACTCCGCAAGACTTACCCGACTAAAAGTGTAAGATTAGACTCAGAAATGCAGGCTAAGGGGGGATCAAGGTAAGGCTTAGCAAGAGTTCAAGAATTTTTGCGGAAAAACATTTCTAATCCTATCTCAATATTTTATTTCAATAATACTATCCATCATTATCCATTTCTCCAAGTACTTTCTCATATATCAACATTCTTTCATTTACTTAATCCATTTCAAAACAATCCTAGTTCCGAACCACTATTCACTGTAGGTGTGAGGATCAAGTCTCCATATCCGAGGAGCAACGACGATTCGAATCGATTAATACCCAGCTGGGGATCCCTATCCACACTGCGTATGTAGCACTTAAGCTTGCATACGCCAACCCCGCCTACCACGGCTTTTCATACCCCGGAACCGGTCCTGCGCCACCCGAGAGCACAGTACTCCTCTCGTCTCCAGGCACGACGGCCGCGAGGGTACACTCTACTCTCGCCATCTCTCCACTCCCAGTGCGTGGTTGTCGGTTCCAGCAGTAGAGCCACCGGAGTCAGAGGCTTTCCGTAGTATGTGGCTAGTTGCAAAGTCTTGATCATAGCAGGCCTGACAACGAATGGTCCCTAATATTTTTCCGTTAGAAACCATGCATTGGGACTCTAACCCAAGTACGCCGGTAACTACCCGGTTTTCACATCCCTTTCCCGATGGCGACGAAAGTTGGGACTCTAACCCAAGCAGTTGGCCAACCAAGCGGGAAAAACCATCCCTGTTGATGACAATGAACTAGCTAGGAACGCTGCCAACAACAAGGACATAACCAGCCCCATAAAGTGATTCATTTCATTTGTATCATCATAGTTCGGAATAGCATTTTTTTGCAAATCTAACCATCAAGCATGACTAAGCATTTTTCAATACTTTTAATTAAATCAGGTTATCAGGTATTGGTAATTGGTCAAGGATGGTTATGCATCAAGTGGTTGTCAATCAACTCCTAGTAACCTAATGCAATAGATTAACTCAAGTGATAAATATTTTTAAATAACAAGGAGGGGCTGAATGCACCGGGGCTTGCCTTGAATTGCGTAGAGTGTCGGATCCGGGTCAGTTCCACAAATATCAAATCCTTGTACAACCTCCTGAGTATTCTCCTCAGATGGACCCTCAGACTTTACCTCTGGATTCTCGGTCACTACACGTTTGCAATGAATGAATGTATGAATGTGATGCACATGAAATGACAGACGAAATTTAATAACAAATAAATAAACCACACATGAGTATATGACCCTATCTTAGCTAGACATGAATAATCTAATTCATACTGCCCTAGGTCATAAAGGTGATTGACCTAGAATCTCAATCAATCCAAAAATCACACCAATCAATAATCATTCCATTTATTATTCCTAATATTATTATTTAAACTAACATATAATGTAATACATATTTAACTATTTCCATTTGATGTCAAAATGCACCAACAGATAGATTTTAGTACCAAACAGTGACACAATAAATTTCATGATTTTTGGAACATCACAGAAATTATTAAAAATCATCAAAGTTCCTTTTAACATTTAATGTGCTGATTTTTTTATTAATACAGAAACACCCAAATCCTATATTTAATATTTTTATTAAATTCTACACATCACAGAGAGTATCTAGAAATATTTTTATACTTTTTGGTGCAGTATATTAATCCATACAAAAATATCAAAACTTAATACTATTCATTTAAATTAAAATGAAAAAGCAGTTAGAAAATCGCTGGAAAAAGAGAAACGGCCATTCGGCCCACTATGGCCCAACAGCGCAGGCCACGGCCGCGTGCGCGCGCCACCGAGCCGGCCCGCAACTCCGCACCGGCCCAGCATGGCCCAGCCGCGCGCGCTCGCGCCCTCGCCCGCGCGCTCGCGTCACAGGGGAGGCTGACAGGCGGCCCCCGCCTGTCAGCTCCTTCTCCTACCTCCCACCGAGCGCCCGCTCGAGCGCGCGCACGGCGGCCCGACGCGCCCTTCGCCGCCGGCGACCCCAGCGGCGCAACCGAGGGCACCCACACGAGCTCCTAGACCTAGCGGACCCCCGAACTAGGCTAAACGGACGAGACGCCGACGGCGTCGCGCCCAGTCGCGACCGCGGCGGAGGAGACACGGCGGCGCGGCCGCGCCCCAGCCATCCGAGGACCAAAATGCCCTACCGACAAGACGATGGTTACCGAGAAGCTCAGCACAGGCTAGTGTACTAGCTGGACAGGACGGGGAGCGACCGGAGAGGCACGGCGGACGGCGGCAATGGGTTTGGCGGCGAGCTCCAACGGCGAGGTCGTCGTTCCGGCGGTCACCGTAAACCAAACGCAAAAACGTCTAACTCATGAGACTCAAGAAAGGATAGGGACTCCGAAACGCTCCGCAAAAGGAGAATAAGCTCACCGAGGCGAGCTGTTCGCAGAGAGACATACCACGGCGGCGCTCCGCCGGCCGCGGGGAAGAAAATCACGCCGTACGTTGATCTCCGACGAATAACAGTGGCCAGGCTGGGTCCAAAAGGTGCGCCAGGAGATGGCTAGCTCGTGGGTAAGACGAATTGGGCGGTGATGGCTCGACGGTGGGCAATTCGGCCGAGAACTGAGAGCTCACCGGAGCGGGGAAAACGGCGGATGAACGAGAGAAATGCCGCGCCACGCCCTTTAACGCACTCGGCGAGGAGAGGATAAGGTCGGGACGCGTCCGGGTCCCCCTCCCGAGCTCGACACGGCGACGGCTGGGCCCTGGGACGACCGGACGGCGACCGGCGCATGCCACGCGCACGCCGCGTACGGGCGGCAGGTGAACAGGGGGCCCCCTGTAGCTACAGTACTAGGCCAAGTAGGTCACAAGCTATTTGATGCAAATTCGAGCTGATCCCAATCGAAACCGAAGAAGTGGTAAAAACAAAAGTTGTAGAGAATTTCGTGTAGATCATTTTTGCTTTTGACACCAATTTCAAATTCGGCCAACATTTTAAATTACAGAAAAGGGGGTAAAAGTAGGGTTTGAATTTCAAACTGAAATTTTAAAATTACTTTTGATTCTTCTCAACAACCTAAAAATTGGTAAACATGAAAGTTGTCCTTCTCAGAGAGATTAACAACTTCTATGTAGGAAGATTTTGAAGATTCTTAATATTTTTGAAATTGAAGTTTCAAATATAAATTTTAATATAGTAATTTGTGTTAAATTTGAATTTTTATAATATAACTTCAAAATATCCAAAAATAAAAGTTGTTCCATTTAAAAAACTCTACAACTTTTATTAAGACACTTTTCCCATATTTCATATAGATTTTAAATTGGGTTTTTAGGTCAACTTTAGGGTTTAATTTGATTTTTATTTAATTTCATTTTTGATTTTTGATTAAGGACTTAATTACACAATCAATACTTTAGTTGAAATCAAATCACCCTAGGCCCTAAGCACAATCATATGCAAATGCTTAAATTTAAATATGATGACATGGCAGATTAATTAAATTGTAATACCAGAGGTATTACAGTTAATCTAACGGAAGCATAACCAGGCGTCATCAGAGTTGATGGAATATGTCGTCGAGTGAAGGCTCCTCCTTCACGGGCATAATCAGAGTTAATCTTGGCGCAGCATAGTCTTCATCTCCTGAACCAAACTTGAGCGTAGGCATGAGACCTTCTAATACTTCTTATCTCAATATCTCTGTTAGTCAGGTAATCTGCACACCGCCAGATATGTGCAGGCCATGGTCAGCATTGATGAGCTTTAGTGGAAAAGAGAAAACAAAGGATCTAGCAATCCTAATATTTGGCTGTGGTTTGCATCCTAAGCACATGTAAAGTAGTATCCAGTAGTAAATTTTATAATAGTTTCGTCAAGTTTTAACCCATATCACACCATCCATCAGTCCATCCCAGTTCCATTATCCCACCCATACACCACCTCACACACACACCTCACGCTCAGTCGACAGGCCCAACACCCTCTCGGGTCCTGTCTCAACGGCACACTGCCACACCGGGCACACTGCCGGACAATCATTAACCAGGGGGAGAAAAGAATATCGCTCTCTACACTAGTCAGAGCTTCACAGGAAAGGTCCATAGCCGACGAATCGGCATATGTATCGATCGATCAACCATACACTCTGCAGAGGTTTTACCACTCACAAGATTAGCCATCATCGATGCTGTACAATCATCTAGGCAGAATACCGGGTGCTTGCTTGCCTAGGTCGATGCCACCCTACCACTCAGCCCTGGGTAACTTCGGGCACGAACCGAAACGCTAAGACTGGGAGACGCAGTACCGGGCCCAATCGGTGGTACTGCGCATCTAGAACGGTTCAGGAATCCCAAAATCCATCACCGCCCACCCTTATCACCTTTTAACCTAGTAGTAGTGGCACCGTCCTACCAAGTAGTCCAGCTGTTCCCCGCCCATCGAAGACGAGTGAGCAGTAAAGGATTCCTATGAACCTGGTACTAGTCCTTCCTAGGTTTGACCAAGCAGGCATCTTCTCTTAGGGGATACTCTCCCCGTGCCATCACGGCACCTCCTTTCACGGGTTTCAAACCACGCAGGCTATCCATCCTGAAACCTCCTCATAAACCATTACCCGCCACAGGTATCTCTCGTGGGAATGCCCAGATGCAACTCCCGGCAAGACTTGCTTACACAGCTCGTCGTGTATCACACTTGGTCGACTCGACCCTCACCACACACCCAAGACACACGCAGCACGCTCATAGTCCACCAGTCTGGCATCCCAAACCAAACCATTCCTAGAGGCTCACCACCAGCATCACATCATAGATACAATGCGAGTGGAGTTAATACATATGGTGATGTAATATGCAAGCAAGCAGGTAGATAGAAATATATAAAAGAGCGTGTGCGCGAAGCTGAGTAGCATAGTAGAGTGGTTTGCAAGTAGTGTAATAATGGCTTAGGTAGTTGCATGCATCATATACTAGCAAAAGGAGTAAAGATAAAGCGCTAGCAATTCTAGATATGCAATGTCTAATAGGATTCTCTAAAAGAAGGTGCTGCCATGACACCTGCGTTGTCGAGGTAGTAGTGGTATGAGCACTCCTTGGTTAGTGTAGTTGATCAGCTGGGTCACCACCTTCGGGGTGACTCCACTCCATGGTTCCTGTCGTCGTCCAAGTGCTCCTCCTCCATCGGTTCTCGATCCGATCGATGCTAATCCGGAAACGGCTACTCCGCGAAGCGACACAAGGCAGAAATCACCCAATACACTGAAAGATGACGGAACATGGGAAGATCCATAACCGTGTTAACCATGGAATTACTCCCCTCTTTATAGTACGGTTATCTATCCTAAATGTGGACACACTCTCTATAGTGTCTCGTCCACCAAAATGGAAATAGCCCTATTGAAATACCTTTGCCTTGAGCTCAATCCAAATCCTTTGCAAAACCTTTTGAAAATGGCTAACACTTTGCAAGAAATGTTTTACATATAACATGTGTAAGCCAACATAAGCAAAGGACTTGATACGAGCTCGAAACGCGCTGAAAATGAGCGTCGGACGCTTTGGTCGACAGGCGTCGGACCAATTCCCAGTGTCCAACGGTAGCCCTGCAGCTCTGTGTTTTGAGGGCGTCGGACCGATTGGAGGCAATGCGTCGGACTAATTGTTTCGTCCGACGGTGTCTTCGTGCTTCAGTGAACAGGAGCGTCAGACTGAAATTTTCCGAGCGTCGGACTATATGTCTCCAGCGTTCGACGGTCGATCGTTTGGTAGTTCGACACGTGGCATCCGCAGAGGGCGTCGGACAATCGTCGTTGGTCCGAGGCCGAGCGTCGGACCGATGTCCGACGAATTTTGGCGCTCGTGGACCTCTCTGGAAACGTTGGACTCCTCAGCGCTTTGGTCCGACGGCCTCAGCCGACGAGCGTCGGACTATTTCACTCAGTCCGATGGTCTGCAGTTCGTGGCGCCAACGGTCGATTTCAAACGGTCGAGCTGACGTGGCACGCACCGATTTGCTGAGGAAGAAAGCGTCGAACCGGGATCATTAGTCCGACGCCCCGCGCGAACCGTCCGACGCTTAGCGTCCGACGGTGCGCAGAAAGTGAGTAACGGCTATGTTTGTGTGTGTCTGTCTATTTAAGCCACTTAGCCGGTTCATACTCTCTCTCTCTCTCTTGGCTCTCTAAATTGTTGATACACCTCTTGAGCACCCTCACAACACTCTCACTCACATATATTGCATAATTCTCATCCATTGTGAGCTAGAGAGTTGATCAAAGTGCTTTGCTTGATCTTTGCATTCATTGGCACTTGTTGATCATGTTTGCTGCGGAGTTCTCTCATTTCTCTTGGTGATTGCCGTCACCTAGACGGCTTGGAGCAGCGGAGAAGCTTGGCGGAGTTGGAGATTGTCTCCGGCCACTCCCGGTGATCTTGTGAGGGGTATTGCACCTTCCCCGGCGGAGAAGCCACAAGGTAGCTCTAGTAAATTGCTCGTGTCGTTGAGTTACCCTTCTCGTGGTAGATTCTTGTGGCGCTCTTGGTGATCTTGACGATTGTCGTCGATTAGCCACCGAATCACCGAGTCGTGGTTGACACAACGAGGACGTAGCGTGCCGGCAAGTACGTGAACCCCGGGTTAAATTGGTGTTCATCTTTGTGTTGATCATTGGCTTCATTGTGACCACCACCTTCGTGTGAGTTGGTATTCTCTCTCTCGGTGATTGGCTTCCTCCTCTACAAGGCGGTATAATCATCTCTACAATCTATTCTTTACTTTGTGTATTTACTTGGGTAGAGTTGCTAGAGTAGTATACCTGACCACTTAGGAGTAAGTAGCTCAACTTAGGCTAGTTTGTGTTCTCCTAGTGATTCTAGCTAGAACAGTTAGGAAGGCTTGGCACCCCCTTTTAGGCTAGTGCAAGAATTCGCTTCGCCACCTTTGTGACTAATATTATGATCAAGTGTTGTTGTTGTAGAAAGTTTTAATTAGGCTATTCACCCCCCTCTAGCCTATTTGGACCTATCAGCGCTTGCCACGGCATAGACGAGGCGTGAGAAGAGAGCGACACCCAGAAGAAACAAGTATGCAAACCACTCGTAGGGTACCACGACCTGGGTGCACTAGCACTAAGTCATCTCTCAGATTTGTAGCAGTGCGACTGTCACCGCAGAATCGAAGAAATGTAGCAGTCGCACAGGGTACAAGCATACGAGGGCTTGAGCACGAAGAATCAAAGAATGGCACACGGGGTATAGCTCCATGGTCATGGCGAGGCGTGCTCGCGGCCACAAGCTACACCAACGAGAGGTCGAGTTACACCCGGCATTACGGTCATGGCAGGACGGATCCCGCGATCGCAACGTCCGAACGAGGTACGATCCCTCAGCCGGCTCGAAGGCACGGCACACAGACAAACAACAAGAACAACTAGCAATAAGATCCAAAGGCACGACCATAAGACAAAATAATTCGACAGAATAGTGGAGTAGCACAATTCCATAGCACGAAGATGGATGGATCCTGTATTATAGATACATATACACAGAGAGTGTAAGGACAGGATACAACAGATTTATGGATAGACAGATCTTAAGGATAGGGTACAATAGATACAAATACAGACAGATTGCAAGGATAGGATACTGAAAGTGCATTTGCCCCATCGTGGGTTTTGGTTAGTTGATGACACATAAATTAGGGACTAATGAACTCTACTAAGACTATCTGCAGGTTTAATCCCGTGAGAGCATATTGAAAATCTAATTGGGATTAAACGGTGTCCCTCAATTCGACTTGAACTTCGGCGCTTCGACTCAAGCAATGGTTAGAATTACTTTTATTATTTTCTTGAGTTAGGAATGCCGTACTATTAAGAGGGATGCAAAACTAAGTGGTCTGATGAAGATAGAGTGCTCAAGCTTTAATTTAAAATCAAAAGAGAGACACTCAAAGCACCGCACGAACACGATCGAGAGCTGCTGGAACTTGACCAGTCGGAAGTTCCGGCCGGAGCCGGAAGTTCCGACGTTCAGCCTCTGGTGGCATGGCTAAGTGCTGGGAGGTCGGAAGTTCCGGCCCTGGCCGGAAGTTCCGACTCGTCGGAAGTTCCGGCTGGAGCCAGAAGTTCCGACTGTCCCGCACTGAGACCTATTTTGAATAGCAGGGTCGGAAGTTCCGACACCGCTGCCGGAAGTTCCAACGCAGATCTGAACGGTTGAATTTGAACTCGTCTATAAAAGCTCCTCTCTCACTTCTAACCGTTACCATTGACTCTCAGCGACCTAACTCCGTCCAAAAACAGCTCCCAAGCATTGAAGGCTCCCCTCTCCTCTCCCCTTTGCTCCCAACTTCGATTCCCCCAAGGATTTGAGTGAAGAGTGAGTGGATCGAGTGAGGAAATCATCTCTTGAGCTTGAGCACTTGATTCTCCTCGTCTTGCCGGTTGGTTTTGCGTTTGTTACTCTTGGAGCTTTGCTCCTAGCCGGCTAGGCGTTGCCCAAGAGCATCCAAATTTATGGATTCGCCTTGGGAAGTTTGTATTACCCGTGATTTCTAGTGGAAACCTCGAGTTACCTTTGTGGTTTCTTTGAGAGAGGCTAAGGAGGTGAAATAGACTCTGACCTTTGTGGTCACCTCAACAACGAGGACGTAGGTGCTCCTTTGTGGGGTGGCCGAACCTCGGGATAAATCTTGTGTCTCTTGTACACGTTGTTTTTTTGTTGCAATACTTGTTTTGTGTTACTCTTTGCTTGTCTCTCCCTACCTCCTTCTACTTTCTAGGGTTTGAACTCCACACGTGGCTTGGAGCATCTCCGGAGCTGAACAACCTCGACTACTACCTCACTTCATCACTGGGTAAAAGGGTTGTAAGTTATCGCACGCTTAAAAGTTCATTTGGCCACTAGGGCTAGTTTCAACGTAGGGGTCGGAACCTCTGACAGTTTGGGTCGAAACTTCTGACACAGTGTACAGATACAATATGGTGGGCAGGTGTACAAGAATTAAGAGAATGGGGTTCTTCAATGGTCCAGCATCGTATCACTTTGGCTTTCCAACTGTCCAGCATCTATCAATTGGGCTCTCCAACATTCCAACATCATCTATGGGGTCTCAAGATCTCGCAACGGGGCTATGACATGAAGGCCGAACCGAGTCGGTCTCAAAGGATAGTGGTAAGGCTTGTTGCTACATGTTCCGGCTCCTCTCAGCCAGCTGCTAGCAGCTTCTGGCCGGCTGCGGCTAGCTGTGGCTGGCCGAACGAGGCTGTGGCTGGCCGGAGGCCGGCTGGAGGTGGCGTCAAGTGGCCAGGAGGCGGCGGAGCATGGCCAGGTTCCCAACAAGGCATGGAATCACAGCACGAAGGCCGATATCAAATGGTAAGGTGCTCGCGATGGCGATGCTCGTCATGGTTGAGTAGCTACAACACGCGGGAACGCCGTCGAGACATCGGCGCCCCGGGTGCACGCGACGGCGATGCCCGTCATGGTTGTTCCAAGCGTTCATGGTCTACCATCCGGCTGGCTGGGTTTAGTCCGGTGTGCGTGAGTGCCACAAAAGATTACATCGAGTGCGTGTACGTGCATCGTGCCTACTAACATCAGCTTCACACGGTCGACGAGGTCCCTGCAGAAAACACGGCTCGAAGGCTGGACACATGGAGGGATCATCGGCCTTGGGCCGGCAGCAGATAGGTAGGGGGTGAAGGCGAAAGGTTCATCGACATCTCGCCGACAGCAGGGGTTGGAAGGGCCGGGTCTTTGGTCAGCTCACCGAGGGCTTGCGGATGGTAGGCCGCTTGACGCGGGTCGGGCTTGTTGCCGGCAGCGTGCGAACGGGGTGGGCTCTGACGACGGGTTCCGTAGGGTGGCCGCTTTCCTGCAGCAGTGTAGATAATGGCACGAAGGCCAGGTATCAGACACGGGCTTCACAGTGATGCGATGAAAGGAGAAACGAAGGCTTGGCTTCAGCAGCTCACCGGCATCAGTGGAGAGGCTTTGGTCTCGGCGTGGCATGGCAGCAGGTGCTGCGGTGTGGTCGCGGCCGATCGGTGTGGCTTGCCGCCTTCCTGCGCAGTGAAATAGACGGCACAAAGGCCGGCCATCAGTTCTGGGTCGGCCACAAGGAAGAAATGGGGAATCTTGGGCTTCCAGTGGCTCACTGTGAGGCGCTGGGGCCGGGTGTGGCTCGGTGCAGGGGCTGCTGCTACGGAGGATCGACGGAGCAACGGCGACGTCCAGGTCTGGGGGGTGCTCTGGTGGCGAGGCCGCGGCCTGGTGACGAGGCGTCGTCGGTTCTCCTTGTTGTGACACGGGTACGGCGAGAACGAGGCGATGCGGTGGCTCGTCGTGGAAGCGACCAGCAGCGCAGGGTGGCCGTGGCCGGCTGTGTTCCGGGGCAAGGTCATGGGAAGCGCCTGGTGGAGCTCGAGCTTGACGGAGACGGTCGGCTTGGGGATGATGCGGCATGGCGACGTCGTGGCAGAGGGGCTCCGTGCGGGCTCTGACGAAGATGCGACAAGGCAAAGCGCGTTCGCGGCCACGGAGACGGGCACCGTGGCTATGCGTAGTCGTGGCGGTGGTAGGGGCTTCGCGGAGGTGTCCTGGTGGTGTAGCAGGACGGCGGCGTCGCTGTGGAGGCGAGCTTCGCGGCCATGGCGATCGACGTGGCCGCGCGTGGCTGAGGTCAGCGGTGCGGGTGGCTCCCGGTGAGTGGCGGCGGCGGAGTGGTGCTGTGCGCTGGTGGTGATGGCACGCCGGGCTGAAGCGAGGCGGCAGTCGTGGTGCGTGTGCAGTCGCGAGCAGCAGATGAGCGGAGCAGAGCGGCGGCGGGAGCAGGGGTAGAAGATGAACAGGGCGATTGCGGCTTCTTATATGCGCACGGCTAGGGTTCGAAGTGGCGTTCGACGGCGTCGATCCTTGGATTCCGTACTTGTGGACACATGGAGGGCATCGGTGGCACGAACGTCGAGGTAGGAAGGGGGCGCGTGCGGCGCGTTCGCGCCTGAGCGCTGGTGGCGGCGACCTGGGAAGGGAGAGGGCGCCTAGGGTTCAGGGGGAGGTGCGGCTGGCTGGGCCAAGTGGGCCGCACGTAGGTGGGTGCGCGCTGGGCCGAGGGGTACTGCTGCCTGCTGGGCTGCGAACTGGGCCGCGTGGTGAGAGGGAAAGGAGAGGAGGAAAGAGGGACGGGCCGGCTGGGGTTTCGGCCCAAGAGGAAGGGAATTTTTCCATTTAGATTGCAAGGATTTTGAGGTGAGAATTGAGTGGGAAATTGAGATGAATTCTTGTGAGAGATTCGATGGGAGATCGAAAAGAATTCAAGAAGATTTGAAATGGATTCACGGAGAATTTGCTATGAACTTGTGCTCTCCGACACGAAACCCTAAGGAACTCCGACAAAAGTCCTACAAGTAATTCTATATGTATGCAACGTTTTGTCAGTAGGTTAGTATTGGTTTCGACCTAGAACTACATGCTTCACACACATTCCAAGAAAAGTTTTAAAAAGTTCGAATTTTTGGTTATCGGAAAAACCCGGGTTGTTACAGATAAATCCCCGCCGCCACCATCCTTGCAGCTGCCCGGCCCTGCCGGCAGCCTGCTCCGGCGGCGGCCAGGAGGTACAGAGACGGAGGAGGGGGCTGGCTGCGGTAGGGGTTGGGGGGGTGATATTATCTGGCTTCACATCCAAGACTCAAAAACATTTTATAGTTTCATGGTGAATAGCAAAAGGTCCTGAAACAAATTACTCTCGCTATCGTTTCGTTCTAGTTCTCTAACCTTGTATTATTGCATAAGTTGTGTGATAGTATACACCAGGTTTAATTCTGGCAAAACCCAACTCTTTTCTCCCATGGTAAATTTTATGTCATGTTACTAGATTTTTTTTTGTGAATTACTACTAGTTTTTTTTATCTATGCTGACATGTTATTTGATGGAATTAAACTCTCATGAAATTTGCCTAGCTCTACTTATGGAAACGGGTGGGCTCTACCGGTCCTGGTGGTCCTCGTCGGATGCATCTAATCTACTGACCGGCGTTGGAAAGCACCGGATCGGTTGCGAATCCAAGAGCTTGGACAAATATATGCCATGCGATACGACGTCGATAGGAAAAAGATGGAAAAGTTTGACGCGCTAGAAATTAAAACAGATGACAACATAAGGTTTGGGCAAACAATGAGGCTGATTTTTCGGCTACTAAAATTTGTCACGTTAAGAATTCGGTAACTAAGATTTTGTTAGTATTTAGTTGACTACTAAAACTTACCAACTTTTTATATTTAACTTGGTAAATCTTTGAATTTTTTTTTTTGCCTAACTCTTGATTTACCAATTAGTATGATAAATTTTAGTATCAATTAATCAGACCCAATATTCCGTTGGAGACTTTTACCAGTTACAAGTTGGAAGTTGGAACCTATAAACCACACCACAAGCTAACGGAGTACGGCTTTTAATGGTACGGTTAGAGCATCGAATACTACTGCTCCATTTGTTGAAAATTTGAAAATAAGTACCACATCGTGGACTTGAGACCTTCACACTGGGCTGTCCACGCCCATATGCCACGACTACGCACGATCAGCCCAAGTCTATGGAAGACCCCAGAGCGTTGATCCACCAACAACTACTAGTCGCGCACGTGCAGTGGGCTCAAAGCCTTTTAATTTTCTCCCTTCTTCCGTATCTTTCACTGACGCGCAAGAGTCAGGACAGTGTTTACTTGCGAAAGACAATTAGCATGAATGATGTGGCTTGTGAGAACTGAGAAGAGATCTTTATATATATATATATATATATATATATATATATATATATATATATATATATATATATATATATATATATATATATATATATAGGAAAATTATATATATATATATATATATATTCCCAGAGAGCGACGACGAGGATCGCAATGCAACAAGTTGCGGGCATCGTCTAGTTCTCCGCGGTCGTCGTCGATGGTCCGTCCGTCGTAAATGCTGTTTCTAGTTTCTACTGAATCCAGATGGCTCCAAAAAAAAAATAGAAAGAAAAAACAGAAAAAGGTGCATAGTACTGCATAATACATGGAACAGGGATAGCGTTCATTTTGTTAAGAATTCCTCAATTAGAGAAGCGATGGGCTCATACCATATATGTCTTGGAGGCTGTCATATATGTCATGCAGGCTATATTTATATAAAGGGACTACATGTATACCTATAATGACTAATGGAAAGATGACACTCCCCCTATATATTTGTTTCTTATGTGTTCTTCTATTGTGTTCTTGAAGATTGGGAAAGGGAGACGAGATTGATCTACAACTTCTATACGTCTTTTTCTTGGATCAGAAATGCGACGGATATGACTCGGCGTCATATGGCAACATGCGAGCATTGGCGTCCATCCATGCGCTCACGGCCTTTGTTGGCCATTCCCGCCGTCAGATGCCTGCGTGAGGAGCCGTGGATCCGATCTGCTGAGGCATCATGATCGGAGGCAAACACTTGAAGTCGATCCGGTCAGGTTGCCCGCTGGTGAGGACAAGGGGAAACACTCGGCATCGACCACGCCGTCACCAAATGCAGCGTCGGCTTTGTCCGATACCTATCGGAACGGATCTTACTACCTGCTGTCAATCTGCGCCGCAAAGACATGTAACGTCATTATCAATCTACGACAATGTCATATATGCTTTAAATATTTATATTTATTTTGAGCATAAAATTTTATATAACTTCTACTTGATAATATAGAAGCAGAATTTTCTAGATTTATAAACTTCCATAAAATCTATGTTAAATTGGTTTTGACCCCTTGGAAGATTTGTTTTCATATTGGCTTTATGCTTTCCATGCAATGTTTATATATGATTATGTTTTCTATGGGTTATATAATCCCGAAGTATTATCTAAAACTAATATAAATACCCTAGAAAAAACACATATGCTTGGAAAATTTTGGGAAATAAATGAAAATATATGAATATGTATGACCATTTTTTTCCTCTCTCTAGCTATCACTCTCTGTAATGCTCTGATTTATTTACCCGAAGTAACCTGAAGAAAAAACCATTGCATGAGACTTGCCGATATATCAAACAATTGAATTTGGGATTCATTTGTAACATCCCTCGAGGGGAACTAATATTTTGTCTAGGTATAATTGCTAAACATGATAATATAGGCTTACAACCCCAGTCGGGTTAATACGTGATCTGAAGTCAACATGTTTGCCCCTGTATCTCTGCTACAGAACAAAGCATGAGGTGTTATCCTAACTAAGCTTTATTTTTTTTTTAAACCAACATTTTGTGACTTTAAACTAGCTAATGGATAATACATTCCATAGGCAACATGAAGTTGCTAAAAAAAAAGAAATTCTTTCATGATTAATGTAAAAGCATAATATTTCTTCCCAATGAAGGATATTGTTTGTCCTTTCTTGGACTAGTGAAGTCCTAAAGTGCACATCAGAACTCATATTAGAGATATCCATAGTCGCTAAAATGATAGCGGGCATCATACAAGGAACAATTGTATCATTTATAATAAAAGTAAGCCAAATGATATGACAACTATGTGGCAGCTATGTGGAGTGACTACTCCATGCGACAATATATTGGCTAGTAGCAGTTTATATGCTACACCCGACCTACTATGAGATCTACCTGTCAACTACCAGAAGATGGAAAGCAGGCAAATAAGTATGAATCCCACATCACAATTGAGCTAGAAGGTAACTTGGTGTGAACAAATATCAGTCATAGTAGTTATGCTCGGCTCCGAAAGGCCAAATGGATCTTGACAACTACACCATTAGTGATGATATTTTTTTAGATATACTTTTACTTAAGAAATTTATGCTATCAGTTGAGAGTCTATCCCAGAAGAATTTTTGGTTATTGCTGTTTTTTCTTAAGTCAATGACTTTGCATTAAAATAATATTTCCTAGATAAATGAAAATTCTTCGTCTTATCTGTTCTATTTAAAAGCTTCTCTTCATGCTGGACAATGAATGGATCCCAATTATGCTTTATATAGAACATGAAATATGTTACAATAAATATAATGACCCAACTTTTCTGTATGGTATGAGTAATTGGGTCAATTTTGGGCAATAAACAAATAAGAGCTGGACTATGAAATAATTCTGCATCCAAAATTTCTACTTGGCAATCATGGCTAAATGCCATATTCTTGTATCATACTTATGCACACCAAACTTAACGCGCCTGAAAGCACAATGCCACCGTTAATTGTCATTTCTCATGCGTATGACCTAGAAGGCCAATGTACATGATGGACAAAATGATTGTCAATTAAACAAAAAATTGGTGAGCATAGCCCCTGTTGACGGTGGATATACCATAAAAATCCACATTCAAACACCATCAACAGGTTTCAGATTCAAGAGAAGTGTGACAGAACCGCCTAAATCCCATGGCCCACAGGCGCCTGTCATTATCACTAATGACCTCTGACAGCCGGGCCCGTGTCCCAAATGATCTAGAAAGTTCTGCCGGGCTACATTAGCGCCCGATTTCCTCCGACAGGATCCCATTGCGAAGCCATTACAAAATTACAACATTTCATAACAAATTACATCAGAGTGAAAGCGCGGAAAGATTATAAGGTACTTAGATTACAAACTATTTGTCCAGATACGATTAAAGTACAAATATTACAGACTGTAAATAAAATAAGTAGCAGTGGAATGACGATACAACATAATTAAGTATTTAATGATAAGAACCCTGCCCACGGGTTCGACTTTACTCCTCCTCACTTCCCTCCTGTACCGCTGTCACACAGTAGAGGGCGAGACAAACCTCCGGCTGCTGTGTCCCTGCAACATGGGGTTAACAAACCCTGAGTACTGGGGTACTCTGCAAGACTTACCCGACTAAGAAAAAGGAATGAGACTCAGGAATGCAGGCTGAGGGGAGTCAAGGTAAGGCTTGAGCATGAGTCAAAAGTTTTGCAGAAAAGCATTACTATCCTATTTCAATATTTTAACTCAATCTTATTTTAATCATATCCATAATTCCAAGGTCATTCTCATATATCATCATACCTTCAAATTCTTAGTCATTCTCAAAAACACCTAATTCCGAACCACTTTTCAATTGTAGGTCAAAGGATCAAGTCTCCATATCCGAGAAGCAACGACGATTCGAATCGATTAGTACCCAGCTGGGGATCCCTATCCATATTGCATATGTAGCACTTAAGCTTGCATATGCCAACCCCGCCTACCACGGCTTTTCCTACCCCTGAACCGGTCCTGCGCCACCTGAGAGCACAGTACTCCTCTCCTCTCCAGGCACGCCGGCCACGAGGGTATACGCTACTCTCGCCATCTCTCCACTCACAATGCGTGGTTGTCGGTTAAAGCAGTAGGGCCACCGGAGTCAGAGGCTTTCCGTAGTATGTGGCTAGTTGCAAAGTCTCGATCACAGCAGGCCTACAATGAACGGTCCCTAATTCTTTTTTCGCCGGCGACACTGCATTGGGACTCTAACCCAAATACAAGTGTCCCAACAGTTTTCAAATCCCTTTTCCGCCGATGGTCAAGCATTGGGACTCTAACCAGAATTCACAACCAACGAACGAAAAATCCCTTTCCGACGGTTACGGTGCATTGGGGCTGCTACCCAAGTACACAATTTCCGAACGGACTCATATTCCTTTCCCTTTTCTCATGATTCATAATTATCACATTTTCATAGGTCAAAAATAGCTTTTTTATGCAAATCTAAATTGATCAAGCAGGACTTAGCATTTTTTGAATATTTTTATTTTTAAATAGGTTTCCGGGATATTACTTATCAAGGCAGGTAATGCATCAATATAGGTGACAAACAACTCCTAACAATCTAATGCAATAATAGACTCAAGTGATAAATAATTTTATAAAACATAAGGCGGGGCTAAATGCACCGGGGCTTGCCTTGAATCGCGTACAGCGTCGGGTCGGGCTCGGTCCCGCAGATGTCGAATCCCTACATGACTTCTGGATTGACCTCCTCTTTAGTAGCCTCGACTTGGACCTCCTCGGGAACGGGCACTACACGTATGCAATGATGTATGCTTAGCATGGTATGAGGACAATGAATGAAATGCGAGAAAGTAAATCATTTAGATCTTGAGTACAACTTTCCTTTACGGTAAAGCTGCAAACGTTTTACGGAAGGTAAAAGCAGTGTTTTCTTACTTTTTGTTATATTGACCATTTTAACGGTCATAGAAAGCCGCTGCACAGCTTTACTACAACCAACCAGAGACTTTAATACATTTGACAAGGATCACTATGGTGAAAGATTCAAGAACTCAATCAATCCAAAAATCACACCATACTTCAGGGATTATTTGTTAAAATCGATTCTTTTATTCAATTTACCCAATACTTATTTATCAAGTGATCAAACAATTTTAAATTGAGCCCAAACTTAACCAACAGGTAGGTTTTACCCTAAAACAGTGCCACGTAAATTTTTATGATTTATGGGTTAATCTGGAATTTATTAAAATTGTCCAAGGTTGAATTTACCCTTTAATAAGCTGATTTTTAGTCCCTACAGAAAGTGTCCAAATCTTCTATTTAATATTTTTATAAAATTATACATGCTCTAGAGAGTACCCACAATTATTTTCATGATTTTTAGATCAACAGAAATATTTCTAAGAAAATAACAAAACTGTTTACTATTCATTCATAAATATAAAAGAAAAGAGCATACTAATTCACTGGGAAATTGAAAAACATATTTAGCCCGAGACGGCCCACGAACAGAGCAGGCCGGCCCACACAGCCCGCTCGCACCGCGCCCACGCCCAAGCCCCATGCCGAGGCGCTGACAGGCGGCCCCCGCCTGTCAGTTCCTCCTCCTCACCGGGCCGGCGCCCACTCGCGCACACACGAACACACGCGCGCACTGCGGCTTGCCGCGGAGCTCGCCGCCGGCGATCCCCGGGACGAAACCGAGCGTACCCCAGCGAACCCTAAGACCCAGCAGACAACCTAGCATATCAAACCAGGGAGCTACGCGCCTCCGACGAGCTCGAGCTCGCCCATGGCGGACGCGGCGGCGCGGCCAACCCATTCCGGCCGCAAGGGTACGATAGCGTTTAGGTAAAAAGTTTGGGGAGATCGAGGAGCTCACCACGGTCCTAGACCGGCAGACGGCGGGAGCAGCGGTGGTGGGAGAGAGCGAGCTTGACGACGACAGCGGCCGCGGCGGTGCTCCACTACGGTGACCCCTCCGTTCCGAGCGTTCTGGGGCACCAAACGAAAGACCACCGCACGCAGGAAGATCAGCAAGAGTTAAGGAGCTCAAAACGTAACACTAGCGCGGACGAGACTCACCACAGCAAGCTACACCGAGAGAACGACTATGGCGGAGCTCCGACCGGACACACGGACAACGACGAGCGTTCCTGAGCCCTCGAAGCACGAACGTCGACTCAGGCGGAGGCACCGGATGCGCAAGGGAGCAGGGAGGTTGGGTGCTCAAGCAATTGAAGAATGGTGCACAGGTTGAGGCCAATTTGGTCGGGGCAGTGGATGTGGTCACCGGTGCGCCGAGAGGAAGGGAGAAGGAAACAGGGGGGTGACCGTCGTCTTTAAAGGGGGCAAAGGAGTGGGACAGGAGCGGTATAGGGCGGCGCGGGGTCCCCCACACGCGCAGCCGTGCCGGGGGCAGGATCCCGGCCGGCACGGGCGGCGCCACGCGCGCGCGTGCGCCCCGGCGGCCAGCGCCTGTGCGCGAACAGAGAGGGGGGCGGGTTACTGTAGCAAATACAGTGCCCCCTCTCGGTTTTTGACCCAATTCGCAAGATTTCGTATATAAACTTGAAAAGTGTAAACACAAAAGTTGTAGGTTTCAAAATTTTGGACAACTTTTGTTTTTGAACCAAACCCAAATTCCATATGGTTTTTAAACTACAGTAAAGGGGGTAAAAGAGGGTTTTGAATTTCAAACTGTATTTTTAAAATGACTTTTAAATTTCTTTAACAACTTGAAAAATTGTCAAAATAAAAGTTGTCCTACTCAGTGATCTATACAACTCTTATTAAGGAGGTTTTGTCAAATTCCTAATATTTTTGAATTTAAAGTTTCAAATTTGAATTTCAACATAGTAATTTGAGTTTAATTTAAATTTTTATATTATAACTTCAAAATCTTCCAAAATAAAAGTTGTTTCATTTCAACATATCTACAACTTTTATTAAGGCACTTTCATCTAATTCCAAACATTTTTTAAATTAGGGTTTTGAGTCAATTTAAAGCTTAATTGGAATTTTTCTTTTGCTAATATCTTTAATTCCCAATTAAAGGTTTAATTACACCATCAAACCTAAACATAATTAAATCACTTTAGAAGCCCTAAGCACAATTATATGTAGATGATTAAATTAAACATGATGACATGTCATAATTAACTAGCCGTAATACCCAGGGTATTACAGGAAGATAAACATATCATGAACATATTTTATCAATAACGAGCTCCACTTGTACTCTTAAATTTGTGAATGCAGCAAAGATCAAACAGGCCAAGAAACATCAAGAAATGGTGCATAACTTCACTTAGAAGAGAGGAGAGCCCAGGGTAGGCCCATGTATGGGTCGGCCAAACCCTACATGGGGCCTACCTGGCTCTGTTGACTTGGCAGGATCCATGTGACCCTCCACCAAGCTCATTTCATCCATCAGATCAACATGTGTTCCTATTCAACGGTGGAGAAACAAAGCACAAGGATTCCACTTGCAACCAAGGTGAAACCAACACAAGGGGACAATCAATGACAAATGGGGACCATAGTGGTGGGCCTAGCTCCCCAGAGATGGTTCGGCCGAACCACCAAATGTGGGACCAGGCCACTGCTGCACTCCATGACAGATAGGGACTCCTTCTAGAAGACCCTGGCTGGGCCCACCTGCCATAGGGGGGTCGGTCGAACCACCCCTGGTGCCCAGTCAGGTCGGTAGGCCTCCACCGCCTTCCTGCATGCCTCCCATATGCTCATTTCATCATTGCCGTTGATTTGTGGCGGTTGCAAGGTCGGTTTATCCAAGGGCCAAGGTGGAAAGGCACACGGATCGCTGACATGGCACCCCTCCATCTCCCCTATAAATAGAGGCTGCATCCACCCTCTCAAGACATGATTCATTTAAGAAACAAGTGAAGAAGTAGTGTAGTTTCACCTTTAGTAGTAGTTGTAGTCTAGTGTGGGAGTTAGAGTTGAGTCGAGCTACACTCGGGGTCTCCGGAGTTGTCTACTGGAGAGTCTGGTATAGCTCATGTATCTTTCTTTTTCTGTAGGACTTATCTAATTTAATATATTATTCTTACTTTACTTCACGGAGTCCTTACTTAGTGCATTACTTTAATAGTATTGTTGTGAGTTATCATATTACTTGGTCGGTTTGCATTAGATTGTGATCCTGTAACCAGCTCACGTGTGTAGTTCATCGTCTGTCATAGGGTGCTCTAGTTGCCTTGATCACTGCTAGAGTAGTAAGGCTTAGTGTAAGCGTGGTGCTTAGACTAGATCTTGTCTTTGAATGCCGCTTGTCGCACGGATTGTTTGTGGGTGCTAGCAGGTGGTGATAGCCCTGTCTAGTCTTAGTATCCCTCCACGTGTTTTAGACAAGTTCTTAAAAGGTAGGCTCCTATAAGAGAATAGCCGCTTCGGGTAGAGGTTATATCCCCTACTGTCTTGCCTATCCCCTACACACCGGAAGTAAGGTAGCAGTCTTAGTGTATTTCGTCCATTTGATAGGATAGATCACAGGAGTAGAGTTTGGATCACAGGAACCTTTCTCACTCGTTGTTCTCCCATCTAGCTACACTACACTAGTTATCTTTTAAGTATTTCATTTGTTATCTTTGAATCATCACCTTCCTATCATACTTCGATTACCCCCTCTGCACTAGTTGTGCTAAGTTGAGATAGATTTAAGGATCTTCTTCTATTAATATTTCTAGCAATCACTTTTCCTTGGGATAAAATAAATAACGATACCTTGGAATACTCCCGGGTGAAGTGCTATAGCGGTATATTCTGTGCGCTTGCGGAATTATCCAATAGACATAAGAAATACCTTCAGGCACTTCTGGCGCCGTTATCAGAGATAGCCTAACACCCTGTCTCTGTTAATTGCGCTAAGAAGTGTCAACAGCCCCCTGAAGGACTATTATGGCTAAGTAATGGGTTACTTCAGGTATTATATCTAGAAGACTGTGTATTTGTTGAAACTAAAAACTTACAGAGAAGTAATTTATAATTCACTAGAAGTTGTGGGTCCAACGAGAAGTTTAGGATATTCCTCCGGTAGAAGGAAATACATGCAGTATTTATGCAACTGCACTAATAAAGTCTGAGCTCACTGCATATAAAAATAGTAATAGCCTCCCTAATAAAGTGTATAATATTTCCCAAATGAATCACCATTAAAGCATACATATATACCACTAGAAGTTGGTGAATGGATTTTTTTTAGTATGCTATTAAATATCTCAGCATTAGGGGGAGCTGAATGCCCATTTTATAGAATGTCTTGATATTTTTGAATCAAATCACACAAATTGAAGCTAAACTAGTTGTTTAGTTACACTTCTCTATCCTGTAGTATGGAGTTATGCTAGATAAATTTTTATATTGATGAGGAGCTACTAGACTGTTTAAAATAAAAAAGAATGCTTCTACGAGAAGTAGATGTGGGTATACCCGGGATTAATTTCATATCCATTAACCTCGGCATTTTTTTATCAAATCTTGTGGGGACGCCTACAAATGAGATCTAGTGGACTAAGTCAAAAAATATGCTCTCTCATACTCTTATAGAGAAATCACCCTGCTGGTGAGTCACCTCACGATGAGGTCCATCTTGAAGATGAAAATCCTAACAATGCGTGCATACTGTAAAGCTAGGATTATGGAACAATAATAGATCTATCATTTTGGGAAATATGAAGATCATTATTAAGTCGAAAAATATGTGTCGACACTTGTTTGCCTCTATAATTGCTAAGTGAATCTCTTTGTGAGAACTTGAATCAGAAACAAAGTCCATGGCAAGAGGGCTTAAAGCTCTCATATCGGGTTAAATGAAACATGCAATTGAAGCTGAACCAAAAAATCGCAAAGTGAATATCTTGAACTGATGTTCTAATAATTATGGATCATCTTGAAATAATTGACGGTGAAAAGCGATGGTTCAAAAGGTCCTACTAGAGACTAGTTCCGACATAAATTTTTATAAAATATGTTCCGTTATATAATAAATCTGGCTGATGGCATGAATTAAAATATGTAGTTTTGGGATTCTGAAAATCCATAAAGAGCAACATTGAAATCTCATACCAATATTATCTTTAATGGGACATCATTTTCCCGTAAGATAGCAAACTCCCTGAAGGATTTTTCTTGAAGGAATATATGGCCATAAGTCTGAATGCACCAAAATTAGTGAGTTCCTTGGAAGGAGTAAAGACCCATATATGACTCGAGAGATAATAATAATAAAAAGAGAAACCGAAAGGAATAAAAGTATACCGTCTCATACACACTTCATGAGGTACGATTTTACTACGAGTGTATATATACTCGTGATAGAATGCATTCTCCACCTGAAGATTGGGAGTTGAAGTATCCTCTGAAACGATATGATATATTTGGTGTTACTAGCAATACGCCCTATTACACTAGTTTTGTATACTTGTGATGTCTTACTATGTATTAAAGATTCTCGAAGAATTTCTAATCAATCCTAGAAGGAGTCATAACTATTATGAATAGACGAAATTATAATGCTATACAGAATAATGAATATTGCTCACATTTCGAAGATGTGTGTCATTGTAACTTTTACATTGCACAAATATGCACCCTGTTGTATGTATGATACAATATAATAAATTCATCTCGACATTATTCTCTATTTTCAATGTTCTTGAAGAATAGAGAGACAAATGTCCTAAAAACTAAATATTGTGAAAATCTTGTAATCTCACTTGCACTATCCATGTATATGTTATAAAGGCTAATGTCATGGGAATGAATGACTTTGACTGATGTTGACATCAGGAGGAGTATTTACAAGATTTCGATTGTCATTCACGAGACTTTGAAAGTCTCAAACAATACCTATTGGGTGTTAGTCTAATGCTTCCAGAAGTAAGATGAGGTTAAAATGATTCTCATTATCTATGCGATGTACTTGTTATGTCTCTATATGCATATGCTTCCTGTAGAAAGAGTTTTTTTGGCATAGCGGGACAGTTCTGTGAGGCTCAGGGGGAGAACCTCCTTAGAATATTAACCCTTGATTAGAAGGGAATTCAAAATGATTTGATCCAGAAGGTCACGTTTTTGTCCTCAAGACATGTTGTACTCTTTTTCCTTGATAAGTTTTTCTGAAGTTTCTCTGTAAGGTTTTTAATGAGGTAACAATATGCAAATGCATTAACGACAATAATGTACTTTTTCTTCATATTTTTCCCATTAGGTTTTCGGAGTTTTAACGAGGTATACATTTGTCATGGTATTCGTTCAAGAGGGAGTGTTAAGAATTTCTTAACTAGAAGAGTGATGGGCTTATACCATATATTGCAACTTCTACACATCTCTTTTTAGATCGGGAATGCGATAACGGATTTAGTAATCCGTGAATAAGCCCATTCTTAACACATTTGACGGCTGATGACGCGAGCGCGGCTTCTCAGTTCTGACGCGTCAACACTCAACCAGCGTGCCAGGGCAGCGAGGCCAAGCATCAGCAATGGGATTGCCGCGTACTCCCGTACGATTGGACGAGAGGCGAGATGCGCTTTTGCTTTTGTTGCCTGCTACGTTCGTCCTACGCTCCGGCGCCGACGTCGTGCCTGCCGCGTCGTTCCGCTCCACTCCACCGACCGACCGATGGGCACGCCTGACGGTGCCATATGTACTGGTACTATGCCATTGCCATCCCCTCCACCAGCCGACCGGACCGACTCCACGGCCGCGCGGCCGGCGCGTACGTGGCTGACGCGCGCGCGCCACGCCCGCAGCCGCACGTGAGCCTGGGTGGTTTGGCTTTGGCAGCTAGCGACGCGGGCGACACTTGTCGCGCGCGTGTTCCGTGGGCGCGACGGTCGACGACCCGAAAGGAGTGCCTTGGCTTGAACTTGAAGGATGGCCCCGACGGCCTCTCGGGCGTCGGTCGTTTGGGCGGCTTGCCTGCCACGCTTGCGGCCGCGCCGTTTCGTTTTTTCTCGACCGGTAATTGACGGATGGTCCGCGCGCGTGCAAAACCTTGGACGCGGAAAATCTCGGCCCAAGAAATTTCTCCGGTGGGCGGGTGGGTGGTGCAAAAGTCACTGGAAAAAATGGAGGCCTAGCTGGTTCGGTGAACACAACTATTGCACAAACAGGCAACAGCTGGGTGCCTCAGCGCTCGTTTGTCGTCAGTCGCTAATTTCTGCCGGAGGAGTTTCGCTTCTATCAACTTCCTACTATACATGTTCCTACCTTTACAGCCGATCCTTGCCTAATTTTTTGGCAAGTGATCAATTTTTGTTTCTGGACGCATTGGAATTGGGTTGCCATGATGGGGTTTGTTAATTATTATTATAATCCGGTCGATCCGATGGGATGGGGAAGCGAATGTTGGTAAGAATTGAGTTCCAACAAAATACTAGTAGGTTCGTATTAACTGACGTGACACAAGGAAACACACACATGAAAAGATGGGTCGACCAAGGTTTCCTCACCATCAAAAATACCTTCACCAAGATAGCACTCCAATAAATGCAGATTATACTAGCACTTCCTATAAATATTTAAATGTACGCAAAGAGGAAAAAACACAGCTGGTTTCTCTACGCAAAAATAAAATAAAAGGAACAAATCGTTCATCATCGAAACAACTGATTTGATGTATCGGTTCCAACGCTTTCCCCAGCAGAAACCCAGATCATCAAAGAGGAAATAAAAAAAATTCGATCACGACACGAGCTCGCGTGGGGTCCCGCTCGTCAGGCCGTGGGATCCCCGGAATGATAACGGCGGGTACTGCCCACAGTCCCACACACTTTCCCGCGTTCTTCCTCTCCCGCGGAAAAGCACTTGCCTCGTTTCCCTCTCCGTAGCCCGCACAGCACAGAGGCGTTAGCATAGGCTCTGTTTAGATCCAGTGCAAATTGCAACTGCAACTAGTCACATCAACGTTGCGGCACATGCATGGAGCATTAAATGTAGACGAAATATTTGCATGTTTGTACTTTTTGCATGTGCATCACGAGACGAATCTTTTAAGCCTACTTGGGCCATGATTGGATAAAAGTTGTCAAATACAAACGAACGTGCTACAGTGCAGAATTACAACTGCAACTGAGATCTAAACGGAGCCATAGCCCCCCGGCCCCGCGAAAAGAATCCGATCAACGGCCAGGGCCGGAGGGCCCAGCCCATCAGGCCCCTGGGACCCACACGGTACCGTCCCCTCTGGGCCGTGGGCACCCATTCCTTTCTTGTCTGTGTCTCGTACCGCGCCGTTGCCCCGCGGGTACGGCGTAAGCTATCCGTTACTTGCCCCGTTCTTCCTGCTTGTCTCGTCGTCCTCGTCCTCGTCCTCGTCCGACACCTTTTTGCACCTGGCCCCCTTCACAAGTCGTCAAATTATTCCTCGGGTGGGTGCGTGCGTGTGCAGACCGGAAACGGATACCGCTACCGCCGGGCTCCTCCCTGGTGCCTTCCTTCGTTGCCGCCGCAGCCTGGCTGGCCTGCCTCTCCGTCACTTCCAAAGACCAAACCAGACCAGAGAAACCCGAACCTGAGAGGGAGGGAGGGAGGGGGAAAAATTCGGAGCCATCGGGGGGTCTAAATTGCAGCGGATTTGCGCGGGGGAGGTGGGAATCAGGGCCCGGATCCGGCGAGTAGGAGCGGCGGGGCCGAGATCTATGCGCCGAGTGGGAGGAGGACCGGGCTGAGGAGGAGGAGGAGGAGGAGGTCGAGCTGCAGCAGGGGGCCGCCCAATGGAGGAGGAGGCGGAACCGTCCTCGGCTGCGGCGCTGGCGCTGGCGCTGAAGCTGGTGGCGCTCGTCGTGGTTTCGGCGGCGGCGCTGCTGGCGCGGGCCCGCTGGCGCCGGGCCGCGGCGCGGAGGGAGGAGGTGCGCCGCCTCGCGCGCCTGGCGGCCGAGGAGTCCGAGCTCGCGGAGCGGGAGTCCGTGCTGGCCTACTACTCCGAGCTGTTCCCGGGCGTCGTGCACGCCGCGGAGGTGCCGGTGGCGCCCGAGTGGGGCCCGACGCCGCCGGTGGTGGTGGCTCCAGCCCCGGCGCAGGAGGAGTTCGACGCGCAGCCGCAGCCCGAGCCGCCGGTGGGGGCGAAGGGGGTCTGTGCGGTGTGCTTCAAGCCGACCACGTTCAGGTGCAAGCAGTGCAAGGCCGTCAAGTACTGGTGAGTGGGCTGAATCCCTGGCTTCGCTGCCCCTGATTTCGTCTCCAGCTTGTTTAATTTCATCCTTTGTGATTGGGGAATTGTGGGAAGATGCTCCGTGATTTGTACAATTTGGAGTGGGTTGGTCCTCTATTTGGTACATTTTCTTTTGGTAGTTCCACAGAATTTAGACTGTCCACCAAACCTTTGGGAATGCTACCCTAACTTAGAGCACAGCTAACCCTCCATTTAATCCTTATGACCGTTTTTCATCGTCGCTCCATAACCTTGGGTCGATGCACAGCATTGCTGATTCCTCACAGAAACTCGAATTCGATAGAGCTTTGGATGGCTATCACATTCTCTCAGTCCCTGATAGCTTCATACTTACAAAATCGACAATTTGTTTCAGATCCCTGTCTCCATGTCTCTGCAGCTTAGAATCTTAGGTTCCTGCCAATTTAGTCTGTATTTTTTTTTTCTATTATCAGTTTAGGCCACAACATGTCTTATGGTATAACCTTCTCATAGTGACTTCGCATGTTATTCTCCATGCCTCAAGGTTACCAATTGCGTGGACAAAAATACTGGCATTGATCTGTTCGTATATTCAACTATGTCACAGAAAATGATCGATTCTTTATCTGTACACTGATTTTTTCATAAACCTAATTCTTCCATATTAATTCCTTACATGTAAGTAATTTTCATCTATGTGTGGGTGTGGATGTGTGATGCAATACTACTGGAGTACCGGACTAGATTTATCATCAGTGGTCAAAGTGTGTTTTTAGGGACCATGCCAAAAAATGGGTCAAAGTTTGTATAACAAGTATTTTGAAGATATTACTGGAAGAGGCTAAAACAGGTATAGTGGGCCAGAAGTAGTATTTGGTAGTAGGAAGTACCATGCATGACATGCCTGTTTGATGGTTAGTAAATGCACCAGCTAACCACTAGGTGCTACAACCTACCATAATGCCACGCACTTAATATTTTCTTACAACAGTACATCTGTCAAGTATTAACTAAAAACGGCATGAACCCTCACCACCCCATACTGTCTATCGACCTATGAACTTCAAGGCTCCTGAATCACCAAGAAATTGTTTGGTTGGATTGGATATGGAGGCTAGTATGCTGTAGATCCATCATCCATCTGCTTTTCCGCAAGTTTATGTGATGTATTTCTGGATTTGTTTTTTACTTGCTAATCCTTTTTTCAACCATTTAATTGCATGCGTACATCACCTATGGAAGGGAGGGGATTGATTACTCCCTAGAGTCATTAGAATGGTAGTGTTGGATATTGCCTAAATAAAATAGGAACAAGGCGAAGAGTAAAGAAACATGTGCCATGTGAAATTGGCATGCATCCTTTCTGGTGTTGCAGGGGGGTGTTTACACTTCATTTAGTGACATAGCTTGAATTTTGAGGTAAAGGGAGTGGTTGTATAGGGGTATGGGCATCCGTGAGTTAGCAAACAATGTTGGCGTGTTTAGTATTTTGTATGTTGATAAGATCCACAACTTTCTTAGCTTCTTAACTTGAACGGCATTTTCTGTTTTGCAGTTCCTTCAAATGCCAGATAGCCCATTGGAGACAAGGTCACAAAGATGAATGCCATCCACCAAGTGTTAATACTAGGCCCGATGATGAAGGAAAGGCTGAAGAGGGAAGAACTGCCAAAGAGAATGTATCAGTTGGTGTTAAACAGGTTGTTGAAATGAACAAACCAGTTGTTGGATCTGAAACTTCTGATGCAAACCATAATTTGAAGAGTTCAAATGGTAAAAGTAAACATATGCCTTCAGAAGCGGTATGTACCAGTGCAGAGGTTCCTGGGGGCCATCAGTCTAACACCGCGGTCGAAATTTCTCAAAATGTTCCAGTGACTGTTAACAGTAGTAAGATGGAATCAAGTATCAAACATGCTAATTTTGTTGAAGATGGTTCTTCCACCGAGGACAATATTGCGTCACCATGTAAGTCTCAGGCTTCTCCACCAAACATAAATGGTCATAGTAGTTCTGTAAACGAAGAATTCTGCAATTATTCCAATGAACACCAAAGAGCTAAGGATGCTGGTGTTGTTGAGGATTGTTCTCAGACAAGCAGTACCAGAGAGCTTAAAGACAGTAGCGTTCCCCAAACAGCTGCATCTGTTGTCTTTCAGCCCAAAAGATCTAGGACTCCTATTCATGTGGAACTTGAGAGGTCTAAAACAAAATCTTTTGGGAATAACAGCATTCAGAGCACGAAACCTGTGCCATCTGCATTGACTGTTGACAAAGCCACTCCAGTTAGTTCTATTACACCTAATCTTTCTAAAGTAGCAGATAATCTTCCTGAGAGAAGCTTTAAACCTTCAGATAGGTCAGGCTCAACAGCAAATAACTTTGCAACATCTCTGAAGAAAATGGTCAGGCAGCAAACTGCACCAAAAGTTGTAAGGCATTATCCATCAGAATCGGTAAGATAATTGAATATCTCTCTGTACTTAGCATCTTTTTTTTTCATTTATATCTGCTAATAGTTCTCTTTTGTGTTAGACGCTCTTCCCATATGAACTTTTTGTGAAGCTCTACGGCAAGGTTGAGTTGCACCCTTTTGGTCTTCATAACGTTGGCAACAGGTATAGAGTGAATTGTTCTTCAAAAAGTAAGAGTAGTATGGTCAACTGGCATGCATACATGTGCTTCCTCATTAAGGTTTTATCCATTGGGTCTGGGACTCTGGGCCTTTGTAAGATCTTCAGTGTATGCTCCTTATATTATTTTTGATTTACTTCTATTAAAGTATGTTTTGCATATAAATTAGAGGATGGCGCTTTGAGGCAAATTATAGCTTGAGCCAAGTATATTTATATTAGTAACGATCTTGTTCCTTTCCGTTGCATAGAGCTTAGGCTAAGTGAGGTGTTTTAACTGCACTTTAGTGCAATATTGTTATTTGATTTGTCTAACCCATGCTTTCTTTTGCAGTTGCTATGCAAATGCTGTTCTTCAGTGTTTGATGTTTACTCGACCACTCACAATGTATCTTTTGGAAGGGCTTCACTCAAAAAACTGTAATTCTCCACTACTATGTTTGTCACATTACTTTACTACGTGCTTGAGTATTTGTATAATACCTCATGTGCTGTAGGTTCTCAAAATGGATGGTGCTTCATGTGTGAATTTGAAAAACTCATTGTGGAGGGCAAACGGCGCAAGACGGTCGTGTCACCAACTGGGATACTCTCTCATTTGAATGACATTGGCAGTAGCTTTGGTCCTGGTAAACAAGAAGATGCTCACGAATTTCTTAGGTAAGGCAGCATAATTTATTTTCTATGTTTTTGTTTTTCATCTACAATTGCTGCTCCAAGAAGCTGGAGCAGCTCATAATTATACAGAATCTACGTGCAGCAAAGTGTGGAAACGATTGAATGTAGAGGTTTTCATGACAATTTAATCATTATTTTGAATTTATTTGAGGTTTTGCCATTAAGTGGCCGATTATTATGGATCTATGTGTGGATGGAAGAAAAAACAATTGTGTACTATATCTTGTTGGGCTGTTTACTACATGTGGATGAGCTCTTTCTCCCTATTGACTTATTTAGATGTTCTACTGGGGCTGAATCACACAAAAGCAAATTACTATACAATTGTGATGTCTTGATTTGATCTTATCCTCTTTGAACAAATGCTAATTGCAGTACCATTCAGTACTTGGTTTGAACACATTGCCCCCAACAGCTATATGGCCATTCGAACTATGCAAATGCTATCTGAATCACTACTTAGAGAACTCGATAGAACAATGGGTCCACAATAGCTATTTGGTTCCTTTATTTAGACCACTTTATTTTGAGTACTTTGCTGTTGTACTCCATCCAGTCACAAAACATGTCATTTAGGACAAGTTTTGGTCAAACCTTAGCAAACATCACCAACTTTTAAGTTTTAAATATTGGGTTTTTTGGATTCTTGCCATTACAATTCTTGAACTTTGGAAATCTGCCATTACAATTTACCTATTCTGAAATTTGCCATTACAATTCTTCTCCAACCTCATTCTTACCATTTTCGACGTATTTCTGGTGCTTAGGCCTATTCTTTGACCGTATAAGTGTACACATCTTTTGTATTGACCAAAACGACCCTTCCACTTATCTTCCTCCACTCACTGACATCTGGGCCCCAGTCGTCAGATTCTTCTTCAACCTCCAGCCATCTTCAACGTTCAATGTCCTCTCGCTCCCGCCGGCTGCCCAACCTCGCACGAACCCCTCTGCCCTAGGCGCCCTCAGGCTGTGTACGTGCCGGCGTGGCCACAGAAGCTGCTGCACGCTCGCGCAGAGGCGTCGTGGCGGCGGCAATGGCTCGGCTGCGCGCGGCCATGGCGCGAAGCCTCCTACCGCAGGCGCCGTCGGCCTGCGTACGCGCCGGCGTGGCTGCGATTGCTGTTGCACGCGAGCGCGGCCGCGCCACGACGGCGGCAGTGGCTCGGCTGTGCGCGGCCATGGCGGCGACCGGCGGCGGTAGCTCGGCCCGCGCGAAGCCTCCTTCCGCAGGCACCCTCGACCTGAGTACGCACTGGCATGGCCATGGCTGCTGCTGCTGCATGCCCGTGCGCTCCACCCTCACCTGCAGACTCGTGCTAACCGTGCTTCTCACTCATGCTGCTTCTCTGTTTGACAAGGACAGCCGCCGATGCCTCGTCGCCGCCACCAAGATGCACACCAACAAGTTCGCGCTGTCACTCTGGTGCCGTAGAGCCGTCCTGCTCGTTCTCTCGTGGTCCATAGCCCGAGATCGGTGTCCGCCTGTGCTCCATGCATGGCCAATTCTAGAAGGTTCCAAAAAAACAGATGGAGGAAGAGATAACCAGCAAGGGTGCTATGGTCTGTACAAACGAGATGTACACATATACAGTCTGATAGTGGGCCCAAATACCCGTAAGACGTAGAAAATGGCAAGAATGATGTAGAAGAAGAATTGTAATGGCGAATTTCAGAATATGTGAATTGTAATGGCGGATCTCCAAAGTCCAAAATTTGCAGTGGCATAGTTCCAAAAAACCCTTAAATATTTTATAGTTTGAAGTATGCAGGATACTGTATATATTTAGATTTATATTGGAAAATTTGCAAAATGTCATAAATTTGAAGGACTTCAAGAATATATTCGAGAATATATTAGTGGTCAAAGATATGCATCGAAGACCATGTAAAGTCAATGTGACAAGTTTTTGTGACCCTATCTTATTTATGTGTGGGAGTTATTTGATGGAACAACAATACCTGATCCGAACAGAACAAAGGCACTGCCCCTACTTTATTGAAAGAACAATACCTGTTCTGTTTACAGGTATGCAATTGATGCTATGCAATCCGTATGCTTGAAGGAAGCTAGAAAAGGAGGTGTTCTTCAGTCAGCGGAAGAAATAACTCTTGTGCAATTGATATTTGGGGGCTATCTGCGATCTAAGGTTTTCTTTGCATAGAGCTTACAATTACTAATTTTGATATATTTAGTTACCTTAGACTAGCTATGTGGTCAAGCTAATATTTATTACACCCCTACTGATTATTCCTTCCTCTTCTATTTATTCCTAGATCAAATGCTCAAGGTGCCACGTTAGTTCTGAACAATGTGAGCCCATGTTGGATCTTACTGTTGAAATAGATGGTGACATTAGTTCGCTTGATGAGGCACTTGTGCGGTTTACATCCACAGAAGTCTTGGATGGAGAAAACAAATATCACTGCAGCAGGTTTTGTTACGGCACTTTGTCTTTTATTTTCTTCATTCATCTAATTTTCTTGTTCCTATTTCTGCTAATTTTATCTGCGGACCATAAGCTTTTGACTTCCACTGAATCTTTAAGACTACTGAGGACTTCAATGTCACTTTTTCTTGGTTTTGGAAGGAACTGATAGTCTCCTGTGTATCTTTTTGTTCTTGTTGGAGCTAGAAATTCCAGAACTTGTTATGTCTCTAAGGACAATTGACATTTTTCTGCATCATTATATTCTCAGACTGATGGCAATCATTTTTTAGATGTTAAAATTGATTTAAAGAAAAATAATTCCTTTTCTAATGGACTCTTAAAAGAATCTGAAGGGTTGAACAAATTGTGCTAGTAAATTTTGATAATAAATCCATATAGGCGTTTTTGGCCAAATTTTCATTCTCCGAGCTCTACTCTGTCTTTTCAGATGCAAATCCTATGAGCGTGCTAAAAAGAAGCTGACAATAGAAGAAGCGCCGAATATTCTGACTATTGCACTGAAAAGATATCAGGTACTATCTAGATTATCATCATATAATATTTACATTTCAAAAGTTCTATCAGTAGAGATGGCACTACATATATAAGAGTGAAATGTTTGTAGCTTCATGTATTTGGTAGGAATCGAGTTTTGTTGAGATACATTAAACAGTGCCCTTTTGTGTGCAGTCTGGCAAGTTTGGAAAGATCAGCAAAGCCATCAGATTTCCAGAAACCCTCAACATTGTTCACTATATGAACCCAGATACTGATGACATATCACCAGTTTACAGCCTCTATGCTGTGGTTGTCCATCATGATGTCATGAACGCTGCCTTCTCTGGTCATTATGTATGTTATGTTAAAGATACACAGGGAAGGTGGTTTAAGGCAGACGACAGCCAGGTATGCTGCTTACTCTTTGTGGACATCTCATGGTTCTGCTCTCATGATTAGGCCATGTTTGGAATGGTGATTTTGAGCTCCAAATTTATATGATTTTGTACAAAATGAACTAATTCATCGAAGTTCCTCCCTTATGATTTTTAGTGGTCACAAATGAATTTATAATCCTTGGGAATATGAAACTATTACCATAATATGCATCTTACTAGAATACTGATCAGATTCTGCATATCATTGTAATAGCGAGGAATCCTTTTTTTGTGTTTGTAACACTTGAGTTCCCCTAGCTGATACTCCTCTGGCTTGAAAGCCAGCTATGATGGGTTATCATCCTAGTTGGGGTGTGTGGACTGTATTCTTGGATAAGTGTGCATGTTCAAGGATAAAACTGTGCTTATATTACCAGAGAGAGTCAGTTGTAATATGCTCTTAATAACTGGTGTTTATCGTTAGCAGGTGAAACCTGTATCTCTGGACAATGTTATGTCGAAGTGTGCTTATATGCTGCTGTATGCAAGGTGATTACTGGGATTCTCTTGTTTTAACTGTTTCACTCACTTGTCCGGTGTATGCCTGAGGACTTTTGTCAGGATATTCTAATTCCTGTTCTAATTAAATCAGGTGTTCACCGAGGGCACCAAGCTCTGTTAGGCAGGCTATGGGTGACCCAGCACACCCGAAGAAGGCCAAACAGAAGGTGGTTCCAGGAGGAACAACATGGCCAGGAGGTTCCTTCAACAGGCACCATGCTGGTCAGCGGCATAGCCACCAGACGGCAGATGACCTTACCCATGCATTTGACGAATATAGAGATGCACCATATTCGCCTTCAGATTCTCCAAGTCCTAGCGAAAGTTCATCCCTCTTCAGCAACTCTGACGCAGGGTCGCACAGCACTGTCAGCACCGACAGCAGCGAGAGCACGAGGAACTCGACCAGCACCGAGGAGTATGAGTACATGTTCGGAGCTGCTGATCAGATATACCCAGGACACATGGGAGGGACATTTGTAGAGAGCAGTGACTATCCGGCGTATTCCCGTTTGAGGTCCAGCTTGAATACCAGCTCATCAGGCAGGGAGGCATACAGTGCGGATAGCTCTGCCGACCACAAGATCCAGGGCGGTTCCGGAGGTCTTTGGGTTGAGGGCGATGAGAGCCCGTCCTTGTTGTATACTGACAGAAGTAAACAGCAGTTGAGCAGTAAGTTAACAGACCAGTATAGGCAGTTAGATAGGAACGGGCATGACCCTCGAGAAACCAGGGGTGGTGTCTTGTTGAGAAGACCATCTAGGGACAGAACCGCCCAAACATTTTATTGATGTGCAGGGTTTGGGCTGTAGAGAAATAATGTAATGTAAGTAGCTTGTAATATTATCTCGCTGCCATGTGTAAAAAGAGAAGAAATGTGGTAGGTCGTAAAAGTTAAATGCCTAACTTGATGACATAATCCCGAGGAAACTGTAACAAACGTTGCATTTTCCAGGGGATCGACGTGCTAGTATATGATCATCATAATAAGATCAATCTAAAATCTGTGGGCCTGTCAACGTTCAAAAGGATGGCGTGTCACTGTTAGGCACGATTGTTTGCAAGTACAAGTTTGACATGCATACGTAGCGATCGCTTCTCCTTGAATGACACGGGTGGGATGGATAGGTATACACGGCCGTCGACGCGAGGCTTCGGATTCGTAGCCCTGCAGCCGCATTGATTGCATGGGCCAAGTGATGGCCAGGACCAGGATCGGATAAGGTGATCCGGTCGATCGTTGCGCCCTATTTGCTGGTTCTGGTTGTTAGCCTAATGCATCACGTGCTTGTTGATAGCCATATTGAGCATTTGAGCTTGTGGACACCCAGAGGCCAGAGTGACTCAAATTCTAGCCAGCTTAGACTGTCTCCAGCAGTCTATCTATTGTGCTACCCAAACCATTTTTAGGTGATCCTTGTTGCTTTTGGGGGTAAAAATCGGAGTCCAACGGAAGAGGCAAGCTAAAGATGCATTTTGCGCTGCCCATGAAGTGGAACGCAAAAAAGAGTCCTCCCTCCATCTCTCTCTCCTGGACCCAAATATCTACCGAACAACTATTTCGCGGGAGGGGAAAGAAAAGGGAAGCGCACCCGGCGACTGGGAGAGCTCCGCCGTCGACGAGCGAGCTTGGCTTCGCAGGTATGGATCTTGCTCCAACCCACCCTACTTTGCCGGTTCCAACTCTCCCCTCCCCACATGGATTTGGCCACTGCCGCTCGCATGCTACGCCTAGGTGAGCCGTGCCCGGTGCGCCGAGCGCCGTGCTCCCGAGCGCCGACCGCAACCAATGGAGGGACGGAGGGAAGCGGCAGCGTCTATCTGGGGGAGAGCCGGAGTCCGGACTCCGGAGACAGGGAGCGGGCGAGCGGCGGCGTCTGGTAATGAGACCGTGAGGTCCGCGATGCGAGTACGCGAAACGCGACCGCCGCGCGTGGACTGGTGGCGGCTGGGTGCGGGACTGTGGGAGGACGGAGGAGTGGAAGACGCCTGGGCCCCTGGGCCTTTAGGATAGATTTTGTATTCTTTCTCTCATTCTGTAATCTTGCCTGTAATGGTGCTGCTCTGGATTTTGGTTCTTGGGTTTGGTATAGCTGAATAGGAAAGCCAAATTGAGAGTACATGCATGATCAGAACAGAAGTAGCTTGGCCATTTAAATATTTCAGAGTTTCCTTATGAGGATAGGGAGTGTACATTTCGAGATCAATTAAGCCATAATTACCAAACAATTTCTCATCAAATCAAATTTTTATGGTTTCACGATTTGCTTAACTTATACTGTACATGATACTAGTTTTTTGTACGCCTATCAGATGATGGATATATAGAAGGAGAGATAGTTCTTCTTAGCACAATGGTATTCTTGCAAATTGTGTTGTAGAGACCCAATAATGTTTGTTTCACAACCTTCATTCATAGAGCGATTACAAAAACAAAATTGTGCTTCTCCTTTGTAACCTCAATCTCTGTTGTAACAGGAGGATGGATAAAATTATTAGTGGCCCAAGTGGCCCCCCTGCCGAATCTGAAGATTTCTTTTGGGCAGATCAGTGGGCTTATGGTTATTCTGCTGCTTTGCATTCTTTGGATGATGCTCCGAACCCCCAGGTTTATTGCAGCCATGCATCTGATAGTTTGTTCAATTTACATATGAATACATCAATGATTAACAATTCTTTCCATCACTAGTTCAACATGCATGGCTCCTCCCAGATGTCCTGTCCACCTATGAATGGGCAGCCTAGCCAGGGTTTTTCCATTGACAACAGCAATAAAGACCCTCCATCATTGAAATCAAAGAAGGCCGCAAAGAAGAAAAATGTGTCCAGGAAGGGAACTGCATTCAGCAAAGAGGAGGACATAGTGGTGTGTTCGGCATTTCTGAATGTTAGCAAAGACCCTATTACCGGTAATAGCTTGCAATGCCTTTTAAGAAACCTTTGACCCTTTGATGCCCAAATAACATGGTGGCATAATATGCAGGTGTGAATCAGACTTCAGGTGGTTATTATAAGAGGATGCATCATTATTTCAATGAGCACAAGCCTGATGGATCCAACCGTAGCCAGATTGCTATTCAGCATAGGTGGGCATTGATTCAGAGAGCGATGAACAAGTTCTGTTCGCACAAAGCAGCTATCGACAGGCTGAATGAGAGCGGAAAAAATGAGCAGGATCAGGTAAATTGTCACTCATATTGTCCTCCATATATCTAATTTCCATATTTTATTTTCTAATCGATTTAATCCATATCCATATCTACAGATAGACGATGCTGTACAAATGTACGAGGAGAAAGAACCTTTTACCATCGTGCATTGCTGAAAGAAACTTCACAAAGAGGCCAAATGGAACAATAAGTTTCTTGAGCTAAACAATTTTACATCACCTGATGGAATGTCATCTCCAACTCAAGGCCATACTGTGGTTGGCCATGCAGAATCTGGGAATGAGAATGTAGACACATCACGGCCTGAGGGTAGGGATAGTGCTAAGAGGCATAAATCAAAGAGCTCAGAGACGTCATCAATTAGTACGGCTTTTGAAGTCCTCCAACGATTGCAGGAAAAATCAGAGAAGACTGAAGTAAAGCAAGACGAGCAAATGGCTCAAATCCTGAATAGGAAGGATGAAAAAATTAAAATTCAAAGTGATCTTTTCAACCTTCAGAAGAAGCATATGAAGATGACTATGCAACAGAAAAAGAAGGAAAATAAGATTAGGGAGAAGGAGTCGGAGGCTCAATTGATTTCAGCTGAGTCGAATATAATGTCAATTGACATTGAAAAGGTCCCCCCTTATCTGAAATGCTACTATCTGGGCATGCAGCAACAAATCATGGAGCGTAGAGGGTTCACCAGCCCCCCGAACAACGATGACTAATTAAGGAGCATGTGTGTTGAACTTTTGTATTGCATGCAACTTTGGTTCACTTGAGTTGAACTCCATGTAGTGTTGTGAACTGCTGCTATATTCATGTAGTGTGTGAACTCCTATTATATTACCATGTGAACTTCATGTGTAGAACAACACAGATGTGAAAGTATGCGATGTCAAAATTCATGTGCCCAGTTTGCAGAACCTGTTGCACAGTGGCATCCTTGTCCGTGCAGTGCCAAAGCATCTAGTATCCACACATCCTTCTAGAATTTCAACACAAAAGAATCAAGCACCTTACAAAAATAATGGGTAGTGCTATTTATGTGTGATTAATTACGTAAAAACGATGACAGGATTACACAGATGTGAAAGTATGCGATGTCAAAATTCTAAGTTCTGGAAGCTCAGTTTCAATGTACTCCATTTTGGTCTCTCAGCCATCTCATAGTCAACTTCCTCCATGGAATGGACATCAAGTGAATAATGCTATTCTGATCATGCAACTACTCTTGCATTTTTTGGTGGCAGTGGCTGAGTTTGATAACACATAATTAAACCTCATGGCAATAGGCCAATGACAAGCAAGACGCTAGCAGCTTGAGTGCTGCAATATTGGCTTCAATATCAGCAGGCTGAAAAATACGAAATGTCATATATTCCTTATAAGCAGGCAACAGATTACAAAAGTTCCTGTAATTAGGACCATCAAGCAGCTAGTATATATAGTTCCTACAACTACAGACTTTAGGAACATGTGAGCTGATTACAAAAGTTCCTATAATTAGGACCATCAAGAGCTAGTATATATAGTTCCTACAACTACAGACTTTAGGAACATGTGAGCTGACAACTACAGACTCCAGGATCACGTCTGCAAACAAAATACATCAGACAACTGAACTAACAACTACAGACTTCTGTTCTTGTATCCAGGAGCAAAAGGACCAGAGCATTGGCCGTATAGCGTCCACAAGTGTTCCATCAGGTCATTCTGAAGCAATGCTGATGTCTCTCTGTTTTCAATAATGTTTTGTACATCAATAAGTTTCTCAACTCCTGGGATTTCTCTATCCTGGTTAATAGGTGGGTCAGCCACTCCAGGCCATTCTGATGGGTGGACAGTCGGCAGCTGAACCCCACGCTCATCTTCAACTACCATATTGTGAAGTATGACACAAGCACACATGATGGAATTAAGTACTTTTGGATTCCATAAACGAGCTGGCCTATGCAAGATTTTCCACTTAGCCTGTAGGACACCAAAAGCTCTCTCCACATCCTTTCTACATGACTCTTGTTGCTCTGAAAAAACCTTTTGCTTGTTGCTAATTGGCACTGGTATGCTTTTCACTAGTGTAGCCCAATTGGGATAAATGCCATCTGCTAGGTAGTATCCAAGGGAATAGATGTTGTCATTGACATGAAACTCAATAGAGGGTGCCCTTCCGTTAGCCAGATCATCAAAAACATTGGAATGATGCAAAACATTAATGTCATTGTAAGACCCTGGTAAACCAAAGTAAGCATGCCAAATCCTAAGATCCTCTGTTGCCACTGCCTCAAGTATTAGAGTTGGCTTGCCTTTATGCCCTTTATACATGCCTTGCCAACCAGTTGGGCAGCTAGACCATTCCCAGTGCATGCAATCGATGCTGCCTATCATTCCCGGGAAACCTCTGGCCAAATTGATGCTTAATATGTGCTCTATCTCCTCACTTCTGGGAGGACGAAGAAATTCTTTTCCAAACACCTTGATCGCAGTCATCACAAATTCCTTCAGGGTCTCAAGGATAGTACTCTCTCCCATTTTCAAATGATCATCCAACTCATCAGCTGGGCCTCCATATGCTAGCATCTTCAGAGCCACCGTGCACTTGTGAAGAGCTGAGAAGCCTAACTGCCCAGCAGCATTTCTCCTCTGTTGGAAATACCTATTTTTTGCTGTGACCTCATCCACTATTCGAAGGAACAATTCCCATCTCATGCTGTAACACCCCTGGTGTTATGATAAATAAAACCTGCCATGTCATCATGATTGCATGTAAATCATCCCGCATAAACTCATTTTTGCTATGCATAACTAAAATAAATTTTATTACTACATGTGATTGTGCATAAGTGCTTGAGAGTGATTTACTATGAAAATGTTTGTATTGGTGTGTAATTATCTAAATCCAAATGAAAAATAAAAAAACAAACAAATCAATTATAAACCTTAAAGCGAACCCAAAACCCTAATTCAGAAACTAAAAGGAATTATATGTTGGGGTCTTAAATGAAAGTTGTACATATTAAAAATTTGAGCAACTTCTATTTGGGGCAATTTTGAAGTTATTAAAAAGAATTTCAAATAAAACCCTACTCTATACTTTAAGGTTTAAATTTGAAACTCAATTTTAAAAACTAGTAAGAACCTGATGAAAGTGCTTTAATAAAAGTTATAGATCTTTTATAATGGAGCAACTTTTATTTTTGGAGATTTTGAAGTTATACTCTGGAAATTCAAATTAACCTAAAATCAATGCTTTGAAATTTAAATTTGAAATACTATTTCAAAAATTATCAAGAACCTGACCAAACTCCCTTAATAATAATTGTAAAACTCAACAAGTAGAACAACTTTTATTATTACAGAATTTCAAGTTGTTGAGAAATATTTTGAGAATTTGATCGAATTTGAAATGCGATTCAAAATCCATTTTTACCCCCTTTTTCATAATTTCAAAAACATTCAAAATTTGAATATGGTTCAAAAAGCAAAGATGTTCATCATGAAATTTCCGACAATCTTTATTTTGGGAATTTTTCGTGTTCCTAGGCAAAATAGGGAGTAATTTGCAAAATAGGAAGTTGACCCTAGCCCTGTCTACAGTAACCGGCCCCCCTTTTCCTGCAGCGCCCTGCCGCGCGTGCGCGCACCGCACGCCGGCGAGGCCCGGGGCCGGCCAGGGACCCGTCGCCGTCAAGGCCGAGTCCGTGGGGGCCCTCCCCACACTGCGCATGACCTCTATTGCCCATCTATTTAAGCCCTAGCTGCAGCCATCATCGGTCCCTTCTTCCTTTCCTGCTGCCGCCGGTGAACCGTCGGTTCACGGCAAAAATTTGTGCCCGACAAACAACCATTGCCCGATTAGCCGTGCCCGTAGCTTCGTAATTTCCTTGCGCACAGTTTAAAACCGGTTGTGCGTCTTCTCGTCACTAGAATCGCCCGGCAGGCGATCTCTTCCTCGGCTCCGGCGAAAGGGCCGCCGAGACCTCCCACGACGTGGCCGGGATGCTACAGTAGGTATTTTCCTTTACTTTTGATTTTTCTAGACTTACTCAGGTCCGGTGATCTGTTTCCACTTGGTGTTTAACCTCTGCTGGCCTAGGTTCGCAGGAACGCGGTCCTTGCCGTCGGAGTGCGCCACCCCATCCGACATTGACGTCAACGGTGCAACTCCGGTCACCCCGTTCCATCTCGTGTGCGCACAAGACCCTGGTGAGCCTCCTGAAGCTTCTAGGGTAGCCGGTTAGGTCCCCTGCTGCTCGGAGTTGCCGGAACTCCGCGCGCCGCCGCCTGCTGCTCCGCCGGTCCGCCATGGCCGGTTGCTAGCTTGCTCGGGAGCCCTTCTTGTTTAATTGAGTTCGTATTAAGGCTTGTGGGGTCACGGGGATCGCGTTGATACATTTCCCCTCGTCGGGGATGCTGCCGGCGGCGAGGTAGCCGGCCGGTCGCCGGCGCTCTGCTCTGTTGGAGCACTGGGAGGGGAAGGGCCCGAGCTGGGCCTGGTTGGGCCTTACTAGGCCGTGTTAGGGTCGGCCCAGTGGCTCGGTCTGGGCCAGCGAGTGGGAGGGGCCACGCGCCAATCGGCTGGGCCGGCGGCTCCTACGTGGGCTGTCCCGGGCCAAAGTGCATTTTTCCATTTTTCATTTAAATTAAGTTTGATTCCATTTTTGTGTGTTTGTAAATAGTGTTAAGCTTTGCTAATTTTATATGAATATTTTTGTCAGGCTAAAATTCATGAAAATAAATAGGTATGCTTTATGCAGGGTTTAATATTTAATAAAAATATTAAATAATGAATTTGAGCAATTTTTGTAGGAACTAAAAATCAGTAGTTTAATTAATAAATGCATTTTTGATGAATTTTAATAAATTATATGATGATTCAAAAATCATAAAAATTAATTTGGTACTGTTTTAGGGTGTAAGCTAACTGTTGAAAAAGTTTGGGGTCAAATGGAAGTAGTCTACTTATTTATTAAGTAATACTTGACTATTGCATAATAAAATAAATGGAGCCTTGATGATTTTTGTAGGATGAATTATTATTCGAAAAATTATAAAACTTGTTCTTTCATTGTTTAATGGTAGTAACAATCTTTACAAAAAGGTTTGGGGTGATTTTGAGGTATTTAAATAAACTCTTATTTTATGTTCGATTAATTGATTAATTTAGAAAAGCTTATTAGAGTTAGATTTTAATGATTGCTTGACCTTTTAAGATTTGATTAAATACCTTGGAACATATGAACCCCTGCTGTTCCAAAGTTTGTTGATCATTTACCTTGTAAGCATAAAATGAATTGCTTTATGTAGTAATTAAATGCTAAAACAAAATTCCATGTGATAAATTGATTAGTAAAAATAAATCGAAACCTTAATCATTTTAGGATTTGTGTGACTTTGGGGTTGTGTGTTAACCCTGGGTCGTTATCGTGTGCTGACCCTTGATATCTTGCTAACTTGTTTAAACTTATGCTAATCTTGTTGATTAAGATGTTTAAATGTTACATCATGTAAGTAGATAAATTGTTAATTAAAAACATTAGTAATTTATGTTATACACATATGATAATAGGGTTTTACGAATTGCTCAAGTAAGTACTAGCTATTGTTATAGGAGAGCTAGTTCGGCTTTCAACGACTGTTAAAAATTGGTCAGTAAAACAATAGGATAGTTTGTTGGCTTGTAATTTTATCGTGAAGGAAAGTTATACTCAACTTTCAAATTGAGTTTACTTTCTATTGATTAGTGATTTTGTGTATCTCCTGCATCATGGCATACATATCATCATGTTAAGTGTTGCATTACTATTTCGTGTAGTGAACGCGCGGTGATTATTATCTGAAGCGTGTCCCGAATAAGGTCTTCACTCGGTGGATGTGGATCCTTTTCAGGGTTTGACTTCAAGGTTCTGTCTACTTCAAACAACAGGCAAGCCCCGGTGCATTCAGCCCCTTCCTTGTAATTTATAAAATGTTTATAACTTGAGTTAATCTACTGCATTAGGTTTATAGGAGTTGATTGATAACCCAATTAATGCATTACCAACCTTGACCATTGAAATATCCGGAAACCATTTTAAAATAAAATGTTTGGAAAATGCTTAGCTTTACTTGAATAATTTAGAAATTGCACAAAATGCTATTTTTGAGCTATTGTGATATAATATTGAATAATTCATGAAAAAGGGAATTAGTAATGTTCTCGTTCGGTGGCTGTGCACCTGATCAGTACATCATCACCGACGGGAGGGGATGTTTCTGTTAAGTGGTTGTATCTCTTGGGTTAGAGTCCCAAGGTTTGACCACCGACGGAAAAGAGAAATGTTTCGCTCGGTTGATGTGCACATGGGGCGGCGTTCCCCATGTCTTGTCATCCGGCAGGCATGGATTTGAAAACCGTTGGATAGCTTTGTACTTGGGTTAGAGTCCCAATGCATGGTTGCCGGCGGAAAAGAAATTAGGGACCGTTCGTTGTAGGCCTGCTAGATCGAGACTTTGCAACTAGCCACATACTCCGGGAAGCCCTATCTCCGGTGACTCTATTGCTTGAACCGACAACCACGCACTGGGAGTGGAGAGATGGCAAGAATAGCGTGTACCCTCGTGGCCGTCGTGCCTGGAGACGAGAGGAGTACTGTGCTCTCGGGTGGCGTAGGACCGGTTCAGGGATAGAAAAGCCGTGGTAAACGGGGTTGGCATATGCAATCTTAGGTGCTACATATGCAGTGTGGATAGGGATCCCCATCTGGGTATTAATCGATTCGAATCGTCGTTGCTCCTCGCTTAATGGAGATTTGATCCACTGACTTACCCCGAAAAGTGGTTCAGACCTAGGTTTTTTTATAATGAATAAGTAATTGAAATTGAAGGATATATGTGAAAGAAATGAGAACTATTCATGTTGATGCTAATAATATTGAGTAAAATATTGAAAACAGGATTAGTAATGATTTTTTCGCAAAATACTTTGACTCTTGCTAAGTCTTACCTTGATTCCCCTCAACCTGCATTCCTGAGTCTTATTTCTTTTTCTTAGTCGGGTAAGTATTGCGGAGTACCCCAGTACTCAGGGTTTATTAACCCCTATTGCAGGTGAGTTAAGTGAATAGGTCTACGTTGGACCGTGCCGATTGACGGATCGTGCTTGGATGAAGATGTATATAACCCTTGGGCAGGGTGTCTAGTTGTATGATGTTACTCCATTACGAGACTCTGGATTGGGGTAATATAATATTTGTCACCTATGTTTATGTAATTCTTCCGCACCTTATACTCTGATTCAAATTATTTGTGTAAACTGTTCTAATATTGTAATGCTTACAATGAGATTCTCGGGAGGTTAGGGTTTCCTAGGAAACCCGACAGGCCACCTGGGTCAAAGGGAACTCGTGCAGACTGATCGTGGGTCCTTAGGAACGATGACGGTGCACGTGGGCCCTATGATTAAGGCAGTTCTGTCACACATGCGAAACCTGCAGCAGAAAAATTCATTTTTTTTATCAAATTAATTCAATGTGTCATGGAAATGGAAACTGGGCCAAAGATTGTACCTCCTTCTGAAATGCTCCTCATTGTAAAGTGGACGTTCAACGAAGTAGTCTTAATTTAGCTGCCAGTCTGCTGCAACTCGATCACGCTTGTAAGTCTTGTGGCCTAGGACCGAACCTCCCCAAGGGCGGTTTTTGTGGTATCTGGATGAGGACAGCCACCGTGGCCATGATCTCATCGTCGTTGCAGTATGCTGCGGCTGTCCCCAACATAGACATTTTGACATGACTCCAAGCCATGGCCTAAACTGTCGCAGTTGAGGTCTAAAACCAAGCCAATTTAAGGACAAATTACCCACAAATCATATGATTGAGAGGGATCGAAAGGGATTCAACGGGATTTGATCCTCTATGCGTCAAAATATCTCTCAATTCCCTTGAATCCTCTCCAATCCACTTGGATTTGGGTCGAAGCGCACAAGCCCTAAAGGATCGAACAAGCAAATTGCCAGAAAATCGGATTACCTGTGTGCTCCGATGGACTCTTCTGCGCCGACGCCGGCCTTGTGCGCACGGTTGATTGAGCGAGCCCGCGGCGACTTCCTCGTTGCCACCTCGAGTCCCTTCACATAGCTGGGGTGAGCCCGCATGGGGCTTCTCGTTGCCACCTCGAGGCCCTTCACGTAGCGGAGATGGCAAAATATTAGCGCCATCAAGGAATCTGCAGTACCGCAGCCAGCTCGCACGCTTCGTTTCCCGCGGAAAATTTCACGGCGGCGCCAAAGGAACCGTGCGTGTGCTTGGAGGTCTGCTTTTGGGTCTCGGCTGTTGGAACACAGAAGCTTTGAGTGGCTGACCTTTTTTTGCCTGCATGACCCAAAACAACAAATGCATACCGTCTTTGGGTGAGGACCGTTGGAGTTAGCCTTAGGTTGGCACAGTGTCGGAGGTCGCCGATGACAGAGGATGTGATCGGAGCACCACCAATGACGACGTAAGAAAATGGATAAGATAGACATAAAGACTGCACGGTTATTACTTCGTTGCTGGAGTGATGAGTCCATGCAAGCAAAGATACACCACATGTAATTTGTGACTCTTTCAAAATGGTTTACCCTTCTTTTTTAAAAGAAAAATGACTAAATGGTTTTCACTGGTAGAGCTCCTATATAGGAGGCGGAGAGGATCCCTACTAAACCGTACGTAAGCCGAGTTTGAAACAGTTACTAAGTCAAACGATCATTAGCGGTGAGGTGAGCATCTTAAGAGTTTGGTAAAAGACTTTTTCATTCTTATTTTTTAGACAAAACCTTTAAAATAGCTCTCCAATAGTTTGCTAAAAGGGCTTGCCATCTTTTGGCAACTCCCAAATCTTCCCCACATCCGCGCATATATGCGCGCGTCGGACGAGCTGCGCATCCGCGATTTCTTCCCCGCCAGCGCGACTCTTCTCTTCCCGAGCGTCACCATCCGCATCACCATCTTCTTCCCTCGCCTGTTTCCTCCTTCATACTCCCTCGCCGCCCATGCTGAGCATCGCCAAAGCAGAATAAATTCCGTGCATGCTTGGCGCTGCTCGCTTGCTTACCCTGAGGGAGATGCGGTGCGATTGGGAGCTTGGCGTCGAGGAGATTGGGGTCGGGCCCGACGATGTGCCGGATGTGGTACTTGCCGACGGCCATGGCGTTGACCTTGATCTCGTCGGAGATGCACTTGGTGTGGGCGGACTCGAGGTCCAACCAGAGGGCCCGGGCCGGTGACGGGGCCAAGAGGAGAGCAGAGGCGATCAGGAGGAGCAGCATGGACGAGCACATCCACCTGGAGCGCGGGGGATCCGAGGCGCCGCGTGGCATCGCCGGAGACCGGGTCACGGGGGTGGTATTCGCTAATCGCTAGTTCAAAAGGTTTCTCTAGTCTGACGGTGCGTACTGTCGCTTGCAAGTTGCAATAGCAAATCAAGGTCTCCTTGAATCTCCTGTTTAAATTGATGCAGATTAAATCACGAAGAAAAAATCACGTGCAGATTAAACGGGTGGATTTTATGGAAGATAATTATGGGGAACTATTGGAGATGACCTTTTTTTTTTCTTTTCCATATCATTTTAGGAGTTGCCAGATTTCATGATTTGAGGAACAAAACATACCAAATTGTTGGAGATGCTCTAAGCCGAGTTTCAAACAGTTACCAAGTCAAACGATCATTAGCGGCGGGGTGGTAACTTCCAGGAACAATTCAGAATTCTTGTCCAAGGCTCCACCTCCACGCTGAATTCCTGTACCCGGCTCCACGAGCGAGCCGTACACGCCATGCGGTGCGGCGCTCTAGCTCCGATCCCGTTGGCGTCCCGGACCAGCATACGACGCTCCCTCGGCGCGGCGGTCCGGCCACCAGCCTGCACGCACGCACGCCAAACCTGATGCCTACCGCGCGCGCGCATCCCGCGCATCTGCCTGCCACTGCCGTGCCATGCGCAGCGCCCATGCGTGCATTGCCTTTGCGGCGCCGGCCGCGCGCGCGCGCTCTCTCGTCCATTTCCCGGTTCCCCCTCGTGCCCAGTGCCCTGTGCCCACGCCCCGGCACATGGAGCAAGGCCACCGGTCGCCGTGGCCACCTGTATCTTGGCGTGCCGTCAAAGGATGCGGCGGCGGCCCGGCCGGGCGTTAGATGATCAGTCCGAATCGATGGCTCCGCGCTGTTCGTTCGGTCGATCTGTTTCTACACCAAAGCGTCAACCTCACCGGCCGCGGCCGCCACCTGCTGCAGTCTGATGATGACACACGCAGCCGCGAGCTGCATACCAACGTACGTATGTACTAGGAGCCACACCACCACCACAACCCCGGTCCCCGGGTCTCCGTCAATTTTAGGGCAAAAGAGGTAAGCAAGCCGTGATCGTGAGATGTCAAAAAAGCAGCAGGAGGGCCCAAACTCCGGATCCGGTGGCCAATCCTGTCTGTCCCTTCCGTTTATCCTCTATTTATCCCTGCTTTTTTTATATCTCGCCGCCCGGCTCAAAAGTCCAAAAGAAATCCCGTCCATCGTCCAGCTGCCCGGCCGGCCGGCCGTGCCATGGAAAGGCGCCTGCCTGCTGTTACTAGCACCACCACGCAGCCACCACCAGCCACCCTTCCCCCTTACACGTACGCTACAAACCCCGAGCTACTACTAGCTAGCAGCTGCTGCTACTGCTGAGCCTGATCTCGCCGTCGGCCACATCGATCGCTCTCGTTTGCCGCTGCAGCCTGCAGCAGGCATGGACCGGGAGGGCTGCCTTTACGGAGGCCGCGGCGACGGCGGCGGCAGCAGGCTCATGGTGCAAGACCTCCACGAGCCGATGGAGTGCTTCTCTGACGAGGTGGTGAGCAGCCGAAATGGAGGCGACGGCGGCGAGGAGGATCAGGCGAATGACGACGGGAGTGGTTCTGGGCCCCCGCCCGCCGCGCCCAAAGGGGAGGGCGGGCCGGCGGGCGGCGGCGTCGACGCCGGGAAGCGGAGGCGGGGGCGGCCGCCGGGGTCCAAGAACAAGCCCAAGCCGCCGCCGCCGGTGGTCACGCGGGACGTGGACCCCGCGGCGGCCATGCGCCCGCACGTGCTCGAGATCCCCACCGGCGGCGACGTGGCGCGCGCGCTCGCGGGCTTCGCGCGCCGCCGCGGCCTCGGGATCTGCGTGCTCGCGGGGAGGGGCGCCGTCGCCGACGTCTCGCTCCGCCACTGCCACCCGCTCTCGTCGTCGTCCGCGGCGGTCCTCTTCCGCGGCCGCTACGAGATCCTCTCCATCTCGGCCACCTTCCTGGCCCCGTCCATGTCGTCGCCGTCGTCGTCCGCGGCGGCGGCGGTGCCCCGGGGCGCCGTCAGGGACGACCTCTCGATATCGCTCGCCGGCCCGCACGGCCAGATCGTCGGGGGCGCTGTCGTCGGCCCTCTCGTCGCCGCCACCACCGTCGTTGTCCTGGCCGCCGCCTTCACCGACCTCACCTTCCACCGCCTCCCCCTCGAGGATAATGACGCGTCGGCGTCCGTCTCCGGCAGTGGCGAAGCCGACGACCACCGTGGCCACGGCCATCATCAGCCCCCGGAGCAGCACGACGCGAGCGGCTTGCACCCGCAAACCATGGCTCCGCCGGCGACTCATCAGGCGGTTCCCTTGTACGCGCGGCAGTCCCAGGAGTTGTGGCCGGCGACGGCAAGTGCCCAGCGCCAACGCCCGCCGTATCAATAGCGGCCCCGAGCTCGAGCCTCCGACGACAATGGTTTAATTTCCTGACATCAGAGTCCGCTTCTTACTATACATTTGATTATTTCGTTCTGTCTAATTTCTATCTGAGACATTTGATCGATGATCTAGCTAGTGTTTGGGTTTTTATTAGTAATCTCATACATTAATTGATGCTCTAGCTACTTTTAATTTGTATGAGCTGACGTATCTGATGAGTGATGCGTATGGCGGTATCAAGACTTCAAGAGACATGCAAATGACTGTCTGATCTACTAAGGCCCCGTTTGGTACGGCTTCACTGCACCAGTGAAACCATTATTTTTGGCTCTGGCTCCATGAACAGCTCTATCGGTGGAGTTGGAGCCATTTTGGCAAATCGTTTGGCAAAACAGCTCCGCATATAAGGTTCCTTAAAATGTGCTCTTAGAGAGATGAGGTGAAACCAGTAAAAACCACTATTTTTGGCTCCTTCGCATCTAAGAGCTCTGTGAGAACATGTTTTCAGGGGCTTCATGGATGGAGCCATTTTATTTTATCCCGTTTGACAGAAAAAAGCTCCAAATAGCTCCTGAAGCCGTTGGAGAAGCCCTACCAAACGGGGCCTAAGAGTTTACACTAAAAATTTACCGTATTTTCTTGTTTCTAGATTAGTGTTCCCATCTTCTTGAGGAAACTTGTCAGGTTCTTCAGTGAAAACGGCACTACGGTTAGGGGTAGCAGATAGTAGGGCAATAGAACTCATCTATATAGTTGTATCTATCTCAATCTCTCTCTCTCTCTCTCTCTCTCTATATATATAGATTATCTATATATAGCTGTATCTATCTTGATCTATATATATTAAAATAGATTGAGATAAAAAATAAACTAAGTTTTATCCAGTCCACTCTTAAAGCACTTCCAGGAGTTATAAAACCCACTTTCTAAACCATCATTTATATGAAGATCCGTTTCTAAATTTTAACAGTTTTTCTATATTTTGTATGTACTCTGAAGAGATATTTTTGTTTTCTATCTTTGGTGAGGGAGAACTCCAAAATAAAAGATGACTTTATTTGAATAAGCAACAACTAAAAAAGCTCTTGTAGGATTTTTTTTTTATCAAAATCTATATTCCTAAAAAAGCTTGGATGGTAAATAAAGGGTCGTAGATGGCATCGGACATGAGGTAGGAAAGGTGGTAGGGTGGGGTGCCATGTTCATCCGAGGATGGAGTTGGCCTGGGATAGTAGGGAAGCGTTGTGATTCAAGGTGGACATGGTTGGTAGCAGCTTCGATGATTTTTTTTTTTTCGAAGAGCTTCAATGATTGATTGCATGTATACTGTATTATATATGATTTTGCATTAGACTTAATGTGACACAACCTAGAACCCATATAAATGTATGTATGCAGTGGTTTTGTGTTTGGTTGTTTGGCATGGGTAAGCCGCTCCTGATAAAATTGTGTTTGTGTGTTTACATTCTATATTATACATAGTTGCATTATATTATACTCCCTCCATACCAATTTGTAAGTCATTTTAAGAATTTTAGAAAGTCAAAGCATTTTAATTTTGATCAAGTTTATATAATAAGATAATAATATTTACAATATCAACTAAGTATTAGTAGATTATTTCATCAAATATATTTTTATACACTATTTTGGTGTCATAAATCTTCGTATTTCTCTCTATAATTTTGGTCAAACTTGAGATGCTTTGGCTCTCTAAAATTCTTGGAATGATTTACATTTTGGAACGCCGGGAGTATGTTCTATTAGAGGTTTTATGTTTCTAGTAAAGATACAAAATGTTAAAGTATTTTTATTTTTGTCTATCCATTGGCTTGTGCAAATATGTATTGTCTATAATACAGAAAAATATCTAGCATACCAGCTAAAGTTGCATTGGTCTCTCCAGGCAATTTAATACAAGAAACTGGACTGTAAAAGTCTGAATATAGACTAATCCAGAACAGTGAGACCTATAGTACCACCAGAGCTAAGGCCCTGTTTAGTTGGGGGAAAAGGAGTGAAAAGTTACACTGTACTACTTTCGTTTGTATTTGACAACTTTTGTCTAATCATGGTCCAAGTAGACTCAAAAGATTCATCTCGAGCTAGCCAGACAAAAAGTACAAACATGCAACAGCTGCTACTTCATTTAGTGCTCCATGCAAACGGAAAGTACAATCGATGTGACAGTGAATCTTTTCCTTTTTGGAACTAAACAGGGCCTAAGCAGGATGGAATGGAGGTGTGAGATTGTGGACAAAGCTAGGTAAGGGGCACACAAAATAGCGCTGCCATGAGTTGTTGGTGCCATAGGGAAATGAGCTAACGAACGAACGAAGGAACATAAAGGAGCACACATGAGAGACTCTTGCTGGTGCTAGTGATGTCAATTGCGTGGCATGGGGGGCTAAGGTGTGGATGATAGGAGCAGCAATGGGGTTGAATTGTGGAGAAGTTAAGAGTTGAGAAGTTATAAAATCTGTCAGTAGATGTCTAAAATGTGACCCTTTTACTTAATCATGTTTTCTGATAGTTGTCGTAGTATGTATGCAGATGGGTGATTGGGTTTCTCTCTCCCCAAAACTTTGTATCGTATCGCATTGAATGTTTGGACACATACACGGAGTATTAAATATAGATTAAAAAATAACTAATTATACATGACTATTTTACGAGACGAATTTGTTAAGCCTAATTAGTTTATGATTTGATAATATGAGGCTATAGTAAACATATGATAATGATAGATTGATTAGAATTAATAATTTTATCTCGTAATTTACTAACAGAATATGTAATTTATTTTTTATTGATATCCCAACATGCATTTGATATCTCATGTGACATCAATGACATTCTCTGTTCGCTTGAGTTTATAAACGACTTATTTCAACTTCCTTTTAACTCTAAAATAATATTTTTCTCTTATAAGAAATCAGCTTTCAGCTAACAGAGCCCGGCTGCTGCGGACACCATCCGTCGTTCTAGGTGCTAGCTTATCACTGGTACTTTTCTCTCTAGCTTAATTAGCTCTTCTCGTCTCCAGACCGGCAGATCCTAGATTTTCTCTCTTTTTTTCTGCAAATCAGACCCTAGAAAATTTAACTACACACATAGTGCAAATTTGCAGTAGTAAAATAATTGTGTGCTGGATTTTCAGGCGATTATATTGGATAATACGGCAACACAATACTTTCACTGTACCGGCTACCGGTGGGCGGCCATGCATGCATGGCGGCAGCACGACAGGATAAGTGCATGCACCTGCTGGGTCTCTGGCTTCCGGCCGGAAGAAGCCACCGCCGCCGCATTGCGCTCTTCACACTTAGTAATCGCTTTCACGGACGCGCCTGACTCGTCACCAGGTTTCACGCTCATGCCCGGGAATTGAATCGTCAGCCGTAGCCCGTAGGCGTGGAGCCGCGGCGCGCTGTACATGTTACTTTCCGGCTTTCCGCGCGTACAGACGGGGCGGATCGGAGGAGGCCGGCGGCAACTGATCGAGAACACGGCGCACTGCATGGTCTTTGCTTCTTCCCTCCTACTGGCTCTCTCATCGCGTTACCAATGCATGTAACGGCCGGCATACCGCCCAGCACCTCGATCTATGCATGGATACAGGCATACAGCACACGGTCACGGTCTGCACCAAACCAAAAGCACGCAGACCGCGGACGCTGGAGAGGACTCCAGCATGGTTCTCGGGTCGGCGGCGCGCGCGGGACGGGAAAAAGTCGCGGTGCCGAAGCAAGAGATCTCAAGGTTAGGTTGGGTCGACAGCGCGCAGCTTTCGGAAAGCCTCGGATCGATGGGACGGATCGATCGCCGATGTGGATATCGATACGTTTCTGTAGCGGGTACAGTCCGGCGTCGCGTGCTTTCTCTTTCCAGCTCCGATCCATTCCTTGCTTTCACGGCTTTCTATCACGTAGTACCGCCGCCGCCTGTCGGATGTGGGCTGCGGCCCGTATCCGTATGTTTCCTTTGGGGTCTGTCCAATAATCAGTTATTTCAGTGCTTGCCCAGCAACCGATTATTTAAAAGAAGCAAAACAACCGCATTCTATTATATCATCTTATAATATGAAATTGTTCTGCACATAAAATCAAGCAGAACACACACACACAGAAACAAACAGAAAGAGAAATACACAAAGACATATCCTAGGAACAAAAAAATATAAACCAGACATCAAAGAAATGCATGTCAAATTATTCACAAGTGACATCAAATTGTTCACAGAACATTCACAAATTTTAGAAAAAATTATAAATATTCGCAAATGGTGAACCAGAGGGACGTGCCCGCACAAGCATCTAGGACGGCGGCGCCGGAGACGCCCACACTCGTCCCGGTGAATGGCAACGGATGCAGACGGACGACCATGCTCCCGCTGAGGACACAGACACCCGCGTCTTGACAGCTGCTCCCGCGCCGGGGATGTCCCCCCGGGGATATATGCCTACAGTGGTCCGATGGCGGCGGCCTGGAAGCAACAACAGAGGAAGCCTGGGGGCTGCGGGGGCGTGGGAACGAAGGAGGCGGAGACGAGAGTTGTACGAGTACGACGGAGGGAACGTAGGTGTATCCAGTGGTAGAGCGGGCCGGATGCATTGGATCGGATGGATAGAAATCCGATTGATACAAGGCAAGAAAATAACCGGTCGTTAAATAGCAGTACTGTTCATTTGCAAAAGTGAATGTGAGCGGCTCCGGTGTTAGGCTAACCGCACTGCAGTTTGCTAAACAATCCTGAAGGATCCTTTGGCGAATCAAGTCCCCGCAGCGCTGTCCTTTACCTGTACTGTAAAGCCAATCCATTTGCTAAATCCAGCGACATGCAACGCTTTTAGTGAACGCGCAGGGGAGGCTGTGACAGGGAGAGAGAGGTAGAGAGGAGAGAGAGAGAGGTGCGTGGACCCCACGTTTTCAACTAAAAAAAATGCTATAGCTCATTATCTAAAAATCCAATTTAAATTCCGATTGCACCATTATATTGGTTTCATTAAATCCTTCAAAACAAGATGCCACATGCACATGTTTAGATAAAATTTATTTAGAAATATGTGGAGCCCACTGTGGATAAAGGATGATATAAAGGATGAATGGGTGCGGAAGAAAGAGATATAGAGGAGAGAATCTCGATGACTAGGACAGAATATTCCTTTTAGAGGATGAATTTAGAGGTTGAAGAGTGCGGATAGCCTTAGGCCTCCTCCTTTGGATTGAAGGGTGGAAGTTATCTATTACAATTAGGAGTAGTAGTCTACATTGACTTGAATAGGCCCCACCAGTTAGATACCACAATATCACCAAAAATATCCTTTATTTTCTATCTCCCATTTACAAACATGCAAATGATTTCGTCCCATGAGATTGCAATTATTTGCATGATTTTAGGGGAATATGAATTCGGTTCATACCTTTTTGAGTTAAAAGAAATTTTCAAAAAATGTTCTAAGATTAAATAAGTTTTTTTTTTGGATTGTTCATTGTTTTTTAGAAAAATGTTTGGATCAACATTTTTGTCATATAGCGTCTAATTGACATCTTGAACTATCAGCATAGCCTGATTTATCTTTCTTATAGCTGACATGGTGTCAATTCAACCAAAATCTTTTTTAAAATCATCCTAAGAATGAATCCGAATGGTTTCAAAGTTGGAGGATTCAAACCATTTCCCCCTTTTTAAGGATGGACTGACAAATCAGATTTCGGCCAAGTTGGTTTCTAGGGGCTAAAGTAGTCTGTATCGCATTGAATCTTAGAATAATTTTAGAAGTATTAAATATTGAATATTTATAAAATTAATTACATAGATGGATGCTAACCTCCGAGATGAATTTAGTAAGGCTAATTAATTCATCATTAGAACATGTTTAGTGTAGAGCAGCACATTGTCAAATTAAGGACTATGTAGGATTAAAAATTTTATCTTGCAAAATAACCTTCATTGTGAAATTGGTTCTTTAGTTAGTCTATATTTAAAATTTTAAAATAGTGTCTAAACATCCGATGGGATACAGACTATTGTTTGTAGTCTGTGAAAGCAAACACCCTGAAGTTAAATGGACTTTTTGCGCACCAATTTAGACTTTAGATTTCTCATACAGCCCAACCCAACAACAACCTTACGCCGCGGAATGTTTCAGCCCAACCAAAGGGTGTCCTTCTTCACGGCCTCTTTGAACTCACAAATACTCCTCTCTGCGACTCTGCCTACCCCACGAGCACCATCAGGCCATCTCCGTGGTACCCATTTCCTTGGTCGGAACGCAGTGAAGCGGCGGCGGCGGCGGCGAGAGGGAGAGGGGAGAGGGGAGAGAGGGGAGAGGAGGCAGCGGCGGGCCGGAGAACATGAGCGGCAACGGCGCGAAGAAGGTGGCCGATGTGGCGGTGAAGGCCGGCAAGGCGATCGACTGGGACGGCTTGGCCAAGATGCTCGTCTCCGAGGAGGCGCGCAAGGAGTTCGCCACCCTCCGCCGCACCTTCGAGGACGTCAATCACCAGCTCCAGACCAAGTTCTCTCAGGTGCCCGATCTCGCTTTTCTCCTTCCCCCTGGGCTGATCTGGCCTAGGGTTTCCAGATCTGGCGCCGCTCTTCCTGCGCTGACCCCTTCCTCTTGGTGGATTGATCCGTAAGATTAGTCTATGTACAAATGGCGTCTTGCGGGGGTAGTCGAGGCAATCGCCTTTCTTCGCTTTTGTTTGTGCGCGGGCGTTTTATATATGATTAGATTTTTCTTGAGCGCTAGTGGTCTCATATTGATGTAACGTTGTTTGATTCCTAGTTATATTTGTGCAAATTAGGATAGCTCCCAGATAGCTGTTGCTTGAAATTCAGTGCCAGGTATGCTGCATTTTCACTTTGTGGTCATTGTTGCTTAGTTTTAGTATTGATCGGTGATGAACACAGCAACTGGACACTGCTAGAATCATTACCGTCTATCCTGTATTTAGTCAACTTTGAAACTGTGATCAAGCCCCCCTACTACTTAGGATCTGGGAAACTATTTTTATGAGAAAGTTCGGTTAAGTTTCTGATGAGAGAAGATGGAGGTATTAGATTTCAATAGTTGAGTGATTTCAGAGAAAATACCTGTTCTATCAATAGAGAAGGACGCCAATTTTGGCTCCATAGGTGAACAGAGTGTTGTCTTTTCTGCTCAAAAGGTTTACGGCACCACCAGCGCCCGGACGTCCGGCGCACATGCCGTGTCCGGACGCCCACGCACAGGCCAACCGGCCCCACCCACGTAGGACACGCACGCACAGGCGAACCAGCCAGAAGAAAAAACCAGCCCCCACCCGCACGACGCGTGCAGGCCAACCAGCCTTCACCTGCGTACGCACATATGCATGTACAATATGTTTTCATGTTTTTTAAAGTTTAAAAAGTTATGACTCCTAAATCAAGCACCATAATTAAAATCTGATTGCACCATCGTGTTCTTTGCAATAAATTCTTTAAAACAAGATCCCACATGGATATATTTTGACAAAAAAAATTTCAACATTTATAATATCCCGATATGCTTTTGCAACATTTATACGAAACACCTGCAACATACATATTTTTGCAACATACATGTTTCAGCGCTATGAAACAAGAAGGAGGTAAGGAAGATGAGCAGGAGGGCAGATGGACGATGACGGTTGCTTGGAAGATGCGAGGTCGTATTAGCTAGGGCGGAGAATGGTCACCACCGTTGACAGACCTCCCAATCCGACCGATAGGCATCAAACATGCATCTGAAACACTCTGCAACACTAAATCTAATTTTGAAACATTCAGATACAACACTTGCAACATGTATATAAACCTAATGAAACCCTCGAAACATATGTATGAAACAATTGAAAAAAACATGAAAAATACTTGAAATTATTTTACAAATATACGCAACATTCAGATACAATAATGCAACAATACTTGTGAAAACATATGAAACATCCAGATAAACACTTGCAAAATATTCATTTTGAATGACAAGATAAAACATTAGAAACATACCCTTAAAACAAAAATAAAAATGAAACATTTTGAGTAACGTTTGCAATATGCATCTAAAACCATTGTAACATATGCAACATCCTCAATCTACTTTTACGACATACAGACAAAGAAATAAAAAATATATAAATATTTTAAAATAAAAAGATAAGAAAATATAAATAAAAACTAAAAAAATAATGAAAAAATAAAAAAGAAAAAATAATGAAAACAAAAAACAAAAAACAAAAACAAAAAAAAGAAAAAAAGAAGGAAAAACGCGCAGCGTGGGGGCAAGCGCGTCAGTGTGGGGAGACGCGGGCGTGGGAGGTGAAAACAAAAATGAAAAAAAAAGGGGGGCGAGCGGCGTCAGCGTGCGGACGCGCGCGCGGAGGTGCGTCCGGCCGGGGCCGGACGACCGACTAGCAGCATTTCCGAAAGGTTTATTCAAACTGCAATTACATATGCCTTGGAGGATGCAAGCTTCCTTTGAGATAACACTAGTATGGAGTTAATTGAGTGATCTCTCCTGTCATGTTGGATGCTTTTCTTCTTGTTCCTTTGCTACATTATCTTGAAAATTCCTGGGAGGCAGCTGAGACGTGCACTATCCGTCAAACTTGCAGTACTGTTTATTCCACATGTGTTAGTTCTATATCCTAGATCAATAGGTCTGTGTGTTCTCTAAACCTTGTACTTATTTTATTTTTGCAGGAACCCCAACCGATTGATTGGGAGTACTACAGAAAAGGAATTGGATCAAAGGTGGTGGATATGTACAAAGAGGCTTATGAAAGTAAGTATCGTTGTACAACAAACCTAGTTTCAATTATAGAATGTAAAAGGTGTGTTCCATAACATCGAGGATATTCAAAGTGTATGTTGTACTCTGTTGATTATCTTGTTTACATTGTGCAAAATTTTTGGTATGTTGATTTTGAAGCTCCTCTCTAGTAACTGTCCAAAGATTCATTTTCATGGATATCCCATATAGATCTTTGATGCCATTCGATTTCAGCTTCTTCTGGTATAACAACTGCCCCAGTGTAAGAAAATATAGAGTACTGTTACAAGGACAAGTCATTATATGTTGAATACTTGTATCATATTGTTGTTCACTTTTAATGGACCTTGGTCTGTTAGACTAGCCACAACGTGCTCCGATGCTGGAAAAATATTCCCGTGCCATCTCATGCCGATGCCGAGACTCTGCTGCTGCATACAATGTTCAGCATCGATGCTTCATATGTGTGGACCCCAATCAGCTAGTACGATGAGTTTTCTACCACAACATCGGTCGGCTGGAATACAATTGTTTATTCTTTCAGCACCGTGGAACCTACATGACTCGAGGCAAAGAAATTTGAACTTAGCATCGCTACCTGCAATGTTTCTACCCGATGCTCCGTTACTCTCTCTCCTTTCTCAGCATCGGCAAAATGGCACATTGTGGGTAGTCTTATAAGTACATTCCTCTGTACACATACACCTCAATTTCTTGCTAAGGATGCCCTATACTAGTCCTGGGTCTATTCGCTATTGAATGTACTTCTCAGGATGATTGTTGGCCCTGCATATATCGTTTTGTTTCTATATAATTCTGTTCTGTCTGCTCACTTTCTGAGGCAGTAAGCTTGAAATAAATGCAGGCATCGAGATCCCGAAGTATGTTGACACAGTTACTCCCGAGTACAAGCCAAAGTTTGATGCTCTGGTCAGCAGCTATTGCTCTCACACTGTTTTGCCTTTTTCAAGTTTATTGCCTGAAAAATTGTTCTGCTTGTGTGTTTTGTATCTTGAGTTGTTCTACCAACATTTCCTAGATGAGTGCATCGATTTTTTTTAGTTCTTTATTAACCACTTATCTCTGATGTGTGTTTTTTTGGTCTTTATTATATGTATGTTACCTGTAGGTTGTTGAATTGAAGGAGGCTGAGAAAGCGTCTCTGAAGGAGTCAGAAAGGATAGAGAAGGAAATTGCTGAACTCAAGGAAATGAAGGTAGGGGATATATTTCTTTAGTGTTTATCTAATTCCATTTTTCTCCTGAATCATTTGCATTTATCTCTTTGTTATGATAATGTGCCCTTTTGCCTTATTACATTTTGTTATGTGTACAGAAAAAGATGAGTACAATGACAGCAGATGAATACTTTGAGAAGCACCCTGAACTGAAGAAGAAGTTTGACGATGAAATCCGTAACGATTACTGGGGATATTGAAGAGATTGGAGAGAATTGTGCCATTTCCATGTCTGTGAAGAACCAATAATTTTTCTGTGCCCCGAATTGGGTGGTTCCATAGCATTTGCACGGGGTTTGGGTGGAATGCCTACAGATTGGCTGTGTCAAGCTTTCTTGAAATTCCATCAGAACATGTTTTGTTTGGCCTCATCGTTTTGAAGAGGATCCCCGCTTTTGTCGTACAAAGATTATGATATGTTCTTGGCCCCTTTCTACTTGAATAAGAGGAGTTCTGCAGACCCTTTTCCTCTACTGACCTTAGGCGACGCATTGGTCTGAATGCTTAAATGCTTGTTTGGTGCAAATGAGGCACTTATCCTACCTTACGACTGTTAGGAAGTCGAAACTGCCGTCTTGGACATTTCTTCAAAACGTAATGTTTATGGATGCAAATATTGATGTATGTATTTGTGAAGGATGAACCTATGATTCTTTGTTGAACTTACGACTTGATTTGTCCTACTGTTTTGAACGTAATGATTTTTCTCCTAATTCATACTGAAAATGAAAAGTGCCTCAGGTAGACGTGGTACTGGATGTGTATTGGAGTGGATTAGGGTGAAACTTAGTTTAAATTCCTCCCCAGTTCGCTGACACATGTCCAAACAAGCTCAAGGAGGTAAGGAATGCTGTTGGTTACTTGGATAATTTGATTTGATAGAACTTGGATCTTTAACTTTACCGAGAAAGCTGCTCGTGAAACTAGAACCCTTCAAAATAGATTTACAAGTGAAGTTAAGCTGTATCTAACGAGGCTTTAGTTTAATTTTCAGAGTCCATTCCTGTACATACGAATACTGTTCTAACATAAGTAGTATGTGGATTGGATTGAATAGCCCAAAAGCTTCCCCGGTTCAAGGAGGCCTGTGAACGCATTCTCTAGATGGGCCGCGAAATTCTGGACCTAGCGATTGCATAAGTCGTATACTCAGCGTGGCTGAACAGTGAACACCACTCGTCCCGTTTGCTCAGCGAAACATTAGCCAACACTGACCCCACCTGTCACTGAGAGGCCCAGCGAGCAGCTCCGGCCACGCAACCCCGGGCACGAGCACCCCCGGTTTCCACCAAAGCGACGCGCCCCGCGACATGGCGGCGGTGCGCCTGCGCGTATCCGCCGCACGCCTCCGCTCCATTCCCCTCCTGCTCTCCCAGCCAGACGCCGCCACAGTCCGGCGCGGTTTCGCCTGCGCCGGCGCCTCCCCAGCCCCCACACCCGCGCGGGCCATGGCGGCCCCGCCCTCTTCGTCCGCGACGCCCTCCCCGTACACGACGCTCGTCGGGCGCGTGCGCTGCGAGCGCGAGATCAAGCGCAGCAAGTTCATCGCCATCGCCGCCCCGGTCCCCAACGAGCGTGCCGCCATGGCCTTCCTGGACCAGGTTGCTCTTCCCTCCCTACGCATAGCTCCTCGTATGTCCAGCTGCAGCAGAATCTGTGCCTCATGTATAGTTAGCGTTGCGAACTTGCGATTGCGTTGTAATTGCGGTGCCCCGCTGCTTTGCCTGGCCGATCAACTAACGTGGGTGTAATTTCAAACGCTAGCAAACGCTGCATCGAGGAATTCACCCATGTAACATCAAACATTGTTTCCAGTTATCCCCATGGCAAACTCATCCATGCTAAAGAGTGTAAAGAGTACTTGACTATTTATGCAATTTCTAACTCTGTTTTGTTTTTCAAATACAGCAAGTAACTAAGTTAACTTGGCCCACTTGGTTTTGTGTGATAGGTCAAGGATCCACGTGCTACCCATAATTGCTGGGCGTACAAGGTTTGTAGTTCCATCTCAAACTTGCCATTCATGTCTGTGTTAGCAGTGAATTTATCTTGCATGCATGCGTGTTTAGCTGGGAGAGCAATTCCGTTATAACGACGATGGTGAACCTTCTAGCACAGCTGGGAAGCCAATATACTCTGCCATCATTTCCTCTGGCATTGATATGGTCATGGTGGTTGTGATTAGGTAAGCATTTTGTCAAGAGTAACATACTTCATTCATATGTTATCAATCAAGACCATACCGATCCAATTTTGGTGACCAGTAATTGGTACTCCATCCATTCCAAATTATAAGACGCTTTAGCTTTTTTTAGATGCATTACTTTTAGTATGTATCTAGACATAGTGTATATCTAAGTGCATAGCAAAAGCTATGAATCGAAAAAAGCCAAAACATCTTATAATTTGGATTGGAGGCAGTATCATCTATACTTTGTACACCCCACCACATATTTTGACAGGATTCCTTCGTGTAATTATCACCTTGCCTTATCTCTCTTTTTTGAATTACATGAATAGATATTTTGGAGGCATAAAACTGGGAACCGGTGGATTGGTGAGAGCTTATGGTGGAGTTGCTTCTGAATGTCTTAAAGATGCTCCTACTTGTCTTGTGAAACCAAAGGTGATTGATGTCAAATTCTTTAGTATTTGTTTTTTTAGCGATAATAATGTTTACATGGTGTGTATTTTCATTCCAGGCTCGTGTGGGTATGGAGGTACCATTTGATCTGTTGGGCACAGTCTATCATCAGGTGATTATCATTAATTCATCAGCCTTTTGGAATGTACCGCACACATGTAAACTGGATTTTACCTACCTTTTTTTTTTGGTCCTTGATTAAAGCATAATCTACTATGAACTGTTTTAAGCATGTCTCAGTGCATTGTTGGTGTGTACAGGCACTGATACTATTAGAAATTATCCTTGAAAAGCTAGGTCTAGGTTATCTAATTTGCACGTTCACTGCAACATGCAGACCTGATTCCAGTGTGTATTTTGTACATCTAATTGTCTGATCTGCCATACATTGTGTATAACCTGCATAGTTACTGACCTGATTCCAGTAACTTGTTGAACATCTTTTTTGCAAACTAGAAGGTTTTCTGATACTAGAAGGTTTGGTTATGAAATATGATTCTTTTTTGTTAGGTAAATTTAAACAGTATATGTCTAAAAACTTATTGTGCTAATGTTATTATTGGGCATATTATCTTGGGACCCTAGTAAGTAATATGCATGTCAATTTAATCTTTCAGAACATACTGGTTTGTTTGCATGTTTGACCAATGTACTACTGAGCAGAATTGAACTCATGATAGTCTATTTACTCTGAAGCTCTAAAGCTCTATTGCTGTTAACCCAGTATACAACTGTAATGGGCCAAATGAGGCCAGGCTAAGGGTGTCAGGCAGCACTAGTGCAGCTGCCGCCGCCGCCGCCACCCCTGCGGGCTACCAATGACACCATATCCAGTTAACCCTCAAGCCTTGTTATCTCTTATTTAGGATCATAATTGTAAGATTCCATCTATAGGTTGCTTAAAAGTCTAAGACTTGAGTCACGTTTATAAATAGAGAGGAAACATACGTGGGAAAACAAAGAACAATGAATTAATAGGTTTAACCTCTCACAGTCTGTTGCTCATGCCAGTGTCAGCTGCAGGGCCGCCGTTGCCCCCTTTCTCTTTCATCCTAATAAGGACGGTTAACCCTAGGACAGCTGTTCCCCTTTTTCCTCCCTCTTCCCTGGTTAGCGTTCATAGTACTGTGCCATTTTCAGCAATTCTTCCTCAAAATCCTCTCAAATGTCTGGTGATCAACACATATAACAGAAACCGAGTGGAGCTGAACTCTTAATTTCTGAAACAGTGACCGTAGGTATTTGTATCTGTCATAATGAACTACTATGAATTATGACACCTATTATTGTCCCAAATCCTATGGAAGTGGTTCTAAGTAGTACTCCCTCCATTCCAAATTGTAAGCTATTCTGGTTTTTCTCGATACATAGCTTCTACAATTTGGAATAGAGGGAGTATTGCTTTGCCAAGGCTAGCATATGCTTGTGCTACACAAGTTTCTGAAAGTTAATATTGAATAGTTGCATTATGTTTGGATGGATCTATGCCCCATTGAGGGTGGTAGCCATAGCTGCGATCTATAACTGATTGTAAGTTGAGTAGCTCTCAGTTTATTTTCCAACACAAAGCTTAACGAACTTCCTTATAAAAGAAAAGGCTTAGTTCAGCTAGTCCCCTGAATTAGCTTGTTCTTCTTTTGTTTAAAAAAGAAATCCTAGTTATCATGTGCTTCTGCTGCGTACTGTCACTTAGTTCTCTGTTTTATCCATGTTCTTTTAACATGTTTATGCCTTGCTGCATCTCTCGCTTGATTTGGACTCTCAGAAACATATGCATGACTGAATTAAATGTTCAAACAGCTGCAACATTTCCAAGCTGAAGATATTAAACAGGACTACGACACTGGAAAAGATGGTACTGTTATGGTCATGTTCGAAGTGGAATATGAAAAAATTGAGAATCTTGGAAATGCAGTGAATTCAGCTTGTAGCAGGAAGATAGAGCTATATCTATAAACCGCAAGCATGGGTTAAGGATGAGTGCAAGTGTGGAGATACTCAGTTGTATCTACCTGCAAGCCTCTAGATCTTATTCATTTTCCTCGCTATTTATTCTGGAATCTGCATGGCTTTTTTCACCCAGCATGTAGGCACCAGAAATATTCAGCGCCTTATTCGAGCTAACTACTAGGCCATGTTGAACTGCTCCACTGTAAACTGTACAGTCTGCTATCTTTTGAATTTCACCATGGTAATGGATTCATGACCTTTGTTATTATTTGTTTTGGTTCATTGTGCTGCCATGATGGATGGTATCTTCTCTTTAATCTCATTCCTCACGGTAAGCCACATAAATATTTTGATCTTGAGGAGCATTCTTGCCTTCCAAATGTTTTTGTAGCTACTATTATGCTCTGAACGACACCGATGTTTATAAACTGATTTCACCATGAACTTGCCATTCTCTCCCACTCAATATTGCTGTCCTTTGCACTACTTAGAGCACACCTGAAGAGTATGTCATGCAATCTTGTTAGTTGGTGGTTGCAACTCTTCATCAAGCCCTCTTAAGGTCAATTGCGTCTCTTACTATGGATTTACTGTGAAGAAAATTCTTGTTCATTGCAAATATTGAACAGGGCTGGAAATTGTCCTTCAGGGACACAGTGCCCCACCAAGTATCAGACCAAAAGTCAGTATTGCTTCCATTACCCTCTACCATTCCCCTTCCTTTTAGATAGATATGTTCTGAGGAGATCATTCCAGACGGGGGAATTGGTACTATTAGCTTTTGATATATGCACTAGGCACATCATGCTGCTACTGGTGTTATTGGATAAGAATAGTGTAGACATCTCATTCTTTATAAAGACCAAGAAATACTTTATTAACAGCAATACAAAATGGTACAATAGACTGGCTGCATTCACAATCACACCACATGCTAACCAGTATCACCCAAATAGCAGAGCAAACATAACATACACACTGAAAATGACCAAATACGATGATTCAAACTCCCTGACTAACAGTAAACAAGAAAAGTCTCTTGCTACAACGAACTTCAAGGGTTGGTGGTTTGTGGGGATGGGGCGGTGAGTGGAGGCACCTGGAGTCCGGGAATGGTTGGGATTGTTGTTGGAATCGTAGTTGGAATGGATGGTACAGTAGTGGGGATCGAGGGCATTGGTGGCAGTGTAACCGGGACTTTAGGAATAGCTGGTACGGTGGTCGGAATCACCGGGTTTGGGATTGCGCCAGCAGCTGTTGGTGGCAGGGCTAGCTTTGGAATAGGAATGGACGGAATTTGTGGGATTGTCATCTTGGGGACTGCTGGAATGGAAGGCATTGGGGGCAGTGTTAGCGTGGTTGGAACTGCTGGTATGGAAGGCACTGGAGGCAGTTTGGTTGGAACCGCTGGAATGGACGAATGAGCAGGTGCGGCCTCTGGAGCAGCTGCTGTGTCCAAAAGATGTCGAGCTGCAAAGGTGCCATTGAAGGCAGTCAAGGCTAGGAGCAGGACGAGAAGCCGGCAACCAGGTCCGCTACGAGCCATGGCTATTAGTGCGTGTATTTGCTTGGGTGTATTAGAGATGTTTTGCTCTTTGGCAATGCCTGTGAAGATGAGACCTGATGCTGGGACTATTTATAGCAGAATCAGCATGTGGTCAGGTGAGCAAGAGCAATGGTCATCGTTGGTTGCTCACCTGTGTCTGGCTTCTGAACTCACCTGACCATTGGTTGTTTACCAGCCAATGCGCTTTGGAGGTATCAGGTATAGTTTGATCTGGGAGTTAGGAAGTTCCTGCTCATTTGTTGAACTGAACTTTGGATAGGCGGTCTAGTTGTTGGATATTGCTCTAAGCTTTTGACAGGCTCGTTGAAGTAGGGGAACCCACAAAAAAATTCAATGTCTCCGTCTAAAAAATATGATTCTAGATTTTAGATAAACTATTAATAGGAGAAAAATATAAACATCTATGTTTTCAATTAAGTTCATTAAAATGTCTTTTGAATTTGAATCTTCAAAATTTCTTAAGCTTATAGAAAATTTGAAACTCCCCTTGTTCCTCAGGAGCTCAGTGGTAGAGCGGTTGGCTGTTAACTGACTGGTCGTAGATTCGAATCCTACTTGGAGAGATTTGATTCATTCTTTAATGTAAGAATAAAAAAATGAATTAAAAGGCTTGCTTTGACCCTTAGGAGTAGGTAACCCGTTCGCTATCCTTGTTTCTATTGCATTCTATCTCATCGTATCACATTCTGTTCTACGATTCCACTTCGACAAAAGGAAAGAGCATACCCAAGTTCAATAGCTTTACGTCCGCTATTCCGATCATGATTTTCCTAACCTCAGGGAGAAAGTAAAGGTCCTTCCCCCTTTGGAAGGCTGTGGGCGAGGAGGGATTCGAACCCCCGACAACGTGGTTCGTAGCCACGTGCTCTAATCCTCTGAGCTACAGGCCCACCCCGTCTCCACTGGATCTCTTCCCGGGGATACCACCCAAAAGGAACCTTCTTCTCCCCAGCCATTTCATTTCGGGTTAAAAAGATGGGAAAGCGCCTTTCTCTATAAGAACAGTGTGTTCTGAGGTGTGAAGTGGGAGAGAGGGGATGATTGAGGTTTTGAATAAGACGACCTTTGCGTTTTGGATTTGGATCTTTTTCGTATTTCAAAATAGTGAAAAAGTCAAATAAGAGGTGTTAAGCTTTTTATCATTCTGGCATCGAGCTATTTTGTCGCAGGACCTCCCCTACAGTATCGTCACCGCAGTAGAGTTTAACCACCAAATTTGGGATGGATTGGTGTGGTTCCTCTACGCCTAGGACACCAGAATATCGAACCATGAACGAGAAAAGGCATGAGAGAAATATTGGCTAGTAATTGTGAAGCCCCAATTCTTAACTGGAAGGGACACCAAAGGACTCTGCCCTCCCTCTCTATTTATCCAAGAGATGGAAGGGCAGAGCTTTTTTTTTGGTTTTTTCATCTTTTCTTTTCATCAAAGAGTTGAACAATGAAGATAGATGGCAAGTGCCTGATCGATTTGATCAGGTCGTGTAGGAACAAGGTTCAGATCGTTCGTTCGTTAGGATGCCTCAGCTGCATACATCACTGCACTTCCACTTGACACCTATTTAAACGGCTCGTCTCGCCGCTACCTTATCCTATTTCCATACTTCTGTCGCTCCATCCCGTATGGGTGGAGAACCCGTCGCTGTCTCGGCTGTGCTACCGGAGGCTCTTGGGAAGTCAGAGGAGAGAGCACTCATCTTGGGGTGGGCTTACTACTTATATGCTTTCAGCAGTTATCCTCTCCACACTTGGCTACCCAGCGTTTACCGTAGGCACGCTAACTGGTACACCAGAGGTGCGTCCTTCCCAGTCCTCTTGTACTAGGGAAAGGTCCTCTCAATGCTCTAACGCCCACACCGGATATGGACCGAACTGTCTCATGACGTTCTGAATCCAGCTCACATACCACATTAATGGGCGAACAGGCTGAAAGGATCAAGGATGCCCAAGAGGGGGGGGGGGTGAATTGGGCAACTAATAAATTTTTTGAAACACAATTCAACCTATCGCAATTTGCCCAATGTCACCTCACAAGTGCTTGTGCCAATTCTATTCCTGAAACAAGTTATGCAACCTAGAGCCAAGTCCTATCACAAGTATACTACTCTAGGAAAGTAGAGAACACAAAGGAAATGCGGGAATGTAAAGGGTTAGAAAGACAAATCCGGTTTTTCCCGAGGTATCGGAGAGTCGGCACTCCCCACTAGTCCTCGTTGGAGCACCCGCGCAAGGGTGTAGCTCCCCCTTAATCTTCGTAAAGACCAAGTGCTCTCTACGGGCTGATCCTTTGCCTCTCCGGCGCGGTGGATCGCCTACAACCGCTCACAACTTCGACTTGGGCCGCCCACAAGCTCTCCAAGCGGTCACCAAGCCACCGATCGCCACCAAACCGTCTAGGTGATGCCGATCACCAAGAGTAACAAGCCTAGACTCTCACTTGACCAAGAACAAGGCCATTGCACACAAGTCACTCTTGATCTCTCTAAGGAAGAAGCTCACAAGCAATGGAGTTCACACTAATCTCCCTAGGGCTCTTGCTCTCTCACAAGATGAACAAGGGTTCCTTCAGCTGTTAGAAATGGCAAGAGCGATAGAATGGAGGCTTTGGTGGAGTATAAATACTCACCCTCTCCAAAACTAGCCGTTTCTCACTTTCCTCCGAACCGTCGGACTCTGCCGAGGCTCGACCGTCGGACCAATCGCCACGGTCCGACTCTCACACAAGCACTGCGCCCAGAACTGTGACATAGGGGTGTCGGACCGAACTCGATGGTCCGACGCTCCTCAGTCCGACGCTTCTGAACTGCGGGCACAGTGCCTCTCAACGGCTAGTACGCGGGGCAATGGTCCGACGCACACCGTCGGACCAAGTCCGACGCTCAAAACCACGCTGGGAACCTCTCTGGAAGCGTCGGACGCTAACAGACATTAGTCCGACGCTCCCACTCGCGACGGTCCGACGCTCGCTCAAAACCCAGAGGCACCGTCGGACTCTGACCAATGGTCCGACGACCATCCAGCCAGGGTCCGACGCTCCCTGGCACGCTGAGACTCGTCCAGGGGCTGCCACGTGTCGTCGGACTCTAGCTATTGGTCCGACGCCCATACTAGGTAGAGTCCGACGCCTCTAATTTGATCAAAACTTCGCCGAATCGAAAACTTTCCAAAACGAAGTTTGATCCTCTCTCTCTCAAGAGTCTCCCTGGGCTGTCTAGAGCTATGTTGGACAAGTATGCATCACATCTACACTCTCTAATCTTGCTCTAAGTCAAGCTACCCATCCAAACCCCTCTTAATAGTACGGTCAAAGGGAAAAACAAAAACTAAGACTACGCCAAGTGTCTCTCAACTCCAAACGACACTTAGCACTAGCCTATCACCGTCTTGTCTTCCATCCTTTGAAAACCGAATCGATTTCCATCGCTAGGGGCTTGAACCTACATGTTATTATGACCTAACCTCTAGGTTATCCTGCAAAACACACGTTAGTCATAATAACCGTCTTGTTGTCATTAATCACCGAAACCCCTAGGGTCTAGATGCTTCAATCTCTCCCTTTTTGGTGATTGATGACAACAACCTCAAATAGATTTAGAAAGAGTGAGGTTTTTAAAAGTTTGGTTCACATAAGCATGTGACAATAAGAGCAAAAGGGTTCGGCATGCTTATACAAATCAAGACCACAAGGTACAAATAAGATATGAAATAAGCACAATTACCAAACGATACGCTCAAGATCGGAGTGAAGTGCGGAAGCTAAGACAAGAGCTTAACCAAAAGTGAATCAAGTGACACAATATATAAATAATCATGAAGCTCAAACACATGTCACAAGCAGGTCTCAAACATGAAAATAAACATGAGGCATGATAATGTCACATCCAAAAGAACAAAAGAACCAAAACCCTCTCACGCGCTCCCCCTAAATCTATGCTCTCTCCCCCTTTGGCATCAAGCACCAAAGACCTAAGACTCAGGAGGAGGAGAAGAAGCTGCAGCGTCGCGATCGGAGGAGTGAGGTCGAAGCTCAAACTGAGAAGGGTCTCCTTCGGACTCGGAGCTTTGAACAGCCTGACCCTCTGTTGGAGCACGTGAAGGTGAAGTGGTCCGGGTCTGCTCAGCCGTCTTTGTAGCTGCTGCTGTGACTACTACGGTCGCAGTCCCTACTGTAGTCGGGAGAGGCTCTGAAGAGGCGACTGAAGACGGTAGGGTCTCTGTAGTCCCAGTGGCAGGTGGAGCTGTGGTGGTGGTAACAGGCAATCTGAACTCAGGAGGTGTGGGCATGCCTGTGATCTCACTGAAGGTAGCACCCAAGCTCCTGGACACTGAGGGGCCACCTAGGTCAGGTGTGAAATCGGTGTGGATCGGAGTGAACCCCTGAGTGCCTGGCGTGGCAAACCACTGCTGAGTCTGCTGAGTCGGCGTGACAAACTGACTCTGGAGTGAAGTTGTGCCCTGATTCTGAAGTCCACCGGACTATATCGCTGGAGTCACCTGGGCTGCAATGGCTGCCGGTCCAATCTGCTGGACTGGAGATGTAGTGGTTAGGTAAGGTGGGGCTCCGGTGTGCCTGATGATGTGCTCCATGAACCCAAAAGTCTGTAGCTGTATCTGCTGGCTCTGGAGCTGCATCTGGAGCATCTGCTGCTGGAACTGATCCTGCCTGAGCTGAACCTGAGAGAGAGCTGCAGCCTGCTCCCTGGCAAACCAGGCCTGCTCCTCTGCCTGTCTCTGCTGCGTCTGCTGTAAGCTCTGAAGAATGGCAAGCAAAGCAGGGTCTGTCTGTGAGGTCTGTGGAGCGGAGCTGGACACACCGGCCTCCGAGTTGTGAGCTCGTGGACGCGAAGGGATGGGCCGGTAGTCCCTGTCAGAACTGGACGAGGAGGTGTCGACGGGGTCATCGTCTGCAAGTAACTGCTCAAGCTCGCTATGGGGAACATGCCTCATAGCCTCGTCCTGCTGCTGCACCTCTGCCATATCTGCCCCTGAAGTCTAACGGCGCTGAATCCTGTGTAGAGCTCTGCTGCCACAACGTCCGTCAATCAGAGAGGTCATCCTATAAACTGGAAACTCTGTCTCAGTCTGGCGCAACTCACGGGAGATACCTGTCCAAATGCGGTGCAACCTCCGCTCAAGGATGTGTGAGATCCAGTGAGCGTAGGGGAGCTGTCGCCTAGACCTGATGCCCTCTGCTATGGTGTCCTCCATCTCACTGATAATCAAGTCGACAACGTCAAACTCGGACTGCTGGACCAGGGCACTAAGGAGCCACAGCTGTAAGTGAGTCAAACCCTCCTTGTATCCCTCCCACGGTAAAAGTGTACGCCTCATCACGTCGTTCAAGAGACGAACGACGGGACGAAGCTCTGAGGGTGTCTGGCGGGAGCCGTCTCTGAACGGTGGTCGAAAACACGCTGCTATGTGAGCAGTACCAGGTGCCAGTCCTCCGTGAGCCCTCCTCGGTGGGTCTGTCGTGGCATAGCAAATACTATGCAACCTGGTCGCTGACTCTAGCACTCCAAGCAGCTCTCGCAGAGCCTTCGTGTAGAGCCGGTATGGCTCTCCGCCGAAGGTGTACTGCAAGTACTCGTTGTCGGGGTCTATCCATAGTGAAGCATAGAACTCTCGGACCCACGACTCCACGTATCGGCCTGATCGGCCAAGAAGCTCAGCAAGTCCAGGCAGGTATGTCAAATATGGCCTGATCTCCTCTCCTGCTGCCTGGACTATGTCCTCTAGGGGACACACTCTGTGCTGTCGCAATCCAACTCCTGTGGCCATGAGGGCGGTGAAGAAGTCCTCGTGAAGAGTAGAGTACCAACCCTCAGAAGCTCTGGGATCTCTCTGATCCGGAAACCAACTGGCAAGCGACGTCAGCCGGAGCTCTCTAACTCGGGCTGCAGATATCCTCCGGAGGTCCAAGTGAACGTCCGGCTCAGGCTCCGGCTGAGGCTCGGAGGGAGCAGGCACCCTGGGGACTCGGTCGCCGCGCCTCTGACCAGCAGCCCGGGGTGGCACCGAAGGTCGAGTGCGGCCCGAGCGACGAAGAGGTGGAGCCTGGGCCTCCTCCCCCTGAGTAGCTGCCTCCTGCTGCTCTGGTTGCCTCGGCTCTGCCTCTAGCTGTGCTGACTCAGTCTCCGGCTGTCTCTGAGGCTCTGGCTGCTCCTCGGTCTCATCTCTGCCCGACAAACTGACAGAGATGCCTCCAATGTGTATACCTCTGCCACGCTCTGCCTCCTCTGCAGCCTGTGCTACCCTGATGGCCTACCTCTGCTCTGCTGAAAGCCTCTTCCTTTTCTTGCTGCTCTCGACGAGAGGGGCCTTCCCCTTGTCCAAAGGTGGACGAGAAGGAGGCCTCTCGTCTCCACCTGTGCCTCCCTTACTGCGGCTGACCTGCTTGCACCTCACCATCTCTGCCAACTGTCACTGTCTCTCAGAAACTGACGCTGACACTTAGAGGCTTGGCCTCGTTCCGTATCCGCGGGCTTGGCCCCGGATTCACTGACACACTGCCAAACACTCTGACCACGAACGCTGCAAGAGAGAGATAGACAGGGATACATAAGCATATATAATCTAGAGATGAGTAATCCTAGGAAGCAAGCATAATGAGATAAGAAAGGAATAGCAAGAAACCTGCGAGAAAAGGAACCTGTGAAGGGGTAAGAGACTCTGTCGACACGGGGCACCAATCAACGAGACAAGACAAGATCAATGCATGACATAGGGCACACGTCAATGACCAGAGCAACTGACATGGATATGCAATGAATTGGGAGCAAACTAGGTGTGGAGGCAAAAGAGGATTACCTGAAACATCCTCGATTTTCCACGAAGGGAAAATCCACAGAATGAGATATAATGTGATAAAACCAAAGATTGATCTCATCGCATTATCATATATCAGTTGATATTATAGTCATACATCGAGAATACTTACAAAATATTATATCAACTGAGTGGACACCTATTACAGGGTCAATCTAGCGGAAGCATACCTAGTCGTCATCAGAGTTGGCGGAATACGTCGTCGAGTGAAGGCTCCTCCTTCACGGGTACCATCAGAGTTATTCTTGGCGCAGCATAGTCTTCATCTCCTGAACCAAACTTGAGCGTAGGCACGAGACCTTCTAATGCTTCTTATCTCAATATCTCTGTTAGTCAGGTAATCTGCACACCGCCAGATATGTGCAGGCCATGGTCAGCACCGATGAACTTTAGTGGAAAAGAGAAACAAAGGATCTGGCGATCGTAATATTTGGCTGTGGTTTGCATCCTAAGCGCATGCAAGGTAGTATCAAGTAATAATATCATAATAGTTTGTCAAGTTTTAACCCATATCACACCCTCCATCAGTCCATCCCAGTTCCACTATCCCACCCATACACCACCTCACACACACACCTCATGCTCAGTCGACAGGCCCAACTCCCTCTCGGGTCCTGCCTCAACGGCACACTGCCGCATCGGGCACACTGCCGGACAATCATCAACCAGGGGGAGAAAAGAATATCGCTCTCTACACTAGACAGAGCTTCACAGGAAAGGTCCATAGCCGACGAATCGGCACATGTATCGATCGATCAACCATACACTCTGCAGAGGTTTTACCACTCACAAGATTAGCCATCATCTAGGCAGAATTCCGGGTGCTTGCTTGCCTAGGTCGATGCCACCCTACCACTCAGCCCTGGGTAACTTCGGCCCTACGCCGAAACACTGAGACTGGGAGACACAGTACCGGGCCCAATCAGTGGTACAGCGCATCTAGAACGGTGCGGGAACTTCCTCCATCCGCCATCGCCCACCCTATCACCTTACAACCTAGCAGTAGTGGCACCGTCCTACCAAGTAGTCCAGCCGTCTCCCGTCCATCAGAAGCGAGTGAGCAGTAAGGGATTCCCATGAACCTGGGCTAGTCCTTCCTAGGTTTGACCAAGCAGGCATCTTCTCTTAGGGGATACTCTCCCCGTGCCACCACGGCACCTCCATTCACGAGACTTCAATGCACACCCCGGAACCACCTCATAAGTCATTACCCGCCACAGGTATCCCTCGTGGGAATGCCCAGATGCAACTCCCGGGCAAGACTTGCTTACACAGCTCGTCGTGTATCCCACTTGGTCGACTCGACCCTCACCACACACCCAAGACACACGCAGCACGCTCACATACCACCAGTCCGGCATCCCAAGCCAAACCATTCCCAGGGGTTCACCATCAGCATCACATCATAGATACAATGCGAGTGGAGTTAATAAATAAATATAGTGATGTAACTTGCAAGCAAACAGGTAGATAGGAATATGTATAAAAGAGCGTGAGCGCGAAGCTGGGTGGTATAGTAGAGTGGTTGCAAGCGGGGTAGTAACTGTAACAACCCTAAAAATCCACACAATCTAAAAATCCCAACCAATTAAAATTTTTCATTTATTTATTGTGAAAACCCATTTTTCTTGTGCAAGCATATAGGTTTCATTATGAAATTGGTAAGTAAAGGAGTGTAGTTTGCATTTTAATTCCATTCACATAGAATAATAACTTATGCATCACATTTGGGATTTATTGCAATTTATGTTTGTATTTACTCAATATGTTAAATGGGCAATATATGTATATATACACTAAATTGAAAATAGAAAAGGAGAAAGAGAGTTAGGCCAGCCATTAGTTTCGGCCAGCCGGGTCGCTAAGTCAGCCCAAGCCAGCCCGACCTTCCTCTCCTCACCTCACCGCGCGCGGCCCACGTTGCGGCTCGGCAGCGAGCGCGCGACCGGCACACACACGCTCGCGCTCGCTGCCAACCCGACCCCGCCTGTCAGCCGCTCTCGCCCCCCCCACTGTTCTTCTTCCTCACGAAGGCGACGCGCCTGCCGGGGGTGTCGCGCGAATGGCGTGACCCCGGTCCCACAGCCGACAGCATGGCAGAGCCCTGACCCCGCTGTCCCCCTCCTGTCCCCTCCTTTCTTGGCCGCCAAGCGAACCCGCGCCCATCCGGAGCCCTAGATCCACTCGAGCCACGGCCCTTCGATCGGTCGAGCGCAATCAGGACCGTTCGCCATTGGAGCTGGCCAAGCTCGCCTATAAATTGGAGCACCCCGAAGCCCTACCCTCATTTCCCCTCGCCGCCACCGCAGCACAGACCGGCACACTGCACCAAACCGAGAGAGAGAGCGTAGGAGAAGGGCGGAGCAGAGGAGGAGAAGCTGCCGGAGCGCCGCCGCCGCGGAGCACGCCGGAGCCGGACACGGAGGAGAAACCCGAGCTGCGGACGAGGAGCGGCACGGCACTGCGATCGCTCTGCACGGCTCCGACTTGCCACTGCACCGCCATCCTAGCTTCACCGACACCACAGTGAGCCATCGCACGCCATGTCCGAACCTTGCCCTGCTTTTGCCATGGCGTTCCACCCTCGGGACGCGCAGGCACGAGCCTTTACCGGCTCGGGAAGATCACCTGCACCATGCACTCATTCGACCGGCCGAAACCCCCGGACTACAAGCTTGCTAGACCGAGAACGCAGCACGACGCGTTCTCGGCGGAGCGCGCTCACCACCGACGCGTTCCGACGCCGAATCACCCGTTCCGAGCAATCCGACTAGCACCCGTATAGGTTAGAGCATCGTGGAGCACCGCCACGACCCCCCTCGAGCTAGCTACGCGGATCTAAGCGCTAGAGGAAGCCTGAATCGCCTTGGCCGCGTGCGCCGCGACCTTACCGGAGCGCCGCCGCGAGCCGTCGCCAAAAGAAGGTCATGCCATGGCTAAAGTTCGCCACCAGAGTGTTGTATGCTTCTCTGGCCTCACCAATTTGACAAGACCGCATTCGATTGAACCAATACTTGGTCGTAGCCGCGATGCCGCCTTCCGCCGTCGTCGGCGACACGCCGCCGCCACAACCGAGCACCTTGGAAATCTCGGTAGCCAAAATTGGTAGTTGGTATACCATCGCCATAGACCCTGGACGCGTATACATCTCCTAGAAGACCTCCTTAGCCCCGCCAGAACCTCACAGTCGCGACGACATCGCCGCCGACACGTTCCGCCTCACCTAAAATCCGTTCCGAGAACCCCCGGTCGCCTCGCGCTGCGGAGAAATGCCGCCGAGGTTCGCCAAGTCTGCCTCGGCACCGCCGCTAGATAGCCGAGCCCCGAATCACGACTGTCGCCTTGGCTACGTGCGCCTCCACCTCGTCGGAGAACCGCCGTATGCCGAGGGAGAGAAGGAGGCCATACCACGACTCTAACCCGCCACCATCTTGTCGGACGACTGCCTGAGCACGCCAATTGGGGAAAGCCGAGCCCTGTCTTGCCGAAATATGGTCATCGCAGCCCTGTCATCGTCCGCCGCACCGGAGAGACACCGCCGCCTTGAACAGACGCCCTGGAACCCTGCTAGCACCAAATCTCCGATTCGCCCGAGCCTCCCCAGGAGAGCTCGGGAGAGCAGCACCCTCGGCGCACCAAATCTCCGATTCGCCCGAGCCTCCCCAGGAGAGCTCGGGAGAGCAGCACCCTCGGCGCACCAAATCTCTCCCCAGGAGAGCTCGGGAGAGCGGCACCCTCGGGCGCCCAAATTTCCGATTCGCTCGAGCCTCACCGGGAGAGCTCGGGAGAGCGGCACCCTCGGGCGCCCAAATGTCCGATTCGCCCGAACCTCCGCGGGAGACCTCGGGAGAGCGGCACCCTCGGGCGCCCAAATGTCCGATTCGCCCGAACCTCCGCGGGAGACCTCGGGAGAACGGCACCCTCGGGCGCCCAAATTTCCGATTCGCCCGAGCCTCACCGGGAGAGCTCGGAAGAGCAGCCCCTTCGGCGCCCAAATTTCCGATTCGCCCGAGCCTCCGCGGGAGACCTCGGGAGAGCGGCACCCTCGGGCGCCCAAATGTCCGATTCGCCCGAACCTCCGCGGGAGACCTCGGGAGAACGGCACCCTCGGCGCCCCGAATCTCCGATTCGCCCGAGCCCCGCCGAGCTAAGCCAAGCCCCGCCGAACTATGCCGAGCTCCGCCGAGCTACCCCCGACCACCGCCGAGCTCCGCCGAGCTACCCCCAACCACAGCCGAGCTACCCCCGACCACCGCCGAGCCACGCCGAGCTACGCCAACGCCGGCAACTCTCTGGGAACCAGCATCGAACACCTGGTGGGCGACCATCGGGTTTGTGTTCTGATGAGGCGCCACTTGCCGCACTACTAGACCCGTGCGCCACGTGGACCAATCCCGAGCTGCCCCTGATTAATCGACCATTTTCTATTTTCAGAAAATAGGATAATCTTCGGAAATTCATAACTTATTCATACGATATCCAAAAATTGCGCACCATATATCAAAATTCTCAGAATAATGAGATCTACAATCTAAGACTATGTTTGTGTGCATTTGGCTCTTTATTTTATTGGATTTTTCTGAAATACTCTATAGGAGTCGCTGACGCGACTATTTCGTGTTCGATTTCAGAGCCGGAGGAGGATCTGACTAAGGAAGACGACCACGAGTACTTTCAGGAGCTAGGAGACGACTACGAAGGTGCCACGTCCCACCAAATCCTTAGATCCTATTTAGGCATTGCAAATGACATTGTTACTATTGCTTTATGATTATGTATGGATTGGTTGCATGGTAGTATATTTGAATTCCCTGCCTTGATAAGACTTTACCCTGCTGTCCGCTGCTAGGTTAGCTGCTGCTTATTTTACTGTTACTCTTCCACTACTTACTACTTGCTATATGCTATGTGGTGGAATTGGGACGGTGTATAACCTTGGAAAGCTCGGTAGCCAAAATTGGTAGTTGGTATACCATCGCCATAGACCCTGGACGCGTATACATCTCCTAGAGGACCTCCTTAGCCCCGCCGGAACCTCACCGTCGCGACGACATCGCCGCCGACAGGTTCCTCCTCGCCTAAATCCGTTCCGAGTACCCCCGGTCGCCTCGCGCTGCGGAGAAAGGCCGCCGAGGTTCGCCAAGTCTGCCTCGGCACCGCCGCTAGATAGCCGAGCCCCGAATCACGACTGTCGCCTTGGCTACGTGCGCCTCCACCTCGTCGGAGAACCGCCGTATGCCGAGGGAGAGAAGGAGGCCATACCACGACTCTAATCCGCCACCATCTGGTCGGACGACTGCCTGAGCACGCCAATTGGGGAAAGCCGAGCCCTGTCTTGCCGAAATATGGCCATCGCCGCCCTGTCATGGTCCGCCGCACCGGAGAGACACCGCCGCCTTGAACAGACGCCCTGGAACCCTGCTAGCACCGAATCTCCGATTCGCCCGAGCCTCCCCAGGAGAGCTCGGGAGAGCAGCCCCTTCGGCGCCCAAATCTCCGATTCGCCCGAGCCTCCCCAGGAGAGCTCGGGAGAGCAGCACCCTCGGGCGCCCAAATTTCCGATTCGCCCGAGCCTCACCGGGAGAGCTCGGGAAAGCAGCCCCCTCGGCGCCCAAATGTCCGATTCGCCCGAGCCTCCGCAGGAGACCTCGGGAGAACGGCACCCTCGGGCGCCCAAATTTCCGATTCGCCCGAGCCTCCACGGGAGACCTCGGGAGAACGGCACCCTCGGGCGCACCAAATGTCCGATTCGCCCGAACCTCCGCGGGAGACCTCGGGAGAATGGCACCCTCGGCGCCCCGAATCTCCGATTCGCCCGAGCCCCGCCGAGCTAAACCGAACTACGCCGAGCACCGCCAAGCTACCCCCGACCACCGCCGAACTATGCCGAGCTCCGCCGAGATACCCCAACCACAGCCGAGCTACCACCGACCACCGCCGAGCCACGCCGAGCTACGCCAACTCCGGCAACTCTCTGGGAACCAGCATCGAACACCTGGTGGGCGACCATCGGGTCTGTGTTCTATTGCGGCACCACTTGCCGCACTACTGGACCCGCGCGCCACGTGGACCAATCCCAAGCTGCCCCTGATTAACCGACCAGTTTTCCCATTTTCAGAAAATAGGATAATCTTCGGAAATTCATAACTTATTCATACGATGTCCAAAAATTGCGCACCATATATCAAAATTCTCAGAAAAATGAGATCTACAATCTAAGACTGTGTTTGTGTGCATTTGGCTCTTTATTTTATTGGATTTTTCTGAAATACTCTATAGGAGTCGCTGACGCGACTATTTCGTGTTCGATTTCAGAGCCGGAGGAGGATCTGACTAAGGAAGACGACCACGAGTACTTTCAGGAGCTAGGAGACGACTACGAAGGTGCCACGTCCCACCAAATCCTTAGATCCTATTACGCATTGCAAATGACATTGTTGCTATTGCTTTATGATTATGTATGGATTGGTTGCATGGTAGTATATTTGAATTCCCTGCCTTGATAAGACTTTACCCTGCTATCCGCTGTTAGGTTAGCTGCTGCTTAATTTACTGTTACTCTTCCACTACTTTCTACTTGCTATATGCTATGTGGTGGAATTGGGACGGTGTATAACTGATTATAACCACTGGGAGAGAGTGCTGCGTGCGTCTTGGGTGCGTGGTAAGGGTTGATGTCGACCAAGTGGGATGTGAGACAAGCCCATAGGGCAAGTCGTGCCGGGGGTGCAACCTGGGCATCCCCAAGCGAGATACCTGTGGCGGGTAAAGTTGTTGAGGAGGTTCCGGGTGGGATAGCCTTGGTGGTTTGAAGCCCGTGGACGGAGGTGCTGTGATAGCACGGGGAGAGTATCCCCTAAGTGGAGATGCCTGCTTGGTCAAACCTAGGATGGACTAGTTTCAGGTTCATGGGAATCCTTTTCTACTCACTCGCTTCTGATGGGCGGGAGACGGCTGGACTACTTGGTAGGACGGTGCCACTACTGCTAGGTTGAAAGGTGATAAGGGTGGGCGGAGACGGTCGATGGGTTCCCGTTCCGTTCTAGATGCACAGTACCACTGGATGGGCCCGGTACTGTGTCTCCCAGTCTCAGCATAACGGTGTAGGATCCGGAATATCCCAGGGCTGAGTGGTAGGGTGGCATCGACCTAGGCAAGCAAGCACCCGGAATTCTGCCTAGGTGTTTGCGCAACACCTATGATGGCTAATCTTGTGAGTAGTGAAACCTCTGCAGAGTGTATGGTTGATCGATCGATACATATGCCAACCTGTTGGCTATGGACCTTTCCTGTGAAGCTTCTACTAGTGTAGTGAGTGTTCTCTTCTCCCCCTGGATGACATTTTTCCGGCAGTGTACCCGTTGTGGTAGTGTGCCGCTGAGATAGGCCCGAGAGGGAGTTGGGCCTGTCGAATGAGAGCGAGGTGTGGGTAAGTGAGATGTGGTGATGGGAAAAGGAATGATGGTGTTAACTGGTGATAAAACTTGACTAATTAAAATATTGATTACAGCTGCATAGGAAAACCTCAGCCTATAGGTCTGCTTGTATAGCCTTGCATCCACTTTCCACAAAGCAAATGCTGCATAGGTGGGCTCCGTGGCCAGTACAAATCATACTGATAAATTTGCTGTCAGGTGACGAGAATGAGTACGACTTCGAGGGAGATGATGACGAGGAATAGGGTCGCGTGCTACACTCAAGTTGGCCGTGAAGGATGAATCGCTTCCGCATCTTCTAAAGCTTCTCTGATTGTTGATTCCGCCAGTGTGGCGATGTAATAAATATTTATGTAAGACTTAATTACCGTTGTATGGATCCTGGTGTCAACTGAGATATGGGTAATTTCATGGATTGTCCCAAGCAATCTGTTGAATTACAATTCGAGCCTGTGGATTTCCCTTCGTGGAAATCGAGGTCGTTTCAACCACCCACTACGCTCAACCTGAGAGCGTGTCCGTCTCAAAGGATGCAGGAGATTGAGGCCACTCCAGAGCTAGCAGTAGCACTCGACTATGTCAAGCGCCTGACCATGACCGACGACGAGATCGAGGCAGAGGACAGCCGCATACCCGACGTCGTACTCGACCTTATGCACCAGTAGCTTATGGGACCCTGCGTGGCCCTTAGACTAGTGATACCATGAGTTGTCCTGTCATTGGCTATCTGCGCATAGCACGATCTTCTTAGCAGCTAGGAACATCCTTTATGTAATAATAACCATGTGATGAATGACATTTGGATCTTATGCTTCTTATGGTTCTCTATGCTTCTTTGGTTGAGTGTAGGATAGCATGAAAAATATTTTAATTCATTTAAATTGTTGAAAACATCTAACTCCTACTTAAACCACTACAAGATTATTACTGCACTGAGCACGTACCTAATAATTTCAGATGTCGATGAGACGTTCTGCGCGTTTGGAGAACCGCCAGCCCTCCCCTGCGCCTGCGCCAGGACGCGGGCGTGGTCGCAACCGTGGACGCCCAGCTGGCAGACGTGCTGGAGTTAACCTGGAAGAAGAGCTGCGCCGGGCAGAGAATGCACCGCCGGTGAACGATCCACCACCACAAGGCGAGAACGTGCCTCCGCCACCGCCACCAACGTTGGCGGAAGTGATGGCTCAGCAGACCCAGCTGCTGAATGCCATAGCTGCTGGGATGAACAGGCACCACGGGCCACCCCAGAATGACTTCCAAAGGAAACTGGAGGGTTTCCTGAAGCTGAGGCCACCCACCTTCGACGGAACCGACAGCGATCCCCTCGCTGCCGATGATTGGCTTAAAGAGATGGAGAAGAAGCTGGACCTGACCACTTGCTCCGACGAGGAGTGTGTTGGGATTGCTAGCCACCAGCTGACCGGTGCTGCACGGGCATGGTGGGACAACTACACCAGCGCTCACGAGGACCCAGCCCGCATTGACTGGGATGAGTTCACCGAGGCTTTCCGTGACCACCACATTCCTGAGGGAGTCATGGAGGCCAAGGAGAATGAGTTTTGCAACATCTCCCAGGGAGCTGACCGGATCCACGAGTACACCACCCGCTTCAACTGCTTGCTTCGCTACGCACCTGCGTCTTGCGTGAGTTCCGAGAAGGAAAAGATGTACTACTACAGGAAGGGACTTCAGACCAAGATCAGGTTGGCTCTGTCAGGGAACAAGAGCTACACTCTGCGTGAGCTGATTGACCGCTGTATTGAGATCGAAAAGGATCACATGGAAGCACGCCTGGAATTCGAGGCCCAGAACAAGGGAAAGAAGCGCCGCTCTGAGGGACCCGCTCGCACTGCTCCACCCCAGAGACAGCGAACGGGTGCACCTCCGCCTTTCCGGACTCGCCAGGGACCCTCTTCGGGAACGAGCCGTGGTGGTACCAACAGCAGCAACTATCACCGCCCCGCTCAGACCTACCCTGCGCCAACTCGAGCTGTGCAGAACACACCCGCCCCCACTACCAACACGCCAAGGACAAGCAATTGGAAGGCTCCTGCGACAGCCACAGCAGGCAGTGCGCCCTTCACTTGCTTTGGATGCGGAAAGCTTGGATATCGTGTGGCTGTGTGCCCCGACCTCAACCGTGCACCAGCAGCTGCACAGGGCACACCAAACCGAGGATCTGCTACCCGAGGAAGACTGAACCACATGACCGCTGAGGAAGCTGAAGCTGCACCTGATGCTGTGTACGGTACGTTCCTAGTTCAGGGTAACATGGCTACAGTTCTGTTCGATTCGGGAGCTACATGTTCATACATTTCATCTGCATATGCACGAAAGCATAACATACCTGTAACCCCGAGAGCAAACCCCATCCTAACTAGCTCGCCCTTAGGAACCTTCAGAAGCATTCACATATGTAGGAGAGTGATAATCACAATCGAGGGACTTGACTTTCGAGCTGACCTAACCCTACTACCCTCCAATAGCTTAGATGTCATCTTAGGCATGGACTGGCTAACCAAACACCGGGGAGTGATATCTTGTTCACCTAGATATGTTCAGGTAACCCACCCTTGGGGAACAGCTGTCCGATGTGTACCCCAAACCGAGAGAGTCCAAGCCCTCCTATGTGCCCTGGAGACTAAAGCAGATAAGGCAGAGCTGACATTCAGAGATGTGCCAGTAGTCTGTGAGTTCAATGACGTATTTCCAGAGGAGTTGCCAGGAATGCCACCAGATAGAGATGTGGAGTTTGTTATAGAGCTGATGCCAGGGACTGCACCGATTGCCAAAAGACCCTACAGAATGTCGGCTGATGAGTTGAAGGAACTCAAGAAGCAGCTGGGAGAATTACTGGAGAAGGGCTTCATTAGGCCTAGTGCTTCGCCCTGGGGATCTCCCGTTTTGTTTGTCAAGAAGAAGGATGGCACGATGAGGATGTGCATTGACTACCGGAACCTGAATGCGGTCACAGTCAAGAATAAGTACCCACTGCCCCGCATCGATGATCTGTTAGATCAATTGAGTAAGGCCAAGTACTTCTCAAAGATTGATCTCCGATCAGGGTATCATCAGATGAAGATCAGGGAAGAGGATATCCCGAAGACTGCATTTGTCACTAGGTATGGACAGTATGAGTGCACAGTAGTCTCATTTGGACTCACTAATGCTCCAGCATACTTCATGAACATGATGAACAAGATCTTCATGAATGAGCTAGACAAGTTTGTAGTGGTATTCATTGATGATATATTGGTTTATTCAGCCACAAAAGAGGAACATGAACACCATCTGAGGACCGTATTGGAGAGGTTGTCTCGCAACCAGCTATACGCCAAATTCTCCAAGTGCGAATTCTGGCTAGAGGAAGTTGCTTTCCTTGGACACGTACTGTTAGGAGAAGGAGTCACGGTAGACCCAGCCAAGATTGAAGCTGTGAAAGAGTGGGAACAACCCTGTAATGTGTCAGAAATCAGAAGCTTTTTGGGACTTGCAGGATACTATCGCAGATTTATTGAGAACTTCTCCAAGATTGCAAGACCCATGACCAACTTGCTGAAGAAAGAGAACAAGTTTATATGGACTCCTGAATGTGAGAAGAGTTTTCAGACCTTGAAGGAGAAGCTCACTACTACACCTGTACTAGCCCTACCCGATATTCACAAAGATTTTGTTGTATATTGTGACGCCTCTCGGCAAGGTTTGGGCTGTGTACTAATGCAAGAAGGAAGAGTGATAGCTTATGCCTCAAGACAGTTGAAGGAACATGAGCAGCGATACCCGACTCATGACCTAGAACTTGCAGCCGTGGTACATGCACTCAAGATTTGGAGACACTAGCTGATAAGCAACAAGTGTGACATCTACACTGACCACAAGAGCCTGAAGTACTTCTTCACACAGGAAGATCTGAATATGAGGCAGCGCAGATGGCTAGAACTCATCAAGGACTATGATCTTGAGATCCATTACCACCCAGGAAAGGCTAATGTTGTCGCTGATGCACTTAGCCGCAAAAGCTACTGCCATACCCTCATCACCAACTCTATGCCATCTGAGCTCAGGAGAGAGTTTGACGCGTTCCAGCTCGAGGTAATCTCCTATGGCATGCTAAATGAGCTTCGCGTCGAGTACAATCTCACCTCACGGATCCGTGAAGCGCAAAAGAACTGTCCTGAGATAGACTATATCCGTGGTTTGATGAAGCTGGGAAGAGGCCCCGAATACCGAGAAGATGAGCAGGGAACTGTATGGTACAAAGATAGAATCTGCGTACCGACGGATTCAGCGGTACGAGTAGAGATTTTGTCAGAAGGGCATGACTCCAAATATTGCATTCACCCAGGGTCAGCCAAGATGTACCATGATCTAAGGAAACACTTCTGGTGGGAGAATATGAAGGCAGACATTGCAGGGCATGTAGCCCGATGTGACACTTGCAGCAGAATCAAGGCCGAACATCAACGACCAGCCGGCCTACTACAACCCCTCACAATTCCAGAATGGAAATGGGAATGCATTTCGATGGATTTTATCGTTGGGTTACCCCGCACCGAGAAGAAACACGATTCGATTTGGGTGATAGTCGACCGTTTGACCAAAGTCGCTCACTTCATTCCCATCAGCATTGGCTACGATGCCGAACGGCTGGCGGATTTATACATAACCCACATTCTGAGACTACACGGGGCACCCACAAGCATAATATCTGATCGAGGCTCACAATTCACGTCTCGATTCTGGCAAGCCTTGCACAAATCCATCGGAACCAAGCTGGACTATAGCACGGCTTATCACCCACAAACTGACGGTCAAACAGAAAGAGTGAACCAAATTCTCGAAGATATGCTCCGAGCTTGTGTGATAAAATACAAGACCAGTTGGGAAAGCTGCTTACCCCACGCTGAATTCTTGTACAACAACAGCTATCAAACAAGCCTCAAGATGTCACCGTTTGAGGCATTGTATGGGAGACCCTGCAGGACCCCGCTAATGTGGTCAGAACCCGGAGAGAGAGCCTTCTTTGGCCCTGCTAAGATTGTAGAAGCAGAGGAAGGCGTAGCACAGGTCAGAGAAAATTTGAGAATTGCACAGAGTAGGCAAAAGAGCTATGCAGATAGAAGACGTAGAGAGCTTGAGTTCAAGGTTGGGGATTATGTCTACCTCAAGGTATCTCCACTTCGTGGCACTGTCAGATTCCACGTGAAGGGGAAATTGGCACCAAGATATGTTGGGCCATACAAGATCTGTAAAAGGGTTGGAAAGCTTGCTTACAAGCTGGAACTACCGGAGGAATTATCTGGAGTACACCCCGTGTTCCATGTCTCGCAATTAAGGAAGTGTTTGAAGCTTCCCGAGGAGCAAGTTCCTACGGATGCATTAGACCTGCAAGACACACTTGAATACAAGGAACATCCGATCAAGATCTTGGCACAGGATACAAAGGAGACTCGAAACAAAACTATTCCGATGTGCAAGGTACAGTGGAGCAATCACACTGAAAGGGAAGCTACATGGGAGAAAGAATCGGACTTGCGGATTATGTTTCCTTACCTCTTCGATGGGTACGTTAACTCTGAATCTCGAGGTCGAGATCCTAATGAGTGGGGAGGACTGTAACAACCCTAAAAATCCACACAATCTAAAAATCCCAACCAATTAAAATTTTTCATTTATTTATTGTGAAAACCCATTTTTCTTGTGCAAGCATATAGGTTTCATTATGAAATTGGTAAGTAAAGGAGTGTAGTTTGCATTTTAATTCCATTCACATAGAATAATAACTTATGCATCACATTTGGGATTTATTGCAATTTATGTTTGTATTTACTCAATATGTTAAATGGGCAATATATGTATATATACACTAAATTGAAAATAGAAAAGGAGAAAGAGAGTTAGGCTAGCCATTAGTTTCGGCCAGCCGGGTCGCTAAGTCAGCCCAAGCCAGCCCGACCTTCCTCTCCTCACCTCACCGCGCGCGGCCCACGTTGCGGCTCGGCAGCGCGCGCGCGACCGGCACACACACGCTCGCGCTCGCTGCCAACCCGACCCCGCCTGTCAGCCGCTCTCGCCCCCCCACTGTTCTTCTTCCTCACGAAGGCGACGCGCCTGCCGGGGGTGTCGCGCGAATGGCGTGACCCCGGTCCCACAGCCGACAGCATGGCAGAGCCCTGACCCCGCTGTCCCCCTCCTGTCCCCTCCTTTCTTGGCCGCCAAGCGAACCCGCGCCCATCCGGAGCCCTAGATCCACTCGAGCCACGGCCCTTCGATCGGTCGAGCGCAATCAGGACCGTTCGCCATTGGAGCTGGCCAAGCTCGCCTATAAATTGGAGCACCCCGAAGCCCTACCCTCATTTCCCCTCGCCGCCACCGCAGCACAGACCGGCACACTGCACCAAACCGAGAGAGAGAGCGTAGGAGAAGGGCGGAGCAGAGGAGGAGAAGTTGCCGGAGCTCCGCCGCCGCGGAGCACGCCGGAGCCGGACACGGAGGAGAAACCCGAGCTGTGGACGAGGAGCGGCACGGCACTGCGATCGCTCTGCACGGCTCCGACTTGCCACTGCACCGCCATCCTAGCTTCACCGACACCACGGTGAGCCATCGCACGCCATGTCCGAACCTTGCCCTGCTTTTGCCATGGCGTTCCACCCTCGGGACGCGCAGGCACGAGCCTTTACCGGCTCGGGAAGATCACCTGCACCATGCACTCATTCGACCGGCCGAAACCCCCGGACTACAAGCTTGCTAGACCGAGAACGCAGCACGACGCGTTCTCGGCGGAGCGCGCTCACCACCGACGCGTTCCGACGCCAAATCACCCGTTCCGAGCAATCCGACTAGCACCCGTACAGGTTAGAGCGTCGTGGAGCACCGCCACGACCCCCCTCGAGCTAGCTACGCGGATCTAAGCGCTAGAGGAAGCCTGAATCGCCTTGGCCGCGTGCGCCGCGACCTTACCGGAGCGCCGCCGCGAGCCGTCGCCAAAAGAAGGTCATGCCATGGCTAAAGTTCGCCACCAGAGTGTTGTATGCTTCTCTGGCCTCACCAATTTGACAAGACCGCATTCGATTGAACCAATACTTGGTCGTAGCCGCGATGCCGCCTTCCGCCGTCGTCGGCGACACGCCGCCGCCACAACCGAGCACCTTGGAAATCTCGGTAGCCAAAATTGGTAGTTGGTATACCATCGCCATAGACCCTGGACGCGTATACATCTCCTAGAAGACCTCCTTAGCCCCGCCAGAACCTCACAGTCGCGACGACATCGCCGCCGACACGTTCCGCCTCGCCTAAAATCCGTTCCGAGAACCCCCGGTCGCCTCGCGCTGCGGAGAAATGCCGCCGAGGTTCGCCAAGTCTGCCTCGGCACCGCCGCTAGATAGCCGAGCCCCGAATCACGACTGTCGCCTTGGCTACGTGCGCCTCCACCTCGTCGGAGAACCGCCGTATGCCGAGGGAGAGAAGGAGGCCATACCACGACTCTAACCCGCCACCATCTGGTCGGACGACTGCCTGAGCACGCCATTGGGGAAAGCCGAGCCCTGTCTTGCCGAAATATGGTCATCGCAGCCCTGTCATCGTCCGCCGCACCGGAGAGACACCGCCGCCTTGAACAGACGCCCTGGAACCCTGCTAGCACCAAATCTCCGATTCGCCCGAGCCTCCCCAGGAGAGCTCGGGAGAGCAGCACCCTCGGCGCACCAAATCTCCGATTCGCCCGAGCCTCCCCAGGAGAGCTCGGGAGAGCGGCACCCTCGGGCGCCCAAATTTCCGATTCGCCCGAGCCTCACCGGGAGAGCTCGGGAGAGCGGCACCCTCGGGCGCCCAAATGTCCGATTCGCCCGAACCTCCGCGGGAGACCTCGGGAGAGCGGCACCCTCGGGCGCCCAAATGTCCGATTCGCCCGAACCTCCGCGGGAGACCTCGGGAGAACGGCACCCTCGGGCGCCCAAATTTCCGATTCGCCCGAGCCTCACCGGGAGAGCTCGGGAGAGCAGCCCCTTCGGCGCCCAAATTTCCGATTCGCCCGAGCCTCCGCGGGAGACCTCGGGAGAGCGGCACCCTCGGGCGCCCAAATGTCCGATTCGCCCGAACCTCCGCGGGAGACCTCGGGAGAACGGCACCGTCGGCGCCCCGAATCTCCAATTCGCCCGAGCCCCGCCGAGCTAAGCCAAGCCCTGCCGAACTATGCCGAGCTCCGCCGAGCTACCCCCGACCACCGCCGAGCTCCGCCGAGCTACCCCCAACCACAGCCGAGCTACCCCCGACCACCGCCGAGCCACACTGAGCTACGCCAACGCCGGCAACTCTCTGGGAACCAGCATCGAACACCTGGTGGGCGACCATCGGGTTTGTGTTCTGATGAGGCACCACTTGCCGCACTACTAGACCCGCGCGCCACGTGGACCAATCCCGAGCTGCCCCTGATTAATCGACCATTTTCTATTTTCAGAAAATAGGATAATCTTCGGAAATTCATAACTTATTCATACGATATCCAAAAATTGCGCACCATATATCAAAATTCTCAGAATAATGAGATCTACAATCTAAGACTATGTTTGTGTGCATTTGGCTCTTTATTTTATTGAATTTTTCTGAAATACTCTATAGGAGTCGCTGACGCGACTATTTCGTGTTCGATTTCAGAGCCGGAGGAGGATCTGACTAAGGAAGACGACCACGAGTACTTTCAGGAGCTAGGAGACGACTACGAAGGTGCCACGTCCCACCAAATCCTTAGATCCTATTTAGGCATTGCAAATGACATTGTTACTATTGCTTTATGATTATGTATGGATTGGTTGCATGGTAGTATATTTGAATTCCCTGCCTTGATAAGACTTTACCCTGCTATCCGCTGCTAGGTTAGCTGCTGCTTATTTTACTGTTACTCTTCCACTACTTACTACTTGCTATATGCTATGTGGTGGAATTGGGACGGTGTATAACTGATTATAACTACTGGGAGAGAGTGCTGCGTGCGTCTTGGGTGCGTGGTAAGGGTTGATGTCGACCAAGTGGGATGTGAGACAAGCCCATGGGGCAAGTCGTGCCGGGGGTGCAAGCTGGGCATCCCCAAGCGAGATACCTGTGGCGGGTAAAGTTGTTGAGGAGGTTCCGGGTGGGATAGCCTTGGTGGTTTGAAGCCCGTGGACGGAGGTGCTATGATAGCACGGGGAGAGTATCCCCTAAGTGGAGATGCCTGCTTGGTCAAACCTAGGATGGACTAGTTTCAGGTTCATGGGAATCCTTTTCTACTCACTCGCTTCTGATGGGCAGGAAACGGCTGGACTACTTGGTAGGACGGTGCCACTACTGCTAGGTTGAAAGGTGATAAGGGTGGGCGGAGACGGTCGATGGGTTCCCGTTCCGTTCTAGATGCACAGTACCACTGGATGGGCCCGGTACTGTGTCTCCCAGTCTCAGCATAACGGTGTAGGATCCGGAATATCCCAGGGCTGAGTGGTAGGGTGGCATCGACCTAGGCAAGCAAGCACCCGGAATTCTGCCTAGGTGTTTGCGCAACACCTATGATGGCTAATCTTGTGAGTAGTGAAACCTCTGCAGAGTGTACGGTTGATCGATCGATACATATGCCAACTCATTGGCTATGGACCTTTCCTGTGAAGCTTCTACTAGTGTAGTGAGTGTTCTCTTCTCCCCCTGGATAACATTTTTCCGGCAGTGTACCCGTTGTGGTAGTGTGCCGCTGAGATAGGCCCGAGAGGGAGTTGGGCCTGTCGAATGAGAGCGAGGTGTGGGTAAGTGAGATGTGGTGATGGGAAAAGGGATGATGGTGTTAACTGGTGATAAAATTTGACTAATTAAACATTGATTACAGCTGCATAGGAAAACCTCAGCCTATAGGTCTGCTTGTATAGCCTTGCATCCACTTTCCACAAAGCAAATGCTGCATAGGTGGGCTCCGTGGCCAGTGCAAACCGTACTGATAAATTTGCTGTCAGGTGACGAGAATGAGTACGACTTCGAGGGAGATGATGACGAGGAATAGGGTCACGTGCTACACTCAAGTTGGCCGTGAAGAATGAATCGCTTCCGCATCTTCTAAAGCTTCTCTGATTGTTGATTCCGCCAGTGTGGCGATGTAATAAATATTTATGTAAGACTTATTTACCGTTGTATGGATCCTGGTGGCAACTGAGATATGGGTAATTTCATGGATTGTCCCAAGCAATCTGTTGAATTACAATTCGAGCCTGTGGATTTCTCTTCGTGGAAATCGAGGTCGTTTCAGTAACGGCTTAGGTAGTAACATGCATCATATACTAGCAAAGGAGTAAATATAAAGCGCTAGCAGTTCTAGATTTGCAATGTCTAATAGGATTCTCTAAAAGAAGGTGCTGCCATGACACCTGCGTTGTCGAGGAAGTAGTGGTATGAGCACTCCTCAGTTAGTGTAGTCGTTCTGCTGGATCACCTCCTCCAGGGTGACTCCATTCCGCGGGTCCTTGCGCCGTCCACGTTCTCTTCCAGCGGGTCTCGATCCGATCGTCGCTAATCCGGAAACGGCTACTCCACGAAGCAATACAATAAAACACCCAATACACCAAAAGACGACGGGACACGGGAAGATCCATTAATACAAGAGAAATAATAAAAGGTACACGACTTGGCCCTCTCGGCGTATGTCCAATTTCATTGGGCCAAAGAGAAATTAAGAGTGGGGTTTGCTATGTACAAGCTTATGTCACGGCCAAGCCAATATGGCTTTATAATAACTGGTTTAGGCTAGAGCTGATCCATAGCAACACCACGGCTCACAATCTTCTGATCCGAACGCCACGGAGAAGACGGGGATCGGAGGACGGCCGATCAGAAGGGAAGAACAAGGAATTACCAATAATAAATGTTGCACAAAATAGTGCGAGTGTTCAATCCACTTGTAGGGCACCAAGGCTGTGATTCTAACGGGCACAATCATACAAGCGTTTAAACACCAAGAATCAAAAGAGAGAGAGAAGTTAGCTAGGCATATCCATATTATATTCTCAGTCACATCTTCGGTGAAGATGGTTTTAAGCGGTCGACCGAGTCGACTTGCATAGATCCGAGATCTTGATATAGACCATAGCTTTGCTAACAAAATCGTTAGTCCGATCTTTGATCCAGTCGCCATGAACAAGTCGGGATCGAATAGAGCGGGTTTATACGAAAACGAAGAGCAAAAAACATAATAAAGCGATGGTCTACTTCTTCCAACACGCACGCCACGGAATAGACGAGGTGTCAGAAGACAGCGATACACAGAAGAATGCAAGTGCGCAAACCTCTCGTAGGGTACCACGACCTGGGTGCACTGGCACTAAGTCATTACTCGGATCCATAGCGGTGCGGTTGTCACCGCAGGAGTCAGAGGAATGCGACGGTCGCGCAGGGTACGAGCATACGAGGGTCGTCGCACGAAAAATCAAAGAACGGCACACGGGGTCTAGCTCCATGGTCATGGCGAGGCATGCTCACGGCCACAAGCTACACCAACGAGAGGTCGAGTTACACTCGGCATTACGGTCATGGCAGGACGGATCCCGCGATCGCAACGTCCGAACGAGGTACGATCCCACCACCGGCTCGAAGGCACAGCACACAGACAAACAACACAACAACCAGCTATAAGAACCAATGACATGACTCAAAAGACTCATTATAAGACTGCGGAGTAGCGCAATTCCATAGCATTATGATAGATGGATCCTGTATTACAGATTTAGATACAGACAGATCGTGAGGACAAGGTACAACAGATATAGACATATCGTAAGGATAGGATACAGTATGATGGATAGATGTACAAGGAGTAAGAGCAGGGGTCCAATAGTCCAGCGTCGTATATCACTTTGGCTTTCCAACCGTCCAACATTATCTATGGGGCCTCAAGAGGTGGCAACGGGGCTATGGCACAAGGTCGGAAAGGGCCATTGTTAAAGGAAAGTGACGAGGCTTGCTTCTACACGTCCTGGCTCCACTGGGCCTACTGCTGGTACCTTCTGGCCTGCTATGGCTTGCTACGGCTAGTCGTGGCTAGCTGCTGGCTGGTCGTGGCCTACTGCTGGCTGGTCATGGCTGGCTGTGGCCTGCTATAGGCTGGTCGCGGCTGGCCACGGCTGGCCGGGCGGGGCTGGTGACTGGCCGAACGAGGCTGTGGCTGGCCGGAGGTGGCGTCAAGTGGCCGGGAGGCGGCGGAGCATGGCCGGGTTCCCAACAAGGCATGGAGTCACAGCATGAAGGCCGATGTCAAACGGCAAGGTGTACGCGACGGCGATGCCCGTCATGGGTGACTAGCTACAACACGCGGGAACGCCGTCGAGACGTCGGCGCCCCAGGTGCATGCGTCGGCGATGCCCGTCATGGTTGTTCCAAGCGTTCGTGGTCTGTCTTCCGGTTGATTGGGTTTAGTCTGGTGTGCGTGAGTGCCACAAAAGGACACGGCGAGTGTGTGTGCGTGCATCGTGCCTACTAACGTCAGCTCCACATAGTCGACGAGGTCCCTGCAGAAGACACGGCTCGAAGGCCGGACACATGGAGGGATCATCGGCCTTGGGCCGGCAGCAGGTAGGCAGGGGTGTAGGCGGAAGGTTCATCGACATCGGGCCGGCAGCAAGGGTTGGAAGGGTCGGGTCTTTGGTTAGCTCACCGAGGGCTTGCGGACGGCAGGTCGCTTGACGCAGGTTGAGCTCGTTGCCGGCAGTGCTGCTGGTTTGGCGAGGTTGAAGGTGCTCGGGGTCGCGGCGTGGTCTTGGTGGCTTGCTGTTGACGCCGCGATCTCGGTCGTGGCTTGGACAGGCTGCAGGTCGTGGTGCGGCCGGCCTCGGTGTCGCGCCACTGGTTAGTACGGCGCTGGGCGACGCAGAGGCCGCGGCCGGTCGACGTTGCGCACCCGTGAAGGAGAGAGGGGCCGACGGAGGTGCTGTAGGTCGTGGTCACCACGGCCATGGGCTTGGGCGACGTTGCGGATGTGGGCGGTGAGGCGCGCTGCTGCCGGTGTTGAGGCGGTCGCGGCCGTGGCGGCCCTGGATCACAGGAGCACGTGCACGGACGGCAAGGTTCCGGTGGCGGGCGAGGAGGCGGAGTGACGCCGACCGCGAGGTGTCGTCGGGTGGTGCTCCCGGTCGGCGCGCGATGTCGTCATGGAGGGTGCCATCGGCGTTGTGACGGACGGTGTGGCGGCGGTGGGCTTGCGCGGCGTGACGGTCGCGGAGCAGACGCAGGGCGCAGCCGGCTGCTACCTGGCGTCGAGGTGTGACCGGCGCCTTGGATAGGGCCGGTGCGCGGGCTCCGTTGCGGTGCTCATGGACGCGCTCGACGTCGAGGCAGCATCCGGCCCGCGTGGTGACGCGGCGCGCGAATGCGGCCACGACGGTGGTGTCGCGCATGAACGCGCGGCCGTGAGAGCGGCAGCACGTGCGGTCGCGCGGTCTCGAGCGAGGAGCAGCGGCTAGAGCTGCTCGGAGCAGAGCAGGGAGCGAGGGAAGGCAGGGAGCGGCGGCGGCTAGGAGGAAGAAGATGAACAGTGGTGGAGGTGGCTGGTTCTCCATTTATACGCGAGCTGCTAGGGCTGCAGGGGAATTCGACGGCGGGGATCCTCGGGACGCGAGCTCGGGACGCATGGCGACCATCGGCAGGGCACGGAAGCCGGGGTAGCGGCGTGCGCACGGGTGCGAGCCGGCGGCGGCGGCTGTCGGGAGCGCTTGGGCACGGCTGCCCCTAGGGTTCCAGGGGCGCGGGCGATTGGGCCCTAGTGGGCCGCTAGGTGGGCCGGCTGCCTGGACCGGGGGGTGTAGGTGCGGGCAGGCTTGATGCTTGGGTGAGGTATAGGGCTGGCGGCCTGCTAAGCTGTAGGAAGGAAAAGAAAAGGATTTTTCCTTTTTCTATTTAGAGGGATTTGGAGGTGGTTCAAAATAGTTGGAGAAGAAGGCAAAAAGGACTCGACGATTCACGAGAGTGTTTGTCGGAAATTCAATATAGAGAGTAAAAGGAAAAAGGTCTTTTCTTTTTATGATTTTCTATGGTTCGTTAACTTGGTAGCCTTGGAGGTGTTGAGAGAATTATACAAACGGGACCCGAGGAAAATTACATGGAGGCTGGAGATGGTCCCGCAAGGGATGAAAGAAGATTGCTATGGACTTGTGCACTCCGACGCAAAACTCTAGACCGGCCAAGGAACTCCAACAATCTTCTGTACTCAATTCTATATGCATGCAACGGTGGTTAGCGGGTTGGTCGGGGTTCGACCTAGATTCTACATGCTACGCACTTATCGCAGGAAAAATTTTAGAAAGTTCGGATTTTTGGTTATCGGAAAAACCCGGGTTGTTACATTACCACAAGGTGAAAATAACCTCCACAAACCCTAGAATGGCCTAGAGCAGAGCCAAGCTCAAAAGAACTGCGTCAAACGCGAAGAATGCTGGTTAGGGCATTTTATCGAACAGGTCAAGAGCGAGGAAGATTTGAAACAGGGAATTCAAATCTAACCACCAATGGAGCAGCCGAGGAGTATAGGGGATGAAGAACTCGTCGACGGGGAACACCTTGGGCCGCGGTGAAGAGCTCAACGGCGGCGAGGAACACGGCGGCGGCTGTGTAGGGTGGTGGTGCTCGGCACGGCGACGCTGCTGGGCTGCAGCAGCTCGCGGGCATGCGCACGGGAGGGAGGAGGGGCCCGCACGCACGGGAAGATGCTCATGGCCGGCGGCGAGGGCGCGGGCAAGCTGGTGGCGGAGTGCGAGGGCGCGGCGCGGCGGCGGGCTAGGGTTTGTACGGGCGGCGGTGCTCGGCTGCGATCGGCACGGGATGAAGACGACAGGAACCGAACGACTGGCAGCTGGGCCCCACGCGATAGAGAAAGAAAAAAGGCCGAATCCCGCCTTCGAATCGACCGTCGGACGGTACTGTGCAAGCGTCGGACCAATACTCCGCAAAGTCCGACGCTTCCAGTAAGCTCCAACGGCCATCGGACTTAGTCCGACGCTCCTCGTCGGACCAATACTTTCGGTCCGACGCCGTGAACGCGGCGTGAACGCGGCACGACACGGCGTGAACTCTCTTATCCAATAGTCCGACGCTCGAAATTTCCCGGTCCGACGCTGCGTCCGACGCTTCCTTCGGCTTTGCCAGCGACCGTCGGACTGAATCTGAAAGTCCGACGCTGTGAAAACCAGCGTCCGATGCCTCCTTCAATAGGGAAAGGGACCGTTGGACTGAGGCAATTGGTCCGACGCTGGGAAAATCAGCGTCCGACGCCTCGGTCCGACGCCCTAAAACCTGTTTTCTTCCAAATTTCTTCACGCCGATTTTTCCCAACTAAGTTCCAACCCCAATAAGAGTCAAATAAACACCAGTTAGAACTAGTATGAGATGTCCTCTCTCAAACCCTCAATTTTTTAAATATTTTGCCTTAGGCATATGTGAATTTTATGAAGATAGGCAATGAAATCCAAGAACGAAACGACAAAACAATAACCATGCAATATGCAATGCAAATTCATGTAAATTAAACTAGTTGCTTGTCAAGTTTGTCCTCGGGTAAGGTTCGTCACACACTTTTGGGCGGTTATCTTAACCGAGTTAGACAAGCCCTACGTGCAATTCAATGTTAGACATGTTTTATGTTACAATGCAATGCACATGACAACACAAGATCATCTTTTAGTGAATTTGCTTAGATCAAGGCAATTAAGTTCATTCCTTAGAGTACAAAAGCGTGCCTCATCCAATGGTTTAGTGAAAATGTCCGTCAAGTTATCATCCGTTCTCACTCCCTCAAAGGAAATGTCACCCTTGGCAACGTGATCTCTAAGGAAGTGATGGCGGATGTCAATGTGCTTTGTGCGGGAGTGTTGAACCGGGTTATTGGCAAGTTTTACTGCACTCTCGTTGTCACACAACAAAGGCACCCTTTTTAAGTTGATTCCATAATCAAGTAGGGTTTGTTTCATGTAAAGAATTTGTGCACAACAAGCACCTGCGGCAATGTATTCCGCTTCGGTTGTTGACAAGGCAACACTATTTTGTTTCTTGGAGGACCAAGAAACTAGTGATCTTCCAAGCATATGGCACCCTCCGGATGTGCTTTTCCGGTCAATCTTGCAACCGGCATAATCCGAATCGGAATACCAAAGGCCAATGCTCGGGGTGTGCTTTATGTACCTAAGGATTCTTTTTACTGTAACTAAGTGAGGTTCCTTAGGGTTAGCTTGAAAGCGCGCACACATACACACACTAAACATGATGTCGGGCCTAGATGCGGTCAAGTACAACAAACTACCGATCATAGAACGATAGAGAGTTTGGTCAACCGATTTACCTCCCTCATCATGGTCGAGATGTCCATTGGTAGGCATGGGGGTCTTGATGGGCTTGCATTCTTCCATCTTGAAGCGCTTGAGAAGGTCTTTCGTGTACTTCTCTTGCGACACGAACGTCCCCTCCCTCATTTGCTTGACTTGAAAGCTGAGGAAGAATGTGAGCTCACCAATCATGAACATCTCAAACTCCTTGGACATCATATCACCAAATTCCTTGCAAAAATCATCATTAGTCAAACCAAAGATAATATCATCAACATAAACTTGACAAATGAAGATGTGCCCTTTGTGCTTCGTGGTGAATAGTGTGGTATCAACCAAGCCGATTTTGAAGCCCTTATTGATGAGGAAGTCACGGAGGCGCTCATACCAAGCCCGTGGGGCTTGCTTCAAGCCATATAGCGCCTTGGACAACCTATAAACATAGTTTGGATATCTAGGGTCTTCAAAACCCGGTGGTTGCGAAACATAGACAAGTTCATTTATGAAGCCATTTAAAAATGCACTTTTCACATCCATTTGAAAGAGTTTTAGATTGTGATTAGATGCATATGCAAGTAGGATACGAATGGCCTCTAATCTTGCAACCGGGGCAAAAGTCTCCCCAAAATCCAAGCCTTCAACTTGGGAGAACCCTTTTGCCACGAGCCTTGCCTTGTTTCTCACAATGTTGCCCTTGTCGTCTTGTTTGTTGCGGAACACCCACTTGGTGCCTATGAATCTTGCTCTTTTTGGCTTCTCTTCAAGTATCCAAACTTGATTGCGGGTAAAGTTGTTGAGTTCTTCATGCATGGCATTCACCCAATCCGGATCTTGAAGAGCTTCCTCTATGCTAGTAGGTTCAATGCAAGAGACAAAGGAGTGATTTTCAATGAATTGAGCATGCCTTTGTGAGCGAGTCATTACCCTCCTTGAAGGACTCCCTATTATGAGATCTTGAGAATGTGCTTGTAGGAGTGGAGTAGTTCTTCTATCAACCACTTGAGGAGGAGGTTGTGGAGCATCAACATCTTGTGCTTGTGTCTCAATTTCTTCTTGTGTGATGTGGGTGTCTTCATGTGGATCCACCCCATCTTTATCTTCATCATCTTGAGGCACATTTGATGAAGATGGTTGATCGATCACTTGCACATCATCACCATCATCTTCATCATCTTTTGGCTTGATGTCTCCGGTTGGCATGTTCTTCATGGCCTTCCTCAAGGGTTCATCACCTACATCATCAAGATTCTCATGCTCTCCTTGAGAGCCGTTAGATTCATCGAACTCCACATCATATGTTTCTTCAACAAGGCCGGTGGCATTGTTGAATACTCTATATGCTTTGGACTTCAATGAGTAACCAACAAGAAAACCAATATCACAACGTCTTTGAAACTTCTCTAGGTATTGCCGCTTCTTGTAGATGTAGCATTTGCAACCAAACACCCGGAAGTAGGAGACGTCCGGCTTCTTGCCAATGAGTAGCTCATAGGGGGTCTTCTTTAGCAACCGGTGAGGGAATAGGCGGTTGGATGCATAGCATGCGGTGTTGATTGCCTCCATCCAAAACCTCTCCGGTGTGTTGTACTAATCAAGCATAGTCCTTGTAAGGGTGATCAACGTCCGGTTCTTCCTTTCAACTACACCATTTTGTTGAGGGGTATAGGTGGATGAGACTTCATGCTTGATCCTAACTTCATCACAATATACTTCAATGTTTGTGTTGTCAAACTCTTTCCATTGTCACTTCTAATCTTCTTGATGTTTACTTCAAATTCATTTTGTGCTCTCTTGGCAAACTTCTTGAAAGATTGGGCTACTTCGGTCTTGTCATGAAGAAAGAACACCCAAGTATATCTTGAAAAGTCATCAATAATCACTAAGTAATAGAGCTTGCCACCAATGCTTACATAAGTTATTGGCCCAATTAAGTCCATGTGAAGTAGCTCTAATGGTCTTGAAGTTGACACAAATGCCTTGGATGGATGTGCATTTGCCACTTGCTTCCCGGCTTGGCAAGCACTACATTATTTGTCCTTCTCAAATACAACATCTTTCAATCCTCTCACCATCTCCTTCTTCAATAACTTCTTGAGTGTGCTCATCCCAACATGTGCAAGCCTTCTATGCCAAAGCCACCCAAGAGATTGTTTGGTGAATAGACAAGTCTTCAAATTTGCATCTTCCGAGTTGAAGTCCACTAGATAGAGATGATTGTACCGAAAGCCCTTGAATATCACTTCATTGTCATCTTTTTTGGAGACAACCACCTCTTCACTTGTAAATAGGCATTGGAAGCCAAGATCACATAATTGACCAACGGATAGCAAGTTGAACCTCAAAGAAGCAACTAGAAGCACATTTGAAATGGAATGATCATTAGATATAGCCACTTTGCCAAGCCCTTGCACTTTGCTCTTGGAATTATCACCAAATGTTATCTTTCCTTGGTCTTCTACATTCTCTTCAAGGGAGGTGAACATACGAGCATCACCGGTCATATGTTGAGTGCATCCACTATCAATTACCCAATGAGAGCCACCGGTCTTGTAGTTCACCTACACACAACAAATCAAGCTTGATGTTTAGGAACCCATACTTGAGAAGGGCTCCGAACTTTCTCAACCAAAGCTTTCGCCACCCATAGTTGCTTAGGCCTATTCTTGTTAGGGGGTCCTAAGAACATGACTTTCACTTTGCCCTTAGAATCTTTCCTTAGCATGTAATGAGCATCAAAGGCAAAGGGCCTAGCATGCTTGGGCAAAGGTTGTGGTGGCGGTGTCTTGCACTCATGAGCAAAGTGACCTTCTTGTCCACATTCAAAACATCTCTTTGACTTGGGCTTGGACTTGTTCTTTGCTTTGTTGAGGCGATTTTGAGCTCTAATATTTTGCACCTTCTCACCCATGTATCCAATCCCACTTCTATCAAACTTCATCACGGTGTTCATGAGGAGATCACTTTGGAGATATTGGCCTCTTGTGAATTTTTGCAAGCCCACGGTGAGATGACTCTTTTCTTGCTTCAACTTCTTGTTCTCTTCCAATGAGCTTGTAAGGTGACACTTCTCATTCTTGAGGATCTTGTTTTCTTTTCTAAGCACTTCAACTTCATCATCTTGTTGCACCGCTTCAATGACAATGGTATTTGTGGTTGATTGCTTCTCAAGCTCTTTTTTCAAGTTGTCATTTTCAATCTTGAGCTTCAAATAGTCATCATGTCAATCGGCCACCACCACTTCCTTGCCTTTGCTACTAGCACCTTGCTCAATGATCGCATCAATCAAGTCATCACATGATGTAGCTATGTCACACTTAACAACATGGTTAGGAGCATCATGTGTTTCATTGGAAAGCAAGTCATAAGCCATAGCAAGGTTGTCATGATTCACTTTCACTTGAGTATAGTCCTCTTTTAGTTTGTTGTAGCTAGTGGTGAGCTCAATGTGTATCCTCTCAAGTTTATCATGTTTTTCTTTGAGCTCTTTTATGTTGGCTTTGAGCTCCTTGAGCTTGGATGACACATTTTGATTTTCAACTCTAAGCTCATCACTAGCTTTAGTGAATTGTTCATTTTGAGCTAAAAGGTTGCCATTCTCAAGTTTTAAGTTTTCATTTTTCCTTGTTAGCTTTCTTATAACTTTGGTGTAGTCATTAAGCAAACTAGCAAGTTCATCATAGGTGGGTGAATCATATTCATTGTCACTATCACTACTCTCATCATCACTTCGTACCTTCTTGTCCTTAGCCATAAGGCAAAGGTGTGTTGGAGATGAGGGCGGTGATGGCGGTGGAGGAAGTGAAGTCCCAATCACAAGAGCGGCCACCTTCTCCTTTTCATCATCACTTTCTTCACCGGAAGAGCCACTAGAAGATTCAATGTCGGTGAGCCAATCACCAACAATGTAAGGCTTGCCACTCTTCTTGCTTTTGTGAAATTGCTTCTTCTTGAATGGCTTGGCCTTCTTCTTCTCATTTTCACTTTCATCACTTGAATCTTGTCTTTTGCCCTTGTTCTTGTTCTTGAACTTGTCTTTCTTGGGCTTTGGGCGTTGATGAGCAAGATGCCCAAGCTCTTCACAATTGTAACAATCCATCTCGGAGATGGGCTTTCTCTTGCTACTAGTGAAGAACTTCTTCTTGTTGGAATCAAATTTGATTCCCTTGTTGTTGAGCTTCTTGAGCATCTTGGTGGTCTTCCTCACCATGAGAGCGATCTCCACATCATCATCATCATCATCACTTGTGGAGTCAAGAGAAGAGTACTTTGCTAGAGCTTTGCCTTTCTTGTCGGCCTTGAGGGACAAGTCTTTCTTCTCTTCCTTCTTTGATGATGAGCTATCTTGAGGGGTGATCTTCATATACATTTCATGAGCATTGATCTTCCCCAATATTTGAGTGGGGGTTGCATTGGAGAGATCCGTTTGATGAAGTACGGTTACAATGTGACCATACTTCTCAATTGGAAGAGCATTGAGGATTCTCCTTGCAACCTCGGCCGGTGAGATTTGAGTGAGTCCAAGGCCATTTACTTCCTCTACAATGATATTCAAGCGAGAATACATGTCATTAGCGCTTTCATTGGAGAGCATTTTGAAAGAATTGAGCTTGTCAATGATAAGATAATATCGTTCCTCTCGCTCATTCTTAGTTCCCTCATGGAGTGCACAAATATGCAACCATAGTGCATGGGCGTTTTTGTGGTTCCTCACACGGTTGAACACCTCTTTGCTAAGGCCTCTAAATATGATGTTTCGAGCCTTAGCATTCCACTTCTCGTGCTCTTCCTCAACGGGTGTGAGGGTTGCGCCGGGTTTGGGAGTGGGGTACCCTTGTGTGGCAGCTTTGTGAACACCAAGGTCTACCGCCTCAAGGTATGCCTCCATACGAATCTTCCAATAAGGAAAATCGTTACCGTCAAAGACAGGAGGGGGACCATGGTGACCACCGGACATCCTTCCTCTTGGCGGTTAAGCCAAATTAATGAGCAACAAGGCTCTGATACCAATTGAAAGGATCAAGGATGCCCAAGAGGGAGGGTGAATTGGGCAACTAATAAATTTTTCGAAACACAATTCAACCTATCGCAATTTGCCCAATGTCACCTCACAAGTGCTTGTGTCAATTCTATTCCTGAAACAAGTTATGCAAGCTAGAGCCAAGTCCTATCACAAGTATACTACTCTAGGAAA